>CM023481.1:255318540-255982360 GCA_013339685.2 Hyalomma asiaticum
TAACTCTACGCCCCGTTACAAAGAGGACACTCATGGCATCCATCCATCCATCCAGTTACAAGTGCACCATCCCCATACTCTCAAGCCAATAGATACAGGCGGATTTGCTCGGAAATTTTATAATTTGATCTCCATTCGCAAGAACTTAAATCAGTTCTTTTGCGCCAAAAATATCCCGAAAAAATTCTCGATAATGCGGTTCAGCGTGCTTGGTCCCGGGACTGGGGTTTGCTCGTCTCACTCGACTCTTGCCCCAGGCTCTTTATTCTGGGTGGGCCACTTGCTTCTTTTTTCTCCCCGTTTTCACCTTTTCCTCTTTTTTTTTTCGCATCTCTCGCACAAAGCCTGCACACAGCTTGCTTCTCATTCTTGCTCCAGCGCGCGTCAGATCATTATTTACGGCCTGTTTATTACCCACTAGTTTCAGTTTTGGTTTGGGAAAGCTCAAAAAACGACGAGGCTGGATGGATGGATGGATGCTATGAGCGTCCCCTTTGTAACGGGGCGGTGACTTGTGCGCCACCAGGCTCGTAGAACTTTTTTTTTCCCTCTCTTTAAATTTTCCTCATGCCTTTTAAATTTACTTCAATCAAATCGATCATACTATAGCAAAAACGGAAATTCATAGCCCAGTTCCCTGTCCCTTATGGCAGAAAGTCCATATTTTTTTTATAATTATTCTTGTCTGTTCTCTCTAGTTTTCTGCCACCAGTATTCTAACCGTCTCTTACTTATTTCAATCGCGGCTATGTTCAGCTTCCCGTTGTTCGCCCTAAAACCCAAGGCTTCCTGTAGGGTGGTGCCCAAACGTACACCTGGGTGGATATTTCCGCATTCAATCAGCACATGCTCCGTCGTTTCCCTATCTTCCTCGCAGCATGTGCATTTTTCCTCTTCTTTACTGAATTTCGCTTTATAAATACGCTTTCTAAGGCAGCCCGATCTCGCTTCAAACAATAAAGCGCTTCCTCTTGAATTATCATAAAATGCCTCCCTCTTTATTTCGTTTTTGCCCTCTCGGTAGTTATTCAGAGTCGGTTTTTTTTTCATCGCTGCCCTCCAGTAAATCTTCTCCGCCTCTCTGACTTTTCCCTTTACGCTCTTTGTTGTCAGTTCTCTTAGAGCCGTATATTTACTGGTGAGCCTCCTAGTTCTCTTTCTCCACTGCGTGTCAACGCTCTTTCTATATAAATAACGGAACACCTTCACTGCCCACCTACTCTCTTTCATATTCCTTAGCCTCTCTTCAAACCTTATTTTGCTCTGCGCTTCCCTTGCCTCAAAACTCGCCCATCCCATATCGCCCTTTACAGCCTCGTTTGTCGTTTTCCCGTGGGCACCCAACGCGAGGCGTCCCACAGTTCTTTGATTCACTTCCATTCCTGATTGTATCTCTGGCCTCATGCACACCACTGAGTTCCCAAATGTAAGCCCCGGTATCATTACCCCTTTCCACAGACCCCTAAGCACCTCGTACCTATTGTGTCCCCATAACGCTCTGTGCTTCATTATTGCTGCGTTCCTCTTTCCCTTTGCTGCCAAGGCTTTTTCGTGTACCTTCATGTATCTATCATCCTCATTTACCCGTACGCCAAGGTACTTGTATTCGCTTACTCTCGGTATTTCTTGGCCCTGTATGGATACCGCCTGGTCGTTGGGATCATTGAATACCATCAGTCCGCATTTTGTTACACCAAATCCTAGTCCTAGAGCCTCGCCTTCCTTCCCGCTTATATTCAACAGCCGTTGTATATCATCTCGACTGTCCGCGAATAAGACAATATCATCAGCATAAAATAAACCCGGAAGCCTCTGCTCAATCATCACGCCGCCCTGTTTGTGTGACAGATTAAAACCAATGTTGCTATCTCCTAGCGCTTTTTCCATTCTAACCATGTACAGCATGAATAACAGCGGCGACAAAGGACATCCCTGTCTCAGCCCCTTGCTAATATCAACGTTCTCTCTGCTACTGATTCGTTCCCATTCTATGCAAACTGTATTTTCTCGATATATTTCCCTCAAAATCTGTACGCAATCGTCGCCTATGCCCATTCCTTCCAAAATTTCCCACAGTATTTCCTGATTAACATTGTCATACGCTCCAGTGATGTCTAGAAAAGCCACAACGGCCTCCTTTCTATTTTAGATATTTCTATACACTGAGTAAGAACAAATAGGTTATCGTCTAAACGCCTGTCTACTTGAAAACCATTCTGAAGTTCTCCCAAAATATTGTTACGTTCTGCCCATGCTTCTATTTTAAATTTTACTGCTTGCATAGCCATCCTGTATAGTACCGATGTAATGGTTAGCGGTCTATACGAGCGAATGTTATTCTTTTCCCCCTTGCCTTTATAGATTAAGTTCATTCTGCTTTTTCGCCAACTGTCCGGTATTTGCCTCTTCTGTAAGCATTTTTCTGCGGCTTTCAATAGTGCTTCTTTAGTGTTCTGTCCTAATTCGTTAATGAGGCTAACGGGGACACCATCTAAACCCAGAGCAGTGCGCTTTGGAATTTTTCCTTCGGCCTTTTTCCAGTTGAAATACTCAAGTTCTAGCTCTTCCTTAGTGTCGCTCACCGTCATGGTTTTATCCACTGGGGGAATCTCTTGGACGATCTTTTTAAACGAACCGGCTGTTACCTTCTGGATGTAACCCAACCCTTCGTACCCTTCCAATTGATTTCCTCTCTCATCAACAATATGCTGTTGCAATGTGGCAGACTTTTTACCTAGCGCTTTTATGTGGTTCCAAATATCCTAGGCGCCCGGTGAAACTGGCGCCATCTAGCGCTCGCGATGGAGTAGACGAGTTCGGACACGTGAGCACACATAAATGTGACGCACTTCCGCACGACAACCGCCGCGTGCTCGTTTTCTTTCACCTGCCGCACGTCCTGCGCGTTGTTGTCGCTGTTTCTGTCATCGTCGTTGGGTGGCAACTATTTTCTTGAGGTCTGGCGTCGCCGGCAGTCTACTAACGCAGCCGCAGCGAATAAGCAATGGCGGCTATGACTTCATCATTGCTAGCTGCACTATAGAGGCTAGAAGGTTTTCCTAAGGTCTCTTCGATTTGGCTGCACCGGCGGCACCAGTTCAACGGGTGCAGCACCCTCGTCCTCGTTTTGCTGGTGCCGCGCGCGCCCTCTGCACCGGTTCCCTCGTTTTGTCAAGCAGCCTCTTCGATTTGGCTTGCACTAGCCACGGCCGGTCTGGACGCGCGCGCTTGCTCTCTCTTTTACGGCCTGCGCACGGGGGGCTGTTGCTACCTATCGCCGCAACTTGGCGGGGGCGCTCCGAGCCAACCCTCTCTAAACCAGCTCCCGGCCGTAGCGGAGGCTAGCGCGCGCTGGGAATGCTCAGCCTCAAACTTGCCGTGTCACTTTCTGAAGCTCCTCTATATGCTATGCATGGTACCAATGCGATGAGAATACGGTAGCAAGCATATATATGGCAACTATGGTGCTTTCCGCTTTTCCGAGGGAGAGGCACAAGCCACTGATTCGCCCGCTTCTGCCGCTCGTGAGAGCACTTAGCGAAGCGCGTCGCGCTCAGAAGGCTCGGCCGCATGATTCGTCACCGACCGTCAAAACAAATGACACAAAACATTCTTTTTTGAAAAAAATTGGTTTCCTAAACGTTTACGTCAAATGCACATATGCCAACCATTAATGTACTTGAAAATGATAAAATATGGTCATTTTTATTCAAGCTGTCGCAATTCTTGCTTTATTATTAAAATAAATACCTCGAAAAGGGGAAAGTCACACTCCCCACAAGTAGCCGTGAGTAGCAATCACAGCAGAAGGAACATAATAATAATAATAATAATAATATTAATAATAATAATAATAATAATAAAACTCGCACCACACCACGCTGAGTCCCTGGATGCATATAAATTCCCAAGCTCTCACGTGTCCAGACGCGGTCTTCAGCGTGCAAGTAAAGAGATGACAAAAATCTTTTTATGCAATAACGTACGCCGCAGGCGAAGAAAAATAAAGAACTTTCACAGAAACCGTTCAGCATCATACAGAATGTTGTCCTTGGTACTAAAATAATATAATGCACAAGAAGAACTGAAAAAGAAAAGAAAGCACTGCTGGTAAAACACTGTCGTGATGCTTACAGCTAGTTTAAAGTGGTCACATCGTTCACAGCCGTAAATGTTTCCGCGTGGGCTTGTGAATATAGCCAGAAGGCTTGTCATTCTGATCTGTTAACTTTTTTGTGTAGTTCACAAGAAGAATCCGGAGAAACTTTTCAGAGATGATGTGCGCCGACACTCTGGCGTGACTCTTGTCCACACCTTCCGGATAGTCCAGAAGCGGCGAATCTTCAAGATATGACTGAACAGTAAATTGCAGTGTCTCGAGGATTTTCTTTCGGTAAAGATATTTCACTGCCTTCTCGAAGAACGTCACAACCTCATATGATGGTTCCGGGAAACATTTTGACAATCACACAATTGAGCGGTTCGCCACAAGGCTGAGCAAATCCGTCTTATTGTAGAAACTAAGCAGAAGGACGCACTTCGGGACATCTGCATCAGCATGCCGTCTATCATCCGAAAACTGCGTTATGTTTATGAAGGACGCCGTGGTGGAAGGGTCCGGGAATTTCGACCACCTGGTAATCTTTAGGGTGCACCTAAATCCAAGCGCACAAGCCCCAAGCATTTGCGCCTCCATCAAATATAAGATGGTCAAGTTTGACCAACCAGCCAACCCATTCTTGTTGCTAGTAGCACTGAGTGTGCCTCTTCTTTTGCCGAGTGCATGAGTACCTAGAAAGCCAGACTGTCCCCACACGCACCTGTACTGTACGCACCTGTACTGCTTCCACCACTTTCTACATGCGGAAAAAATAATTAGCACGGTAAAGTGGCCGGGAACAGCTGGTTTACCATACGAAGCGCATGCAGAGCAACGCGCTTTGGGGGGTTGGCTCGCGACGCCCTCGCGCGGAACGCGCCGTCGTCCTGTATAGAAACAGATCCATTGTAGTCGTGGCAGCTGCTCAGGCCGTAAAAGAGAGAGAGAGCGCGCTCGTCCAGACCGGCCGTGCACTAGCGGCACTAGTTCTTAAAAGTGCCGCAGCGGTGTCTAGCGGTGCTGTGAGCGTGCAGCACCGGTCGAGCAAGTGCAGGTACAGCCTCGACACTAGCCGACACTAGCGCGCGACGACAGCTGCCAAAACGAAGGCGTGAGTGCAGGCAGTGTAGGCCTAGAACAGCCGCCTCCGCCGCCTTGCCCGATCTCACTTGTCCAAACGCTACCGGCCTTCCTCCGTGGCTACCGTGATGGCACTTCTCGTGACTGCCATGGAACTGCTCGATTCAAGCAGCGACGACGATTCCGTCAGCGGTGACCTTGGCAGCGACTTCGACGAAGAGTACAACGATGTGTGCATCTTGATCGCGTGCGCGTTGGTGCGTGACGATGCCAACCGTGTTCCTGGGTATGAGAGCATAATCAGCAGGTACCACGAGTATGAATTCAAGCGACTCTTCAGGTTATCCAGAGAGACGTTTGACGACTTCAGTGCTAAATTCAGGGCGTCGGCCTTCTACCCAAACGCAGTACAAGGGCGTCAACAAATAAGTGCTGAAAAAACGTGCCTCATAGCACTTGTGTGCCTAGGATCACAGATATCGATGTACGCCATCGGTGACAAGTTCGATGTGACCGAGTCGTCAGTCCATGCTTGTGTGACACGGGTCGTTCACTACTTGCACGCGACAAGTGCCGATATCATTTGCTGGCCCAGTAGCGCGGAAGTAACCCGCATAAAGAACGGCTTCCTCGCCAAAAGCCAAGGCAAGGGCCCAAGGAATACAGTCGGCTGCATCGACGGGTCGCACATACAGATACTCACCCCAAGTGAATCCACACAGTCTTACTTTAATCGTAAGAAGTGGCCTTCGATTATTCTTCAAGGAATCTGCGATGACCGAAACAAGTTTTTGAACGTGTTTATTGGATTCCCAGGTTCTGTTCACGACGCCCGTGTCCTGAGAGAGAGCCCCTTTTTCACACGCGCAGCTCTGGAATGCGGAGACAATTATATACTGGGTGACAGTGCTTATCCTTTAATGCCGTGGCTCATGACCCCATTCAGGGACAACGAAAGCTCATTTCCCTCATGGAAAAAGAGCTTCAATAAACGGCACAGTCAACAACGAGTGTCCATCGAAAACACCTTTGGACTGCTTAAACAGCGTTTCAGGAGGCTGTATCTTGTCGATGCCAAAAGTGTGCAACAATGCTGCTACATAGTTATGGCTGCGTGTGTGCTGCACAACGTGTGCAATGACGAGAGGGACTTCCTTGAGGAACTTGCAACCCTTCCACGAGATGATGATGTGGGCAATGATGAAGGTGAAGGAGATTTTGACTGCAGTCTCCCAGGCTACAGTCAGTCACTGCGAGAGTTCATCGCAAAGGAACAATGCTAGGAGTACATCTTTGCTTCATGAATTCCAATTCAGTGTGGAAATGTTTTGCCAAGTGTGGTGCTTCGTATAGAAGCAATGTTTTTTTAATAAAATAAGAATAGGCACCGCTAGTGTTACAAAAGTTTATTGCCCATTTTGTGCCCCATGCTTATTTGCTAGTATGTCTATCAATCGATCAAACCGCTGCATGCGCTCATCATGGCGCTTGGACTTTGCCTCTTCCCATTTTTTCTTTCCTCCAGTTGCTTCATTGCCGCTTCCTCTTGCCTAGCTCTTGAAGCTTGCATTTTTTCTAAAGCCTCCAAGAGCGCGTGACCTGGGACCTACTGTGGCGCTTTCTTTTTGATGCTGTACTGCTCTCAAGTTTTGATGCTGTGTTGCCCTCAACTGGGACTGGCATATCCTGAGGTGCTTCAGTGGTGCTGGTCCTGCTGAAAGTAATTGTACAGGTGCCATGTCATTTCCAGGGTATTCCACAAATTAAGTAACTCACTTACTCTGAGCTTGCATCACTAGGCAGGATTGTTTTTCCAGGCTCCAAGAGCAGGCTCGGATTCACGCTGTGTTCCTTTTCGAGGACTTCTGCCAGCTCTCTGTGTTAATAGACAAACTATGAGATTCACTGAACAGATTAAGAAATGATCGTAACTTACTCTTCGTATTCACAGTTCACACGGTGGTGACCTGAAGAATCGTTATCTTTTTTTGACTTTTTGTACGCCCTGTCAAGTGACTTCCACTTGTTCTCCACTTGTGTGGCAGTCATGTTGCACAAAAACTCTGTGTTGATGAGCTCAGCCAACTTCTTCCACAGCAGCTTCCTTGTGCTAAACAAAAAAGTAAATCACAATTAGAAGGAAAACAGGAAGCTACATAACTTGGTCAGTTTGCAGTTGCACATGAACGTAACTTCAGTACTTCATATGTGTAGATGTAAGGTGTAATAATTGCCAAGGTTTTTCGTGCGGGAAGCGTTATGTTGGACAAACTGAGCGTTGTATAAATAACAGGCTTTTGAATCGTTAGACTTCCTGAAATTGCGTCATTAAAATTATCTTTGTCCGCTCATGGTTGCTGTACACTTGTTGATCTAACAACACATATACATGTTTGCTGTTTCAATAAATTCCGAGTTGATGGTTTTTGCAGTGTCCGTGTTCCTGTGGGAATAATAACAAGCTGAAATCACTTTGTACACAGGATGACGTACCGAAGTGCCCTCGTTTTTCCCACCAAGCCTTTCATTTCTGAGTATTTGGCGATGAAGAACTTTGTTTTTCGGGCGCTCCAAAGCTCTTCCACATCTTCAGCCGACGCGGATGCTGCTGGAAATGCGGCTAGAGCCCCATCGCTGCCATTGTCGCCGTCGCAGGCAGGAGCCGGCGTCGGCGGTTGTGCCGGAGGGGGGACATTTTCGCGATTCTCTGCCATGAACTGCAGCGTAACGCGCTTGCCGTCTGCAAGGGCAAAGACCGACATTTGAAATGTCGACATAGCACAAGAAAATATAGCAATGGCTCTTCGCCGACCGACTACAAAAAGAAGCCCTCTGGGCCGCTAACCACGTGTTTAGCGAATGCATGCAGCATTACTTACCTGATGCCTCGTAGATGTAACCGTTGGCGTCCGTCATAAATGACCCGTCGGGATTGTGAAGTGCGTTAACTTCCCTTTGAACGCCCTGAACAACGATTTGCAGCGTCGTCTGCTCTGGCCTTGGGGGAACACGCGCCATGCTGCACTTCTTTGCACCTCTTCTTGAGCGGGTGCAGGCCGGCAGAGAACTCGTGCAGAACCGGTGTCCCCTCTCGCATGGAAAGCAGCGGTGGCGCTGGCGTGCCTAACCATTGGGGCAGCCGGCGCGCGGCGGGCACGGCTAGCGTGGCCCGAGCTGTACGTGGTGCTCTTTCTTTCTATTTTTTTAAAGACGATAGTCTTTCTTGGGATACTTCAACGCAGAAATTTTGGTCTGTCTGTCTGTGTGTGTGTGTGGGGGGGGGGGGGGTGTCTGTCCTGCTGCGAAAGGTGAACCCCTTCCTCAACGACCACCCAGCTTGAACTGGTGGCTACCTTCATATTTCTGAACACAGTCGACCAAAAAGCAAATATTACGCATATCTGAGGCGCAACATCAATACGTAAGTATTAGACGGTGTGTTAGGATGCGCAAAAGCGGACGTTTCCTACGCAGTTCTGCGTACTACGCAAGCTTCTTGCGTTTCCGGCACACATTTTAGGATGGGGATAACATCGCAAAAACGCAGTCTGCACAAAATAAGAAGAACAAGAAAAAAAAGAAAACGTTGTCGTAAGAGTGGAGGCAGGGATTTCCGTCATTCCCGATGTTATTCATAAAGATGTGGCGATCGAGTACGGGAAGAGAGCTCGAAATGAGCAACATTAGTTTCAATCTGCTCTAGCAGGCCAATGTAGAAAACGGCAAGACCTTCTAGGTCTGTTTTATGCTGAGTACAGGGTCCCATTTGGCTAAAACTGTTACAAGTTACTGCCCGGTATTACCAACATCCTAGCTTATTCTCATCCTGTAAAATTATTGAATATACGTCTCACAATTATTTAGCTAGTTCGTTACCGATAGTTATGTTGATATCACAGCCATATCTTTCGTAAAGATTTCTTGAAAATGACCCAACCTAAATACCTCAGTAATTTCTGTTTTTGTACAGTTTTGCTGACGTAATTGCTCACGTTGTGCCAGGCGAAGTCGACGTCATTTTTTTTATATTTTAAGAGAGCAGTTTAACTGGTTCCACATGTATAATACTGTCCATAGGGTCTCAACCCGTCTACCTACTTTCTTCTTTATAGATGACATTTTACGTATCTAGATGTGTTCGAATTGACAGCATTATAGTGATTGTTCTCGAGAGCTACTCGTCACTCCTGAGTACTTTGGACTAGCGTTCGGAATCCGCTGTTATTTTTAATACATATTAACGACACATTGATGGAAGTTATAACTTAATAGGGCACCATTTGAGATCGAATTATTAGCTGACTATTGCGTCCATCTTAACGAAATCAACAGCTATAAGGAATGGACACATTTCTCCCTGGTGCTCTCATTCCGGCATGTAGCTGAATGGAGATATAAACCAGTGTTTATAAGAACAAAAAAAAAGAACACGATACAAGCTCTTCTTTCCTTACGGTTTTCAATCGCAATTGCTCCCTGATATATTTGAATGCAAGTACTTAGGCGTCGCATTATACTCACTCTCTCATTTGGAAAGGTCACACTATTCTCACCAGAGCGTCATCAGTCCGTAACCTTGGTTCCTTTAGGCGATAACTAAAAGAAACATTTGCAAAATCTAATTTGTCAGAATACATATCGTTTTTCAGACCAGGACCTAGACATGCATGCGCAGTTTGGGACTGCTACATAAATCGTAGTACAAAGACTGGAGAAGATTCAAAGCGCAACGCCGTTCGCTACTTATATTCTAAGTAGTAGCGGAACTGACCTTTTCAGACCTAATTAAAGAGCACAATGTATGAAGATTGTGACTGTGCCAGAAAATCCGGACTAAAATGTCTTTCCCTGAGCCGTATGCTTTACCACTGCGGTCGCAGCTGAGGAGACATCACCATACTAAATCTTTAATCCCTTGTAGCACCAAAACGAGTTCTTTGGAATATCTGTTTTTCCCTCGCATTATCTCTGAGTGGAATAATTTATCTCTCACGACTTTGCACAGCACGGACCTAATTTTTCGTAGAGTACCTTAATTCCTTAAAGTTTCTTCACCACTTGAATATTAGTACCTAAATGTAACGCTGTCACATTACACCCTTTTAATTACTCAACATTCTAAGATTTCTGAGCTATAGGAGTGAGTGTATGGTTTCTTCAGTTTACCTATATTTGTAAGAAACGAAAGTAACAGTGTGAACAATTATGCGTGGTACTGCATGTTTATATCAGGTACGTCACACCGAAATGGTGTGACGTACCTGATATAAACAGCAAAACAATGTCTCACTTTTCACAAGTCGGCGATAGGTAGAACCTTCTTTGTGTTTGAATAAAAGTGCGATACCAAAAATGAGCACCAATAGCATTCGGTAGAACTGCGGGCTGATTTAAAACTATATTTGATACAGTGATGGCAATGCTCGCACGCTCGCCGTGTTCATAGGAATAACATTGCGTTTTGAGCAGAAACCTTGGAAGTAAGCAAGCAAGCAACATGAAAAGACCTTGATCGCCTAGTTAAAAGTTGATGAAGCTGCATGTTGCGCATCGCTGCTCAAGTGATACATTCGCGCTTCATTATAAAACCAAAATAAACCTATCTACGCCTGCCAGGAGCTCTCCCGGCGTAAATTAATTGCCATCAGGAAGGTAATGCAGTTCAGGTGTCATGAAACGGTCGTTTTTACGTTCCTTTCATATAAACTCGCCACTCTTGCGAACATTTTTGTGAGCGCGCCGGCAAGCAGACGCCCGCGAGGCGGGCCGGCTGTGCCGGCCGGCCGGAGCAGCCAAGGTCTGCCGACTGGAGCGCCGCCGCTGTGTTCCATGCGAAGAGGGCCCTTCGATCAGGCCGACGTGGGGCTACACGTATGATACCAGCAAGGGCAGGCAGCTGTGGCAAGATGCGACTGAGCTAGGCTACACTTTGATCACAGACCCTACTAACCCAACAAGACTGGGCACGTCGACATGCCGAGATACCACGCCTGATCTCGCATTCGTCAAACATGCGCGGGATGTCACGTGGAGAAACACCATGGCAGATCTCGGCAGCGACCACATGATTGTCGAGATCACTGTACCGATCCAGGGCCAGATGGTGAGGAATATACAAGAGTTCCGGTGGACGGACTGGGAAGAGTTCCGCTCTAAAAGGCAAGCGCTCTCGAGTGACGTTCCCATTACTGACATCGAAGAGTGGACGCAGTCACTCAATGCGGACGTCACACGCGCAGCTAAAACGATAACGACAGATGTCCAAACTGACAGAATCGACAGCCGTCTGGCGCACCTAATCGAGGCCAAGACGTCCATCCTAAATCGCTGGAAAGGCCAGCGCCTTAATCGCAAACTGAGAAAGAAGGTTGCTGAGCTAAATAAGGCCATTGAAGAACACTGTCGCACTCTCTGTAAACAACAGTGGGATGAGCTCTGTAATGCCGTCGATGGTCAGTTACACAACGGGAAAGCGTGGCAGATTCTCCGACACTTACTTGACAACACAGCAACCAAAACCCACCAGAGGCAATGCCTCGCCAGGCTCCTCCACACCAACGTGACGGCACTAGGACAGCAGGCAGTCATCGACGCACTGATTCATAAGTACCTCCCATTAGGTCCACCTGTCACACACGCCGATTACTGCGGTAAGGCCAACACGCCGTTGGGCGAAGACTTCACCAAGGAAGAAATACGAGCTGCGCTGCATCACCTCAACGGACGCTCGGCGCCTGGGCCGGATGGTGTTACTAACAAAGCGCTGGAACCTTGATGAGAACTCGCTTTCTAGACTCACGGACTACATAAACGAGCGATGGAGGGCAGGAACCATACCGGTGCAGTGGAAGACGGCCAAGACAGTCCTAATCCCCAAGCCTGGCAAAGCCCCCGGTATTGAAAATCTGAGACCTATCTCACTGACCTCGTGTGTGGGCAAGACAATGGAGCATGCCGTCCTCAACCGGGTCAACAACTACCTCGAGTCCACAGAAGCGTATCCGCACACAATTATCGGCTTCCGGACACATCTGTCGACGCAGGATGCGATGCTCCAGCTCAAGCACCAGATCCTCGATGAGAAATCTCGCAGCACAAAGGCAATCCTGGGCCTTGACCTGGAGAGCGCTTTCGACAGGGTCAGCCATTCTGAGACAGATCTCCGAACTGAACCTTGGTGTGAGGATTTATAACTACATCAGAGACTTCCTCACTGGAAGAAAAGCCATCCTTCTCGCCGGCGATATCACATGCGAAGAGCAGGAGCTCGGTAGTACAGGAACCCCGCAGGGCTCGGTCATCTCGCCTATGCTTTTTAATTTGGTCATGATTGGCCTTGCCAAAAGGCTGCAGACCGTGAACAACGTCAGTCACACGATATATGCGGATGACATAACAATCTGGTCCATTAAGGGCAGCGACGGACAGATTGAAACGGCCCTGCAGAAGGCCCTTGAGGTGGTCGAGGATTACCTGGCTGGCACTGGTCTTCGATGCTCTCCGAAGAAGTCAGAACTCTTGCTGTACCGCCCTACCCTTAGGGGACGGCCTCCGAAGGGTTTTGTTAAAATCAGACAAAGTGAAGAGATCCAACTACACACCAAGGACGGGGTCACCATCCCCATTGTCAGTCGCATCCGAGTCCTCGGAATGATTATCGAGTCCAACGGGGTCAACGGTGAAACTATCAAGAGGCTTACTCACAAGACCACCAACGCCATTAGACTTCTCAAAAGAGTCACAAATAGACGAAGTGGTATGAAGGAGGACAGCCTCATCAGGCTGATCCACTCCTTTGTCATATGTCACATCGCATATGTTGCGTCCATGCACAACTGGTATAAAAACGAAAAGAAGAAGATAATCCGCAGGGCATATAAAGTCGCCCTCGGCCTACCGGAATCCACCAGCACTGAGAATTAAGCTGCTCCAACTGGGGATCCATAACACTTTGGACGAAATAGCTGAAGCACAAAGATTATCGCACCTAGAAAGGCTCACCACTACAAACACAGGAAGGAGCATATTGCAAGAGCTTGGCATCACGTACCACAAACAGCATGGTGCTAAGGCGGACATACCTAAAGAAATACGAGCGAAGATACACGTTGCCCCGGTTCCAAGAAACATGAATCCCATTTACAACCAAGGCCGCCGAAAAGCCCGAGCTACAGCTCTTCTGAAAGCCTACTGCAATGATAAGAATGCGCGGTTCACTGACGCCGCCAGCTACCCCGACGGTGGACGCTTCGCTGTCGTTGTGATAAACTCGGAGAAAGCCACAACGCATACAGCTAGTGTCAAGACCCGACACCCGGAGGTTGCTGAAGAAATGGCCATCGCCCTGGCCATAACTGATGCCGACACTCAGGTTATACTCAGCGACTCGCGCACAGCTGTGCGAAATTTTGCTAAAGGTAGTATCTCGATCGAAGCCCTTCGTATACTCACGAATGCCTCCCAGGTTTCCCAGGCTAACTTGATCTGGTTCCCCGCCCATATGGGCGAAGTCTGCTCGCACCTCCCCAACCTCAACGAAGGTGCTCACTCCGCCGCACGCGATGCTATAACCGGTGCAGGAGTAGACGCATCTGTCGAAGAGTACGCGGACCGGGACCGACTCACGAGCTACAACGAAATAACCAAGGCGTTCTACTTGGCCCGGCGGTGCTACCCTCCACCTAATGGCAATCTATGCAGAGCTCAAGCAGCTACTTGGAGGCTGCTGCAAACGAACACTTACCCCAATCCACTGCTATACCACCGAATCTACCCCGATATCTATCACACGAGTATCTGTAAGGTCTGCCAGAAAGACACAGCTACGCTTAAGCATATGCTCTGGGAATGTGAGGCTAAAGCCAACGGTATTAACCCCGATGTTCTCTCGGCGAGGTGGGACGCCGCCCTGCGCAGCTCCGCGCTCGCCGACCAACGCTGGGCAGTCCAGCAGGCCTGTGAAGCGGCGTCAAGGCAAGGCCTCGACGTCCCGACATGGGAGACCTGAGCCCGGGTCTTTAATCTGCAGGACGTTAAATAAAGTTCTCCATCCATCTAGCTTCACTGCAGACTTGAGTTGTATCCGGCTATAATTAGGGTGCATATAAACTATCTGACTACGTGCACCAAACCGAAGGCACCATATAGCAGTACGAAGTCTCTACGGCTACGCTGCGCGACATACCCGTTTTTTGTGATTTTCAAACGCAATTTAAAAATACAAATTCTACTCAAACCCCATTAAGTATGCTTGAATCTGTCACCATACGTCATGTTTTTTTTTTTCATTTCCGCCAGAATCTAATCGCAGGTTCTGGCCAGTTGTCGGTACGCCCCTTTAAGCAGGGAATATAAAGTGTACAATCTCCAGGCAGTGCTACCTGCAATACATTTCTTTGCTATCCTTGCCTACGTGTTCCTGTTGCCCGCTCGCGCATTTGTAAAAATCTTGTTGTCAGCATCATTGCGGCATCCTTCACTACAATGCTTTTCATAGCCAGAGTGTTGTTTTTAGAAGTGGACCCGCGGCCGTTAACCATGCAGTCGGTCCATGTGTTAAAAATCGAAAAGCAAACACAGAAACACGCGCACACGAGCGCACCTCGACCGTCGCCAGTGATGCCAACCTAATTAGTCACCACTTTATCGCTATATTGAGCCTTTGGAAATCCCATGATTGTAAGAAAAATCCCTAAGTAGTCTTAAATGTGAAGCATTTCTTAGCGAACTTCGACGACTTTGAGCGCATCTATCTATCTATCTATCTATCTATCTATCTATCTATCTATCTATCTATCTATCTATCTATCTATCTATCTATCTATCTATCTATCTATCTATCTATCTAGCCGCCTACGACTTTGTGCTCTCCTGGCCGTTTCGTTAATGGATGCATGCGAAAATTGGTATTGCACAACATGACTGCATGACGAACATGACACGTCATAACATGAAAATCATGACACGCATGTCATGAGCGCCATGATTTACATGCGACGGTCTTGGTGCTCTCCTGGCCGTTTATTAGTTAATGGTATGGTAGTACCAGCTCGGACGCGTAGGAGGACAATGCATGAGAAGTGCGCCCTCGCTTGAAGCGACAATGCGCTTGGCCCAACCAATTCTTTAACGACCGGCATGCGCTCTCGGCGCGCCGACTGGAACAAAGGGTTGAGTCGCAGAAGTGCACGATCCGAACTGCGGGAAAGGCGAAGACACGCTGTGTTTCCTGGAACGACAGGGTTCGACTGGATGAGCGTGGGAGATGGCCCGAATGCCGCAGGGCTGCTACGATACCGATATTTCGATTGTGAGAATATCTGAGAGCGTGGGATAAGGAGAGGGAGAGCCATGATGGGAAAGAATGCCAAAATGCCTGTTTAAACTGCAAAGACGCTGCTGTCGGGATTAGGGACAGCCCACTAGGGAGTGGCTTAATCTGAGGATAAACAGATTGGATGACGGAAGGTTGAGGCGGACCAGCAGTGGCCACCTCCCCTCTTTCTTTGTTACCGCAAGGTACTAAAGACTGGACGGGATTCGTTTCCCTTCAGTCTAGGCTGTAATCACTTAACTGATCGATCAGTAAGACTCCGTACGATGCAACTTCTGTCTGGGCCGTAACCACTCGGTGGTCGAACAGTGAGACTAAGTTCGTTGTATGTAGTAACAGTGTTCTAGGCTCTAACTTAAGAAAAGTTAAGTAGAAGAGTAAGACGCTGTTGATGTCTATGTTATCATCAGTGTGCTTCGGCAAGATGTACATATGACTGTAAATATTTTGCTACAATATACCTTCAAGTTCATTACCTCCAACCTGCCTCCTGCTTCATCGACGTCGATCATCTCCTTGACGGGACTTCAATCCACATCAAGGAGAAAACGAACAAGAAAAACATAACTGGATGTATGCGAAAATTGGTATTGCACAACATGATCTGCATGACATAAATGACAGGTCATAACATGAAAATCATGGCATCCGTGTCATCAGCGGCGTGGTTTGCATGCCACAGTCTTGGTGCTCTTGCGGCCGTTTCGTTAACTTCATATACGTATCAAAATGGGTATAGCGGGACAACAATTAATGCATATATACATTTTACGTTCCTGACGCGTGCTTCGCATTCCCTTGATTCCCACTGCACGTGGGATCTATTCCGTCATTTTTATGTTGTTAATTTGACTAATTAACATTTAAAGAAGTCTAAACGTAATTCTCCGTTTAGCTTGCTGTCAATTATCGAAGGCAGAAATTAGCTTATGAACAGCAACTGCCGCTCTTTTCCTACATTTCCTGTGGCACGTAGTTAATATATGTTGTTGTTATGTGGGGTTTAACGTCCCAAAACCAGCTGTATTATGAGAGACGCCGTAGTGAAGGGCTCCGGAAATTTTGACCACCTGGGGTTCTTTAACGTGCACTGACATCGCACAGCACACGGGCCCTCCATCGAAATGCAGCCGCCGCAGCCGGGATGGTATAGACTTCCTGTGGAGTCTACGATAGTGCACCTCCGGAGAGTCGACATATAAAGAGCTAGTCTACGACATTTGCCACCTCCGGAGAGCCGAGGTCTGCGCTCTCTTGCAAAATGGCAGGTAAGTTCTGATTGGCTGCATTTAAAATCAGTGTTGCGTGATCGGCAATAGAAATGCATGGCATTTTTTTTTTTTACTGCTAGGTAGCCACTCTCAACTTTGGATCAGTTCCCATACCGGGCCCTGCAGGGTCCCTCAATAGTATGAGGGACCCTGATATAGATCTATCCTCTGTACGTACTTGTATCAGCGTCCCATTTGGCCAAGTATTTTGGTCACATACTTTCACTCTTGCTTCACCGTGTTCAAATTCTCTTGATCCAGAACCTGCCCTCTGACATGGAGCAACAAGGCAACGTTTGAGCGAACTCCGCGAAGACGGGCGCAGTTAATTAATAGGTCCAAATGTTGCAATCTACGAACAAGTTCAGTTTACAGCTCTTCAACGTAGCACAGCACAATGTAGGAACCCGGCAAGCGCGAATAAGGTGCGGCTTTTCCGTGCATGCAACGGAAAAAGCTATCTGTTCCATAGAGAAATCATGCCTGACAGCGCTCAAGATAACGCGCGCACCTGCTGAAGTCACGAAAAGAAAGTTTCGTTTTTCGTTCAAGCATGCGCCAGGAGATGCTCGCATTGTCGCTGCTACTACCCTTGTCTCGTTAAAGGTCCCATGACACCAAAATTTCAAACGCGAGATGCTTGCGTTAATTGGTTTTCCTGCATACGAAGGCAATCTTGACCAAGTATTAGCGGCGAACGTCGCCTCTAAGTAATTTTAATATGGTTTCAAAGTAATCGGGAATGCTCATTCGAGCTTGCAGCACCTCGCGACATCGCCACTAGTGTGACGCAGTTAGTTGGCCATCTGTGACGTTTCACTTTTGTAAGTTGATATCGTGACGTCACAGAGAGACACGGGCGCGCCGCGCTATGACCTCTGAGCGTGGCCTCCAAGATCGGCTCTCGCAGCCGATCGCGGAGGCCACGTCAAAAGCCGTATTTTTCTGCTTCCTCTCCGTGTTGGTCGCTCAAGCGTACATTGTACACACGCTGTGATGCAAAGCGAGTGTGGCGAGCTGGTCTGGCGCTCGCGCTCTCCGCAACGTCACCGAATCTTGAGCTCAAGTGATCAGTGCATGCGCTCACTTCCGACAGCCGCCGCGCTAGCCCCGCGGCGCTAGTTTCTTGCAGTTTTTGGCGCGCGTTTCGAAGCTTCATGCTGTGACTAATTAGACTTCACGCTGGAGAATTTGCCACTCCATGCCGTGATTACAAGACACTGTTCTACTCATTAGAACATAACAGTATCCAACAACAAAATAGCTGTCATGGGCCCTTTAAGTGAAAAATAAAAAAACAGCAAAAATTATTGGTATTTTGGTTTTACTTGTTGAAAAATGGTTCTCGTTAGGCTGCCTCGCAAAAATCCTTAGATTTCGCAACAAAGACGCTAAATCTCTGAGTGACACGGGAATACCCTAGATCTAGAGATAAATCTCTAGGGTTGGCATCACTGACCGGCGAGGCGGTAAATGCAGAACGATCCTCGGGTCACGTGGGCGTAAAGTCACGTGATCACACCGATCGCTCATCTAGGTACTTCTTTGCCTAGGTACAGGGAGTGTCTAGGCACTGCCTAGGCCATCTAGGTACAACAGCCTCGCTAGCGTGGCGCATGAAGAGCTGGACACATGCTCCGATTATCCATGCGATCCGACGTCGCACGGTGCGGCGTCCGGCATACGACGCTTCAAGACACACAGGGCGACGAGCGATCAGCGTGGAGGCCCCGGCCACATCCGACGGAATAAACGCTCGTAAAACATTGCATCCCTTTCTCTAAGCACAAAATAAACATTTTACAGCCCTACTTGGTTACATAACAGCACAAAAAACACTGCTGATAAAACTATGCCTTCGCGAGCGGCAAATACATCACGACAGCCCACCGTCAGTGACGACCCCGAGGGTAGGCCTAGCTGCCGACGACGTAGCCGCCGTCGTTCGCAATCAACCGCCAGCTCGCCACGAAGCGCTCATTTTTGCCAACACAATTAACATTTGTACTCATACGTCGTATGTCAACGCATACGATTAGTTTTCTCGAAATAGATGCGAAGCGCAATGGTAAAAACGAAGCGAGCCGCTTCGGTGAAACAGCCCCTGCCGATGTTTGTTCACGTTCGTGCCGCGGCCGCTTCCGATCCTCTCGAGTGCTTAGGAAATGGGCGCTGCTTTGCAGACTAGCTCACTTCACTCGTAACATTACTCAACGAGCATTTCGTGTCACAAATAAATCGTAAGCAATATTTTCGACGCGCTTCCATCGACACCGGCAAATGCCTCGGCGGGTCAAGACGAGTGATCAGCGCGTAAGCTCCGCCCTAACGAAGTGCGTCTGCACACACGCTCGTAAGACATCGTATCCTCGTCAGTAAGTACAAAATAAACATTTTACAGCCTTGCTTAGTCATACAACACAGAAAAACACTGCCGATGCCTTCGCGAGCGACTAGCACATCACAACACCCCACCGTCAGTGACGACTACGAGGGTAGGCCTAGCTGCCGACCCTCGGAGCAGTAGCAGTTCGCTGTCAACTGCGAGCTCGTCACAACGTGCTCATTTTTACCTACACGATTAACATTTGCACTCATATGTCGTGCGTTAACATGTGCGATTAGTTTAAGGACGGTTGGGCAGTCGTCCATCGCGACTGTCCAACCGTCCGACAAGACACTCGAGCTTAGCGCTTGCAGGAGGACGGTAACACTCGTCTGCAGTTAGTCTGCAGGCGTTGGGCGAGGCGGTAAATGCAGGAGAACGATCCTCAGGTCACGTGGGCGTAAAGTCACGTGATCACACCGATCGCTCATCTAGGTACTTCTTCGCCTAGGTACAGGGAGTGTGTCTAGGTACTGCCTAGGCCTTCTAGGTACAACAGCCTCGCTAGCGTGGCGCATGAAGGGCTGGACACATGCTCTGATTATCCATGCGATCCGACGTCGCACGGTCCGGCGTCCGGCATACGACGCTTCAAGACACACAGGGCGACGAGCGATCAGCGTGGAGGCCCCGGCCACATCCGGCGGAATAAACGCTCGTAAAGCATCCCTAGCAAAAATTCTAATTGAGAAACTAATAGCCTATGAGGTTATTGTCACCAATAGAATTTATTAGTATTAGACTAATAGCTTGTACAAGACTTATAGGAAAACATAATACGATTGTTCTAATAACTTAGACGTATGAAGCTTAATATCCAATATAAAATTTTAACTCCCTTAAGGGTGTAAATGACCTATCCCATGGGCACGGAGTAAGCTCATGGGCGACACCCTTTTTGTGTGTAGAGCAAAAATGGAGGGTGCATGTGCTTTGCAATCGCACTGTGAATGACACAGCATTTGATTTTAGCTGCATTTATGATCACACATTACACACTAACAAGACACCGCGGGAACATGACACATGCAAATACACACTTGACCATTTCAAACCAATATATAGCACAGAGAACGTTCGCATTATTTCACATCTGTACGCAGACAGTCCTGTATATATATACCAGATTCCTGACCTGCTATGTAGTGCCAGTTGGGAAATTACTGTTATGCGCAATTACAAAATAAGGATACACAGGACATCTGCCAATCAAGGGTAGGCTAACTGGTAGCTGTGCATCACACATATCTGTTAATCTAAACCCACCAAATATTCACTGCCAAATTGCCAAGAAATCATACATCTCTAGGTTCCTCATTTACACCCTTAAGGGTGTAAATTTCTTACGGTGTAAACTAATACAAACTAATAAAGCTATTTAAAGAATTACTGAGTTGCAAATTTTGTGTTTTAATAGTTATATAAAGCCCTAGCTACCTTCTTGAGAAAAGATCCATTAGACAAATTTTGAAAAGTCGTATAGAGCATGTTGATATAAACTAATAAGACTAATAGAAAAACCTATTAGACTAATACAAATCTCTATATTAGAATTTTTGCTAGGGATTGCATCCCTTTCGCTAAGTACAAAATAAACAGTTTTTTACAGCCCTACTTGGTTACATAACAGCACAAAAAACACTGATGATAAAACTATGCCTTCGCGAGCGGCAAATACATCACGAAAGCCCACCGTCAGTGACGACCCCGAGGGTAGGCCTAGCTGCCGACGACGTAGCCGCCGTCGTTCGCAATCAACCGTCAGCTCGCCACGAAGCGCTCATTTTTGCCAACACAATTAACATTTGTACTCATACGTCGTATGTCAACGCATACGATTAGTTTTCTCGAAATAGATGCGAAGCGCAATGGTAAAAACGAAGCGAGCCGCTTCGGTGAAACAGCCCCTGCCGATGTTTGTTTACGTTCGTGCCGCGGCCGCTTCCGATCTCTCGAGTGCTTAGGAAATGGGCGCTGCTTTGCAAACTAGCCCACTTCACTCGTAACATTACTCAATGAGAATTAATTTCGTGTCCCAAACAAATCGTAAGCAATATTTTCGACGCGATTCCATCGACACCGGCAAATGCCTCGGCGGGTCAAGACGAGTGATCAGCGCGTAAGCTCCGCCCTCACGAAGTGCGTCTGCACACACGCTCGTAAGACATCGTATCCTCGTCAGTAAGAACAAAATAAACATTTTTGTACAGCCTTGCTTAGTCATACAACACAGAAAAACACTGCCGATGCCTTCGCGAGCGACTAGCGCATCACAACACCCCACCGTCAGTGACGACTACGAGGGTAGGCCTAGCTGCCGACCCTTGGAGTAGTAGTCGTTCGCTGTCAACTGCGAGCTCGTCACAACGTGCTCATTTTTACCTACACGATTAACCTTTGCACTCATATGTCGTGCGTTAACACGTGCGATTAGTTTCGGACGGTTGGGCAGTCGTCCATCGCGACTGTCCAACCGTGCGACAAGACATTCGAGCTTAGCGCTTGCAGGAGGACGGGAACACTCGTCTGCAGGCGTTGGGCAGGCACTATGGCAACTATGGGAAAACCTCAGTTTCATAGGGAATAGATTCAGCTCTGGATTTCCCTCTTAGTTGACGCTGCATCGTCTCTAGAATTCCCCATAAAGCGATGCTGTGCGGACCGGTGACGTCTACATCGAACTAGCCAATGAGAGAGAGGATCACCCTCCTGGATTTACCGCTTCGCAGGCGTTGGGCAGGCACTATGGGAAAACCTCAGTTTCATAGGGAATAGATTCAGCTCTGGATTTTCCTCTTAGTTGACGCTGCATCGTCTCTAGAATTCCCCACAAAGCGATGCTGTGCGGACCGCTGACGTCTACATCGAACTAGCCAATGAGAGAGAGGATCACTCTCCTGGATTTACCGCTTCGCCACTGACCGTCGCACGACCTCCTACCAGACGCATGCCTGTAGGACCACCAAGAAGGTTTAAAATTAAAAAATTCTGGAGTGGAGATTTTGTGCTAAAAGTGAAGCCGGCGGCCGCCATTTTACTCAGGGCATCGATTAACAGCATCCAAATAGCACAAAATAAAAAGCGTTTTCTTCACGCTTCTTAACCCCTTTAAAGCGGTTCGCTTTGCTAGACAGACACTGCTTGATGTGCCCCTTTGTGCTACGGGTGCTGGGGTGAAACTTGACCTTCGCGAAAATGTGTGCAATATCGTGGCATTGATACTCGGTCAACGGTGCTTTATTGATCCAAAACAACGCGCTTTTACAATACAATTAGTCTTTGAGTTTACTTAGCAGATCAACATTCCTCCATGCAGATCAAGAACGCTTGAAATGATACTGGTTTCTGGACACTCTGGCAAGCTTTTAGGGCTGAACCATAGGCAAACGCCGGCTTCACTCGTCGCGGTAAGGTTCAGCGGGTGTTGCCACTCCAGCATTTTTTTTTTTTTTAAACCTCCTTGAGGATCATAGACCATAGCCCACATTTTCTGGCATAGGCGGCGCTGGCGGCATTACTAGCTGAAGCATTGGCTGAAGGGAAAGGTGGCGGCTGGTGGCTGCGCTTGTGCCCTGTGGCCTATGAGAGTTTGGGAGTGCGCACCAGCTTCGGCCGGCGCAGCGTCGGCAGCCGCTATCCCGCAGCGGTAAAGTAGTAAGGTTCGCGGGCGCAACCGTGGACGCCAAAATTGCGCAGTGTAGTACGTAGTAAGTACTTTGCAATGCGTGTTGGCTGGTACCACAACTAGTCCGGGTAGTACTACTGGCTTGCATTGTTATTGTGTAGCTGAAAGCTCCCGTGCGGCCACATGCCCTTTGCGCCAGAACCCGCCAGAAGAAATATTCTCCAGGGAGGGCGACTGCGGACATTGTGGCGACTCTAGACAGTTGTCTGGTACGAGTCTGTCTTGTCCTGAGAGGTTCGTGTGGCTTGCTTTTTTTTTTTTTTTTTTTTTTGAGTACGTGCATTCACTGATTTCGGAGCACGGGACTATGGCGGAGAGCGGCCCAGTGCGAGTTTCTCACGACGAGCTTTTGCAAGCGCACAAAAAGGAACGGAAAGAATTGCAAGGTGAGTGGAATGATCACATCACCCTTTTTTGCAGTATAGCCAACACATAATTGAGCACATGAAGCTGAGCAATTGTTGACTCTTTTTGCTAACTGGACCCGAGAGTTGTGTATTTTTCATGCTCTGGTTCTCTTGCGAAGACGTTACGTTAAAAACCCGTTGACGCTATCATCATATTAAGTATCCAACTACAAAATTGGCCACCATTTGAGTAAGCACAGACGACGCTGTTGGTTTACTCGCGCGAGGGAAAGCTTGGAAAAAAGAGAGAGAGAGAATTTTTTAAAAAATGTTATTCGATCGCTGCTGTTTTGAGCATGTTACCTACTGCATTCGTGATGCTTTTTATATGAAGATGTTTTGTTACGTTTCAAGTTTTTATGTACATTGTTGTTTTCAGATAGGAGGGTGCTGCAACTTTATTCTTACCTCCTACTCTCTCTCTTTTTTTTTCAATTTCTCCCTTTCCTATTAGGCGCGGTCAAATGCCAGCAGTACCACCTGAACACCCAGCAGTTCGAAGTCTGCTTCAGGAGACTCCAATCTATCCCATTTCCCGCCAACAACGTTGTCTCACTGCATCTTCACGAGTTCCTTGCCAACTGTTCCGTCAAACATGGCGTAGCAGAGGACACCTTACTCCTGTGTCTTGTTACAGCCACATCTCACCTTATGGGTCTTTCATCATCAACAAAAATTTGTCTGTCATCTGCTTGGCAAGAAAATCCCGTGCTGTGGTCTACTGTATTGGTGCCAAGGGAACACAGTTGTCACAATTTTGTCTGGACCCTACAAAAGCTTCTTTGTGACTTGCACTCGGAGCTGCCTTCCAGGGACATTGCAGTGAAGCCTGTAGTAGTGGATGAAGCATCATGTACTAGCCTCACCAGGTTGCTGACATTGTCACAGGTTGGGCCTGTTTTAGGTGCACATACGTCTTTCGAGCAAGTAAAATCTGTTTTTTCATCTGTGGGTAAAGGAAAGTTTGAAAGACTTGCCTTGGGTGTGCCTGTGCTGTGGTGTCCAGTAACTTGTGATGTACCTTTCTTGAGTGAAGTGCGTTTTAATCTTTGCTGTGTCACAGACCCATATGCTTTTCATTCTGTCCTATCCTCAAAGCTGAATGACAACTTGGAATTCCAGGAATGTATGTGGCCTAATATTCTCCTTGCTTGTGGTCATGAAAGGTCGCTGGACCTGGCCACTACATATGATCAGGTAGCAGATGTGGAGGTTGACAGGTTGAAAGCCTTACTGTCGTCCATTGCGGAAGCACATCGTTTACCAGTGATTTACAAGTTATCGGAGGAAGCAAGGTGTGTTCTTCCACAACTGATGTCCAAGTTCAAGCAACTGGCATTAAGTTTGAATTGTCGAGTGGCCCTGTTCAAGACAGCCACTAGTCAGATATTTCGGTTGGCTGCAGCACTATATGTTTTGGATGGTTGTCTTAGTGCAGCAATTCAGCCTGACATAGGCGAGTATGAAATACCTGCAGCTCATGTTTGGGAAGCACACGATATAGTGATGCACACACTGCGAATTAAAGCCGAGCTTCTTGAATGTCCACTCCGAGATGAATTGCTTCACACTGTTGAGAGCCCCAGGGCATCCCATCAAAGTAACAGCTTTCAGAATTGTGCAAATGGAACAATGCCCAATATCTCCGTTTCATCAGTTTTTTGTGTGGCACCTGAAGTACAGGTGCAGTCAAACCATGAGCAAGTTCCAGTGCCTGTTCCAATTCCTCATGAGCTTTCTGTGTCGATTGTTCAGTCACCAGCACGAGACAATGAGCTCACTGGCTCACACATCCCACTGCCAGAACCACAAGAACCCTTCACTTCATTGAAATCTATTATCCCAGAATCGGAAGAGGAGTTTGTGGACAAATTTCACTACAAAATTCGACGTTTACTAATATGTGGGAAGACTCTGCTCACACCGACATTAGTGGCACAGATGAAGTATGTATCAGTCACTGATCCAAATGTCCCTGGGAAGCCACGTTACCCCACACAACTTGCTTCCCTCTTCCTTGAGAGAGTGGCTGCTTTGGGATTTGGCACCATGTTAACAGGACATGGCAGCCACTCCAAAAAACTGTTGTTCCGGAAAACAGACTATCAGCAGCTTGGTCAAGCCCAGCTAAAGCTCCTTCAAAGTCTCCGCGTGACCAGGGAACAGTATTCACAGGGTTGTCAGCGACCACGTGCAGCATATTGGGAAACTGGGTCAGGTGCACCCGTTCGCTTGCCACCTTCACCAGTGAATCAGTCGCAAAGTCCTGTGAATCAGTCACAGAGTCTACCCATTAAGCAAGAGGTCATCGACATAAATTAAAGGAACAAAGAACAGTTCTCACATGATTGCGTTAAGGAACTCGTGTCACAGAAAATCCAGCATCAGCATAAGCGTCCATAGGGAAATAACCATTTCAAGTGATCGCCGTGGCAACCCAGAGCACCTGACCATGCAAGCCCTCCACCATGGCACAGGTACTTTAATGAACAAAATTGAATTTATCGAAGTGAAACTATATCCTGCTAAGATGATAGCTTGGACTGTAATTCGAATGTGCGAGAAAACAATTCTGTTATGCGGAAACTCTGACAATTCTAGCATTCTGTAGAGAAGGTGCATATTTTAATAACTATTCTATGAGAACGGCAATGCAAATGGGGCAAAATGGCACTGGTGTAGGCAGCAACATCTAAAGTATTTTTATGGGGGGGGGGAGGCATTATACCAAGCAGTATGTAGATAGCGTGGGCAAAAAAAAAAGGTTGAAAGTAGGATTGATTGATTTGTGGGGTTTAACGTTCCAAAACCAGTTCTGATTATGAGAGACACCGTAGTGGAGGGCTCCGGAAATTTCGACCACCTGGGGTTCTTTAGCGTGCACTGACATCGCACAGCACACGGGCCTCAACATTTCGCCTCCATCGAAATGCAGCCGCCGCGGCCGGGATTTGATCCCGCGACCCTCGGATCAGCAGCCGAGTACCTTAGCCACTAGACCACCGTGGCGGGGCATTGAAAATAGGAGGAGAGGGTGGTTGTGTGGCGCTTGGAAGATCTTGGGGGGGGGGGGGGGGGGTTGACACCAAAACACCCCCTCTGGCTACACCATCATCATCGTCATCAGCCTATCTTATGTCCACTGCAGGACAAAGGCCTCTCCCAATGCCCTTCATCCTTGCCTGTCCTGCATCAGCTGATTCCATTTGATCCCTGCAAATTAATTTCGCCCCCCCATCTTACTGTCTGTCGTCCACGGCTACGCTGACCCTCTCTTTGTATCCATTCCATTGTTATAATTGCCCATTCGTTATCTAGCCTTCACGTTACGTGGCCTGCCCATGTCCATTTTTTCTTAACATCATTTATTATGTCGGCGACCCCCGTCTGTTCCCGACCCACTCGGCTGTCTTCCCATCTCTTAACGTAACGCCTGTCATTTTTTGTTCCATCCACTGCGTGGTGCTTAACTTCCTCTGTAGCGCCTTTGTAATTCTCCCAAGTTTCTGCCCTGTATGTCAGTACTGGCAAAATGCAGTAGTTATATTGTGTCCGCTTGAGTGATAGTGGTAGGTTTCCATTCACGGGTTGGGAATGTGCCATATGCATGCCATCCCATGGTTACTCTATGGCAGATTTCTTTTACGTGGGTGGGTTCTCTTGTCAGTAGCTGTCCTAGATATAAGTATTCTAGTACGACTTCTAATGTCTGGTTTACAATCATAGACACATTTTTTTGCCATGCCACTTAGCATTATCTTTGTCTACTGCATGTTCATCTTCAATCCCACCTTAGCGCTTTCTCGGCTTAAGTCTTCAGTCATCTTCTGCAGTTCGTCGCCATCATTGCTAAAGAGTACTATGTCGTTGGCAAAGTGAAAGTTACTTAGGTATTCGTCCCATTCTAATCTTTTGAAGATTTCTTCCAAACATGCAGTAAATGGCATTGGAGAAATTGTCTCCTTGTCTGACACCTTTCTGTATTGGGATTTTCCTGGTTTTCCCAAGGAGGAGTAAGGTGGCTGTAGAATCTTTATAGATGTTGGCGGTTGTATTGATGTAGCTATCACATATTCTTGACGGCGCAACTCTTCCAGAACTGCTGGTATCTCTACCGAGTCAAAAGCCTTTTCGTAGTCTATGAAGGCCATAGAGAGGGGTTTGTTGTATTCATCATCTTTCTCAATTACTTGATTGATCACATGAAGGTGGTCTACGGTGGAGTATCCTTTTCTGGACCCTGCTTGCTTCCTTGGTTGATAAATTCAAGTGTGGCCCTTATTCTGTTCGAGATAACCTTTGTGAATGTTTTGTAAAGTGCTGAGGGTAGATTGATCAGCCTTTAGTTCTTCAAGTCTTTTACCTCTCTCTTCTTGTGTAATAATGGAATGTTTGCCTTTTTCCATACTGGTACATTTGAAGTTTTGAGGCATTGTGTGTATAGTGTCGCGAGCTTTCTAGTTAGCAAGTCTCCTCTATCTTTGATCAAGTTAGTGGTTGTGCCATCTTATCCAGCTGCTTTCTCGTGGGACATGCCCCGAATTGCTTTCCTAACCTCGTCCGCGGTGACGCATGAAATTTCAGTGTCCTGATCGGCATTTATTGCACTCGTGGTGGGGAGGCTCATATTTGAGCTGTACAGTTCAGAATAGAAGTCCTCGGCCACCTTGTCTACATTATTGAAGCTACTAACGATGTTGCCCTGCCTAGCTTTCACTGCATGCATTATGTTCTTTCCGGCACAAAGCATCCTTTAGTTGTTTTGATGCAGACTCCTTTCTGACACCTGCTTCTATTTATTTCACGTTATGGTTGCTTATGTCCACGACTCTGCTTTTGTTGATGAGCTTAGACAGCTCGGAAAATTCTTCTTATCTCTTGAGTTAGTTATTCTCATCTGTTGGCATTGTTTAATTAAGTTTTTAGTAGTTTACAAGAGCTTATTCATATCTTGTCTCAGTGCTTTGCCTCCTACTTCGATTACGGCTTCGGTGATCAGCCTAGTAATGTTTTCGTTCATCTTCTCTATGTCCTCATTTTTTTCCTGTCCTAGAGCCTCATACTTATTCTTAAGTGCAATTCTACATTCTTCTGTTTTCGCCCTGACGACATCGAGGTTGGCTTGTTTCCATGTGATTAATTTTGTTCTTGTCCGCTTTATATTAAGTGTTATCTTCACCCTCACTAGTCTGTGATCACTAATTTTGACCTTATTAACAACTTCCATGTCTTGTACTATACCTCAATCAGCCCCGCCACGGTGGTCTAGTGGTTATGGCATTCGGCTGCAGGTCTGAAGGTCGTGGGGTCGAATCCTGGCCGCAGCAGCTGCATTTCGGTGGAGGCGAAATGTTGAGGCCTGTGTGCTGTGCGACTTCAGTGCACGTTGAAGAACCCCAGGTGGTTGAGATTTCTGGAAACCTCCACTACAGCGTCTCTCATAATCGGAGCTGGTTTTGGGACGTTAAACCCCACGAATCAATCTATACCTGGATGACTGCACATTATGAAATCTATTTCGTTTTTTGTTTCTCTTTAGGCCATGCCCACTTCCTGTTCTTATGTGTGTTAAAGTATTCATTACATGGAGTTGATTTCTTTCTGCAAATTCCACTAGCATCTCTCCTCTGCTATTCCTATCACCTTTACCGTAGTTCACACCTGCCCATTCTCCTCTTAGTTTTTTTCCTGTTTTCGCATTGAAGTCCCCCATAACAATTGTATATTGAGTGTGTACCTTGTTCATTGCCGTTTGCATATCTCCATAAAACTGTTCTACAGCCTCCCACCAACGTTCCCCACCAACGTTCCCCACAGCCTCCCACCAAGTTCCCCACCAACGACCAGCCTACAGGCTGGTCGTTGGTGGGGAACTTCGTATTAGTTTTAGTTTGTATCTCCTATTTCGTTTTGTCACGGCACCTGCTATACCTTTCATTGACGCTATAGAATTCTTCAATGTTACCTGCCATGTCCTTGTGTATAAGGAATCTCACGCCGTATTCGCACCTCTTTGGCAATCCTCTGTAGCAGAGAATATGCCCATCATTAAGCAATGAGTATCCTTCCCCTGGTTTCCTAACCTTGCCAAGGCCCATGGTATCCCAATTAATACCCCTTATTCCTTCTAGTAGTTCAGCTAGTCTGCCTTCACTCAAAATAGTTCGCGTGTGAAGAGTCGCTACGTTTAATTTCCAATGGCGGCCTTTCAGAGTCTAGAGTCTTTTTGAGTCTCTGTTCATACCCATCTGGTCGCATCTGTGGCTAGAAGCTCCGTTGATGTTATCTTCGTAGGTCTAGGGTTTGGTTGATTCGGTCAATTGGGAGGTGTTGGCCATGGTGTTGCACCAGGGAGGCCAGTTCCTGTTCTGGTGCACAGGTGAGTTATGCAGATGAGGCATGGTGGTGGTGAGAGCCTGTGTACATGTTTTGTCCAAATGCTCTGTTGGGGGAGGGGTCTTTCAGAGGTGTTACAGTGTATGGTCAAGTCTGGTGAGGGTATAATGGTTAAAGGGAAGCAGAAAAAAAGAAAGATGGTACCACAAGAACTTAGGAAAAAGAAAAAAGAGAAAGGAGGGGAAAAAAAAGCGCACTTAAGGATTCGAACTCTGGGCCCTTTGGTCTGCTACAGAAGCATGGCCATGTCGCCTGGGTGGCCAAGTTGCCGATGTGTTTAACGAAGAGGTTCCTGCTGCCTCCTCTGACGCTCCTGCCCAATGGCGCTACAGTGTACACAACTGTGAAAGGCGAAGATTAAGCGTCCTCCAACTTTTCTTTTTTTTCACTCATACAAAGTAACAGTGTTAGTTTTTAAACATAAAGCTCTGACCTCAGATAGTTAAAGACAGCTGTTGCCAAATATTTAACTTTTGTAGGCAGTAAGCTCCTTGGATGTTGGTCATTAGTTGACACTTTGCAAGGTTTCCTAATTCCATTTTTGCTGGAGGTACGTTTTGTGTATTGTGAGCATTTATACCATTCATATAACTATATCATGAAGTCTGGGTGTTTGTACATCTTGTGATGACTGCACAGTGCATCAGTTGCTCTTTTCATTTCAAAAGTAGCCGTATTGTCACTAAATGTGACCCATGATTCTCTGCATAACTTGTGAAGTTAACTTATTCATGTCGAGCTCATGATTAAATTCAGTTGATACCCCTGAAGTCTTTATTTGGCAAGCAACAGTTTTAGTGGAAGATCTGCCACATTAAAAAAATCACCTTGAAGGTTCTCTGGAAATGCCTTAAAAAGCATTACATGATGAGTTAATTGCACATTTCAACTACTTTTGAAAATAAAATATCCATTTTACAATACCTTGGGTATTATAACACCTCAGGCCCATTTATTTTTCTTTTCCTTGTACTTTAAGGCATGACCATGAGGATGGCTCGAGTATAGTTTAACTTTCTATTCATTTGAAATGATGCTCTGCAAGTATTTATTGGAATAAGCAATCATTTTCTTGTGTAATGAACAGGTGTATGTGATAATGCTTTCATTACATTTTGTATATACTGATCATAAGATATGATACATTGACTTGTGCACTTTTACACTACATTCTTAGTTTTGTACACCATTAGAGCTATTTTACGAAGTGTTGTCAGATATACACTGAATACGCTACACCCAGGTTATCATTAAATATTGGCCTGCATTGTTTGAGAAATAGTTCAGCCATATATCCTGGGTGTGCATGCATGCCTGCTGCAACTTGAGAGATGCAGCTGCAATTATGGAGGTGAATTTGTTGACAATAGTCTCGTGTGCTTTAGATTTGGTTACTTGTCAATTCGGGGGCGTTAAAGGGGCACTGACACCAAAATTTTACAGGCTGAGATGGCCTGCAGGATCACTTTTCGTGGACATATATCTTCTACCAAATGTCAACAGTGAATACAGCTCAGAAGGTAATTTTAATTAATATTGAAGTTCACGTGTGCAGTTGAGTGCTACACACCGCATCACGTGACATTGTAAATAACAAAGGTGACTCAAGGGGACCCCCAACTTTTGCAATGTCACCATGGCAGCCAAGCTCCAAGCAGTGCAGTAGCAATGATGATGTCATAGCCACCATTGCCCTTTTGCTGCACCTGTGTTAGTAGAGTCCCGGCGATACCAGGCCTCAAGGAAGTCATTGCCACCCGACGATGGTGTTAGCGATGACTACAACGCGTGAGACATGCGACAGGTAATAGAATACTAGCACAAGGTGCAGGTCGTGCGGAAGTGCATCACAGTTCTATGCTCTCACATGATCAAATTTTGTTTACCCTATTGTAAACACGTGGCACCAGTTGCACCTGGCAACATGTTATTTTCGGAGCTGTCCCAAACCAAAACTACAAATAGTAATAAAAAGGCCATAAATAATTATCTGCTGCATGCTGGAGCAGTTGACGTGCTGTGCTATGGCTAACATGCCCCTGCTACATAATGCAGCAAAACGACACCAGACGAAAATTTTTGTGTCTGTGCCCCTTCAGCAACTAGCCTGCTGACCCTTCAAATACGCATGTTACTTTTTGTGTAAGAGATTAGGTAGTACGGCATAAACAAGAATAGTACCATGTTGTAAATGTTGCTTTAAAGTGTAATATATCTCTGCAATTATGTGCACTTGCATGTGAGCAAAGTGCTGTTTTTTGGCCAGTGCAGTGCTTCCAATGAAAGAGCTAGTAACTAAACTATTTGAGGCAGCTATGAAGTGGAACTGAACAAATAAATTAAAACAGACTGAAACACTTGTGTTACATCAGAACAAAAAAAAAAAATTCAGATGCTGTAATGTTTTGCATTGCTACAAGGTATTTTGGTGTTTTGGAATACAAAATTCACTTTTGTTTGGCTACCAAAGGCATTTGGGTTATATGACCAAAAAAGTTTTTTTTTCTTTTTTGTGGTGTGTGGCTCTATTCTTTTTTTCATGGCCCCAAGACCATTACTTGCAATACTTGGGTTCATATATCATAGTTAGGCATTAATAGGAAAAGTATGATGAGGTTATTATGTATGACAACTATTATTGGTTCAGACAAAGTTCTACAGCGGGGACTGCCAACGTGGCTTTTTATTGGTAATTTTTAGAAATATTTATTATTGGACAGTGATGTAGAATGTGACAATTCAAAAGGCACGAAGCAGTCGAAGCACGAAGGCAAAACCTGGATTAGCTTACATTTTGTGGTACAAATATCATTCATTCACGTAAGGTTAACAAATCCAGTAGTTGCAGCTAAAACGTCGTACAATTGCTTTAAAGAGTTCTCAGTAGTGTGAGTTGAAACCCTTGAAAATAGCTTGAAACATGTCATCAGCAAGGGTTTACACAGCATATTGCACTGCTTGAGACCTGCCGTTGACTCTGTCTGGCATTTTGTTCTGAAAGCTGTACTCGGACATAATAACCCTTAAAGCTTCTAAGCGTTACCATTTGGAAGTGTGTACAGTCTGCCATGTTTACACCTCATTCAAGATTACACTGCCTCGAAATTCAAGATGGTCACGAAAGGTGCTCACTCCCCCTCCTTTAAAAGGAAAAAAAAAAAGTGGTGCACTGGAAAAAAAAAAAGCTTTAAGGTGCATTCATTCTCATCACATTCAAAAGCATCAGAACAATGGAACACTCGCTAGGGAGTGGAAGGCTGGGGTGGCACTTGTTCAGTAGTGCACGAAAACTCGAAATCCTCAGGTTGTGAGAGGGGCACTTGCGTGGGTTTGGGCATTTGATTGGTATTTTATGCTAACTAGTAACTAGGGAGTGGTAATTAACTGACATTTATGAAAGCATGATGATATTGGTGTAAATGTGAAACTAGGAGGAAACTGGGCCCTTTGAAGCGTAGATGTACTGCCTCACAACATATCAAGATGCTGCGTTTGGGCGCTATGTCCAGTATACAAGTTAGGTTAAATAAGCTAACGGGTCATCATAACTTCAAATTTCTATTCCTTTCATTGCTACTCAGTATCCTTATTGAAAATTAAAATAAATTTTAAGTTAAATTCATATGTTTTGATCGTTTGATAAAATGCAACAGACAGAGGTGTGAGCAACTGTGGTGCACAATTCTTCACAACAAAGAGTACTGTGTGAGTGGAGCACATATTGTACTTAAAAATTGTGCAGACATTATGTTTCCATGACTAATCTCCAAACATTGAAGTTATGGCTGTTCAGTGCTTTAGTCTTATTAGGAAAACACGAGCGCAACACACAGAGAAAGAACTGCACACCACGAGCGCAAAAAGGACGCGTGTAACGTCCTTTTTGAGCTCGTGTTTTCCTAATAAGATGCAGTACCAACTAGCCCATTTCTCCATTCTACTGCAGTGCTTTAGTGCCACACATAACAGTTATTGCAGAAAAGTTATGCAGTGGTAACTGCAAATCTGATTGTGTTGGTTATGATTAATGCTCAAAGGACCACAAGTGGACTGTTTCAGCATTTTATGCAAGAAATCAGCAGGGGTGATTGGATTGAGCTATATCTAATGTAAAATAATGACCTGCAAATCACTTCCTCTGTTTGTTGTGTTGACAATGCTTGAGTGTCATATGTCTGTCCCCCTGTGCAAAGTAGAGAGACAGTTCCTTGAGTGCTTGTCACGTAACCCTGTATCAGGAAGCAGTTAAAACTGATACAGTGAGGCTGTTTGGACATTGTGCACATGGCATATAAAACTCTCATCGCCAATTTTTTTTTTTTTGTACGCAGCAGCCTGCGAGCAGGGAAATGATAAAAGGCAGCTGTTTGCCATGTACATAAACCTAAGAAAATTGCCATTATGCTTTTTGTTATTGACAAAATCCTAAAGCATCATTTGTGGTGAAGACCAATGGCATGCGTGTACCAACTAGAAAACTGATTTTAATAAATTGTACATGTTTGTAGTACAAGCTAGTATACATGTGGCACGTTTTCATTGTTTTGTCCTTGATTTCGTGCAAACTCTGCACTGTTTTGAGCTTTTGGACATTGTTTATACATATCTTTTGCTTGTACAGCACACCAGCATCTGAAGCTATGCCATGTTTGTTGTGTCTAGTAAAAAGATGCATGGTTCAGCTTGGCCAAAGTGCATTGTTGTACCACAGTTTTTTGTAGTAACTAAAAAAACACGCCCTTGCAGCACAAGGAGAAGTTTGTGACGTGTATTAATTTGATGAGCTTGAAAATAAAGCTGCAACTGTGGTGGGTGGTACTACAGATTACTATTTTTTGTATGATAGGCAGATTAATGCTCAAATATATGTGGATATATAGGTCGTTAAAGCACTGAATCTCTTTCTGAATGTGATGACTAAGCGCATTCTGCTGTTAAAGCATTCCCGCAGGGGCCTCTGCTTCTGCAGATGTTTGATGTGTGATGACACCATGGACCTGAGCTAACAGGGGAGTTTTACCCCCTCCTACATGTCTCCGTGTGTGGCTTAGCCATGTCTGGGGAAAGGGGGATCCTGGGGGTTGAGTCAGTGTTGGGCGTTGGGACCTTTAAGGTCCCCCGGCAGAGGCAACACACCCCTTTGGCCCTGGCTTTATGCAGATGACACCCCTGGGCTGACCCACCCAGAGGAAATCGGCCAGTCGCCTATTCCTGTCTCTCGCTCTCCCTACATCTTCGTCATTCTCTCTTACTTTTGATCTGTCCTATCTTTTCCTCTTTTCCATTTACTTCCCCTTTTCCCGACGGCAAGGGTTAACCTTGTGTGGATGCCCAGTCTTGGAGTCTCCATATATGGTTATAGTGGTGGTGTACAGCTGGCATCAGCAGGATTGCGTTAGCCTTCTCTGCTACCTCTGCTACGTCCCCTTGTTGGGCTCGGCGGTGGGTGGCTGGCACCACCGCCGAACTAATTCACTAATGCTATGTTAAGTGCGTCATTATTGAGCCTGATCGTAACCTCAAAAGGGTGCGGACCAAAGTAACAAGCACCCTATTGCCTAAGACCTATGAACAGTTCCCAAAGTATCGTGTTATCTACAGTGAACAAGCAGATGAGAAAGCTAGAATGGTGCAAGGGTGAGACAGCTGCTCATATTGCACAGTTTTGATACAATTTTGTTTTCCAGCTCTGAGCTGCTCCAAAAGCATCAAAATCGGGAAAATTGCTCCAAACTGCTCCAAAACAGCCTGGAAAGCAAGTATTTCGGTGCTCACGTCAGTTTCAATGGGGTAAAAAAAAGCGGAGTCGTGCAACGTGCATCGCATGATCGAATCTCAGGCGTCTGAGATTTGCTGTGGACGCTTTGAGTTTCGTGTCAACGTATCAAGACATGTGGAATGGCTGATCTACATGAAATTGGAGTATCTTCCACGATTAGTTGTCACCTTGGTATTGCAGAGAGAGAAGAAAGCATTTAATGAGAGGAAAGGAGGAGATGTCGGCCTGGAGAGTGAGTCTCTGGCCTGCTACTCCTCACAGGGGTAAGGGGTATTGCAGTGTTATAATAGAGGGCAATGCGCTGGTGAAAAGCTCAGATGAGCTTCTTTGTAATGGTGTGAAGCAGAAAAATCTTGACAAAATCCAAAGTAACCAGACTCTCCCGACAAAAAAGAACACTAATTAACCTACAAGAAGTGCTAGGGATCCTTCAGAAGCTAAATAAGAAAATATACAAAAAGTCAAAGCTGTAATTGGCGAAATCATGTCAGAGGTCTTAACTAAAGGACTATTGTGTGTTGACAGTTTTGGTGCAGTGAGAATTTTTTTTAAATTTTAAGAAGTGTACTGACCCCTGGTTGTGAAAAAGATACATGACTGCCTGGGCTGCTCCAAATTTGACTTTTTGAGTTCTTAAGACATCACATTAAATGTTGTGAGCTGCTCCAAATCAAGATTCTCCTGCTCCAAAATGAACATTTTGCTGCTCCAAAAACTGCTCCCAAGTCTGTTACTACTGTCTCACCGCTGATGGTGTCACCATTTCTAGTACCTAAAAGTTTGACTGAAAACTGTGGACGTGAATACAAAGTGTCAAAGATGGCCAGTGGCAATCTTCTGCTTGAGCTACAAGACCGTAAGCAGTATGAGAACCTCCCAAACTATAAAGCCTTCGGGCGTATACCCATCACATTAACACCACACCGATCCATGAACACAGTTCACGGTGTCGTCTCTGATGAGGACCTCATGAACATCTCCGAGGGCTGAACTTCTTGACGGCTGGAAACAAGAAAACGTTAATGTGCAAAGAATAAAAATATGAAAGGACAACATAGAAAAGTCAACTAAGCACATAAGACTAACTTTTGGATCATCCAAGCTGCCATAGACAACAACCACAGGTTATACAAAACTAAAGAGTCCGGCCTTACATCCCCTACCCGAGAAGATGCTTAAAGTGCCAAAGGTACAAACCCACCTCAAGTACTTGCAAAGGGCAATCCACTTGTACTAGGCGCACCTCAAGAGACCACATCTCTGACAGCTGCGATGCCCCAGCTCACTGTGTCAACTGTGATGGCAATCACACAGCATACTTACGAACATGTGCAGCGTGGAAAAAAGAAAGACATAATCTCACTCAAGTTCAGGAGAACGTTTTATTCAAAGAAGCTAGGAGGAGAGTCTCACCATTTCATAGCACGTATGCTGATGCGGCGCATCATGGGGCAGCGCCACTCTGACCCCTGCCAACAGCCTGGCCCGCATGCAGCGAGTTGTCGGCTGTGGCAAATGCCCCCACGGTTGGAGCAGCCAAGGCTGCCCCTCCATCCCTAATCTCTGCTACACTGGTGGCCTCTACTAGTTCTGGCAGCAGCCAGAGCAGTGCAGAGGCTAAGGAGGTCCCATCCACGCCTCCTAGAAAAACAATGCCTGGAACTTGAGCCGCAAACGCGCTGCCCTACCCTCTGATTTTACCCTCCCCCACCGGTACGGAGGCGAGCGCCACTGGCGGTCGCTCCTTGTAAACACACCGACGCGCGGCCGCCGGGAGCCGAGCGGCTGCTTCTCGCGAGCAGACGACACCTTGCCGACCGCGCTTTGTCACCGCTGCTATATGTGCAGACGTTTTCTTTTTGTCGCTGTTGCGAGGTAACAAATTGTCATATGAAATAAAGTCCACTTTCTTGAAGGTCATTTTTTTTAACATCAAATGAAGGTTCACCCGAATGACGGTAATTCCGTCTGCTTAACGCAGCAGATTTACGATGGTTTGCATGATGTTTTTCGCCGTCTGTCTGCGGAGCCAGTTCTCCATTTCATTTGAGCGGCAATGCGTTGCTGTTGTGTGCCGGGCTGCTCATCGAGTTGCCGACGGAAGCAACCGGGTGTGTCTTTTCACGAAGTGCCAGCAGAGATCTCCTTGCGTGAGAAGTGGCTGCACGCAATATTAGGCGTCTTTCCCAGCGCTACAATCGAGGAACACTGCGTCGTATGCAGTCTCCACTTCCATGCAAGTGACTTCAATAGAGACTTCACCAGGCGCTTACTCACGCCCGGTGTAGTGCCAAGCTTGTTCGGCGAACCGACGCCAGGCCCGGCGCGTAACGTCTTGAGTGCCAGTGGTCCACGAGCACGACAGGCCCAACAGTACACGGCGAAAAATAAAAATGCTGCTGTGATTATGTGCCTGAATAACTACATCACGCGAGTAACCTTAATGGGTATTTTGTCGCTGGTCGGTTCGTTTTAGTAGAACATTTTGCTGCAGAGAGCAGGTAGGTTTCAACGCGTTTCAAGACGGCATCGTCTGCTATCAAACTACCGCTGCACGCTCTCGCCGGCGGTCCGGAGAGCACGCAGGCCGGCGGCTCCTAGCTACGCGATTGGCTACGCCTGTGATGTCATGTGACCAGGCGGTACGGAGACGAGCGCTCTCGCACGGCGCCTAGTCGACACACGCGGCAGGGAGCTCCCTATGGAAAAACGAGCGACATTCCAGGCATTGATTTCTAGTAGGCGTTAGTCCCACCAATGTCTGCACATGTGGAGGTAAAGGCTCCGTCCTCTGGGATAAGCCCACTCGTACACATCGCTCATTAAAGCGTGTGTCCAGAGCCTCGGAAGAGGCGATGGACACCACCACCTGTGAGACGGCACATGGAGTGCCTAGGGTGCATTGAGGTTCCCTTGAACGCGCCAAAAAGGACAAAATCGTGATCACAGGGCCTGAAAAGGCTCTAAGATCAGTGAAACCCCTCTTCTCAGACACACACCTTCATTTCTTTCTTCATCACGACTGCTTCAGGGGACTTCTACGCAACTTATATGACATACAAGAACTTTGAAGTAAATTTGCTCCAAAGGTGCTGTGTGTCCAAGAAACACACCTGGGCCCCAGAAATAACTTTCTATGTCAGAACATTGTTTTCAGAAGAGACTGCAAGGATGATTCAGCATCATCTGGCGGTGTCGCCATCATACTGGACAGAAGTGTAGCATGTCAGTGCCTTCCTCTGCAAACCACACTTAAGGCAGTGGCCATTCATGCCTTTTAAACAAACTGATAACCATCTGTTCCCTCTTATGTACTGCCAAATGATCAGCCGAGTGATAAAGAATTCCATTCCCTTATAGATGAGTTACGTGAGCCCTACCTTGTTTTAGGTGACCTTAATGCACACAGTGGCCGGTGGGGTGACTCTCGCATTGACGTGAGAGGCTGTCTTCTTGAACATTATCTCTTTTCCTCTGGTGCAAGTCTCCTAACAAAAAGGAACCCACCTACTATAGTCTCACAAATACAACGTACTTGTCCATTGACCTCAGCATAAGTTCTCCATGTATTTTTCCTGAAATTGAATTGGGCATTTCAAGTCTTTACGGAAGCAACTACTTTCCTGTTCTGCTGAGAACATCCAAACAAGACGGTTCGCTTTCAGAGCCTCCGCGGTGGAAAGTCGACACAGCAGAGTGGGAGAAATTCGAAAGTATTACTAATAGTGTTTCATGGACTGATTTGTGTTAGCACTGCCAAAACGCTCGGAGGAAACAAAGCAAAGCCTGGAGATTATTACGCGGTTCTCCGAACGCAGAGAACCTTGGCAACTTTAAAAAAGCAAAATCTGAAGGTAGGAGGACCCACAGACAGGCCAGGAGGGAGAGTTGGCACAAATTTCTCTGCATCAACAACTCTCATACAGATGAGGGTAAGATCTGGAACGGTAACTAGAATAAGAGGCCAACCATCGCACTCACTTCCCTTGTTAAAAGTATCAAAAAGTTTGTGGGGATAAATTGGGCACAGTTAGCACAGGACCTCCTGATTTATCCCCGCAAACTTCTTGATCTCATTTGCCCACCTAACTTTCTGCTGCCCCCTGCCATGCTTGCCTTCTCTAGGGATCCACTCTGTTACCTAATGCGAAGACCAACGGTTGTCTTCGTATTACATGGCCTGCCCACGTCCATTTCTTCTTCTTAATTTCTATTAATATGTCCTTAACATGCGTTTGTTCCCTAACCCACTCCGCTCTCTTCTTGTCCATGTCGCATCGTACAACATGGACAATCGCAGATCTGTGGGAGAGGCCTTTGCCCTGCAGTGGGCGTAGACAGGCTGATGATGATGACATGGCAGTTCGAAATAGTGAGGGACCTGTCACAGTCAGGTATACGTGGTAAAATGTTAAGTGTCGTCAAATGTTAGTTATCCAACCGTACATTCAGTGTTAAGGTGGTCAATGCTCTATCAAGACCATTTGTTCAAGAAACAGATGTACCTCAGGGTTGGGTGCTTAGCTACACACTATCATGAAAATTAATTCCCTGCACCTCTATATTCCAAAAAGCATGTTCTATTCCATGTATGTAAATGATCTACAAATAGGATTTAAATCATACGAACTCTTGACATGCGAGAGGCAGGTCCAGCTTGGTCTGAACAAGGTGTTCAAGTGGGCTGACGAAAACAGTTTCAGCCTAAACCCACACATGAGCACCCGTGTCATAAAGGTATTCGCCTAAAGGGTAAGTGTGTGCCTGTCAATACGGAACACAAATTTCTAGGTGTCATTCTGGGCACAAAACTAACATTCGTCACACATAAAATACCATCTTAGAGACAAGTGCATGAAAGGTATGAACATCTTAAAGGTGTTGTCGTGCACTATGTGGAGTAGTAACACAGGCTGTCTACTGAATCTGTATCGTGTCTAGATTACAGGGTCATAGTTTATCAATCTGCAACACCCAGCACCTTGAAGATGCTGGACCCCGTCCACCACCTAGGCATTCATCTCTCTACGAATGTGTTCAGGACAAGCCCTGTAGAAAGCCTGTACACTGAACCAAATGAATGGTCGCTTCACCTCCAGAGATCATACTCAGCGTTTTTGTATTTGCTCAAAGTGAATGCCAGCACCAAAAATCCCACACACACTACTGTTAACAATTTATCGAACTATCAAACCTTCAAGAACCGTCCTTCCGTGAGAGAGCCTTACTCACTGTGAGTAAGATGTCCTGCCAAAGAGATGGATCTACTGCTCCAGGAAGTGTCTGTTATGCATCCAGGCTTAGAGCTCCCTCCCTCTGTGGCAGTGGCAACTTATAGTGACATGTCGTTTGTAAATGTCACTAAGCATGCCCCTGTGTTGCATATCCACATGCACCCCCTGGAATTACAGTACAAATATTCTTGCCTGAAATTTTTTACAGATGCTTTGAAGTCCCGCACTGGTGTATCTTATGCGACGATTGTTCCATTCTTTTTGGCTTCCTGTGTCCTACCTCCATACACAACTATCTTCACAGCGGAGGCTTATGCCATCCTGGTTGCCGTTGAACATATCAAACAGTTAAACATAGCAAAGGCAGTCATTTATACAGGTTCCTTGAGCATAGTGAAATCTCTGAAAAACTCTGAGCAAATTTAGAAACCCTGTGGTTATGGCTCTGTATTCAATGCTGTGCATTGTGAATGCAGCCGCTCAACAAATCGTATTGTTCTGTGTGCCAGGACACCGTGAGATCGAGGGAAATGAGTTGGCCGACAAGCTAGCCATGTCTGCCCATACAGACGCTGTCACTCCAGCCATGGCCGTCCCCGTGATGGACCTAAAGCCCTTCATCATTAAAAAGGTCAGGGCCTACTGGCAACGTCTGTGGGACAGAGAAACAAACACTACACATTATCAAGCCTCATCTTGCCCATTGGCCGCCAGAATCAGACATGCCGCACACAGGTTACACTTTGCAGACTGAGAATAGGACATACAGTACTTATACATACTTATTAACTGGTGGTGGCCCACCAGTCTGTCATAGATGTGGTGAGCCACACAGTTTAGTACATGTCCTTCGGGAATGCCATGCACTGGAGGCTCAAAGGAAAAAGCATTTCCCACTACCACCACTCGTGAATCTCCCACTGCATCCTTGTATGCTTTGGGGCAATGAACCTGTTTTTAAGTATCAATCAATTATCACGTTCTTAAAAGACATACAGAGTTTTCACATCATTTATCCACGCGACCTGTAGCGTGGCCTCTCAGCAGAGGTCGTTGCTGCGGTATTTTTATTAAAAAGCATCTTCCCTTCCAGCCCTTGGGTGCAAGGGCCTTGGGGAGGGATACATGTCCCCAATGCTTCTAGTCCTTTACACACTGATCACTTGTCATACATTGAACACTCATAGAACACCCCACCCGCCCTCATCATAATTTTACACTATATATGTTTTACACCTCTATACAACGACTTGATTTCAGGCCCCTTTACAGCCATGTTACATATTACCATCGTAAGCCATCGGTCACCACTTGGACCGTATCATCTGTAATCGCGCTCTTTAGCCAAGAATGGCCTTTGTGCCAATAAACACTACATATCATCATCTGTTAGAGCATGGAGCCACAAATATGTTGGCCAAACATTGCAGGTGCATGTGCACGTAGATTTGCACAACTATTGGACAATCGGAATGGAAGTGGCATCTTTTCTGTCAGTTTACTTGAGCTTCATGACCAGGCACTTTTAGAATTATACTAAAGCTCAGCACAACATTGGTCTGAACTGGTGTTGTAATTTTTCAAAGCAGTCATCTGTCACTTTGTCTAAGAGCACTGAATAACGACACAAATAATGACTGAAGCGCCAGTGTTGTGATGTCAGTGTAGAATAGTGAATTTCAGGGTATTCTATATTTGGGCTTCTTGGTGCTGGAAGATGTGAAATTTGTTAGCTTAGGTCTCTGGTTTCCTTAAAAGCAATGCAATTTCTACTGATTAACAAACTGTCAAAATCCATCATGTCATAATGAACTGGTGTGTTGCCACTTGCATTTGTTTTCACTTGTTTCTGGCCTGGCAAGCCTCTTTTTAACATGAGGGAGTTTTACTATTCAGCAGTTTTCTAATGCAGCTTCATTAAATACTCCTTGGAGTGTCCTTGTTTTAATCATGTAATGGTACATTTTTTTTCAATGGAATGTCAAGGAAGGGCAGAATTTAATATAGCTACCTTTGTTTGCAATGGTAGCTAATATATTTATGATTAGAAGTATGATAGGCCAAACAGCTCCAGTATACCTCCCAGAGGAGCACATACCGTATTTACATTATTTTAGGTATACCCACTTTGTTGAAATTTGAAATCGAAGGCTGGGGAGTTAACTTACAACCGAAAGTGAAACTATACTGCCAGGTGTTTTTTTTTTTTTCTTTTGACAAGATTTTTTTGGGAGGATCAACCTACAATTGAGTCAACTCACAGTGTGTAAATACGGTACTTGAGAAACTTGTGTGTATATCAAGAAACTTGACTTAGTATGGCAACTTTAAGCTATGTGCTCATTTTGTCCAGCCTGCAGAATAGCAGCTGGGTTGTCTTGGTGGCAATGTGCATACATGAAGCTTTATAGTGTTTTGTTGCGTTCAGTAATTGCCTGATGCTAAACTGATATATAGGGTGCCTTTTTTTTTTATACATTACCAATTCTGTAATAAAAGTGTTATGAGAGTAAGGTACTTGTTTCATACGTGATCTCTACATTGAGGAGGAAATGCTTTGCCTCTGCTGAAGTTGCATTAAAATCGCTAATTAGTGAAAACACTTAACATCTAAGCTGTTCTAACTCAAGGTAAAATGTCTGTCGTGACCTGAAGACTTGGCATAGCAGCTAGTATGTGCCACAGGGGTACTAAAAGCGTGGGTGTTTTTTCTGATTAGACTGAAACAATTCTTCGCGCCTAGTTAACATTTCATACAATGATTCCAGAATACTCTAGCTGCAGCGTACTTAACGATTCCTTCGAGTCCTTTATGCTAACGTTGCAAGAGTGCTAGCTGGGTTCGGGCGGGAATCGATCCCAGCCCAAACCCAATGGTGATAGATTGGGAATCAGCGGCTGATACTTTTTCGGAAAAAAGCCCCTATACATGCTGAAAAGCAAAGCATATCCATGTATACTATGGTACAGCAATAAGTGGGATAAGGGAGTGAGGCTGAAGAGGAGGGAAATGAGGGCAGAGAGTAAAGCATAGTATAGCCTTGTATAGTATAGGAAGGGGGTGGGAATGGAAATCGAGGGTAGGTAAGAGGGAAATGAGGGGAGAGGGTAAACAATAGCACACCTATGTATAGTGTGGTATAGCAAGGAGGTGTGCAGGGTGAGCAGGAAGGAAGGAGGAGGTTAAGGCCACCAGCGCCGCTGTAGAGACCCTTCACTGTTTACAAACACGTGGCTTGCATCCCCCAGGCAACTTGCATCCAGGTGCTTGCGTCCTTTTAACGCGATAGTGTTGAAGAGCTTGTTTCACAGAAATTCCGATGTCGGTGTCAGTGTCATTGGTTGAGAGACGAAAAATCAGCATTGGCCATGAGCGAAAATTCAAGGTAGATGAAAATAAAGAAATAAGAAAAAAAGAACCTTCGGCAACCGGGGAATCGAAACTGGGATCCCTTGCCCCTGAGTGTCACGCGCTACGTGCTCGGCTACCCTGCAAATATCCTCCTGCCTCCGCCATCTTGAGGTGGGTGCAGCATTACACAAAACACAGAAAAAAGATGTGCAGGTGAGCCTTTTTTCTTTGTCCATGGTTCATGTAGTGGTGCACCCACCTCAAGATGAACCATTAACAACTAGCTCAAGTCTTAGTTATAATGGTGCCATCTTCATCGGCGAGGTTTGATGGTGCATCGATATCAAATGGCGCAAGACAACGAGGGAGGCCATGCAGTAACGCATGTAACTCGCACTTTCTGCCAAGTGGTGTCATGGCAGTTATGTGGCTGGGCGACTGAAGAGTGTGGCAAGCGGAAGAAAGCGCAATGAGAATGGGACCAAGCATCAATATCGCATGCAGTTCTTAAGGCCAAGCTTAAGGGTTGCACAATTTTTTGTACTCCCGTAGGGGGTGACGAAAACAATAATAGAACATGGGATCGCAGCACTTGGGGACCCCAGCAGGGGGAAGCGCCTTAGGGGCACGGACTGTTCTGCGGTCCGTGCCCCTAGGGAAAGGGGATGGGAAATGGGGGTGAGGGTGAAGAGGAGTGGTGTGAGGGTGAGGAAGAGGGAAATGAGGGGAGTGTGTGAAGCGTAGCATGCCCACATATAGCATGCCTACAATGCCAATGCATGCTCTAGCTAATTTTAGTGATGGATATATTGAAATAGATCATAGTCTCTATAGTTCTGCCAGGCAATTAGGAAGGCAACAAGACTTCGTTGCATCTCTGTGATTTCAAGTATTCGCTGGATGAACTTTCAATAAGCACTTGTCCTCTCCTTCATGTCTATATTTTTCTGTTGTGCCATTCTTCAGTGTGAACTATGTACAAACTAGCCCAGGAGCACATACACATAGTCAAGTTTATATTACCATATACTAGCACATTGTAATCTCAGTTTGTTATACAGTTCTGTCTCTTATAATCTACTAGAATGGGCACAACTGTTTTGTTTCACAGGCAGCATTTAAAAAATATGTTCAATTGAAAGAAAGAAGAGAGACACAGGGATTCCCACTCGCAGTGATGCGGAAATATAGCATGATAACATGCATGTTAGCACGAACTGTTCACTGAGATCTGTTTCACCCACCACTGAGTTTCATCGTGGCAACCTTGCCCCTCTCCACCACTGAAGAAAACTGTTACTGCATGGAAACCATTCCAGACTGGAAAATAAGCAGTCTACAAGAAGTTCACATTATTGTGGGTTTTACAATATATTTCTTTTACATACGAAGCATTTCCTGGTGAACCAAGGCCACTTTGGCTGTATCTATATAGCATCAACTTTCCCAGAAAGCTTTATTAAGCTTTGCAATCTACCTGCCTATGTCTTGGTGCTCTCCCTGTCAACTTGTTCACTTGGTAGGGGAGGTTATGAATGCATGGCAGGTTATGAATCTATGATGAATACGACTGGTAAGTCATGACATGAAGCCAGTTCCATACTGTGAAAACCGAAGGAACAGCGAAGCAGTTTTTTTATTTTTAATTGTGTATTGCATTTTATTGTTAACTGCCAAGTGTATGAAGTTATTGATATCATGACATATCAGTTAAGTTAGTCATACCACCCTTCATTATCTACTGACCTTCACCACGCACTCATCCTTCACCTTGTGCTCACGCACTTCTTTTTTCATTGCATTTTGCACTATGGAAATGCAGCCACTGCTGCGTACATAAAACCCCCAATTTTGAGATAATCCTTTTGTACACTTTATCCCACATTGGCTTCATGCAATTCTTTATTTACATTTCATGCTATGGAAATTCATGTGTGGTTGCGGGAATCAAACCCGCAACTTCGAGCTAGACCGTTTCTATACTTTGTCGCAAAGTGGCTGTCACATAATCACTGTCAAGTAGCAGTTGGCTGAAGGCAAGAGTGGGTCAAGTGCGGCAGTGGGTGGTGGGTTGAGGGCAAGAATGGTTCTGCTTTTCCGTCCTGTGTGACAACAAATGAGATTCTATGCAAGGCGCAGCCTCGACTTAGAACATCTCTACTGTTAATAACATGAAATGATTGTCATAAAATAAAATGCTTGTCATGAACATCGTAATTAATAAGATCATGTATGGTACATACTTGCATTTCCAAGCCCAGGATATGTATGAGCCACATCTGACTGAATGTTAACCTTTACAGCCTTTGTCAATCAAGGAACAGCCAAAACAGACTTTAAAAATTTTAGGAGAACATAGCTTCCATGGCTTAAACAAGAGAATGACATTTCGCTTGTGAGATTTCACTGTAGACATCACATAAGCAGGCACAGATGTGCTGTAACAACCAATAGCCACCAACCATGAGCACGTGTAGCAAATAAACATCACATCAGCAGTTGTCATGGTTGTGCAACACCAGTTGTGTTGCTAGTGTTTGTCTAACGTGAGTTGTGTGTGGGCTGTCCGGTGTCATAGCAATGTAAGAAATGTTACATATGTACTACTATGATTCTGCACACTTTTGTCTAGCTTTGCTCTTCCTGTTAGGAATACACCAACAAATGCTGCTTATGATATGCATATCAGCACACCATGGTGTGCATACCTCGTCAATGAAACATGTTCATACTTTAGCTTAAGTGCTGATAGTTCACTGTACCATGAGGTAACCTTTAGGCGCCACACAGTGCTATCAGCGTGCCTGGTGAGCCCACCTGTACTCAATCTACATAGATGTTGATGCTTCTAACGCTTGGCTCAAAGCCAAACAATACAGCATAGGCAATTCCTTGCCAAATACTTCACGTGACATTGATTTCCACAATGTGTAGGATCTACTGGAATTTTTTTCCAGTAATAGTTCTCTGCTGTGGTCAGAGGAGCAAGGTCCCTGTAATGTAGTTTGGTGGGAGGTGAAGCTGTGTATTGGAGTGTTAATTTATTTATTTACTCATTTCAAGTTTCAAGTTTATTAGCAATACAAGTTCATGATACAAAAATTGGTTACACATGTTATAGAGACGAGGGCCCCAAAGTCTAAATGACTGCAAGGGGATCCTGCAGTCACTTATTTATTTCTTATACCCGCAAGGTACTGGGTTGTACAATGAAAAGGGGAGGGGGTGAAGATGCAAAAACAAGGACGAGACATACAGGAATACATTTGAGAATTAACAGTTCATGGAATAAATAAAAAATTCAACAACTAGGTATATATAAATATTTGAAGGAAAAAAGGTGCAGTGTTGAAATTAGTTATAAACATTACATAGCACAAAAAGAACATATCTGAAGAGGGTGTAATGTTATCAACCGGAAAAAAAACACAAAATAAAACAAACAAAAAATAAAACAATGACATATAAAATGCTTCTTTTCTCAAGAAGACATTAAGTTATTATTCACAAGTGTGTTCTTAAAATCAGAGGTGTCAGCGATACTTACAAATGAATTAGTTAAGTTATTCCAGTCGATTCGATTGAAGTTCTGTGTAGGAGTGATTGTGGACATGCAAGGATGTTATGAGGGGGTACGATAACCTTGTGTGTGATCACAACGAGCTGAATAATGAGGTGCTGGATGGATCCAAAGAGAGTGACGATACATGTCGTGGTAATAGATTTTATGAAAAACGGAAATGTGCGATTCTTTTCTGCGATGAGATAGGAGAGGTACCTCAAGGGCGTTTTTCATTAGTGTGACACTTGCAGTTCGATGGTAATTAGCTAGGATGAAGCGAGCAGAGCGGTTTTGATTCTAGTTTATTGATTAATGACATGTGATATGGGTCCTGAACAGGTGAGTTGTATTCTAACTGGGGGCGGATGTAAATTGTGTACAGAGTTTTTTTAATGAAATAGGTGCAAGTGAAAAATTTCTCTTCAGGTATCCTAAGAAGCGGTTAGCTTTAGGTGTTATGTATTGGATATGCTGCTTCCAAAAAAGACCATTAGTTATATGAACGCCAAGCTAGGGGTAGGATGTGATGGATTCAAGGGGGAATCATTAAGGGTGTATGAAGGGTGACCAGCATTTGAATGATAAATATGCATAAATTTACATTTATTAATGTTGAGCTCCATGCACCAAGTACGACACCAGTTATATATGTTACTAAAATCACACTGAAAGGTCGTTGTGTCAGAAGGATTACTTATTTTACTATATATAACACATTCATCCACAGACAAACAAATTTGTGAGGCATTGTTATCAGCAATGTTATCAGGTATATCATTAATGTATATAAAAAATAAAAGCAGACCTAGTACAGACCCCTGTGGCACGCCAGACTCAACAGGAGCAAAGTTAGAAGAGAAGTCATTAGTTTCAACAAATTGAAAACGAGACAAAAGGAATGACTGAATCCAATTGAGTACACATTATACATGCAATAAACTATTTACAAGCAGGCCCTCACTTTTTAACCTCTTGCTGAAGGTTAGAGCCCAGGACATGGTTAAGTCTGCCCCGGTGGTATAGTGGTTATGATGCTTGGCTGCTGTCCCAAAGGACACTGATCTGACCTGTCCCTCAGTGGTTGCATTTTCAATGGAGATGAAAATGCTAGAGGCCCATGTACTGTGCGTTGTCAGTGTATGTTAAAGGACCTCAGGGGTCAAAATTTTCGGAGCCTTCTACGATGGCATGCCTCATGATCGTACCATCATTTTGGCACATAAAACCCTAGCAATTTTTAGCAGGTCATGGCCAAGGCAAATGGTGTACGGAGTCTCACTGTCCAACCCACTTGCATGGCCTGACCGCCCATATATCCCCTGTAATGCTGTTATAAAGGCAATGCAAAAGAAAAAAGTACAGTACAGTGTGGTTTAGCTGGACCTGCTGGCTTCTAGAGCTGATTGCCCCCTGGCCCTCCTCCCTCTTTCTGCTTGTGGCTCTCGCATCAGGTGTGCCAACCCTGTCTCTTATTGTTTTTGCCCCCATAGTAGCAAGCAAGTGTAGGTGTCTTCGGAGGCTACGGTGAATGCTATTTGGTTGAAAAGCAAGAGAGGGCATCTATTGCTCCCCATAAGCACACTTTGAACTGTTGGACCCGAAATAAAAAGTCGTCCAGCACAACAGGGGACAGAAGCCTAAGGGGCAACTGTGTTCCTTGTAGTTTCATTCTCCTTGAGCTGTCTGCAGCATGACTCAAGGAAGCAAAGTGAATACCAGGTGGGAAACTCCTACTACAAAGCCTTAGTGCAACCTTTGGTCCCTCGTTGACAAGCTTTCTTCATCCACCTGTGCTGGGCGAGATCTGGTTCATTTACCTAGGATGCAGAGTCAACTAGAATACCTTGGGGTTGCCACAAGGTGTTGCTGCCACATAGTGACAGTGACTAGATTGCTTTTGTGCATATGTTACTGTATGGGCAGAAAATTCAATAGCAGTGATGTGATTTTCAGTACATTTTATGGGCTTGTTAACAGTTTGAAGTAAATAAACACTGCTACAGATAGCCATTTCATTATAAGCAGAGTGCTGAACTGAAAACAATGTGCTTCAAGCACCCCTCACCAGGCCTGGCGATCCTATGCTGACAAGTGCAATGTATACACTGCACCCTCACCATCATGTCTGCCAAGAATTACAGCTGAAAGAGCTTAAATTTCAAGAGCTTAAATTTCAAACTGAACATTGTTTGCTTTCCTCCTTGTGGGTACCACGCTCCAGGATAGAGGTGATAGGATTCACCAATGAGCTTTCAGTGCATGACATCACTCATAGTGGCACATGACACTTGTCAAGACTGGTGAATGTGTGATGACCTGCCTGAACCAGTCTGGAGGTGCTGCTTCTGGTGGGTGCCTCCTCAGAGGGGACATACCGCTGAAAACACAACAGCATGTCTTTCATTCTGCAGCATTGGAAGGGACAGGGATGTCATATTAACAATGACTCTCACCGCCAGAAATCATGGCCTCGTGCCCCTTCAGACATTTTAATCCCTGCTAATAACGGACTAGTTTACAAAAATATTGTGGTAGAATGCTTTCTATTGAGCATTTAACAGCCTCCAGTGTAAATTGAATTTTGCAAAGTGGCCTCGTGAGGGGCCCTTTTGTAGTGCTCAAATATTATTCCATTTCAGCTCTGCCTCATATGTTTGTAGTGCTGGTCCGGGTTAAAAAACCAATTTGTCAAAATTAACTCTGTCATCCCTCAAAGTTCTGATTTGAAAACGGCGCAACAGGAAAAACATGGATGCGAAGGACAGTATGAGTGCCCAATTGGACGTCCATCTGGAAGTCTGCAGTCGTCTTGTCCTTCAGGTCTGTGTTTTTCCTGTCGTGCCATTGTTAAGTTTGAATTATGTACCACCTCTCCCAGGGGTGCATTTTACTCCCTTTTGATGACATTTGTTGCTCTCTGCAATAAACTTGCACACATCTAAAAGCTTTTATGAGGGCTAATTGCTACATCAGGCACAGCCCAAAAGCAACCATGTTTGGCAGTTGTGCCACTAGTGTTCTTTTACACGACTTGTCCCATCCTGAGAGCTCTCCTCTTCCTCCTTGTTTTCATCATCATCCATACTTCGTGTGGGAAATGCATAAAAATAACTTGAGAGATTTATAGATGAGCTATCATTTAAAAATGTTAAATTTCACCATTATAACGAAATCATCATACAGCTTTTTTTATAAATAGTCCACAGGACTTTGGTCTTTCTTTGAAATACTCAGTGATGCAGACCGTGAGTCTGTGTGATTGTACCGCTTCTATGCTATAAATATTTAGGTGTTCACATTACTACCAATTTATGAAGGCAAACTCATACTGAATATGGGAGTAATTCCACTAGTTGAACACTTGTGTTTTCACCTTGCAAATTTTTTCTTGCCCCCTCTTCATTGAAATTTATATGTATTGTATAAAACACTTGCAGGATCTACACTTGAGTATGCCTCATCAATTTGTGATCCATCTACAGCACAGCTAACATACCTACTTAAAGCCATTCAGGAACAGTCAGTACGTTTCTTTATTATATGCAGTATTCCAGCACTGCTAGTATGAGGTCTGTTAGAAACGTATCCGACCTTATTTATTTATTTATTTATTTTGCGAACACCTGATGGATATGCGACAAGCGCGCTTGCATCAGCCAACCTTGAACACGAATTTTTTTCCTGCCTGCTGATAGCGTCAGTCGCTGGGATGCAGCATTTGAGTGAGGTAGTGCACAGTACTCTCATCGGTTTTTTGTTGCAAGGAAAATGACGGAGTGACTGGAGCAGTGCAACTGCATCAAATTTTGCCAGAAACTGAACAGCCAAATGGAAACCATTTGGAAGATTCAGATGGCTTTCAGTGACAATGCTATGAACAGCACACAGACAAAGGAGTGCTACAACCGGTTTAAAGCCAGCTTCACATCGGTGGAGAGTGAGCCACGCTCCTGTCGGCCATCAACATGACGAAATAACCAAATCATTGCCAAAGTGAACGCTGTGGTGGTGCAGGACCGTTGTGTGACTATCCGAGAAATTGCGGAAGAAGTGGGCATCAGCACTTTTTCTGCACATTCCCTAATGACAAAAGATTTGGCCATGAAGATAGTTGCGGTGAAATTCGTTCCGAAGCTGCTAATGGCAGAGCAAAAGCAACTTCGTGTTGAAATCTCACAGGACATGTTGGGTTCCATAAACAGAGTCCCCGACTTATGAACACCATAATCACTGGTGACGAGTCTTGTGTGTACGGGTACGACCCGGAAACCAATGAAGCATTCCATGTCACCAAGACCAAAGAAGGCCCGCCAAGTGAGCAGCAACGTCAAAGTTATGCTCACTGCTTTCTTTGACTCCCGTGGTGTGGTACACCACGAGTACGCACCACAGTAACAGTATCTAACAATCACCAAAGAGTACTACAGGGATGTCCTCCGTCACCTATGTGGTGCTGCTGTGTGGCACAAGAGACCGGAGTTGTGGTCAACAGGAAATTGGTGCATTCATCACAACAATGCTCCTGCACATTCCTTGCACTTGATTCAGACTTTTTCGCTCGGAGGAGGCTGTTTTCTTCGGAATAAGGAGGCTTTTTTTTCGAAAAACAGCCTCCTTATTCTCCTGATATGGCCCCCTGTGACTTCTGGCTGTTTTCCAAAATCAAGAGGCCATTGAAAGGAGCGCGATTTCAGACAAAAGAGGACATTATGGCTGCAACGACAGCTGAGCTAAACTCCATTCCGAAAGAGGCCTTCTGGGAATGCTTCCAACAATGGCAGCACCGCTGGGAGAAGTGTGTGGCTTCCCAAGGAGACTACTTTGAGGGTGATTATGTTTCCAACTCTCCAGTTATGCCAGTTTTTTTTTCTTAGGCCAAAGGTCGGATACTTTTCTAACAGACCTGGTATATCTACCATGGCAAGTAGCTTTGATGTTTCTGACTTGTAATGAAGCTCTCTCAGTTGTCTCTCATTCGTAAAATTTTTTACTAACCCAGAATTAAAAAAACGACCTTCTCGCACCATTTCTTTGCACATCAGTGCGAATCAACCCAACTTGAAAGTCCAAGTGCCAAATTGCCAGACAAACACTTTCTTCCATTAATTGTTCAAGCCAGCACCTAAATGGCATGACCTCCTCACCCCTATCGTCGGCAACCCTGGCCATCCATCTTTTCAAGCTATCTTGCATAACACTGTATGCCGTGCACGTGTTAAAAGAGTACTGACACAAATTTTTGGCATTCTCGTATTGTTGCTGTAAATAAAAGCACTGGTGTGGTGAACCCTCAAAATAATATCTCAGTGCCTCACAGTGCAATGAATATATCTTTAATACGGCTTCCTTGAAAGCCCACTTTTGGTTTCGATTTCATGGGGGCGGTTTCCTAGTGACGTGTCAACACATATGTATGTTTAAGTCACGTAGGGACAGCAATTCATGATGACGACACTGCAGCTTTGTTGGTTGTGGTCAATTGCATGTGAGGCACATAAACAACAACGATTTCACAGTCATCCAGCGACTCCAACAGCGATATCGGCAATTTTCAAGAGACTGTGTTCATACGTCATCATATTGTCCATTGCGCTGGCGCTGGCTTGCTATGCTAGGCGACAGAAACGTTAAATTCAAACTGAAATACCTTACACATGTTTCCCGGCTTCAGTGTGTGGAGAGCGTTAACAATGTATGGGCTAGAAGATGAAAAATGTCCCTTTTTCTCTGCCACGAAACTGTGTCGGTACTCCTTTAACCACTACTCTCTGTAAAGCCATTAGGAATTGCAAGTATCTGGAATAAATAAATAATCAGATACGAATGCCTTGCACTGCCACTGCACTACGTTTTAGTGATAGTTTAAAATATAAAGCTATTATAAAGAAACCAATTAAATGTAGCTACAAAAAGGATTAGCATACGTGACTTTTGCCATGGCATGCAGTTTACAGGTCAAGTGCATAAAATTGAGCGAAAATTTCTGTCCATACCTTGTTACCAATGCACAGCGGCAGAGATAATGTCATGCGCACGCATACCATGAAATGAAAATGAACTCTCTTGCAGGCCTTAGCCAAGGAATTGAGGTTCAAAACAAATAGATTCTATGCTATGCAGCCAAAAGGAAATTTCAACTTTCGCCAAGTTTACAAGGGCAAGAATCCATGATAAAGTGGCATCCCGTGTTCACTAACAAATACACATCATTTGTCACTATTCTCAAGTGGCTTCATGCCAACCTCTATGTTTCAACTGTTTCATGCCTTACTGTTAACTGTTATGCAGGCCTGTAGCCAGGGGGAATGGGGGGAGGGCATGCCAAGGAAATTTTGGTTTGGGGGGGGGGGGATGTAGGGGGGGGGTATTAATAACATAGTGTGGTGGTAGTAACATAAAATTTAAGCCTATTAATAATGTTGCATTTAAAAAGTCACTTAATATGCACTCTGATCTTTCTTTACCAAAAATAAATAATGAAAATAGATGTTTTTCTCAAATCGTCGAGGCCTCCAGCAGGTGCCCTTCCCCCTTCCCGAAAAAAAGATCCTGGCTACAGGCCTGCTGCCTTTCAGTTGAGGTTCAGTGTGAGTACAGGCATGTTGCTAAAATAGCGTTACAGGTTTGGGTTCAGCTCTCACCACTGTTAAATTCTGGTAAAAGTTTCACTTTGGGTTCAGTTGCACACTTTGATCAAAGCTTGCTGAAGAATGTATGAATGGCAGTTAGTATCCTTCTATGTAAAACTTGGTTATAAGGCAAGCATAGTGGGCCATTAGGGACCAGTAAATTGATATTTAATGCAGACCCATTCTCCTGCCTTGATGTAAGAAATAGCAATGCTGCTATTGCTCTTCTGAAGATGGCTATACAGTCAAACCCACTTATAAAAGATCCAATATGCCGATCTATCGGTAATAACCTTATTTTGGTGCACTCATACTTTTCCTAAGCTGCCCGTTGAAAATACGTCCAGATATAGCGAACACTTTCCTTAGCTTCCTACTTTTACAACGAACATTTCAGACGCGATCACATTAATGATATGGTGCATACAAAGCAGAAAAAAAAAACCTAAAGTGGCCTTCAGAGCACCAGAATGGTGTGTGTGCATGCGTGGCTCGCCACGATCACGCGCCACTTAAAGGGGTCGTGAAACGTTTTCTGATCATTTTGTACTAAGTGCGTATTCGGGGTCCTGACCCTCCAATCAACAATATGCATTGTTCCGTTGCACCGTGTGCGTTGATTTAGAGCGATAAAAAACGCGGTTTCGGTTTCACTGCGCGCGTTCCCCTCAACTCTGCAGATGACGTCATCTTAGTAGCCGTCATACCTCCGAGATTGGCGCGCCCTCGGAGGCCATGGGAAAACAAACCGTGCTGCCACTTTTCTTCCGAATGGTGGCACCACACGGTTTCCAAGTATTTTCTTCCTTTCTAGCTTTCAAGTAAATCGATTCCTTTAGAGCAAACGCGAGTTCACTGTGCCTTTGAACTTAAAAGTATCTTAACTCAACGTCACCAAATAGTACCACGCCGGCCGGTAGTGTCGCATAGTCATTTCGGGAGCGCAAGAAAGCTGAGATTTATAACGGCCGTTGTTAAATGTGCACTGAATATTTCGCCGAAATATTTCGGAATCGGCATGTCGAATGCGTATTGAAGCAGTGAAAACTACAAACCGGCATCTCCAAATTCTTTTCACGACCCCTTTAAATGCTGCCACCTTGAAAATTTTGATAATGCAGAGTTGATTAAGAAAGATCGCAAGCTTGTCTTCGAGTTCCGGTTATTTTTCCGTTTTCGCCCGTAGAAACTTATCGCAGTCGACATCCACCCATATTCACAACACAGGCTTCAGACACACAAGAACACGACCCAGATATCTTGCAGTGTGCAAGAAGCGGCGCATCACTATTTGTACATAGTGAGGAGTAGATATGGCGCACACGGACCACACGGGGCACAGGCGAACACAAAACGGACCAACGCGAACTCACTTCGAAGATGATGCACCGCCATGTTGCGACGGCGATGTTCCCCGGCAGTTCTGCTATAGTTCCGCATTTAATGCATCAGACAGAAGACTGTTGCCAACTCCGCGAACGTGGCTTCGGTTTCGTACTCGATGCCACGCAGTCATCTTTTGGGCTTGCTCCGTTGGAAAAAAAAAGAAAAAAATGTGTGCTATAGATGCAAGTAAACACAGATAATTCTACCAAACCTAGCTGGCCTACGTGTCGAAGCGCATGCAAGGAGGCATAAATGTTCAATACGCCACTTCGTTCCCACTGCTGCTCAAGCGTTGCTATCGCAGCAATTCAGTGATATTCGCTGCAGGAAATTTTTCCTTTTTCAGAGAATTCTTCACCGTCATTTTGGATGAAAGGAAAAAAAAGAGAATCTTCGCGATATTGCAGACAATTTTGGGGTGCAGAAATATCGTTATGTTCGAAACACAGCAGTTACAAGATGCTTTCGGATTCTCCAATCCTTTCCGGCACATGTAGCGCGCAAAATCACAGCCTTTAAGATTTGTTTCTCTTATTTACACGGAGCGTCTTTTTGGTCACTCCAAGCATTAGGCTCGAAATCCACATATGTGCTATCGATGAACAGATCGCTAAAAACGATGTAGAACAGGGAATGTCTCTGGAACCAACGTTTTGACAAGTGGACTTGTCTATGTCAGGACACCAAGTTCACACTATAGTTCACTCTAATGATGGCAAGTGCCGGAAACGCGTCAGACATGCTTATATGTATATATATATTATATTACTGTCTTTGTGCAGGGAAATATGTGGGGATTTTTAGCAATGCATGCGGGGGAAATGCCTGAAATAGGAAATTTTCATGCCTTGGGGGGGGGGAAAGGGAATTCTTCGGCGCAAGATGGAACGTCTGGAACATCACTGTCGCAGCTGTTCTTTACACAAGCCGAGTCGGTGTGGCATGCTGCGCAAAGGGTCGGTGGTGATAAACTGCTAAGGAGAGAATATTTCAAGCACTGTGCTCTGTGATTGACGCGACATAGCCCCGGCGTGCATAGCCTGGCACGGCTGATGCATAGCAAAATAAAGAGAAAGGGAGGAAAAGCTATGTTACTGTATGTAGCGTTTTCAAAGCGTGTCGACTTTTTTTAGATGTGAAGCAGCTTATGGTCGGGGGGGCTATGTCACTCCCTCCCTCCGCCATGCGTCGTCCACACTGCGCATGCGCATCCTCCTCCCCCTCCTCTCCTTGTCTCATCTCCTCTCCTTTCGGCATTCCTCCTCTCCTCTCCGAACGGCGCGCATTGACTATGGAAACGCTCTTTCTTCGATGAATGCTTTACCAGCTCGCAAGGAACGAGAACGCGCCCTCGCCCGTGAGAGACAATGCTGACGCAGGGGGCGTCTGCTAGCGTCAAACCAATGCAAACGCGACACCTAGTCAGACCTATGCAAACGCCGTGTGCACCTCTCGTGCTGCTTCGCATTGCCTCATGGTCCCCTTTTTTTCTTTTTTTGCGGCAACTATGCCCTCTTCCGGAAGCGACAGATACAATTCGTTGCAAAGGCAGTTTTAGTCCACTCATAATCACGCAGCGGGTGTTAGTTCAGAAAGTGTAAAGGCTTAACTTTTCACCGGAAGGTTTGTTAGCACTGTGTAATAAAACTGCGCGAAGAAAAAAACGACTTCGTCGATAATTTTTGCATGTTTTGGAGGGCAAGTCCATATACAATGAACTAGTGATGTAACGACCACTTTTCGTGGCACTTTCGAGTTTGTTATTAGTGGGTTTGACTGTGTTACTCGAAGCAACGCTCAATGATGCTAGTGGCAGGTAACATTTGCTACATTGCATCATAGAAAGGCTTGAAATGAATTAAGAAATAAATATTACTTCAGCAGTTCCTTTTCTGAAAGGAAACATGGCCTAAGCTATTGCTTTCTTCGATTTGAGTGCCTGACCTCGGAAAAGGTTCGGAAAGCATTATTTGCCTCTTCCTCTTGTGGTCCCGCTATGGTGGTCTAGTGGCTGTGGCACTCGGCTGTTGATCTGAAGGTCATGGGATCGAATCCCAGCCGTGGCGGCTGAGTTTCGATGGAGGTGAAATAATGTTGAGGCCCGTGTACTGTGCAATGTCAGTGCATGTTAACGAATCCCAGGGGGTCAAAAACTTTCGGAGCCCTCAACGTCTTTCATAATCATAGCTGGTTTTGGGACGTAAAACCACAGAAATCAGTCAATCATCAATCGCCTTCCTCTTGTGCCCTCCTGCCCCCCGCCCCCCTTCTTGGTGTATATACCTATATGCTAGTACTACTGAAGCCTGTAACTGATGTAGGAAAACAGTCCCAGTCCTTAAGGCCTCTACTAAGCTCTTAAACTTGTGTGCTTATGTGCTAATGTGCCTGCACTAAAGGAATAGACATGCTTGCATTATTTTAAGAGTAATTCCCTTTTAACTCTGTGACTGTACTGTCCTGTAAGGACCAGTCCCATAAGGTTTCACCTTTTGTACTATTTTAATGCTGCCAATGACCACAACCTTCATACATATCCATAAACATACTGTAATGATGGACCAGTAACTGATGAACTCCTCCCCACCAGCTCCCAATTTGTCTTTTCTCCTTTGCTCCCAACAAGCATATCTAATGCCATTAGTATGCCTGACAGTATTCTGAGAGTGTCTGAGTGCCTGCATATTTACTGAAAAACTTGTACGTGCCTGAGCTAAGTGTAATTAGCTGGAAGACCATCTTAATGATCTAGCCATCTACTCACTTTAGCCATTGTGATGTTTTTGTGAGCTGGGCTTGTCATATAGCTCTGTTTCTGTGTTTTCATTGCAGCTAAAATTCAGAGCCTGAAGCACTCTGTACCAAAGGGTGACAAAAAGAGAAAAAAGGACGTTGCTGCCGAAGTAGCCATACTTGAAGCTGAGTTGGAAAAGAAGCATAAGAAAGACTTGGAGGAGTTTGCTGCCTTGCAGAGTGATAGCGCAGCCATTGATCAGCTAGAGGTAATGTGCCATTTGGTTGCCCATTAACATAATTTAAGTGCTCGGTACATTGCATCAAAACGTGAATATGGTATATGCAGGTGGATGATGTGACCAATGAACTTGATGCTGCAAGCTTGCATGAACACTCCTTGAAGCAGAGTAAAGCCAGCAAAGCAGAAAAACGCAGGGTGAGCCTTTATTCTTATTTGAATCTACTGTGAAAATTATATGGTTTTTATATAGTCCATTGACCTCAAATGGCAGAAATTTAACATTCTGCTATGCGAAGCCATTAGTTGCAATTTCACAAGTTACACTTTTACATGCCCTACATGTCTAATTCATGTTTGACACTGTTACCACTTGAATAAAAAGGTGTCATAACTTTAATACCCACCACAATAATATGGGGTGTAGTGGTGTGTTGTTAGCTTAACATGTGGTTGTGGGTTTAAAGCCACAATCTGGCTGTGGCAGCTGCTTTTTCATAGGGGTGAAAGGGGAGAAAAACATTCATGTTTGCAAAAAGGTGCATGTCACAGGAATTAAGTGGCCAAAATTATTCTGGGGTCTCTCGTGCATGCGCACCTTGCATACTGTACTGTGGCCGTGGCATTTTTTTTTTTTTTTTGCCATTCAGACTAAAACATATTGTGCTGGAAATTTAGTTGTTACTATATTTCTTGCTTGGCAAATCATTTTTGGGTAAATCTTCTGACAAATTTACTGGAACCCTTCAACCATGATAAAGGGCAGCTAAAAATATAACAAATTAGGATACAGGTACACTATTTCTATAAATATAAATTTTTTAACCCTTTTTATATAATGTTGTTGTGCATCCACTTGTATTTCAAGGGCAGAAGTTCACACAGAAGGTGCTATACATGTCTGCACTATATGTTTGTTTACTTGGTCCAGGGTTTCATTGCAATTAATGTTTAGCAAATTTGGCATGGTTGGTATATAGGCAATTTACTTTTGTTGGCAACAAACAATCTGCAGACAGCAGAACCTCAGACTGCCTTGCAGCTCAGAGCTTCCTTCAGAGCACTGGCCTTCAGTAAATCCCTAACATTGACCAAACATCAACAACATCAAATTGTAAATCATTCAGCAGGGGATGTCACTGGAGCCAACACTTTGTCAGGAAGACTCAGTTGTTAGGAAATCGTAACACTTGACTCCCGGATGATGTGTGCCGCGGAGTGATTTACGGCCTCGAGCCAAGTACAAGCCCTGCGGAAACATTTGCTGGCTCCGCGTGGACTTCAGATACACAGTTCTCAGAGACCACATGCTTGGATATTCCACAGCCGCGGTTATTCCCTTCGATGGACCGCACGTGCCTTACTATGTTACTTACCAGAGCGGGGGCTACAGATGCAAGCCATACAGAAAGTCCGTCCAATACTGCAGAATCTGCGGCACCATTGGACACCAACAGGACATCTTCCCTCAACCGAGACAGAATTTCTGCTACAGATGCGGACACGAGGGGATAACTGAAGCCCATGAATGCCAACCAAAGTGCAAAATTTGCGACCAAGACCACGAGACTGCAGGCACGGGGTGCAAGAAGCTCCGCAACAAACCAGCCCCAAACCAAGTAAGAAGACAGCGGCTCGACAACGCTCGCGCTCGAGAACACCATATAAGCTCACACATGCAGGACTTCCCCGAGTTAACTACTGCCTCAGACAGCCCATGAGGGCCATTGCCAAGTGGAGGGCTTCGCCAGAGCTGTTCTCGCTCTCGCTACAATAAAAAATGGGGCTCTGAATTCTGTACTTGGTCATGGTCTCGTTCCATTAGGAGAATCACGTATGCCACCGCGATGAGTGGAAGCAGCAGTTCCGGCTCATCTGCCAAGGCAACAACCATCCCGGCTCTAGAACATAAAGGGCAAGATATGTAAAAGACAACACAACAAAAACCCACGGCCAGGTGCAGCACACCAGAACTTGAGGACTAGTGAAGAGGGTGGAAGACAGAATACTAAAGCAGGTGGAAGCCACAATAATGAAGCACATAGATGCACGACTACAAGTGCAAGAAGAGAGGCCGCTCAACCTTGTTGAGCGACGCCTCCAAGCCTTCGAGGAAACCCTAACCACAAGACTTCTAGCATCAGTAGACAGAGCCAAGCAAGCTGTGGTAACTAAAATCATGGAACAAGTAGACTTGCTAAACCGCACGGTCGCTACACTTGATGCCAAGCTTGCCGGTTTGATTGATTTGTGGGGTTTAACATCCCAAAACCAGCTTTGATTATGAGAGACGGCGCAGTGGAGGCCTCCGGAAATTTTGACCACCTGGGGTTCCTTAACATGCAATGACATCGCACAGCACACGGGCCTCAACATTTCACCTCCATCGAAATGCAGCCACCGCGGCCGGGATTCGACCCCGCTACCCTCGGATCAGCAGCCGAGTACCATAGCCACTAGACCACCATGGCAGGGCACTTGCCAGTTTCATGACACAACAACACAACTATATGATCAATGCTAACAAGAATTTTGTAAGCCATAAACAGTTGGAGGATCAACTACGAACCAAACGAAAAGGGCGAAGACCAGCACGAATGGCATCCGCAGAGGATTTTCGACAGAGAACACTGAACGATAAGCAAACATGGAGAATTCACAAATTTAGAGAACCCAAGGCCCTTCCTATCCTCCAAATTCAGCGAACCTACAAGAATATCTCAAAACAAACAACACAGACATGATCACCTTACTGGAACCCAACACTAAAAAAAATCAAACTTTCAGGCTACAACACTCTCACGCACATGGCTTGCACCGCAATTCTTGTCAAGGAGAATGTAACTGCACAGGCTCACAAAATTGCTGGCATGGATATCGAACACACCATAGTGGAAGTAATCCCGGTTTGCAAAACGTAGCCAACTCGCAAGACATAGCAGAGCCTATATCTTGCCAACCTCTACAGCGTGCCGAGGAAGCAGCTAGCCCACTACGACTACTTCATCCACGAGCTTCGCAAGAGCATTAATGGCAACCGGCTCATTGTGGTGGGAGATTTTAATGCCTCACACACGGCCTGGGGCTACGCCAGTACTACCAAGAAAGGGGCATGAGTCAGTTTGATTGTCCGGGCCCGGGAGGTGATCCAGGCCAGAGGGTTCCTGGAATGAGGGACCCTCCCATCCACAGAGACAAGTCACTATCCCAATAAACGTTTATTCCCCCCTTCCATATAAAAAAAAGCTTCGCTGTGGATGGCCATAGTTGTGTGCCTACCCTGTGAAATAGATTTAAGGGCTTCTTTTGAAACATTTATTGGCTGAAGTGTACTGAACTTGAGAATGAAATATGACTGCATATTTTCTGTCCCTGGGAGAGAAGTTTGACTGCAGTATATAAAGCTTAAGTTAATTGAAATTGTCACTTTCCACATTGGTTTCATTGCTGTATTGATGCAGTGCCCGTCTAATCTGGCATTGAACAATTGTCCTGTTTTGTTTTTGTCTGCCGTGGTGGTCTAGTGGTTATAGTGCTTGACTGCTGGCCCAAAGACACTGATCAGATCTTGACCGGTATGGTTGCATTTTTGATGGAGTTGAAAATGGCAGAGGCCCATGTACTGTGTAATGTAAGTGCATATTAAAGATGTAAGTGCATATTAAAGAACTTCCCAGGCAGTCAAAATTTCCAGAGCCGCCCACTACAGCGTGCCGCATGATCACGTCATGGTTTTAGCATGTAAAACCCCATCAGTTATTATTATAATTAGTTGTCCTGTTTTAACAAAGCACTGCTTGTGAGACAGTTAACATTCCAGAAGGTAAATAATGTTTCAACTGATGCAAGTAAAACTGGATCTTATTTTATAGATAAAATCATTTACAGTGCTTTTAAATTCGTTAACATTTTGAAGGCACCTGCTAGTCTTATATCTGGGACGAAAATAAGCTAATATTGAATTGAATTCACATTAAAATAATTGTGTAACAGCAGCAGCTAAGAGGATGACCAGGTAAGAAGGAGGGAAGTAGCAGGTTGAGGGGAGCCTGGCCACCTCATATGCAAGGCACTTTTGCAGTGGTCAAAGAAAAGGCAATGTACAAAACATAGGAGATTTCATTGATACAATTTCACTTGATATGTTTCCTGGGATAATACACTTTTTCCCACCCACACCCCATAGGCACAATGCATTTTCATACAGTTGATATGATTTTTGGATGATACGTTTTATTTTCCGGTTGCTGTGAAGTTCGAATTAAAGGGGCCCTGAGACACCAATTAAGCATGCCGTTCTTATCGCGTCTTCTAGAACTGTGGCATGTGGGTATGCTGCAGCGAGAGTGGGAGCGCCACAAATAAAAAGGTTATAATTCTGTTTCAATGAAGAAACCACCTTCCGCAGAGTTTTTCTTGAACCATGGCGACACACAATGGCGAATTTTGTAACAGGAAGTGATGACTGTGGTTGGGCATTGTTATTGGTTTGACATGCCAATTTGCATTTTACATTCATTGACCCCTGTTAGGCTGTGCGGTTGAGCACAAAGAATATAAATACATACTACTCATGTCCAGGGATGTCCTCGGCCCACATACACACACTTGATTTGAGGTGGTTTAAAAGGCATAGCTAACGCCTCCTTTAAGCATAGCCCTGAACGTGTGAACCTTGTTTACTTGTTTACAACGGCGTGAACGGAGACGCAGCTGAGTGGGGGGGGGGGCATTGTTCTGTTTCTTTTTTCTTTCTTTTTGTGTGTATGTGCCCGGCAGCGAAGGGGTGCCAGAAACCGGTTGATAGGAGCAGCAGTGCTGTGCTATGTAGCGACTTACTGGTGCACCTGAAGAATTGTTTTAAGTATAATATTTTAAAAACTAACTGCCTCTCCTGACTGACACATGTGGCTCGTTGTCTCTGTTGTAACCGTGATGACAACTATGTGAGAAAGAATGGTGGCAAGGTAATTTGTGCAGGCCACCTTGAGAAGAAACTTCTGGTATCTCTGTATAAGAGGTGCACACTGACTGGATCTTACCACATACATCAATTGGAGAGCCAAATGTGAAAGGGGAATGTTTTTTTTTTTCAGGTCGTCTGCTCGCGTTTTGAACGTCGAGGACTAGCAACTTCAGTTCTCGTGCACCGATTCATATAATTCTTTTTGCGTTCATCTAAGTGATCAATACACACACTCCAGTGCTCCAGAAAGGCATTCAAAAAAGTGTCACAGAGCCCTTTAACATGACTGCTGTATGTATATAACGTAGTGTATGCTATATTGCACTCTAACTACATCATGCAACAGTCACACTTAAAATAATGTACCATTGAAAATACGGCACAGCTTTAAAAAAAAAGTGCGTGATAAGAGTGTAAAGGTGCACTGACTTCTTATGTTGTGGTAAAACAATGCAAACATTGAAACAGTGAACTTTACAAGCTACAACGCAGTCGCTGTCATGTCATTTGTGCTGTTTTGCCATAATGTATTTGAACCAACTAGGCTTCTTAAGAACCCTCATGAACATGTTACAGTAGTAATGACTGTCATATAAATATAAACTAGAGAAGGTGAAGGGAAGATGGAGGCTTGGATCAATGAACAGATCGCTAAAAATGATGTAGAACAGGGAATGTCGCTGGAGCCAATGTTTTGACAAGTGGACTTGTCTTCGTCAGGACAGCAACTGTTAACAGCCGTCCTGACGAAGACAAGTCCACTTGTCGAAACGTTGGCTCCAGCGACATTCCCTGTTCTACGTCATTTTTAGCTATCTGTTTATTATATAACTATGTTACATATATTATTTTAAAGGAGAAATAGGTATACCTATATTGAGGTTATTTTGGCAGTGCACTGAGGGTTTACTTTTGCCTGCACTAACATATTTTATGAAGTTTCTATATCAGCAATAAGTGACTGTTAGTACTTTAGGGAATGCTTTTCTAAGGTAATTATTGCTTGATAACATTGGATAATATTAACAGAGGAGAGATATTATTTATGTTTGGTAGCACATTGGACTATTTTGTTATGAATGCTAGCAGCTACTTGGATTATACTTTAGGGTCTGCTCCATCTAGTGCTGATTTCCTGTCCAACTTGCTTGCATCATTGTGGGCCTTGTTTAGGGCGCCATGGTGGTAATTTCTTTTAGTTAAAGTTGCCTCTAGATTTCTTCAGTGGTTAACATAATGATGTTGTTTCGCCTGTCCAACAAATATTCCCTGCTTGCAGTGTCGCTGGTTATGACCAGTAATCTAGGTATTGCTGGCTATCCGTTGGCTTTCTAGAGTGCTGTTTTCATTTGCTTTTTTCTGTAGATATTGTCATATCAAGGCAGCTAATTTCACTAGAACAGTGGTGGATGGTAAACTTAAAAGGACAGACAATTATTCAGAACTTGGACTGAGATGACCTCACTGATGGAAAGACTGAGTACTGTATTGGCTCAAATCGTCCCTCTTATTCTGATTAAACGTGGGTTTGTATTTTTGTTTCTTGATGCAAAGTCACGAAATGCGCGAATCTGTACAAGTGTTCGGTCACATGACCTTCTTCAAATATACATGGTGCTTGGTCTTTTTATTACTGTTGAAATGCAGTACACTTCTGACATTAGACGTTTTTCTCTAACTTACAATGTGCAGGTATGCCTGCCAAGCACCTGCCCTCATTTACAAAAGCATGGTTTTGGATTTGGCTGACCTGGCTTGGCTCAGCTATCGGCAGAATAACGGCACTGGCAGCCAGATATCCAGGACATAGTCGCGTACTTGGGGAAAAATGCTGTAGTAGTGTCGAATGGTCTGGACAACAATGGAGACTCATTGTGCCAACTATTTCCAAAGCTAGCTGGAAAGGTCAAAGTGTTGGGTGGTTAACCACAGCTTTACTAATTCCTGTGAAAGCGGAATGACCGTTGTCTGCAAGGCGGGCATTTGGTATCGCCGTCTCCTCTTGACATTGCAAGAGAGCAGACTCTACCTTTTTTTAGAGGCTCCTCAGACTGAAAAATTCTGCTTGCAAAATATCCACGCACTTTTGAAAGCAGCCACTGCAGGTGTAAACAATACTGAAGGTGAGCTTTTCATTGTGCTGTAAAAAAACAGGGTCCTTAAAAATTGATTGTCAGTCCCTTTAATACTTGAGTGAAAGACAAGTCCTTTTGTTGAAACATCGGCTCCAGCAACATTCCCTCTTCAATGATTTCTTACCACTTCAAGCCTGTGTCTTCCTCTGAACTTGCCTTCTTTGAACAGCACTGAATGTCACACAGGGCCATTTAACTTGCACGTGAGCACATTGCACATGGGTAGATGTCATAGACAGTAGCACATGAGCACATCTACCAATTTGACCTGTGATTTGCAGCTGACACTATAGCCTATGATTGGCTCAACTTCAGTGTCATGATGGATATCTTTATAAAATTTATTGTTATTGCTGGGCAAAACAATCCTTAATATGACACACCATAGAACACCTTGATAAAGAAGTTGATTATTTTATCCTTTATGAGTATTTCATACACAATTCATTGTCTTTAAACTGTGCTAATTTTATGAGGCACAATGTGTTAGGGAGGATGAGGACAATACCAGAAGTGCAGCGGTATCGCCCCCAAGCGTGGACGGTACCACAGGCACTTGTGGTATCGTCCATGCTAAGTGTGTCCTCCCTAACACAGTGTGCCATGTAACTTTACACAGTGTAACACAATGTGCCATGTTTGTAACTTTAGCACAGTTTAAAGACAAAAAAGTCTATAGAACACCATGTATTTTTACCTCTGTATAACCAAGCACGTTTCTCTGCAATTTCAATATAACGAAGTTTCACTGCTGCCGCAGAGGAATATTGAGCCGATAAATTGATACTTTTGCTGGCGCCAGCGGGAAAATGCAAGTTGCGCATGGCTTTTGCAAACACATTTTTCGAATTGCGCGCTGCGCCCGCCAACGTGGAACAGCCGGTTTGCAGTAGTGAACCTGGATATGCTTGCCTCCTGTCCAAGAGAGCTGGCCGAGACGGAGGGCATGCATGCGAACAGCCTACTGCAGCCTCACGCGTCGTATTGCAAACCCCACAAGCGGTGTGGTTCTGTATTTCACGCCAGGGATTTATACACACACCCCCAGTGCCCCCCTAACACCCCCCAAAAATTCAAATTCTCCAGATAACCAATAATTTGGTATTCACAGCCCCCCGCATACTGGTTGCACCATGGGTAACTCCTCCCACCCCTCAACTTAAAAAAAAATATGCACAAAATTCAGGATAAACTCTTGTTTCGCGCCACCCATGTTGTGCGTCGATAAGCGGCCGATCTGGCGTTTTTGTTATCGCAGAGTGTCAAGTGACAAACACGCTTAGCCGTGGAAGTGATAGCAAACACAGTGTGCTCTTGCTTGTCTTGCATGGCATCGCAATCATACGGATGTCGCCAACGGCGCTTGTATCTTGCAAGTGATCACGATTGGCTAGAGAAAAGATGTGGCGGTTATTTCTGAATATCGCACGGCTGACATTTCACAATTCCTAACTTTAATGAAGAACATATTTGTAGACTTCCTGAAGAACAGTTCTGCGTACATACGCTCGCGCGATGTCGCAAAAGAGAAGACGCGGCCACCGTGTGAATTGAGGAGCCGTAATTCAAATTGTCTTGTGTTCACGCAATGTCTTATCGAATCCCCCCCCCCCCCCTTTTTTTTTGTGGGCCACTGTTTTAGATGTTGCACGTTAAGCAGACTTAGTTGATATGTAGCAGTTTGGTGAGCAACATAAGCATCTGCGAAACACCCGAAGTATTGATGACAAGCCATGCTAGCAGAGTGGGCGCAATAGCTTTGCTTACCACTTTCTACCACAGTGCGTTGCGCCGTTTCCTGATTTTTTTTTTTTAACAACACATGACTGCGCGACGTACAGCCGCTGTGATGAGGATTTGGACGAAGTGTTATCAATATATGGTTGCTGTATCTCCAATTCAACATAAATCATTTTGTAAATGCCATTGATAAGATTTTCGCACTGTTCTATTATTCGAACATTCTTATGCCGTTTCCATGTAAAAAAGAAGCCTTTCCACGAATATACTTCGCATAAAAGCCTGAATTTTGATTTAACAAAATTTTGATATAAAGAAGTAAATTGTTGATTCTGTCAACTTCGTTATATTGAGGTTTAATTGTACACATCACTGATATAAAATGAGGTAGTTAACCAGCATTGACCGATGACATGCATGTGAATGTTACTCAAGCCGCACAGAGGCACATGTCTGACAGTTGCTACCATAGAGAATATATCTTGGGGGATCTCATGCTAAAAGCAGTGTTGGTGTAAGGGGGGGTGACCAGTGTACAGTTACTCATGGCACAGCGAGGTTTTGGGGAGCGATATCGTCACCAGCGCGCATCCGGCACGGCTAAACTGGGCCCGCTCACAGTGGTGCCATCTATCAGCTCGCAGCAGAATGCCTTGGAGCAGGCGAACATAATCTGGACATGCCTAAGCATCTCAAAACGAGAGCCACAGAAAGAGAATCGGCTTTCCCAGAAACTGCCTATGAAGGCCTTGGGACTGGCTTAGTTTCCAACACCCTTTGTTGAGCACAGAACCCCCATGCTAGCGCTCTGTGAGATGAAAGGGAATGCAGGGTGCAAGTGCCTTTACAGTGTTTTGACTGTCTACTGCTTATCACTGTACTATGTCTCATTTGAGCTCTTTCTTCCTATCACATAAAACTTCCTTCAATGCACCCTTTGCATAACCTCAACTGGAACAATAAGGTGCACGCCGTTTTTTTCCCCCCTTCTGCATGCTCTGCAGTTTGAGTGAACCTTCAAAAAAATTTTGTTCTGGGCATGAATTACGGATCTAAATGTCGACTAGGTGCCATGTTGCTCCCTATCTTTGAGGAGCCCAGGGTTTTTGGCTGTGCACAATACGAAAAAATTTTCGTGGACGAAAAAAATGACTCCGATTAAGAATTCTTGAAGAAAGTACAAAATTGAATTCGTCTTATATACAAGTAAAGAATGATTTCTTTCCTACTTTTCTTACTATGTGCATGGATGTGGACAAAATTTCGTATGATGATCTGGCTACTTCAAACACAGAAGTTGCACTTCCTGGGTCTGGCATTACAATAAAGCATTGTTTGGTTTTATTTTGAAATCTCCTCCCTCCTGTGTTGCAGACAGACTGAAGAAAAACTTTCCTATGGTGACCCATGGCTGTAGCTGTCTTCTCTTACACCCATTTCTAAAGCATTAATTATCGGAGAAAAGAAAGGCAGGAATGCAAAAATTACTGGCGTGTGGTTAACACTTTCCAACGGGAACAGAAAATACACAAAAAAAAAGCATGTTTAAAGTCCAAGGAAGAGTTTCATTTTTGCAGCAGGGCTAAGCTGACCTGATCTGCCCTGGCGTGGTCTACACGTGGTCTACACGTGTAGACCTCACGTGGTCTACAATATTACATCTGAAACGTTGAACACAACGCATGACCGAGGCACCATAAGGTGGAGAAAGAAAGTAAAGGATATGATGGGGAAGAGTGAAGTAGGATTTACTTTCTTTCTGTACCTTACAGTGGCTCTGTTGCACTGTGCATTTAATATTTCATTATGAAGCAACTAGCTTATTGAACATAACATCAGCAGCTTGACTTCATAATGACAGCAACCATTTCGTCCCACTGGACTTTTGTCCATGTGTGTGAAGAAAAGTGGTGTGCCAAACTTCACACCAATCTGCATTCGAGGCACTCTTATCCAGCACTAAATCAATTCATATTGATAAATGTTATACTATTGAGATTTTTTACATGAAGACGAAAATATGCTTCAACTCTGCTGTCACCAAGTTTAATGCTGAAATGCTTGTGGTGTGCAGTTCTTTCTCTGTGTGTAAACGTCCTTTCTTGCGCCCGTGTTTTCCTAAAAAGATGAAACTTTGTCTTGTGTCAATATGATATTTAGGAGATAGTATGCTGCTTTCTTGTTAAGCACTATTAAATATGTCATGAAGCATTTTCTAAAAGTTTTGTACAACATGTGTTTATGAAATCCTGACCCTCCAATTTATAATATGCATTGTTTCGTTGTATCGTATGGGTTGATCTAGAGGAACGAAAACAGGATTTCAATTTCCCAGCGCTCGTTGCCCTGAACTCTGTAGCTGATATCATGGCAGAAGAAAGTAGCGCCGACCAATCGTTCAAAAATAAAACAAGACGTTTCGGCTCCACTACGGGAGCCTTATTCACAATGAAATGAATTTTTGGAAGGAATGAAGACGGGTTAAGTATGTTCCATGATGTGACGTAAGCACCGGGTGTAAATCGGGGGCAGATTGCCTGAGTTGCGGTTGAGCGTGTGCGCCGTTGTCTGGATATGGAGGGATTCCAGATAGAGTCTTGTCATCTTGTTTCTTTCCTTTCCAATTATCTTCGCGCTATCCCAGCTGACGTCATGGCCAGTTGAAACCACGTGCTCAGCCAGCGCATTTGTTGCCACGTGCTTCTTGTTTACGTCGTACTTGTGCTGTTTTAGTCTTTTCTGGAAATCGCCCGTTTCACCGATGTATATGTGTCCACAGTCAGCGCAAGGTATCCTGTATATGACACCAGGAAATTTGTCCTTCGCAAGCTTGTCCTTCACTGTCACCAACGAGTGTCTGAGTTCAATGGAGTCACTGGAATCCCGCGCCCTCTCCAGCTTCACGCCACGCCCCAGGATATTCCTGCGTTACGTAGACAACTGCTTTTCGGTGGTCAAGAGGACAGCTTTGAGCGCCTTCTTACTGCACCTCAATAGCATGGAACCGTCTATCCAATTCACGGTAGAAGAAGAAGACCACGGTCGTCTGCCTTTCTTAGACTGCCTTGTAAAACGTGATGGCAACAGGCTTTCATTTGGCGTATTCAGGAAGGACACACATACTGGCATGTACCTAAATTTCAGTTCAGTTCACCCCTCCAGTCACAAGAAGTCAGTGGTTGCTTCACTTGTTCGCCGGGCAGAAAAACTCTGCTCAACCCCGGAGGATCGCGCGGCTGATTTGGCTACCACACGTCGTGACCTCTCGTCTTCGGGCTACCCCAGTCCGTTTGTGTGTGCCGTTGAGAATCGCCTTGCTCACCCTGTACCACAACAGCCACAGCGACAAGATAAGAGACGCATTCCTGTACCATACGTGCCCGGCGTCAGCGAAAGCCTGTCCCGTATCCTTCGGTCGTATGATGTCGACGTCGCACATGTCCCGACGCGCAAGCTCAGACACTCGTTGGTGACAGTGAAGGACAAGCTTGCGAAGGACAAATTTCCCGGTGTCGTATACAGGATACCTTGCGCTGATTGTGGACACGTATACATCGGTGAAACGGGCGATTTCCAGAAAAGACTAAAACAACACAAGTACGACGTAAACAAGAAGCACGTGGCAACAAATGCGCTGGCTGAGCACGCGGTTTCAACTGGCCATGACGTCAGCTGGGATAGCGCGAAGATAATTGGAAAGGAAAGAAACAAGATGACAAGACTCTATCTGGAATCCCTCCATATCCAGACAACGGCGCACACGCTCAACCGCAACTCAGGCAATCTGCCCCCGATTTACACCCGGTGCTTACGTCACATCATGGAACATACTTAACCCGCCTTCATTCCTTCCAAAAATTCATTTCATTGTGAACAAGGCTCCCGTAGTGGAGCCGAAATGTCTTGTTTTATTTTTGAACGATTGGTCGGCGCTACTTTCTTCCGCCATGAATTTTCCCGACCAGACGGGTTTCCGTCGAACCCTGGATTTCAGCTGATATCATCTTAGTCGCCACCATGGAAACAAACCATGCTCCATCCTTGCTTCTGTACAGCAGCGCCACCTATGGTCCAAGTATTACCTTACTCTCTAGCTTTCATATAAATCTGTTACTTTAGAGCTAGGAAAAGCTAACACTATGTTTGTTTTTAAATGTCTCCAGTTGACGTCACTGAAACATCACTGAATAGTGCCCATGCTTGCCTGTGGTGTGCATGGTTGTTTCGGGAGTGCAAGAACACTACGAACAAGTGTTATTAAATATACACCGAGTATTGTGCCAAATTATTTTGGAATTAGCATGCTGAATGCTAACTGAAGCAGAGAAAATTCTAAGCAAGCAGATCCATATTTTTTTCACAACCCCTTTTAAGAACGTACAGTAGGGAAAACTAAAATGTGAATGCATGAGCTATATAATGGTTTCAGGAAAAGCCGAATTGCTATAAAAAAAGCAAGGAACGCCGAAGTCAGCGACACAGAGAAGAGAGGTTCCATAAAAAGTGTACGACAACAGGAATGCTAACTTCTCCAGAAAGTTAAACCACCGCAAACAAATAATGGTAGAGCAGCTTTGCTACTTCAGGAACATGTCCAACAACACAACCCATAGTGACTGAGACAACGAACAGTAGAAAACACTAAAGGAAATCTTTCTGATCTTACTTTGAAGAGTCCCTGCGGCACATATTTAACAGGCCGTTTTTATCGCTGATTCTAGAACTGTGGCACATGAGGATGTCGCAGCGAGAGTAGAAATGCTGAAAGCAAGGTGGTTATAATTTTATTTCAACAAAGAAACCACCCAACACTACTAGTTGTTTGAACTGAGGCAACACACAACGGAGATTTCTGTTACAGGAAGTGACATTGCACCACGTGGCAGTGACGATGGCGGCTGTGCATTCTGATTGGCTTGACTTGCCAAGGCGCATGTTACATTCGTGTGGTGTCTGCTTGGCCATGCTATCCAGTACGAAAATATACTAAAACAGTTCTTATGCTCCGTAAGATCATCATCATCATCATCAGCCTGTTTAGGTTCACTGCAGGACGAAGGCCTCTCCCAACAATTTCCAATCCACCCTATCCTGAGCGAGTTGGTTCCACGTTATGCCCGCAAACTTTTTAATTTCATCGCTCCATCTAACCTTTTGCCTGCCTCTGTTGCGTTTTCCCTCTCTTGGTATCCATTCCATCGCTCTTACTGTCCATCTGTTATCTTTCCTCCTCATAACATGTCCTGCCCAGGTACACTTCCTTCTTTTGATATAATAATATCAGCTACTCCTGTCTGTTCCCTGAACCATTCTGCTCATTTTTTGTCTCTTAGCGTTACCCTTGTCATTTTTCTTTCCATTGCACCTTGCGTGCTCCTTAGTTTCATCTCTAGTTTTTTCGTTATCCTCCACGTTTCGGCACCGTACATTAGTACTGGGAGAATGCATTGATTGAATACTTTTCGCTTTAATGAGAGCGGCAAGTTTCCAGTCATGATTTCGTAATGCCTTCCGAATGTGCTCCAGCCCATCCTTATTCTACGGAGAATTTCTTTTTCATGGGTAGGAGTTCCTGTTATTAACTGCCCAGGTATACTTATTCATTTACACATTCTAAGGGTTCAATGTTAATTTTAAATTCCTGTTCCTTAGCTAGGCTACTGAGCATAACTTTGGTTTTTTGCCTATTCATTTTTAATCCAATTTTAATACTTTCCCGATTTAGGTCATCAATCATGTTTTGTAGTTCGTCTCCATGTTTGCTAAAGAGCATAATGTCGTCTGCAAATCTTAAATTGCTTAGATATTCTCCGTCTATTCGAATTCCCTTTTCTTCTCAGTCTAGACGTTTAAAGATTTCCTCTAAACATGGCCCCACCACGGTGGTCTAGTGGCTACGGTACTCGGCTGCTGATCCGAAGGTCGTGGGATCGAATCCCGGCCGCGGCGGCTGCATTTCGATGGAGGCGAAATGTTGAGGCCCGTGTGCTGTGCGATGTCAGTGCACGTTAAAGAAACCCAGGTGGTCGAAATTTCCGGAGCCCTCCACTACGGCGTCTCTCATAATCGGAACTGGTTTTGGGACGTTAAACCCCACAAAACAACAACAATCCTCTAAACATGCAGTGAATAGCATCGGGGATATTGTATCTCCCTGTCTCATACCTCTCCCAATCGGGATTTCTCTGCTTCTCTCATGTAGGAGTAGTGTGGCTGTGCAATCTTTGTATATGTTGTTTATGGTTTTCACGTATACGCCAGGTACCCCTTGTCGACGTAGAGCTTCTAGAAGTGCATGTATTTCTGTGGAGTCAAATGCTTTCTTGTAGTCAATAAACGCCATATAAAGAGGTTTGTTATATTCCGCGTACTTCTCAATTACTAGATTTATAGCGTGGCTGTGGTCCATTGTCGAGTAACCTTTCCTAAAACCAGTTTGTTCTCTCAGTTGGTTAAAGTCGAGTGTTTTTCTTATCCTCCTAGAAATTACTTTCGTAAAAAGCTTGTATATTACTGGGAGTAGGCTAATTTATCTGTAATTCTTTAACTCCTTTATGTCACCTTTCTTGTGGATTAGGATTATATTAGCATTTTTCCAACTGTGTGGTACACTACATGTCTTGATACATTTCGTGAAGACCGATGCAAGTTTCTCAAGTACAATATCTCCTCCGTCTTTGATCAATTCGGCTGTTATACCATCTTCACCAGCTGCTTTACCGCGGTGCATGCCTTTGACAGCCTTTTTGACTTCGTCAGCGGTTATACATGGAATTTCGGTGTCCTCCTCTGATTCTATTTCTATTAAAGTTGTATGGTCTGTCTGAGAGCTGTACAATTCAGAGTAGAAATTTTCTGCTACCTTTACTATTTCGTTGAAATTGTTGATAACCTTACCCTGTTTATCTTTTAGCGCATGCATTTTGTTTTGTCCCAAGTGCAGTTTCTTTTTGACTGATTTAATGCTGGTGCCTTTCTCTACTGCTTTCTCTCTATTTCTCTCATGTTAAAGTATCTTACATCTCTTTGCGTAGCTTTAGTGATCAGTTTTGATAGTTCTTCAAATTCTATAAATATCTCTTGACGAAGTTACTTTAATTTGTTGGCTTTTTTTTTAAGTCCTTGGTAGATTGGGACAACGTACTTGTTTGCTTTGTTGTTTTACCCCCGACTTCTATCGCTGTTTCAAGGATTGTTTTCATTATGTTTTTGTTTATTTCTTCTAAATCTTCATCGTTTTCGCCTAAGGCCTCGAACTTGTTGCTTAGGGCGGCTTTGAATTCTTCGTTCTTCGCTCTGATTACCTCTAGATTTGCATTTTTTCTAGTAAATAATTTAGTTCTTGTTTTCTTTAGGTTTAGGTTCCCCGTTAGGGCTTTCCCACGTCCATTTCCTAATCTTGTGTTTCTTAAAAAACGTACTGATTATTTGGAGTCGGTTTCTTTCGGCAAATTGTACTAGCATTTCCCCACGGTTATTCCTAGGGCCGACGCCGTAGTTGCCAATCGCCTGTTCTCCATTTTGTTTTGTTCCTACTTTTGCGTTGAAATCCCCCATGACTACTGTGTATTGTGTCCGTACTCTCTTTACTGCTAATTCGATATCCTCGTAGAACTGCTCTACTTGTTCGTCGTCGTAGCTCATTGTTGGCGCATATCCCTGGATTATCTTAAGTTTATACTGCTTATTTATTTTTATTACGACGCATGCTACCCTTTCGTTGATGCTGTAGAATTCGTCTACGTTGCCCGCTATATCTTTGTGAATTAGGAACCCAACGCCATATTCTCTCTTTTCAGGCAACCCTCTATAGCAGAGGTGTCCGTTGTTTAAGACTATGTAAGCTTCACCTGCTCTCCTAACTTCGCTAAGGCCAATGACGTCCCAACTAACTCCCTCTAGTTCCTCGAGTAGTTCCGCTAATCTAGCTTCGCTGGAGAGGGAGCTTGCATTGAACGTTCCAATGTTTAGTTTCCAGTGGCGGCCTGTCTGGGTCCAGTGATTATTATTGCCCTCTGCTGCTTCACAGAGCTGACCGCCGCCGTGGACAGATGTTCTGCAGCTGCTGGACACTGAGGGCGAGGGTTCAATCGTAGAGATCGTGTGGGAGGTGGTGGCCAAGTACATCACCAGGGAGGCCAATTCCTGTTCTGGTGTAGGAGTGAGTCGTAAACGGCAGTTGAATGACTGAAAGCCCTTGGCGGTCTCTGTTGCAGCGGTTCCGCATCGTTAAACGTACATTCTTCCAAAGTCTTTCATGCGCGTTAATTTATACCGGTGTTACTATTTCGTACAGTATTTGGTCTCAAGATGTCCGGAATTATCTAGTTTTGCCGATCGCAACGTCCAGGACATCATGGTTTCTAAAATTGCTCTGCAAGTAAGGTCGGCGTGCGTGGAAAATCGTGTTTTAGCGAGTCGTTTTAACTTCTCCATTCTCGCTAAGCAGATATGAGTTCGCGTTCCGAGTTACACACAGATCATGTGTCCGCGTTCCGAGTTACACATACACACATATAGATATGTGTGTATGTATATGTGTGCCTGCTACCTCCCTGATGCCTATATATTTCCATTTTGTCTTCGCATGTCCATTCCGGCATAAGAAATTATAGATTTCATTACTCATTACACATCATGCAACCGCGATTTGTTACAACCAGTGATTTGTTTTGTTTTTCATATTCATGTACACTCCGTAAGATACAAAGCACATTTAGTTTTTAAATATAGCATTTTGAAAATTAGTTGGAAAACAACACTAGGTGTGCTATGCAATGGTTTGCGCGTCCATTGATCATATGAGTGACCATGTGACATGTTTCGAGCCATGCGGCCACGTTGAATTCTGCTCTTTGTATCACGCACTGCTCAACGCGGTTTCGGGTTTGCCTGGTGTTGCATTCGACTATTCAAGTCGCGATCAGCACTGTCTTCATCTGAGTGCATGCACTGTGGCGACCAGTTGTAACCATGGTAACAATGCCATCAAAAAAAGATGGTAGCAAGGGAATGTGTACAGGCCACCCTGAGGCAAGACTTCTAGTATCTCTCTATAAGCACGCATTGCGATTGCATCCAGCCATATACATCAGTGGGAGAGCGAAATGTGAAATCGAATGTTTTTTCAGGCTGGTCTGGTGAAGTTTTGGACTTTGAGGACTAACAACTCCAGTTTTACCCGGCTGATTTGTATAATTCCTTTTGCATTCATCTCAGCATTCGATACTGCACACACTTTAGTGCAGCATATGAGAGTTGAAGAAGTGTCACAGGGCCCCTTTAAGACATCGTAATGGCGTGAGTGCAAAGGCGTTATTATAGGTCATGCTGGGGGGGGGGGGGGGCACTCTTGAAGCAAATTTTTTCATAGAAAAAAATGGGGTTCACCATGGTTTTCCTGAGAATTGTGTGCCTGGTGCCCTCCCCTTCGAAGTGAGACATTTTTCGTTGGGAAATCATGCTCAACCCCATTCTTTCAACCAGAAAAGTAAAGAACATACATGGTTTAAACGAGACCCCTGCGCTGCCTCCTCCAAGAGCAATCCAGAAATCCGCCTCACCCTTGTGCCTAACATCCACCCCTCCATGAGTGAATGCAACATAGACAAGGCAGTAAGGAATTTGCCCTCGGTGAGCACAAGTGTCATTTCTAATCTAGGTTTCTGGAATTGCACTTTGAAAATTATGATGTATTCAAGTAGTGCTGGATTCTGCAGACACAGTATTCTGTTTCTGCTGCAAGCTTAAGTTGCCATTAGTACTGATTTTCACAAAAATGAAAATTCGGCAGATAATTTCCTGTCACATCAAGCTTGGATGGAGGCAAGTCTTGGAATGAGCCATAGAAAATGCATTGACAGGGAACATCAGCTCATTTTGACACAAGAGCAGGAACACTAGAAGAGAATTTAAAGCACATAATCAGAATAACAATCTTTCCCTTGAAGCATTTCATGGCAATTTCGTGGTTCTTCAGGCCTGCTTTTCAAACAAAACAATGCAAACTTTCTGAGGTTAGTCAGAATGCTTGGTGAGCATGATGAGACCATTGATGAGCAGTTGAGGCATATGCTATGTTGAGAGGTGGCAGATCACTGTTGTAGAAAAACAATTTGGAATGAAATAATTGACATCATGGTGATGAATGTGGCCAAGAACATCAGAGGAATGTCCAAGGCTGCAAAGTATTATTCCATAATATTGGACTGCATTCCCGACATCAGCCACACGGAGTGAATGTCTATTACAGTTCATTTCCTGGATGCAACCAATGGCACGACCCATTTTCATGAGCATTTCATCGGTACATTAATCTTTTTTGACACGCTTGTAATAATACCAGAAGTGTGCAAACATGTTCAAAAAAGAAGAAAAGAAGAGAAAATTTTGAAAGTTGTGATGTGCACTGATACAGCTTCTTTCTTGTCACTGCTTCCTGTGTAGCTTCTAGTGTACTTGTTGGGATGAAAGAAGAGCGAAAATGCCTTAATTCTTCTGTCCCTGTATATCTGTTCATACTTGTGGTAAGCGATTTATGAGGCAACAGGCTTCTGTGGTGAAGCGAGGTCATTTGAGAATTGCATGAAGAAGTGTCGCAGGGCCCCTTTAACGTCTTTGTCCCTCGCAAGCGAATGACATGATGTTGCTTGCTCGACGGTACTTCACAAGTCGCATTTTGCAACCACGAGGCTTGCTTGGGCACATGACATGCTAACAAAAACAGTATTGCAGTGCAAAGAAACTGCACACTATGCGTTGCTTTCCACTATTAAAAAAAAAAGAAACAGAGGCACAAATGATCGCTAGTGGTGCCAATTGAAAAGGGCAAGCATGGTAGTATTATCTGGTACGTTTGATACCACATTCTGTGTGCAGTGGCCTAGGCACCAGGTGCAGCAATTCATAAAAAATATTTAATAAACTCCTTTTGGCAATTGCTTTTGGATGATTTTTAGAGCCCTAGATTACATTTCGGGTTTACAATCTAGGCAGCAAAATTTTCAGTATTCCTTTAAAGTATATTGACATATGTCATCGGGTTTGCTGGTGTGTTGATTTGGAATGCAGTTTAGGAGCAGTGTGTCGAAATGCAAGTTGTGGAAGACACATTTATGAGAGCATTTTTATTCTCCTCTTTCTCTTTCTTTGTTCCCTTGTCCTTGTCCTAAAATTCACCCTTGTAAAATGTGTTAAAGAGGTGATGTTATACTGGACTGCAAACATTCTTAGGTTTTCCTTTTAGGTGCACAACATGGAATCGTAACCTTGTATAACTCGATTTGCACCTAAATCCTCAACACTCACATCATTCTTTAATGTGATGGATCTTAAAGAATATTAAATAAATGAAACACAGCTCAAGTTCATTAATTAAATTGGAGAAGGCTGTAAAAATCTGTCTCTCCTATTAGCAGTTCATCTAACAAGTGATTTAAATTTTGTAGGTATACCTGCAAATCGACAATTTGAAACAAAATCTAAAAGCTGTACATGAAACAGACATTTATTTTACATAATTCAGATTATAGATTATTTTTATTCCAAATACTACAAAAATAATACAAAGTACATCATTATACTCATAGTAGTAATTGTTGTTCGACATTGCTGCAGCAGGCCCATGGCCAGGAATTTTTTTTTTTTTGGGGGGGGGGGTGTCACTTGCTGTAAGCCTTGATTATATGAGGCAAACACCTATTTTTCAGTAATTATGTTCAGTAAAAATCACCCCTACCCTCCCTCATCAAAATTTCATTTTGGGGGGGGGGGGGGGGGCAGTGGCTAGGAGCCCCTCTTCCTGGCTACAGACCTGCACTGCAAACCTCTGCATCATCACAAAAGCTAACATTCCATCTTGCTTAAAATTCAGTACCCTGTAGCTGAAAATATGCACCACAGTACGTCAGCCCTTATTACCTGCATCATATTTGAACACGGCTGGTTCTTGTGGTTCCTCAAAAGCATGTTCATCATAACTAATAGCCTGCAAATACATTGTTTTATGATATAAGCTCGAAATCTACATTGTAGTCAATGGCAACATAGTTATTTAATGTCCCTAAAAACTTGTACAGCCATCATAGTTGCCTCCTCTAGTTTGTTCCAATCGGTGCCACTCACTGTGCTGACATCTCAGAGGCATCAGTGTTTGATGAAAAAGTTTAGCATAACCATGTCAGCTGGTTACATTAAAGGGACTGTCTACCATCCTTCGTCGCTCTCCCGTTTTTTGGCTCAATAGAAAGTGTACCTTCCAAAGTGTCCCAGTGTGCCGTGGTCTCTCCAGAAACTGGGTAGAAATTATTAAAACAGAATTTTTTTTCTCTATGAAGTCGCTCCTTTCCTACGTGTACAGACGCCAGAAACAATGATTACTGCGCACGATGCGTCGTCATCTCTCTGGCAACACTTTCGGGCACGGGAGGTTTCTTCTCAACAGGAACCGGTTCCAATGACGACATCGCAGAAGTGACGAGGAGGAGAGGTGAGGGAAAGTCGACGTGCTGGGGTGCGCCTTGGACATGCGGCGCCACATGCATGACAAGCACAGTACTATGCGCCTGTACAGGCAGACGAATTCGAAGGCAGCGCCACCCCGAATGCAGCGAAAAGAAGAATGAATTGCTCTTGCACGCTATAAAAAGGTGTCACATAGGGTGAAATAAACTTGTAAGACGTACATAATTGTTTTTCAGCAGAATATATATACCTGCGTGGGTCTGTTCTTGTACACTTGGAAATTGACAAACACGCTGTTGGGTGTCACTAACAGCGTTTTTTGCACCACTTTCAGAGCAAAATTAAAAACATAATTTCTTTTCTGTGGGGTAAAAGCGTGCTCGTTCATGTAAAGGTGATGCACAATCTGCCCATTTTTACCACTATCTAAAGAAGCTTTCCGAGTGGTAGACAGTCCCTTTAAGCATATTATTTTTTTCATTGAGTCCACAGGAACTAAACAAAATGGTCACATATAGTTCTTCATAGCAGAAAATTTTGCTGCACTGGGCTGATTTGAACAGTAATCCTAATAATTATTACCACAGAGCACAAATGATCAATTTAAGATTAACTGAGTTGCAGTTATAGCATGGCACTTAGCCGACGCCTGTGTTTTATTTATATTTATTTTTGTCTGTTGCAAAAAGATTGTTGCACTATGGAATTACTGAGGGGTGTAAAATATCAGTGTTATGTATATGCTGTGCAACACCTAGGAGAAGAAACGCCAAAAGGAAGTGCAGCGTGAAAGGGAGATTGCAGAGCAAGAAATAGAAAACCAGTTCCTTCCACGTGCTGTGGAGGAGAGAGAATTACGCGGAATTCTCGGAAAGCTTGGATTGACTATTTACGAGGTAAGCAACCAGGATTGATGTTTCAGTTTGTTTGTCAAGTCGGAAAACTAAACTTTAAATTTTGAGAACATGTATGTGTATTTAGTAAGTGCCCATAAATATTTTAAAGTAAAACATAACCTGCGCATAGCTCTGTTTCACATCAAACTAGTCTTTTGCGATAATTTTGATGCTTGTTATTGAACATCTACATTTGGAACAGCTACACTGAGTGAATTATCATTTTTTAAACTAGAAAAAAAAGGGAAAAAAATGAAAATAAGGACAAAAGCAGCTCCAGTCTGTCACTATGGTATACATACAAGAAAATGTTTTTGCATTCTAAATGTAATGTTGTTAGTTGGAATATAGTACTTGTTCTGAGCTGTGGTGCATTTATTTTACATGTTGCTGTGCTGCTTGTTATCAAGGCTCCATTTATGATAGGTTTAAAGATATACAGTTGAACCTCGTTAATTCGAACTTCGCAGGAATAGAAAATAGAAAATTTGTTCGAATTAACCGGAGTTCGAACTAGCGGGGGTCCCGTTAATTAGCGATACAGCATGCATTTTCAATATTAGAAAGCATGCACAATAAAATAGGCTCTATTGCGTTCTTCGGAGTGCCATGTATGTCATTAACTAAGCACTACAGAAATACAGCATATCTAAAGGTCAGGATTCGCGAAATTAAAAAGCAGGCGCACACTTACGCACTACGAAACATGGCACGAAAGTAGCATCGCTCGCCTTATGACACCCATGCGAATGCATGCATATGAAAGCACTGGCCCCCAACAACATCTGGGTGAATAACGCATTGGGCCTGACCAGACCACCACTCGCAGAGCCAACTGTTCCATGCTTCGCGGCAGTGCACATATAAGAACACGAGAGGCTATCGCCGCAGCACGCATGCAAAAACACAAGAGGACATCATGTATGAAAACGCGTTCACTTACGCAGCTCGAGCATTAAAATAATCAGTTATCTGTGACTGAGAGCACCTTTTTTTTGACGCGAATCCAACACTATGCACTGTAGCCGACACAATTGCTCCAGTGCAGTGGGGCCAGTTGGTATAAGTGTTCTGTAATGGCGCGCAGAGCTCACAGAGTCCGCGTCACGTTCTCGCAGAACCACCCGACTGCGCACTCGTGGCGCCGTGGCAACGGACAAGTCGAACTGTAAACTGGGGTGGGGAAAGATTGAGGGGTGGGGGGCTGGTTATCTGCTTTGCACGCGCCACATCTATGTGCGCCACCACAGTTCCCTTCACAAATGGTACAAGGGGCGTTCATGAAGTTCGTATTATTGGCATGAAAAAGGAAGAAGTCATTTGGTGCGAGGTCAGGTGAAAATGGCAAGTGAAGCAAAATTTTATAGCCTAGGGAGGCTGAATGCATCACTGTCACATGCGCTGAGTGAGCAGACGGACACTTTTCCTTGATAACACCTCGTAATTTGGTGAGAAGCTCGCAATAGTACTTTGCTGTAATAGTTTGGCCTTTGCTGGCATAATCTGTGAGAAGAGCACCATGGCAGTCCCAGAAGACGCTCAGCATGACCTTGCCTGATGACGGCACAACCTTAGCCTTTTTAGGGGCGAAGCTCTTCTTAGTCTAACCTTGTCCTGCGTCAGGCGTCAGGCGTAACTGGCGTGCCGGGAGGCACGCGCTCGCCCTCGGCGCGTGCCTCTCTCTCTCTCTCTCTCTCTCCCGGCGCGTGCCTCTCTCTCTCACTCTTCCATTTGCTGTCTTGTGAGAGAGAGAGAGAGAGAGCGAAAGGCGCGCGTTGACTATGGAAACGCTCTTTCTTAGATGAACGCTCTACCAGCTCGCAAAGAAGGAGAACGCGCCCTCACCCACGAGAGACAATGTTGGCGCAGGCAGCGTCTCCTAGAGAGTTTCTTGATTGAGAAATACCGACTGCTCGCGTTGGAGAACCGTTCACTGGCCACCCATGTATATATATAGGCACTGGAACTTGACTTGCAATGAAGTGCCGGTGGGAGATTTCACTTGTGCATAGTTGAACCATAAGGATTCGTAGCGTGCGCGTTAACTAAATTAATTCAGAACTCGGCACGATCTACGATGAACCTCCCGAGCTTCGCCCACTCATCATCATACACTCTGTGGATATGCTGTAATTTTTTTTTGATGTGGGTGAGTTTCCATGCTTCCATTGTTTGCTTTGAAGTTTAGTTTCAAGGTCATAATTGTGCACCCAACACTCATCCATGGTTATCAGACATTCAAAAAAGTTGTCAGGGTCACTCTTGCAAAGCTTCAACATTTTTGCAGCTGCTTCTTTCCGCAAATCTCTTTGCACTGGCATCAGCACACGCGGAACCCAGCGCGCGGCAACTTTCGTCACATGCAGGTTGCTGTGAAGTATGTGCACAGAGCCTGCACTCACGTTAACCTGTCCTACTAATTCTTCAACAGTTATCCACTGGTCAGTGAGTACGAGAGCCTCCACTTGCGCAGCAGTGTCATAGGCTGGGGCATTCCCACCGTACACCGCCACCAGCTTGGCGTGAATCGTTTTGGCATCTTGTCCCTTCAAATACAAAAAGCGGATCACTGCACGTGCTTTGACTTTCCCGATGGGTGCTACCATTTTTGTTTTGGTTCCCTAGCGGTGTCGCGTGGTATTATGTAGAAAATTAATTTTATATTACGCTAAAACTAGATAGACGCACACCCATTTTTGACTCATATTGTGCATGCCTTTTCTAAATCTGGCTACTGGTAATACGAACTTTATGAACACCCCTTGTAGGCCGGTCCAAATCACCGAAGTCATTTCTCTCTCTTCTTTTGGGAAAAAAAAATAGTGCGCTCATGGGAGAGGAGAAGGAGCGCGCCCCACAAGTGCACGAGGTGATGTTCGCGGTGTTGTGCAGCGAGTAGCTGTATGTGAAATGAGGTTATGTGACCAAGAACACCTATCTGTGACTTCTGCTCCATGATTTAAAAAATGTAGGCAGATCGAGTACATGGCTACGGGTTTGGGAAGCTGCGGTGCCCAGTGGCGTGTTTAACTTTGGCTTTTGGCTTGGAATTGCGTGAAAATTAGTCTGTGTGGCTGGGCAATTTTGTTCGAATTAACCATGGGGCGTGTTTCAGGTTCGAATTATCGTGAGTTTTCCCCCATTCAAATACATGTCACTTTGCTAGGACCAATGGACCAGTTCAAATGATCCACCGGTTCGAATTACGCGAGTTCAAATGAACGAGGTTAGACTGTGCTTAGTTTTTGTCTCGTGCAAGCATGCTTTCTCCCTAAACATTCAGTACAGTCACCAAGCAATAATCCAGGTTTTGTAGGAGCTGCCATAAAGTCCAAATAGTTGAAAGTCTAAAATAAGTAACTTATATAAGATAAATGACCTAATGCCACATGTGACCAAAAATGGTGTGCTGTATTCTCAGATCTTCACTCCAGGGGCCAGCTTCAATTTCACGTGACTAACCAAGAAGACACTCTGACTGCATGCGAGTTATTATGGGTAGACGTATCCACCAAATCTTTGTCATCTGTCAACACAATGAAAGCCAACTGTGCTGTGATACTAGATGATCACATATTTCTTCACAAAAGTCATTCCCTGGCAGTTCCATTGGCACCCTCATTGGCACACACATTAACACTATCACTGCATTGTGGGTCGCTGGTGAGTCACAGCCTGTGCTCTTACCATGTGGCAGCAGAGTTATAGGCATTCATTTGCTTACTCCTGCAATTACTTTATTGCACTTGAACACAGAGGTATGATCTTTGTTGCATTAGGTTATCAACAGAAGAATATTCGTCTGATCTTCAATTCTATAAGCTACTGGTGACCCACTATGCACTGAACGAAAATATTTTATGTGCACTGTCACGCAGTTCTTGCACTGAATCCATTGCTTAGAGTCCTTCAGCTCTGGAGTTTCGCTTGCCGTCCCACTACCACCGGGACACTATCACTACATTGTGGGTCGCTGGTGAGTCACAGCCTGTGCTCTTACCATGTGGCAGCAGAGTTATAGGCATTCATTTGCTTACTCCTGCAATTACTTTATTGCACTTGAACACAGAGGTATGATCTTTGTTGCATTAGGTTATCAACAGAAGAATATTCGTCTGATCTTCAATTCTATAAGCTACTGGTGACCCACTATGCACTGAACGAAAATATTTTATGTGCACTGTCACGCAGTTCTTGCACTGAATCCATTGCTTAGAGTCCTTCAGCTCTGGAGTTTCGCTTGCCGTCCCACTACCACCGGGTGCATGGCCCCCACTACCACCGGGTGCACCGACGCCAATGCATGGTTGGAAACGGTCAACAAGCTTGGCTCATGACATGCCTGGACAAACCCGGAAAAATGGCTGGTGGCCTTCGAGATGCTGCCAAGACATGGGACAGGTACAAAGGCATGAGGCAGCAGTCCTGGACGGAGTGGAGTGCTAAGTTCTTCACGACTTTTGGTCCGGTTCCTTATGCCCGTGACCTTGCCAACCATCTTTTGGCCATGAAAGAGGCTCACGAAAGACAACACGATGGCTCTGCCAGTGCACACAGTAGCCCATCGACAGAGAGTATTGTGGAATGCCATGGTGCAGACGCCAGCCGCCTGTCATGTACTCCGGTGGACGTCTCAGACTTTGGATCAGTAACTGATGCGGGAACAACACTGCCAGTGGTGGAGTGAATTTTCTATTCACAGCAGCCGGAAACACAATCCTTATGTATGTCAGCACTTGAGCATGTGGATGCACCAGCTCCTGCAGTGCTGGATGCTCCACGGCTCTACATACCAACCTTCTCTTCTGACGCCATTAACAAGATGAGCACTCAGCGACTCCATGAACCGGATATGTTCAGTTATGCAAGGAAGATGACCCCATGTGAATGACCTCGATGCGAATCTGGCTTGGAGCCAGATTCACCGAGTTTGCGACTGTCACTCAATGACTGTGTGCACTTTAACCCTTTGCTGAGCAATGTCTCGCTCAAGGATGCCAAGCGCATCGAGGTCATTGTGATCGCACAGAAGCTCGCGTAAACCAAGCCTCCTGGTGTTCTTGTAGTTTGTAGCCAGGAAGTGTCTGTGACACACGGCCTCTCCAGATCCGTGAGTTCAAGCTACGTAGAGGACGCACCAGCGACAACGCTACCCAAGTGCAAGTTGCTTCACCCATCAGCAAACAAGCCCGATCACTCATCGCGGACACCAAGGAGAGCACACTGACACACTGCAACTCTGTGCAATGGAACTCATTTAATGTGGTACATGTCGGTCAACAGGCGAGAGCATCCTCATCTGCCAACTTCTGATCCACGACGGAAGACTAGCAGGCAAAAAATACTGGTACAACAACATCGCATATAGCACGGCTTGCCAGAGACATGTTTGGCAGCATGCCATGTCATGTTGTGGAACGTTAGAGACCTGCCACCGCTGAGGCAGAGCCAGTGCCGCCCACCGGATGCTTCTTCAGCAGCTTTGCGAGGTCGAGTTCTGCGCCTACCATTCTGACGCAACCAGTGCAGGTCCCCAGAGGAATTCTTCGCAGTTCTCGAAGCCAGGTCTCGGCGAGGCCGAGACAGCCCAGCGCACCACAGCCAGTGTTGCCCACCAGAGAAATCTTTTGCAGGCCGCTTAGCTCGCAGTGTGGCAAAGTGTAATGACAAAGAGCTTCACCGTGCTTGGAGCACTGCCGGAAACATCGCCAGCTGCTATCCACGCTTGCAGTCATGGCCGAGTGCGATGACTATAAGAGCGGCAATGGCACTCATGTTCTCATGCTCGGTGGGTACCGGGGCAGAGAAAAGATGAAGTCAGAGAATAGAACAGCTGGCCCAGGAACGGGTGTTGTCTCTATCTTTATTCCTCACATGTGCATGATGTGACCCACTAGTGACCTGTGTGTAAAAACTCGCCACCTAGTGCAGTAATCTGAGGTTCGAAATGCTCTCTCTCTTTTATTGCAATGGATGTGAGGTGGCACATTTGTTTCAAAGGAGCGGAGTGGTGGCATGTTTATCAGTTGTGTTGTTCACAAATTTGTCACTGCAGTTGTCTAAATATGTGCTGTTGGACTTAGTGCATATGTTTTTGCTGCTGCTTCCAAACATTGCAGTGCAAGTGCACAGAACATTCGTGTCCTTCTTGAAGGAAACTGAGTATGATGTAAGCTCCATATGTGGTTAATGTTCCTACTAAAATTTAGCCATTTACCTAACTAATAAATATTTCTATAATTGGAACTGACTCCTTGTGTTTTCTGGTGGCAAGCACCTTGTAGTTCAGCATAGGTCACGCGCAAAAAGTGGAAAACTTCTTTGTATTCTTTCAAATAAACAAGCCAAATGCCAGCAGCAAAGATGGCAGTGCCATCTCTTTAGAGCAAAAGAAAAAGGCATAGCTGAGTGACCCACTGGTGGGCCATGATACATCAGGAAGATATACCGAATTATCCACTGGTGGGCCACCCATTACGTAAAATGAGACACAAAGAAAGTGCATCACTGTGAACGTGGAAGAGCTCGTACCACTTTATGCTGGTTGAAAAAGTTGTCGGGGGCCACAACATTAATGCATGATGTATTGATGTATGGAACAGCCTTTAAGGGTTAGTGGCCTGCCTTGTCCTGCAGTTTGGGTGCTGTCGGAGACTACCAGACTGACTTGGCTGACCACCCTAACTAGCTACAAGCTTTAGTTGCAAGGAAGTGCCAATGACATCGCTGACAACCATGATATAGCTTTTTCAGCTCTACTTGGTGAGAAAACTGGCATGTATTTTTACAGTCTCAGCCAGATTTATTGTGTTGCGTACTGCACGGTGTTTAAATTTCATTCACCTTTGTACGTTAATCTTGGGGTGCCCATAGCAGTGTCACAGTGTTGTCCAAATAACCGAAAAGGCCAAATTGTCAGTTGGTGACTGTATTTGGAAATGAAATGTTGTGAACTTAAATTTCTCAATACATATCCAGGAGTGGAACCTAGCTCCATTTTGTTTTCACATGTAATCCAACAAAATTACTGCCGTAAAGATTAACAGCCAAGCATTAGTGCAACTAAGCCACACGCACACTACACTTTTTTTCTATGCAATATTTGTTATATGTGTGTTTATTATGTATCAATAGTGAGAGACATTTGAATCTACTTCAGCATATCTAATCATTTGTTATAGTAAGGTTTGACTGTACCAAATTTACAATGTTTCGACTCCCTGAAGTTGAGTTCAAGTTATTTCGTTTTGATATCTAAAGTAGTTTGTTTGCTTGTTTTCTTTTTTCTTTAGATTCCTTCTGACGGAAATTGGTAAGCAAAGAAAACAATTTGTTCAGAAATCTCTAAGTCTTCAAATTTAGGTCCATCAGATGCTTTGAACACAAGCTGTAGTAAGGGCAGCTGTGCTCATCCTTTCTTTGTAGCTATGTTATATGTTTTAGTAGGAGACATGGACTGCATCGGGTGAATTTCACACTAGTCAGCGTACAGTGTTCCAAGTTCCATCTGTGCCACCTCAGACCAAAGTGTAATATATATTCATAATGCAAAGAAGAGGCGTGCAAAACACGGACACAAGGGAAGAAAAGTGGACAACACGAACGCTGACTACCATCCATAGGTCGGCGCACTCACTCATGAGTGCACTCACTCGCACTCATATCATAGACGTGAGTGCGAGTGAGTGTGAGTGGAGGTGAGTGCGAGTGTGAGTGAGTGCCAGTGAGAGTGAGTGGAAGTGAGTGCAAGTGCGAGTGAGTGCCAATGAGTGTGAGTGGAAGTGAGTGCGAGTGCGAGTGAGTGCCATTTAGTGTGAGTGGAAGTGAGTGCGAGTGAGTGCAAGTGAGTGTGAGTGAAGTGAGTGCGAGTGCAAGTGAGTGTGAGTAGAAGTGAGTGCCAGTGAGTGTGAGTGGAGGTGAGTGCGAGTGCGAGTGAGTGCAAATGAGTGTGAGTGGAAGTGAGTGCGAGTGCGAGTGAGTGCCTTTGAGTGTGAGTGGAAGTGAGTGCGAGTGAGTGCTTGTGAGTGTGAGTGCAAGTGAGTGCGAGTGAGTGCCAGTGAGTGTGAGTGGAAGTGAGTGCGAGTGAGTGCCAGTGAGTGTGAGTGGAAGTGAGTGCGAGTGAGTGCCAGTGAGTGTGAGTGGAGGTGAGTGTGAGTGAGTGCAAATGAGTGTGAGTGAGTGCGAGTGCGAGTGAGTGCCAGTGAGTGTGAGTGGAGGTGAGTGCGAGTGCGAGTGAGTGCGGATGCTGGAAAAATTAGGGTGAGTGAGTGTTCTCCTACACTGCCGACCTATGCTACCATCTCAGTTGATAGTTCTGGAACACTGAAACATCCCAGCCACGGCAGCTGCATTTCAATGGAGGTGAAATGTTGAGGCTTGTGTACTGCACAATGAGAGTGCATGTTCAGCAGACACTGAAGAGGTTTTAAATTCTTGAATTTAATGAGAATTCGGAATCTGTGACCTTGTAGAACATGCCTACGATCTTTCTTTTCTTTTTTTGCAATATTTAATTAACAGCGATATGAGCGCCCAAACTTGGTCCGAGGGAACACCCCACGGCGCGCGTGTTAGGAGGATGACAAAGAGTGAAACACGGAGATATGACGTCATTCGGAGGGCAAGCAGGGTAGCCGCATTGGAGCATTAGTTTGCTGCTTTCGTTTGCACACAGTGCAGTGTCAGTAAGGGAGCTTGCACTGGTTTCTTGGCACCGCACTGCTTTAATGTCATACTTCGAGATTTTTGCAATAGCAAGTTCACTGATTATGTTAGAGTATTGCCTTTTCTGCTGCTCTATGAGCTGATTTCACGAAGCAGACTTGCCATACCGAGGTTCCATGCATCCTTCAGGTGCAGCAACATCTATTTTTGCTGGGCAGCAGCATTTTACAAATTCCCTCAAGATTAGATGTCCACTGAATGGGTCATTGCTGTTAGGAACCATAGAGAAACTTCAGTAGAGCAAGTGTGTTATGCTCAAGGCGCTTTTGAGACAGCGAGTGTGTGCTAAAACTGCCTGTTCAGTACGCTCATTGATAGAGCCAATATACTACTGAACTGCAATACAGTCCCTTTTCTCTGTTCAAATTTAGAGGATCTCGCCGCAAGCAAAACAGCACGGCAAACGCTTGACGTTTCCAGAGAGGCAGTACGGTGCCGGTTCTCGCCACGCCAATCCCGTGGCCTACCCTTGGTCAACCAGTGTGCTCACCACTGTTAAAGTGGCTATTATATTTCACAATTGAAATACATTCTAGTTGAATATATATATATATTGTGGGAGATCGCCGCGTCTCTGCCGTCAGCAGCCAGTCCCGGCCAGCTGGCCAGTTGGGAGCCGTTGTGTCCAGCCGCGCGTCTAGGCTAGTCCTGGCCCTGGCCAGAACGCCAGCGCGCGCCCCAGCACCACACGCGCGCAGTTCGTCATCGTCGTCGTCTCCTCGCAGCGTCCCTTGGTGGCGATCCCCACACTCTCCCCCCCTCCATGGTTGTGATGGCACTGGTCCACAACGGCCCGCACGATGGTCGACGCCCCACCAGCGGTAGAGCCTCGGAAGCTGGGGCACCGAGCGAGGTGGCGAAGGAAGCCAGGTAGCGCAGCGCCGGGCATAAGGTCTTGCAAGATCCCGCGGTCCTAAACCTCCGAAGGCCTTGCGGGAGCACGCGGGACTTAAACCAAACCCGGCCGCTGTAGCACGGCCGATCGTCATCGCCAACCTCTCTCAGAGTAGTGCACCCAGCAGGCAGCCGGTGGGTGTAGTCGCTCGATCGTGGAGTCGATTGCAGAGACGCCAGCCAGCCATCACAGGTGATCAACACGTGGGAGGGTGTCAGAAGCCGCATCGGGGCGTCGAAGGTGCCGCCCATAAAAAACCCCTTGAAGTCGGCCCAGCCCGGCTCCCCGGACCGTCGTCTGCCTTGCTACTTCACGCATCATCCTCGTCATCGTCCTCAAGACCGTCATCTTCGGGGTCGTCCCCTTCCTTGTCGTAGTCCCCAAAATCCGGAACTGCATCAACATCGTCGTCATCACCGCCATCGTCTTCACCGACGCCCTCCTTGTACTTGTCCTCGGACTCACCAATTTCTTGTCTTTGTGGTCCGTCTACTGGACCTCCTTCACGTCGTCCTCTTCCAACACGTCAGCTGAAGCTTGCTTCTGTGGCAACTTCTCCGTCTTGTCGTCGCCGGCGCCCTTTTCCCTTAGCCGAGATGACATTGCGGCCTGCTGTGTCGCGAAGTCAGCCTCCTTGTCTGCATAACTCGAGAGCCGACGCAGCCACTCGCCTTTTTACGTCTGCTGCGCTCCGTTGCTCGCAGAGGTCACCAGGCAGATGAGGCGGTGATCGTTTCTGTGCGACGGAACTGGCGATGCGGCGTCTCCCACGAACACACGGTCCTTCCCGGAACGCAGCCGGGGCCCCACGTTGCGGGCGCCAAATGTGGGAGATCGCCGCGTCTCTGCCCTCAGCAGCCAGTCCCGGCCAGCTGGCCAGTTGGGAGCCGTCGTGTCCAGCCGCGCGTCTAGGCTAGTCCTGGCCCTGGCCAGAACGCCAGCGCGCGCCCCAGCACCACACGCGCGCAGTTCGTCATCGTCGTCGTCTCCTCGCAGCGTCCCTTGGCGGCGATCCCCACAATATATATATATATATATATATATATATACGCACACACACACGGTGTCTCAGTTAACTTGGACCAATATTTGAAAAAAAGCAAGCATACTGGAGAAGTCGTGCCTACTGCATATTAACGACAGTTCCAGGCAGTATTCTTTTTCATCAGGAAACATTAATTAATTGTTTTAATTAGTGAACTTTTTAATTATTGCTTTAATTGTAAAAATGTCAATTACAAAGTTGTAGGGTGCCTCAAATAGCCCCAGAATCAAGCTTTTTATCGTGCTAAGTTATGCATCAGTTTTCCGAAAGAAAACAAAAGCGCGAAACACTGGAAATATGAAATAGACGCGCGCCTGCACGCCACTGCCTGAGCACTCCCAAGCGAAGTTTTATGTAAACAACACTGCTCTCATTTATGGCGTGATCGTACAGAGCTTCGTTGTGTAGGGTGTTGCGATAGCTTTCGTGACCTGACTGGTGCGTTGCAATAATTGTCTCGTTCTGCTGGCGCTAAGATGTTTACGTGATCATGCAGCACTCAGGATAGCTCTAACTCTTGCGGCGGCCATCACATAGCATGAATTCCTGCATGCAGCCGTTGCTGCAAGCAAATCTGTGTATCCTTGGCAAGTTGCTTGGGAGCGCTCGAGTAGCGGCGTGCGGACGCGTGTCCATTTTACACTTCCAGCGTTTTGCACGCTTTTGCTTTCTTTCAGGAAAAAAAAAGGGCACATAGCTTAGCACAGTAAAAATGTTTGATTCGGGGGCTATTTGAGGCGCCCTACAACTTTGTCATTGACATTTTTGCGATTGAAGCAATAATTAAAATTTTCACCAATTAAAAGTAATTAATTAATTAAAGTTTCATGACGAAAAAAATACTGGCTGTATGCACACACGACTGTCGTCAGTATGCACTAGGTATGACTTCTCTAGTGCTCTTGGTTTTTCTATAAATCTTGGTCCGACTTAACTGGCACACACACGTGCACACACGCACACACACAAACGACAGAAAGTCACAGTGAAAAATGTAAAATAATATTTAGCATTTAATCTGACGTTTTGCCTGGAGACACAAACACACGCACATACATGATAGAAAGTCACAGTGAAAAACGTAAAATATTTAGCATTTAATCTGACGTTTCGGCTGGAGACCGCCTTTTTCTTTTGAAAAAGGTGGTTTCCATCTGAAACGTCAGAATAAATATTAAATATTATTTTATGTTCTTCACTGTGACTTTCTGATCGTATATTTATCCCAAGGGCCAGGAACTGTTTTAAAATATATTTCACAATCAAAATCCCTTCTAGTTGAATAGAGTGATGTCAAAAGCACACCACCTCTACAAAGGCGGTGTCCGCGCCCCGCCATGGTGGTCTAGTGGCTAAGGTACTCGGCTGCTGATCCGAGGGTCGCGGGATTGAATTCCGGCCGCGGCGGCTGCATTTCGATGGAGGCGAAATGTTGAGGCCCGTGTGCTGTGCGATGTCAGTGCACGTTAAAGAACCCCAGGTGGTCGAAATTTCCGGAGCCCTCCACTACGGCGTCTCTCATAATCAGAACTGGTTTTGGGATGTAAAACCCCATAAAACAACAACAAAAGTGGTGTCCGGTACCAAACCAGTTGCGATATCGAGAACTGCAGCAGAAAAATACAGCAACACCGGCTGTCCTTTTTTTTTTTTTTCGCATAAAGGTGACTCACATCTCTTATTGGTCAGAACACTGAGGAAGTCAAGAACTAGTGACACATAATGACACACAACATAAAAATGTAAGTGTTAATCACGTTGCAAATGTACATGCTGATGAGTTTCCGCTGGATTGAAAACAGAGTTGGTCGCACTGTCCACCTAGCTATGTCTACATGTCATATTGTCATGTGGTTATGACGATTTGGAAGCAGCAGAACTCGAGACGATGTCACACGAACTACCGTATTTATTGGGGTGGGGAAGCCTGTAACCAGCTGCACAGCAAAACAAAGCAAGTCACACTGCACAACAATAGCGGCGTGAACAGTCGTCGGTTGACGGAAAAACTGACAAGCTGAGAAATGTGTCGGCTTTTATACACACGTCATAACGCATTCTCAGATTATCTTTGAAATTCCAGAAGTCACTCAATTGTTAATGTAAGGCATGCAAATTAGTTTCAAGAATAGCCGACACGGTTCCTGAATTGACGTGCAAGATAGACGTGGCCTGCGCTGCGCGTAACAGAAAGTGATAACGGCACTCCCCGCAAACAACCAAAACAAGTGGACCTGTCACAGGAAAGTGATAACGGTGTTCCCCTTAAACAAAGCAGGACAACCACATATGTCAGTATTCATGGGCTGGTAGCGAAGCCTTCATGACGGCACGCTGTTCCCATGTGCTTGTCACACGGTGAAGGCGTGCTGCTATTGAATTATGTTCGTGCAAAATGAAACAGAATCATGCAAAGTGGTTTCTTTTGTAATTCTTTACGAGAATACGAGGTCTTCCGAGTGTGTGTACATTCTGAGCGCTGTACCGGGGCAGAACCTACACGCCACTCGCTCACTCGGATGCTTCATTGCATATGTCCTGAATTGTATATGCCACATGCTCAAACACATGGCACTGCACATCGGACCGGTGCCGATATCAGCCAATCACGATCCGCGTATCGTAGTTCTGCTGGTTGACTACGATGGTATCCTATCATTGTCTGCACCCTCTGAATGAAATATACATACTTGAAAGTGGATGACCACATACGTAGTTGTGCAGCAGACTCATCGTAATTGCTACAGTTAGGCATTATAATAGCTATATGCTTATATCCAGTGAGAAAAAAAAACTGAAAATACGCACAAGGGCGATACATGAAGTCACGGCGATCCATGGAGTCATGGCCGGGCTAGAGGAGCGGCACCCGTGCACTAGCCCAGCTGTGGTAGAGTCGGCTGCTGTGAGGCACTCATGATGGCATCGTGAAACTCATCAACCAATCACAGGCAGAAACAATGTTTGCGTTGCTGCCCATGATGCACACTACGCATTTTCACCAAAATAGAGTCATTTGCTGAAGTTCATGTTTATTTCTGACCTGATTTTCGAGTTCACCCTACGTAAAATGATGACATAGCACTATAACCTCAATTCTTTTTAAGAAGTGCTTCCGTGTCCGTTTAAAAGTACCCCAGGTGGTCGAAATTTCCGCAGCCCTCCACCTACGGTGTCTCTCATAATAATATCATGGTTTCGGGACGTAAACAGAACACTAAAACCAGTGTGGTTAGTATGTTGCACACTGTAAAGCACAACTGTGCCATTTACTGTCCAAGGAATGAAGAAGTGCAGCCTTTTTATCAACACTAGGTGTGTCAGGCTGCCAACCATACCAAAGACAGACTGAGAAAGAGATAGTGTGTGTCAACCATACCAAAGACAGAGATAGAGTGTGTCAACCATACCAAAGACAGACTGAGAAAGAGATAGAGGAGGTCAGGGGAGGGGCTACAAGCTTACAAAAGTCCTAAGTCCACTAAACTTTGAAAAGACTTATCTGGGTGATGGAAGTGTTGCACCAATTTTGCCAAATTATGCTGACTGCTTTTCCATTTTTTTTGTGCCACAACTGTGCCGAGGCTCACAAGAGTTGTGTAGCCATCATGATGACTCTACAGCTGAATGAACATGATTCCGATGCTGATACTTTGGGATGTTGTCCTAGTGGCCAATCCAAGACAATTATGAATCTGAGCTACTGTGCTAGTGCCACATGCTGGGAGTGCAGTTACACAGCACCTATAGCAGTGCCAGCATGCCTCGCTTCTTGGCAGTCGAAACTTCTTGGCAGTTGAATTGTAGATCTTGAGTTGGGAGTGGCACTGAAGCACACAAGTGACTGTTTGGGGCTCCAGTATGCCTAGTGTTGAATCAAACGGCTCTTCGAAAACACAAAGCCAAGCCTTTGATATGCATCATATCGCTGGCACCTATAGTTTTCTTTGCACAGACATGGATAGAACTTTTGAATATTACATGACATGTTAGCCTCGGCCAGTATCACTGTTTTACTTTTGTCTAAATTTTGATAAGATCTTGCTGTTTGCTGTTTATTTTCTTGCTTTCATGGTGTTTTTTTATGCACATATCATACTGACACATCTTAGTGAGCATGCAGCTTTGTGGCCTGCTGTTTTTGCATATGAAACCATTGGTTTTGCATGTTGCTTCATATCTCATCAATAGCTCCTGCAAGCATGTACTTCATTTTCTGTCTTTCATATGTATAATTAGCAATCCTTCTTTTTTGTAAGCTTGATTGCCGTGATGCACCAGTGCAAGAGCACTGATAGATTTCATGCTTGTTTGCTTGCTTCATGACATGAAGCGGTTTCCATGCAGCACGAGTCATTGCAAGAGGTTTGTACAAAGTAACCTGCATACAGTGTCTAAGAAGTACAGCCTTTTCATGTCTTTGTTCTGTCTCAATTTGCACTGTTGTGTTGTACTGGCTACCACCTAGTTAAGCTATTCATTTAAATTGGTGCTGTACATTAAATTCATGTAATTCATAAAAGTAGTTATTCAGTATTTTGATGTGACTATAGCACGTTATTTTACTGTAGCATTACTGTAATTTCACTGTCATATTTATTTAGCTTATCTTTTGTCATATCAAAGTAACTTAATCTTATAGGCCCATGTGTTTTTCTGTGATGATAAATCCTACTTCACTCTGCTGATTTTAACTTATGGGGGAAAAGGGCATTCTGAAAGTCTCTAATATGTTTGAAATGTGTGCTTAACTGAATTCAGTCAGTGCACTATGTAATTCATAATGAATGTAAGTAAATTAAAGGCTGCTCTCTCTCTCATAACAATTTCATGGAAATTTTACTACCTTGCATACAAGCAATGAGTTTCTGCTCCAATCCATGCTCTCCTTGATAGGAATGGAAACATTTCCTGCCGCAAAAGCATATATATCTGCTTCAAACTGCAATTTTTCCTCCTCCAAAAGCTCCTTCAAAAATCACCAAAAGCCCACTTCCATCACTGGCATCCTCACCAGATCAGGAATTAGCTTCATGGAACAGTATTTGGCTGCTACATCCCTCACAAATCTTGTAGGAGCCAGCTGACGCAAGATAACGGTAATTGTACATTGCTGGAAGATGCTTCTGTCCTGGAATATAAAATATAATGGTGATGAAGCAACTGGTTTACTGAGAAGTAATATGCCTTGTTTAGAGAATATCAATTTGGTGATGACTATCACTATAAGGCGATTCATTCCTGGCATTGAAAATTGTGTCAATTTGTGAGGTGAGATGCACATGCTGAAATCCGGCACTATTGCATGTGAAATATTGTGATATGAAAATGAATTCGAAAAAAAGTTGGGGATGATGTGCCATGAGTACTGGTGCCCTTCTTGCATTTTCCTGTGCTTGTTTTTGTGTTGTAGCATCATGACTATATTCCAGCTTTCCCAGTTTTCTCATTAGGTTGCACATTAGCATGCTTCAAACTACAGTTGCGCTGTTAACTGATCACCCTGTGCATTTAACAGCATTAAAGGGTACCTTGCAGGTGCCGGTGAATGTAGAGTAGTTCATGGATATTTATTATATTTATTTTTATTTACAGAAATACTGCAGGCCACATGGCCCAAGCAGGAGTGGGATACAAAGCATAAAAATGTTGAACAATAAAGGATAAAAACAGGCTACAGTAGGAGCAGAATCCAAAAAGTAAACAAGGCAATAAACACTGCAAAAAGGCAATACAACTAGTGTGGATACAGCAACAGTGAAACAAATATCAAGTGAATGAAATAGAACCAGTTTCACTTAACACTGAAAAAAAAACTGCTTAAGGTAGGCTAGGAGGAGGCACTCGACTGTGTAATGGACAACAGTTGGTCAGGTGACAGGCTATTCCAATCTGTAATTGTTTGGGGAAAGAACGAGAATTTAAATACATTTGTTCTGGCAAAAAAGGGGGTTATAGAGAGCGGATGAGCATGACGAGTACGCCGGGTTCCAAGTGGAGATATGTAAGGTGCTGGGTCGAGCCCGAGCTTCCGATTAAGCAAAGAAAACAAAAACTTCAAATGCTGATCTTTGCGCCGGGACTGCAATGAAAGAACCTGATTAGATGCCATAACTGACGTAACTGAAAGCTGGTGGCCATATAAAGCAAAAATGAACCGCACAGCCTTTCGCTGGATTTTTTCAAGCGCGTTTATGTTGACGTTGGTGTACGGGTCCCATATAATACAACCGTATTCAAGCTTAGGCCGGATGATGTGTTCATAAGTGAAACGCTTAACATGTGATGGTGAATCTTTAAGCTTGTGACGTAAAAAGCAAAGCTTACGAAGAGCAGCAGAACATATGTTAGCAATATGGGTGTTCCAGCTTAGGGTATTTGTTAGCGTGATGCCAAGGTACTTATATTCAGAGACTTCAGTTACGGATTGAGAACCTATGGAATAAGAAAATTTGAGGGGGCAATGTCTTTTTGTGATACGAAGAAGTACAGTCTTATCACAGTTAAGCTCCATGCCCCATTCATTACACCAATTAAGGTTATTACTAAAGGCTACGTTGAGTGCGAGTTGATCGTCGATGAAATGGATATCGTTAAATAATACGCAATCGTCTGCAAATAAACCTATTTTTATTGGTTCTTTAATAACTGAGGCTAAATCATTTATGTAAATGAGGAACAAGAGTGGCCCCAGGACACTGCCCTGGGGCACCCCTGAAGATACTGGAAGAGTGCCTGATGTTTTCCCATTTATTTCGACATATTGTGTACGATTGTTTAAGTAAGCGGAAACCCAGGAAATAAGAAATTCCGGAAGGCCTATCACGTAGAGCTTTTGAATTAATTTATCATGAGGAACGCGGTCAAAGGCTTTACTAAAGTCTAAAAATATCATGTCAACCTGACCACCCGTATCGAGAACTGAGGCTAAGAAATGAACAACAGAAGCCAGCTGAGTGACGGTGGAAAAACCTTTTCTAAAACCTTTTCTAAAACATATACACATGTTAATCATAAGTGTCTGTATGCTGCTGTCATACAGACACTTAATTGATGGTGTAATCGAAGCAGCACTCCGAGTGAAAATATACCATTTTCTGTTAACGTACTCTAGCTAACTGCTCCTCTTATACTGCATTTTCATTCTTGAAGATTTTCCTCGTATGTTGCCTCTTTATTTGCCAACCTTTCTAGCATGTACAAAGCCATGGAACATCAGCTTAGCCTTTTTGGTGTCATGGTAAGCTCTTTCTAGTTCCATGCTTGTTACTTAATGGTGTGTCTGTGTGTATGTGCACGTGTGTGCGTGCATGTGCGTGTATCTGTGTGTGTGTGTCTGTGTGTGTGGTTAGGCAGTTTCGACAAAGGTGGTTTAGAAGGTTTATCGCAATGCAGTTTATTTTCTCTTAGTGGCAAACCTTGCCAATTGCTTGAAGTGCATATGTTTGCTCTAAATAAAATAAGTTAGGGTAGTGATTTCTGTGCATTTATATTTGTTTCTCCCATTTTTTTCTGTTAAAGGCCAACTCCGGAGATTTTTCGAGCATGTCAAAGTAATGGAAATTCTATGTTCCTGAGGTGCTCCTGTCACACTCCCAATGGAGAAATGCGCAGAAAATGCGAAAATAATTTTTAATGAGCAAAGAAGCGCGAGACCAAAATGCAATACAGCAGCGACGTCAGACCAGTCAACCTGCCTTTTGCACGGTGCGACAGCGCATGTGCCCTTCCCCTGGTGATACTGTCACGCGCAGATTTCGAGGGCCACGGTATGGTGCCGGTGCGCTTCTGTCACTTTGCCAATGATGACATCAACTTACAATATGGCTAATAATTGTAGGAAGTTTACAATCAGTAAAAATTCATTTGTAAGCAATTTGTGCATTTCTCAAACCTGTAACATACCGAGAGAATCTTATTGGGATCAATTTTGACCTAAAAAAATTGCCGGAGTTGGCCTTTTAAATATTTTGACTATTTAACTAGTATTTAAGTCTGTAATTAGTCCACCAACATGCATTGTTATTCCATGAGTCCCCATTATTTTATTATTGTAGATATCTGAACAAACATTCAACTTCCTCCAGACATTCGTAGTGAGCTCTTGGTTTTGTGACTAATTATATGACATAGGCAGGAAATTATGGGTTTTTGAACATTGTAAAAAAACTGTCTGCCCCATTCATCAATTTATCTGTCCGTGTTCAGTGGAGCTAGCAAGAATATTTCATATGAATTTTCTTTGTGCCGGTCTTCTAGAAATCCATGAGTGAACTACGGCAAGAAACTGCCAAGTATATGTTGTCCCATGCCGAAGAGTTTCTTCCTTTCCTGACAAGCAGAAAGAGTGGTGACATGATGACTGCAGGTGAGTGATAAAAAGTATGCATGATTATCAAGATGTGTATAGCTGCCAGTTAATAACATTTTGGAGTACCTGGGATCAGCACATTTCTTCCGAGTATTCTTGCTAGAAATTTCTGAAGGAATAGAGTGGTGCAAAGAAAAGTGCCGAAATTCCAACTTTTTCATGCTTATTGCAATGGTATATTTTCTGCGGCATTGATGTGCTCATTGTTAATACCTGAATATGTATCTTGTCACAAAAAAAAGGCAATGTGAGTGTTTGCATTGTCTGTCCTTATTTGCGGTCTTGTGTAATGATGTTCAAAAGGGAGTTAAAATTACTTTGTCAAGTAGGATGTAAACGAATAGGTGCCATTGGATAAGCTGAAGCCAAAGGAAACCTGCAGTAAACCAATGAAGGACCATAAAAGATTTGTTTCTGCTGTGTCGCTGAGACGGCGCAGTGGCAAGGTAGCAGTGGTAGTGCGCTGGAATGGCCATTAACTTGGCTGTGTGGCAGGTGGCCAGCAGTGGTGGCCTAGGTTAAGTGCATGCATGAATGTACACTAAACCTTCCAGTGCGACACTGATTTACACACACACACACACACACACACACACACACACACACACACACACACACACACACACACACACACACACACACACACGCACACACACACACACACACACACACACACATACACACACACACAAACCTCATTAATTCGAAGTCGCATAATTCGAACCAACGGATAATTCGAACTTTGCCTGGCCCGTTGGTCCCGGCAAAGTTGCATGTATTTCAATGGGGAAGAGCTCTCTTTAATTCAAACCTGAAACACGCGCCACGGTTGATTCGAACAAGATTGCCCCTCCGCTAAGACTACATTTCACGAAATCCCAAGCCGATTGTGAAAGATTGATGCGTCAGCTGCCGTAGCGTCACCAACCCTTACCCATCTACTCACTCCGTGGGCATTGGAAGGTGCCATCAGCTGGCAGAAATCATGCCTTGTATGCTTGCAAGGGCACCCGGTGCCGTCCTTCTTCTTCAACGCACGTGAGGAAAGAGGGTATATAGCTCAGCAGCTACGGGCCACCGGCGAGTGAAGCCGTTGCAGCCATGCCACTGAGCTATGCCGCACATGCACAGTGGCATCTCTGCTAGCCCGCAAGCACACTGCAAGATGAGACCGGTGGCAGCAGCGCGGGAGTCAGAGTCAATAGCACACATGTTTCTAATGTTTGCATTTTGCGCTAATACTGTCCATCAAAGGGACCCTCACTAGTTCGAACTCTGGTTAATTTGAACAGATTTCCTGTCCCCTCGGAGTTCGAATTAACGAGGTTGAACAGTGTGTGTGTGTGTGTGTGTGTGTGTGTGTATATATATATATATATATATTGGAAGTACGTGTTTAGCGTTGAACCAGTGAGGTGTTTAATGCAGATAGCAAAGGTAAATCGACCAGCCTTCCAAGCGGAGCAAGCGCGAGCACCAACAACTGTCCTCGTCTTCGTCTTTTGCTGGCTCTCCTATCTGCGCCCTATTTATGTTACAATTACTCCCCCGCTGAAGAGGAGCCATCCTGGCGACCTAAGGAACAGGTACAACTGGCGGGTCATAGTGCGGCTTCAGGCGGTTGACATGAACAGTTTCGCGGCCCCGACGGCGGCGGTCTATAATTGGGTCGGCAGGCTCAATAATATAGTTGACCGGAGATGCTTGACGTAGGACACAGTAAGGGCCGTTACACTTGGGCAGTAGCTTCGCGGAAAGGCCAGGAGCGGATGAGGGAGCGCAAAGCCACACCAATGCTTCAGGCGAATATGACCGAGAAGGCAGGTTTTCGTCATGACGGTTCTTCCGTCGCACTTGGTCTTGAGCAGTAAAGGAACGAGCGAGCTGTCGGCAGTCCTCGGCATACGTGGCGACTTCCGATAGAGGCATGGATTCTGACGCGTCCAGGCGATACAGAAGAATAGTGTGCATAAATGACGAAGGTTCGCGGCCATAAAGAAGAAAGAAGGGAGAGAAGCCTGTTGTAGGACTGAGTGGTGGTGTTGTAGGTGTACGTGACAAATGGTAATATGCGATCCCAATTGGTATGGTCAGTGGACACGTGCATGGAGAGCATGTCGCCCAGCGTACGGTTAAAGCGCTCAGTCATTCCGTTGGTTTGTGGATGGTATGTGCTGGTTGTCCGGTGCACAACATTGTATTCCATCAAGAGGGCTTCGACTGCTTCAGAGAGGAACGTACGTCCGCGATCGCTGAGTAGCTCACGAGGCGCGCTGTGGCGAAGAACAAGTTTGTGAAGGATGACTAAGCCGACTTCAAGTGCTGTGGCCTCTGGCAGCGCGGCAGTTTCAGCATAGCGCGTCAGGTGGTCAATAGCGACAATCACCCAGCGGTTGCCTTCAGGTGTGTACGGAAGGGGACCATACAAGTCAATTCCGATACGGTCAAAAGGTCAAGAGGGGCACGGCAGTGGCTGAAGTGGTCCAGTGATGATATTAGGTGGGCTCTTCAGACGTTGGCACTGGGAGCATGAACGTGCGTACTGTTGGACAAAGTGGTACATTCCACGCCAGTAGTAGCGCAGCCGGAGGCATGCATATGTTTTGACTACACCGGCGTGGGCACATTGTGGGTCCGTGTGAAAAGAGGCGCAGATATCGGCCCGTAGATGGCGAGGGATTACCAGCAACCATTTGCGTCCATCAGATAAGTAGTTGCTGTTGTTGTTGTTGTTGTGTGGGGTTTAACGTCCCAAAACCAGCTCTGATTATGAGAGACGCCGTAGTGGAGGGCTCCGGAAATTTCGACCACCTGGGGTTCTTTAACGTGCACTGACATCGCACAGCACACGGGCCTCAACATTTCGCCTCCATCGAAATGCAGCTGCCGCAGCCGGGATTCGATCCCGCGACCCTCGGATCTGCAGCCGAGTACCGTAGCCACTAGACCACCGTGGCGGGGCGATAAGTAGTTGCGGCAGTACAGAAGGCCATCGCGGATGGTGAAATGCCGAGCTGTGCGCCGCAGTGAACGGGGGGGGCGGTACGTGGGGACGGATGAGATAGGTACTCAATTATAGAGACTATCCAAGGGTCCTGGCACTGCTCGGACGGCATGTCAGCGTATGCAAGCGACACCAAATTGTAGCTGGAAGCCGATGCAGCGCCATACTCACGAGGAAGTGGAGAGCGGGAAAGAGCGTCGGCATCTGAATGTTTGCGGCCTGACCTGTAGATGACACAGATGTCATAGTCTTGGAGACGTAATGCCCAACGGGCTAAGCAGCCAGATGGATCCTTCAGCGTCGTTCACCAGCACAGGGCGTGGTGATCAGTCACGACGTCAAACGGACGGCCATATACATAAGGTCAAAAATTTGTGATTGCCCAAACAATGGCCAGACACTCTTTTTCCATGACCGAATAATTTGCTTCAGCTCTGGTGAGAGTTCGGCTGGCGTAGGAGACTACATACTCATCGAAACCAGACTTGCGTTGAGCAAGAACTGTGCCAAGGCCAACTCCACTAGCATCCGTGTGGATTTCAGTAGGAGCATCGGGGTCGAAGTGACGGAGAATCAGTGGGGATGTCAGAAGGTGACGCAGCGTTGTGAATGTGTCATCGCAAGTGGAAGACCACACCGATATGCCTTGGCTGTCAGCGAGTAACTTTGTCAGAGGCGCTATTATCGATGCAAAATTGCGGACGAGCTGGCGAAAATAGGAACATAGTCCTATAAAACTCCGGAGTTCCTTGAGTGTTGACGGCTTAGAAAACACGGTGACGGCGCGAAGCTTTGTAGGGTCGGGCAGAACACCGTCCTTGCTGACAACGTGCCTTAAGATGGTAAGCTTCCGGGCCGCAAAATGACACTTTTTCAAATTCAGCTGCAGCCCAGCATTTGTAAGGCAATCCAAGATGGCTGCAAGGCACATGAGATGGGTGTTGAAGTCCTTTGAAAAAACTATGACGTCGTCCAGATAGCAGAGACACGTGTGCCATTTGAGACCTTGAAGTAGGTTGTCCGTAAGACGCTCAAACGTAGCGGGGGCGTTGCAAAGGCCGAAAGGCATCATGTTGAACTCGTACAAGCCGTCAGGAGTCACGAACGCAGTTTTGGGGTGGTCAGCTTTATCGATAGGCACCTGCCAGTACCCTGATCGAAGATCCAACCAAGAAAAGAACGCTGCGCCTTGCAAGCAGTCGAGTGCATCGTCGATTCTTGGGAGGGGATAAACATCTTTGCGCATGATCTTGTTAAGGCGCCTATAATCAACACAAAATCTGATGCTACCGTCCTTCTTTTTCACGAGTACGACCGGAGAGGCCCAAGGGCTGTGTGACTGCTGTACAACATCATGACTAAGCATATCGTTCACCTGAGCGTCTATAACCTGGCGTTCAGTGTGGGAGACCCGATATGGACGCTGGCGCAGGTGCGCATCGGTGCCGGTGTCAATACGATGAACGGTTGCAGATGTTCGGCCCAAGGTGGTTTGATTGTGGTCGAATTAATTCTGATAGCGGACGAGGAGTTTCAAGAGTTCTATCCGGTGAGCACTAGACAACGCCGAATCAGTTGACGGAAGAAAGACGTCTACGGAGGATGAGTTCGATGTAGTCGGGGGATTAATGCTGGCGACTGCGAGACTTGCCATGTGGTCAGGCACTTTACTGGCGCAAACAGAATCAATGTCCTCAAGTCAGCCTATACATTCACCACGGAATAAAGTGGCTGGGGACGAAAGCGGGTTCATGACATAAACGTTTCCGCAAGAGTTTTCAATCGTCAGAACTGCATAGGGAAGAAGGAAGTTTTTGCGTGAGGTAAATGCTTCGGATGGGGCGAACATGGCACTAGAGAAGGGAGCATAGTCGCAAGAGATCGGCACAAGAACACAAGACAAAGGCGGGACGTCAGTGTCTGCTGCGACGACCACACGAGAAAGAGAGGAATCGCTAGAGCCAACGTCAGAGGTCGCTGATAATTCTAGTTGTGCAGCCGCACAATCTACAACTGCTTGATGTGTAGCGAGGAAGTCCCAACCCAATATAACGTCGTGCGATCAACGTGACAAGACGACGAATTCGACAACATACAAAATGTCCTGAATGATTAGCCGAGCTGTGCACACCATAGAAGGTTTTATTGATGCGCGGTTGCTGTTCACAGGGAGACGTTGGAAAGCAGAATCATAATTTTCTTTAACTTGCGGCACATTTCTTCACTCAACACAGACACAGCGGCTCCAGTATCCACTAATGCTTGCACGGCAACACGTTCAATGAATACCATTATTTCGTTAGCAGGTAGAGATCGAGAGCTTGTAGATTTCGACGTCGGCGCAGTTCTTGCCTCCAGAACTGCAGTGGTCAGTTTTCCGTTTGGATGGGTGATGAACGACGAACCATCGGCGAAATGGAACGTCGTCATGGAGAGGGCGACCGACGTGTGTTGAAGGTTCGGCGAGTAGAAGAAGAAGTGTCTGAAGTTGTGTGGGAGGGAAGCAGCGGTGCTGGCTCAGTACGGACGTAGCTGTAGGCTTCGTCCACGGTAGCTGGACGAGGGACGCGCCGGTAGCATAAACGCTCGATATGGCCGGGGAGGCGACAGTAGTAGCAGATTGGCTTATTGTCGGGTGTGCACCAAGGATTACTAGGCGGGACTGCGGGACGGCGATACAGGGGCACATGCGGTGCTGGTGGAGCACGCGGTGCGTAGATGGCATTTGGCTGATGAGCAGCATCTGCGACGTGGGACAGCGCATATGGCTGCCTCCTCGTGACGTCAGCATAGGTCAAGGGTGCAGATACAGGGGGCGGCTGGTGCGGTGGAGAAGTGCCTCAGATACTTGCTCTTCGATGGTTTGTCGCAAGGAAGAGGTGAGCCCGTGAGTATTGCCTGGGATAAAGGGCGCAAGAGACAAATGTCGTGCCACTTCCTCTCGTATAAACTGCTGTATCTGCTGCATTAAGAGACCAGCATCCGCAGATATGGCACCGACGGTCAAAGCAGACGTGGCGGTCAAGTTTAAAGTGGGACATCGAGTTGCAATGCACTGCTTCCGCAACTCGTCATAGCTCTGGCAGTGCTGAATGACATCAGCAACTGTTTGAGGGTTTTTGGCCACTAGCATGTGGAACGCGTCGTCCTCGATGCCTTTCATTATACGCTTGACTTTGTCAGCTTCGGACATTACAGGATTGAAGCAGTGGCAGAGGCTTACAACGTCCTCAATATATGAAGTGAAGCACTCACCAGACAGTTGGGCGCGATCACGTAAGCGCTGTTCTGCACGGAGCTTGCGAATTGTTGGTCGGCCGGAGACGTCAAAAAGGTGGTTTTGAAAGCGGGCCAGTTGGAAATCTCAGACTCATGGTTGTTAAACCAGAACTCTGTTACTCCTCGCAGGTAGAACTGGACGCGGCCAAGTTTGTCTCTATCGTCCCACTTGTTGTTGACGCTTACTCGTTCATACGAAGTGAGCCAGTCCTCGACGTCTTGCTCGTCAGTGCCGTTGAAGAGGGCGGGGTCGCGCTCTCTTGGAACACCAGAACAGCGGATAGCTTGAGGCGGAGTAGCATTCTGCTTCGCAACGTCATCGGTCATTGCTGAAGGTGAAGGTAGAGTCCGGGTATGGAGTTCCAGGATGGAAAAGAGAACCAGAACTTCCACCACTTGAAAGTGCGTGTTTAGTGTTGAGCCAGTGAGGTGTTTAATGCAGATAGCAAAGGTAAATAAACCAGCCTTCCAAGCGGAGCAAGCGCGAGCACCAACAACTGTCCTCGTCTTCGTCCTTTGCTGGCTCTCCTATCTGCGCCCTATTTATGTTACAACATATATATATATATTGTCACCAACAGATATGAGCCTATTTATTTAGGGCGAACTTGTGCCCGTCAACTCAAAACGTTCGAGAACGAGCGAAAAATGGTCTCCAGTCTCTGCACTCCCAACTCGTGGACTCACTCTTTCAAAACGCTTCCGTCTCGTGCCGGTAATCCTCCGAGCGTCCGTCAGCTGCAAGTTTCTTCAGTAGGAGGTGCGGTAGCACGCGCAGTCCAGCGTCGCTTCGCTGCTTTTTGTATGGCACGCATGTGTGGTGGTTTTTCCATATATAGCAAGTGGCGGCGTCTTCTGGGGCTTTCGATGAGCTGGTGGCATTAATCCCCCTCCTGAAACGCATCGTCCCGATGCGCAGAGAGAGGCGGCATTTGTTGAAATTAAGAGGGCTGATCTTTCTGCGAGTTCCTTCAGAAGAATTTTCAGCTCTGCTATGCTCTTCAGTGCCTTTCATAGTAAGGTTTTAGTCGTACTACATGCACAACTTCAGGGATATTCTTGCGTCGAGTTGAAGACACTTGCCCTTCAGGAATTACTTCGTAGTTTACAGGATTTATCCGGCGAAGTATAGTGTAAGGGCCGAAATAGCGCCGCATCAACTTTTTGGAGAGACCTCGTGCACGCACAGGCGTCCACACCCAGACCTTGTCTCCGGGGCTGTACAGTACATCTCTGCACCTGAGATTATACCGGTCGGCGTCGATGCGCTGCTGTTGTAGGATACGGTGCCTTGCCAACTGGCGCGCCTCTTCTGCCCTTTCTCTGTATTCGCTGACATCAGGGTCATCATCTTCGGTATTGCTGACTGGTAACATTGCGTCCAGCGTTGTTGTCACCGTCCGACCGTAAACAAGCTGAAACGGCGTGAACTGGGTAGTCCCCTGCACTGTGGTATTGTACGCGAGTGTGGCATGTGGTAAAATACTGTCCCATATCCGATGTTCTACATCCATGTACATTGCAATCATATCAGTGAGAGTTCTATTCAGCCATTCCGTCAGGCCGTTTGTTTGCGGATGGTATGATGTAGTTCTTCTGTGGGTGGTATGCGTAAGTCTCATTACAGATTGTATTAAATGGGAAGTAAAAGCTGTTCCTTTGTCTGTTATGGGGATCTTAGGGGCCCCATGTCGTAATACTACTTGTTTGACGAAAAACTGGGCAGCTTCATTTGCTGTTCCTTTTGGGAGAGATGATGTCTCGGCATACCGGGCCATGTAGTCTGTTGCTACGATGATCCACCGGTTTCCCGACGATGAAACGGGAAACGGCCCAAGCAAATCCATTCCAACCTGCTCAAATGGCACTTTCGGTGGCTCTATCGGTTTTAGCAGACCTGTGGGTTTCAGGGTGGTATTTTACGTCTTTGACATTCTCGACATGTCCTGACATAGCGCTGTGCCGAATCCAATAATTTTGGCCAGTAGTATTTCTGGCGAATCCTCGCCAAGGTCCTACTAGTGCCTAAGTGGCCAGCAGATGGGTCATCATGGCATGCCTCTAAGATTTCAGCTTGTAGTGATCAGGGCACAAGAAGGAGGAACGTCTCACCAGTCTGTTCAAAGTTCCTTTTGTACAGAAGGTTGTTCCGGAGTACGTAAGAACACAGTCCACGGGCAAAAACTTGTGGGACCTTGACATGTTGACCTTCCAAATACTGGATGTGCAGGAGCAGCTCGGGGTCTGTTCGTTGGTAATCAGCCATCAAACAGCCCCTGGGCATCGCCGGTAGTACTGGTAAAGAAGAAGGACAACACCTTACGGTTTTGCGTTGATTATAGGAAACTCAACCTAGTCACGAAGCGGGATGTTTACCCGCTCCCACAGATCGACGACACCTTGGATAAATTACGGAACGCCAACTTCTTCTCGTCTTTAGATTTGAAAAGCGGATACTGGCAGATAGAAGTGGATGAACGAGATCGGGAGAAGACAGCATTTGTGACACCGGATAGTCTGTATGAGTTTGAAGTGCTCCCTTTTGGTTTGTGCTCTGCGCCCGCTACCTTCCAACGGTTGATGGACACTGTCCTCTCTGGACTTAATGGCAGTTGTGTCTCGTGTACCTGGATGATGTAGTGGTTTTCTCCACTACCTTCGAGCAGCACGTACAGCGTCTGCGAGCTGTACTTGATGCCATTCACGCGGCAGCATTGACTATCAAACCAGAGAAATGCCACTTCGGATTTCGCGAGCTTCGGTTCCTCGGGCACATTGTTAGTGCTGACGGCGTCCGTCCAGATCCTGAAAAGATCACGGCAGTGGAAAATTTTCCGGAGCCGACAGACAAGAAGGCCGTGAGACGCTTCCTGGGACTCTGTGCGTATTACAGACGCTTCGTCGAAAACTTTTCAAAAATCGCTGAGCCATTAACGCGACTTACAAAAGAAGGTGCTCTATTCATGTGGCAAAAAGAGCAAGAAGACGCTTTTTCTGAGCTACGACGCCGCTTGCAATCTCCTCCTATACTTGCTCATTTCGATGAAGATGCCGAAACAGATATTCATACAGACGCGAGTAACGTTGGTCTCGGCGCTATCCTTGTTCAGTGGCAGAATGGAGAAGAAAGAGTGATCGCTTATGCAAGCCGAACTCGTCCAAAGCTGAGGTAAACTACACAGCTACCGAAAAAGAATGTCTCGCGGTTATCTGGGCAATCAGCAAGTTCCGACCATACTTGTATGGCCGACCGTTTCGCGCAATTAGCGACCATCATTCATTGTGTTGGTTAGCAAACCTGAAGGACCCTTCTGGACGACTTGCTAGGTGGAGCCTGCGTCTGCAGGAGTATGACATTACAGTCGTCTACAAGTCCGGCCTCAAACACAACGACGCTGATTGCCTGTCGCGTGCGCCTCTGCAATCTTCAGCGGGTGACCATGAACAGGATTTCCCCTTCCTTGGAGCTGTGAACGAGCGAAAATGGTCTCCAGTCTCTGCACTCCCAACTCGTGGACTTACTCTTTCAAAACGCTTCCGTCTCGTGCCGGTAATCCTCCGAGCGTCCGTCAGCTGCAAGTTTCTTCAGCAGGAGGTGCGGTAGCACGCGCAGTCCAGCGTCGCTTCGCCGCTTTTTGTATGGCACGCATGTGTGGTGGTTTTTCCATATATAGCAAGTGGCGGCGTCTTCTGGGGCTTTCGATGAGCTGGTGGCATTATATGTTAAAAAAAGAAGTTTGAAAACTCTCAATATTCAGGGAACTGCAGTGAATCTTGCACATCATTTTTTGAAGCCTCTAATATAAAACCCCCAAATTGTGAAAACAGGAAATCTGCACATATGCACTTAGGAATGTAACTGGCAGATGAAGCACATGTGATGTCAGAGAACAGAATGGCAAAGCTGAAAAGGCCAGCAAACAGATCCTGACTTTATTTTGAACCTCCCAGATAAGCTCGCTCATTCACTGAAAAGGTTGTGCCAATTACATTCTCTGTACAGCCCAGTGCAGCGCAGGCACTCTTTCTAAAAAAAGACACTTCTTGCAAGCTTCTCCAACGCTTGACCAGTCCCCTTCGCCTGCCAAGTGACATCAAAGGAAACTCTTGTAGCACTGGGCTCCCCGTCAGTTGGCCAAACCAGCTATACGAAACTATGCCTTGGTCCTGTGGCGATGCTGTTTTAACTGCGCATTTGTTGTACATACCGTTGAAAAGCGCTAAGTCACTGACGATGGCTTACAGAGGATCCTACGTTTATCCTCCCTGTGGTGGATAAACGTAGGAAGGCCAAGTGAGAAATTAAAACTGGTTAAAACAGCCATGAAAGGGTTGTTTATGCCCTATAACTTCCTTATTACAGCGCTTGCCATATTTACAAATTTTTTGGAAGCACCACGTTCACATGATGCAGGTGTGCACCATTTTCCTCAATGGAAATTTTGGACAGCAAGATTGTTTACCAGCCTTTTAAACTGATTGTCATTACTATCTTGTCTGTTGTGATTGCATCCTCAGAACAGGCTTGTTGATCATGACTGTCTAGCTTCCAAGACCAGTACAAGGTTCCAGCATTAGTCGATTCTTTCAGACCTGCATGTATACAACTACGCTTTGTTCCAGCAGTACATCACGTGTATAGAATAAAATACAACTGCCAATTTGGGCAGCTTAAGGTTTATGGCCTTGAGGAGAAAAGGTGGTGGTGGTGGGGAGCAGTACGCACTAAAAAACAACACACACACCTCAGTGTGTGTCATCTTTCTCAGTCCTCCTCCTTGTGCTCTGTAGTTCTTATGCCTTTATTTCTTGCATACTTATGTATTAATAGGATTTTGGGGTTTTTCCAATTATCTGGTACATTTGAAGTTTTGAGGTGGTGTGTCTAGAGCATGACAAGCTTCTTAAATACGAAATCTTCACTATCTAAGCTCAAGTTGGCTGTTATTCCCTCTTCTCTGGGTGCTTTATCTCAGGACATGCCTAGTGGTACCCTCCTAATCTTATCTATAGTTATGCATGAAACTTCCGTGTCTTGTTTGTCCTGGATTTGGTTTACCGTAGGGCAACTCATGTGTGAAATGTACAGTTCAGAGTTGAAGTCCTTGGCTTCATTCACTATGCCATTGAAGTTAATAATATTATCCGGCTTGCCTTTCACTGCATGCATTGTGGTCCCTCCCATTCAATGTTTCTGTTTAGTTGCTTTGATGCTGTGTTCCTTTTTTACTGCTGCTTTTATCTCCGTGACATCACAGATCCTTATTTCACTACTAAGTTTAGCTTTTTTTTTATCATCTATGGTAGCTCTTCTTAGATAGCTAGTTTCATATGTTGTAATGTCATTTAGAAAGTCTTTAGTGGTTTGACAGAGCTTGCTTGCTGCTTGTTTTTAGAGCTTTACTTCCAATTTAAATTGCTGGTTTAAAAATCAGTCTAGTTATGTTTTCGTTGTTTGGCCACATCCTCTGTGTTTTCATTTTCTCATTCCCTTGTTGTTGTAGTTTTCTACTTGTTCTCAAGTGCAATCCTAACTTTTGTTTTTGCTCCAATTTCATCTAGGTTGGCCTGTTTCTTACTAGTTTATTTGTTCTCTTCTTTAGACTGATGATCTTCCTTGCCCTAAGTAGCCTACACTTTGTGTTAACAACCATATATCTCTGTCTGGGACAATGCCTAGATCCCCCGAACATTATGAAATCTTTTTTTTTTTTTCCATTGGGGATCATCCATGTCCACTTGCTGTTTTTATGCTTTCTGAAGAAGGTGTCCTTTACATGGAGTGGATTTGCTTCTGTGAATTCTACTAATATCTCGCCTCTGCTATTCTTAGTGTCTATGCCATAGCTGCTGGTTGTTCTTTTCTTCCAACTTTCACATTGAAGTCCCCCATGACTATGGTGTACTGGCCGTGTGCCATTTTCATTGCTATTTCCACATTGTCATAGAACTGTTTTCATTGCTATTTCCACATTGTCATAGAACTGTTTTCTTTTCTAATCATAAGGCTGGATGTTGGTGTGTATCCTTGTATATTACTTTTACTTCATATTTCATATTTACTTTTATCATGAAGCATGCCATCCTGTCAGTCACGCTGTAGCCTCAACATTACCCACAATATCTTTATGAATTATGAACCCCACACTGTATTCTTACTTCTCAGCAAGTTCAGTTTAGTAGATGATGTGCCCATTATTCAACATTAAAGGGCCCCTAAACCACCCCCGACATTTTTTTGAACATTTCAAGTTAACACGCGCATCAAGTTGAGAATGGCGCCACGATGAACGGTGTCAAATGCGGCAGCGCTACGCGCCGTGGCTGCGCCACAAACTTGAAAAACAACCTCGTTTGCCTCTCCAGCCATTTCCGGCACACCGAAGTTAGCCGTGACGACATTGTGGGTTTTGGTGACGTCACAAGAGTCCGAGCTCTGCTGATTGGTCGAAGGAGAACTTCGACTTCTGATTAGTCTGCTAGCAAATACACGCGCTACCTGCCTGCTTCGGCACGGCATGTCACCGTATGGGTTCATGCCACTGATGAGTCTTTCGAGACGCAACGCAGGGTCCATTGTGACGCAGTTTGCACGAGCACAAGTCAGGTACAGCCGACTAGAAACTGCAGTAACTGTCAGAACACGACAGATACCACTAGCACAGAGCGTTGGCACAGCACCAACAAAACAATTGCGCGAACGCGGGAACCCGGCGGAGGGGCGGAGGCGCGTCAACTGGATACGCGTCATCGGCGAAGTATGTCACGTGACATTCGGAGGAGCACTCGGCGAGGAGGTGGCACCTGCAAGAGGCCGGTGTGTGGTGCAGGAGAGAGCGAAACAAGCAAGCGCTGCGTTTTAATAATCAAACGCGTGTAACTCCGCTATTTCGGCACCATTTCGAAAAATTCTTGCGGCTACGTGTTCGTTGCGGACACCGGCACAAAAGCAACACCAAAACTAAATTTCGACCTCTGGGTGGTTTAGGGGCCCTTTAAATAGGTATGCCTCCCCAGTTCTACAAACCTTGCTGAGGCTAGTGACATCCCGCCTCGTGTGCTATAACTCTTCACCAGTTCTGCTTGTCTAGTTTTGCCCGAGAGGGTTACAGTGTTGAGCATTGTCACATGGAATTTCTAGTGGTGACTGGTCTGGATCGTCGAAACTATTTTAATTATTTGAAGAGCTTTCATCGTGTTTATGCCACATTGCATTTCACAGTGACATTTTCTGACTTGATTCTCATTTTTCTCTTTCATGTACAGAAGAGTATGAAGATTACTGTCTAGAGGTTTCAAGCACGACAGCTTGGGGAGGCCAAGTTGAGGTATGAGTATTTTACATTCTTATGCTTGTGGCCTGTTGACTACTTAGCATACAATTCTGCCACAAATATTTTGCTGGATATGCTAAACGAAAGTACCCTGACTTAAATGCATACACACGACTACCATGGCTCAGGCACACCTGTTTTCTTGGCAATATGGAAATGAGACAGCTTGAGTAAGTTTAAGCACATGCTATATAAAAAAGAGCATTTGTGCTTTATGATGCTGTGGTTATGGGCTGTAGAATTGCTGTTGACTGCTGGTGACACCATAGGCATGTAAATGCCACTGAGATATGCTTAACACAAGTTCTTTAGTGCGATGTCAGTGCATGTTAAGGAACCCCAGGTGGTTGAAATTTTTGGAGCCCTCCACTACAGTGTCTCTCATAATCATAGCAGGTTTAAAACCCTAGAAATCAATTAACACAAGTTCTTTAGACTCACTGAGACGTTCTTCTGTGGGCAGAAGAATTCGATATAACCATGTCACTCATTTGTGACCTCATTTTTTCTTACCTTGCACCACGACTAGCCTTAATTTTCACTCCATCGAACTGGCAGATTGCATGACATGGACCAATTAAGACATTTTAGTTTCAGGACCCATTTGACAGCAATCTTCAAGGCTCTACACTAGCTCAAGAGCTCAAAAGAATCGAGCTATATTTTCCGTCATATATTTCCACAACTATATATGACAGCTATATATATGACAGCCATATATCACCACAGGAAGAACAACAGGATTAGCCACACATATTTCAAGTCACACATCTTCGTCTTTCATTACAAGTCCAACACCTTCGTCTTTCATTACCATTGAAAGTCCCCTATTGCTTTCTTTCCTGGCCCTATGTTTGCTGAACTTCTATAGTAGAACTCCTATCCTAATCTATTCAAGGTCCTAGAACCTACAAAACCTATTATTTTAATATTTATCTGAAGTCTGCTGAGTGAGCGCCAGGGTGGGGACAGGTGGGAGATGATTGGTGTTTAGGTTGTGTGTGCCCGCTGTAGCAGACGGAAGAGGCAACCTTGTGGTAAGGGTTCAGAGGGTGTGTAGGCGATGTGTGCATTTTCTTCCACTGCTGAGTTCAGCAGAAGTGGCGGAACTGTTTCTCTGTGAAAGGTGATGGCCCACACAAAATCTGAGCAAGCCAAAGTGGCTGGTCGCTTTGGCTGTTACATCTCCATGTGCCTAATGTTCAAGGTTGCGGTATGTCAAAGAAGCCAGAGGCAATGATTTGCATATGCTCACTTCTACTTGTGCTATTCACCATGCCATCATTGTAAAAGCCATTGTTCACATTAACATGGGTGTATGTGATGCCCTAATAATTCAGTTAGCAAATGTTTACTACAACACATAATGCCAGTGAATATAACCATGCCTTTCTGGTGAAGCTGTCACCTTTTCTGGCTTTTCTGATAGTTCTTTTGCTGCATCATTACAAAACTTTTCCAGTACCCTATCGCTGAGATGCAATATTTTTAAACGATTGCTGACAGCGACATTATGGCCGGAACTTATCAAGTATCATCATTATCATTCTCAGCCTACCTTATATCCACTGCAAGACAAAGGCCTCTCCTATCATCATCATTGTCAGCCTACCTTATGTCCACTGCAAGACAAAAGCCTCTCCCAGTGATCTCTACCCTGCACCATCTTACATGAGCCAGTTCCATTCGACGCCTGCAAGCAAATTTTTGAACTTCATCACCCCACCATACTCTCTGTCATCCATGCTCTGCTCTGTTCTCTGATTCCACAAAATGGAAGTTGCAAAGCTGCTCTCTATTAATCATTATTTGTATTTTTTCCCAGTTTAGGGAATACTAGCATTGGAGAGGTTGTATCTCCACCCCGGACTACCTTTTCAATTGTGATTTACCGGCTTTTCCTGGGGAGGTGTAGAGTGGCTGTGGAATCTTTATAGATGTTGGTGATGGTACTTATGCATGTTTCAAGTGTTGCTTGATGACATCATGCCTCTAAAACTCCTGGCATCTCCACATGTAATGGAAAACCTGTAACCCTTTCACTGCAGTTTTTTTTCACTGCCCCAGGAGTTTATCAAGAATTTAAATTTTGGCGGGGTGTTACCCACAGTGTAACCAGTACGCGGGTGTGTGTGGATACCAAGTCATTGGTTATCTGGAGAATTTTTAGGGGGGTGGAGAATTTTTAAGGGGTGTTAGGGGGGTGTGTATAAGTCCTTGCACTGCTCCACACTCCTTGTCACATTTTTTTCTTTTTTTTTCTCTTCCAGTTACAGTAAAAACTCGTTATAATGAAGTTGAAGGGGGAGCCGTAATTACATTGTTATAACTATTAGTTTGTTATAGCCAATATCCATTTAATCTATGGGAATTTCAAGGGGAATTGCAATTGCTTCGTTATATCCAATAGTTCGTTATGTCCGGGTTCGTTATAGCGAGGTTCTACTGTGTGTGGAAATTTTGTGCTAGCAATGCAGTAGGATGCTCTTCAGGACATGTATACGTTTTTGTTGAAGATTATCTGATCAAATAAAAAGTTCCACTCTTTACAAGCAAACTAACCATTAATAATTTATTTAAACAACTAGCTGTTAATTAAGGAACCAAAGTGTTCAGAAAGCATCTTCAGCATGGTATTCTCGCATTTGTCAAATAGCGCACTTACGTGACACGCTGACTCTCTATAGCTGTGCTGCTGGTAGAGAGACGCAAACTGATGCGAATGTAAAAACATGCACTGTATTTCCTGTCGAAAGCTTTTTTACAAGTCATATTTGTTTGTGCTCTCTCCAGAGATAGCAGGACACAGCCACATTATTTTTTTACAGGTTTCTAGGTGTAACCAGGAGTTGTCTCGCGAGTGGCAGGGAGCGATTTAAGGAGGCAAAACAAGTATATTCGGGATTTGCAGGGCCTGTGCGTGTGTGGGAACCCGAGTTACCTCAGGCTTGGCACTGAAGGGGTCAAGGCAGCATTACGCTTGATTGTGTCACAGTAAAGTATAATGCTGTCTTAGAGGCCTTCTATTAATTATCATTGCTAAAGCACTTAGCTTGAATAGGCGCAAATTAATCCCTTGCAACTTTGTAAAAAGTAGTGCTAACTTCATCATTTATGTGCATGTTTTAAAATAGAAATTTATTATTGCCATCAAAGTGCAGCTGTAAACTTGTACAAGACTGTATGCATGCATTTTCGTAGTGAGAGGTTTGGTTAGAATAGCAGTCCTTGAAATTTAGTGCAACCATTTTCTGGTCTTACATTGGTAGAATTCTATGCGATGCTGCATGTTCTTAAATTACTGAGGGGAAGCATGGCTTTTGTTGTATGTTACAAAAGATCTTTGTCCTAACCATCTTCAGTTTTCAGTGTACTATTCTGTGACTTTTGCCATGTTGTATCCAAAGGTATTACAGTCGGATACAACTCAAGTCTACAGTGAAGCCCCTCCCACACCCTTCAACACTATTTTTAAAATGTTAACAAAATTAGGGGGCAAAAATAATAGACATAATGGGTTACCACTATCTGTATACCCGCAAAACATTTATGAGGCTGTAATTAGTGACAGCATTCTTCCCGAGCTGCAAGTCATCTTCCCGAGCTGCCAGACAGAACAAGTCTGGCACAGCATGAATCTGCAATTAAGATTATGTAAAGCGATTCAAAAAGGCAAACTGAGAAACGGGGAACACAAGGACATTAACCAGGGGCACATATTATGTTTGGATGAACACTTGCAAACTTGACTAGAAATCCAAGAGACACAGAAAGCGACAATTTTGGCATCAGTACTGAAATATAATATCTGGTTATCCAAATATTGGGATAATTCAAACTTAATAAGCAACAGAATAACCTGTCACTCTGGTTATCTGGTTTTCCTACTTGAATAAGTGGTGAATCAAATGGTCTGATAACCAGTTTTACCCCAAAACTGGCATGATGTTGCTATACTACTAGTGATTAGAACGGTCTCATTAGGCCTTTTTTTTTTGTTTAATTTGAACTGAGCTACTACTGCTGATGATGGTCTTCCCTTTTTTCCCTGCAATATCTCTATTTTTAAACAATCTGGAATGATCTGGGCTGTCTTTTGATTGCATGCCAACAACACTGAAATGAGAGCTGTCACATGTGGCTCTACCTGTGCAGCAACCGATATACTGTAAAAGCTCATTAATTCAGATTTTATGGGGATGCCTCCAGAGTCTAAATTAAATGAAATTCAAATTAACGAAAGTGATCAACTAAATGCAGCATATGTTGTTGTATGTTGTGGCAGCAACATTGAAGCAATAACAATTGAAGCAATAACAAGTTCTTACTTCCCTGTTTGTCTGATCAAAAGAGATCGCGATCACTGCTTGATATATGTAATAACCGGCATGTTAAGCAAAGTCATGCAATAGGCGCTCAGCTCAGCAGCACATCTGCCATTCAGCTATGGGGAAGGGCTGTGGAAAGGGGGGGATGGGGGTGCTTGCCGAAATGGAAGTCCCTGTTCATATATTTCCTTTGTCTACAAAATGCTGGTGCCAAGATGGGCTTTATCTTGATTCACTGCAAGGTGGCCGCTGTAGTCGCTCACAAAGTGAGAGGCCCTTCAACTTCCACTTCATGCTAGCGTCAAACTCGCCATTGCTGGCCGAAACTTATAACATTGCTAATCACGTGAAGATCGCGAAAAGTGTATATACCGCTGTCTCCACATCGTAGTTGCATGTTTCATGCGAACTCATCCAACGTGACAGCGATCCAACGTTCGCGATGAATAGTTGCAGTTTTGTTTATGCAGTGTACAGATACATCTTCGCAGTTTAATGTCAGCGGTGTCAAAGTTGATCTCTCAGGCAAACTTACCTTAAGCGTTTATGCATGCCAGACCGATGCAATGGCCTGAAGGAAGCCATTGGTACATAAGCTTTGTGGGAATCGAGACATGCCCATCGCCGTGCTCAGTAGACAAATCGGAGCGCGGCGCGAGGGCGATCTTCCGCGACGTCAGAGCGGCATCACTGGCGGGGAGGGTCTTTTGAAGGGCAGACACCGCCTTTTTTCATGACCTGTACGCGTGTTCTCCCGGTCCCGCGCTCAAGCGTCTCTTCCCTGTTCCCTTTCATTCGTTATCTGACTTGCGCAGCGGGCCCGGTGGCGCCGGCACCACCGGGGCGTCTGGTGTCTGCCCGCTCATCTGGGAGCGGATTGCTATCGCGGCGCCGTGCGTGGAGTCTCGCCATGTCTTGCGAGACGTTACGGCGTTAGGCTGGTTAGGCGCGACCATGGAGGAGGCGCATTACCTGCTTGCGCAGCTTTGCGTTATAATCTTATTCGATTTGGCACCGAGCGCGGAAAATACGCCTTGCATGAAACGACCGAAGCGTAACAAGCTTTCGGAGTGACCTTTGAGCACACAGACACAGGAAGGGCAGCCGAGCAACTGCCGGGCATCGATAAAAGCTACCGTGACTCTGACGCAAAATGTCATGTGCGTGCTGGGCCACCACTGGTGGCTTCACGGAGCATTCGTTTGCCAAGGCTGCTGGCTGCATGACGTAATGCTCCCTCCTAATTTTTGCTTCCTACATGCGCGCGGCGTGGCAAAAACGTGGTGGTGGGACTCCGAGACTCTCCCTGTGGACAGCCGAGGGTTAAGCACGCTTTTCGTTCCTTGTCCGCCGGCGCCATTGTTTGAGCTCGCTCGGACGGAGTGCGCTCGCGGTGCCTGTACGCCAGTGGCGAACGCTTACCCCTACTTTTTCTTCCAAACGCTAAGCCGTAGAGCTTTGTCTCGTGCTCGTTGGTGGTCTTACTACGTTGAGCCGGACTAATCGAAGGCGAACGGCCCCGCCACGGTGGTCTAGTGGTTATGGCACTCGGCTGCAGATCCGAAGGTTGCGGGATCGAATCCCTGCTGCGGCGGCTGCATTTCGATGGAGGCGAAATGTTGAGGCCCGTGTGCTGTGCGATGTCAGTGCACGTTAAAGAACCCCAGGTGGTCGAAATTTCTGGAGCCCTCCACTACGGCGTCTCTCATAATCAGAGCTGGTTTTGGGATGTTAAACCCCTTAAATCAATCAAAGGCGAACGTGAACGGAATCTTCCCATACTCGGATGAGCAACCCCCTTTAGTCAGCGACCGCACGAGTGCACAGCGTAGTCGCAAGGGACCAATTTTCCCTTCGCGGCATGTCTCCGCGAGCCTTAGTACATGGTGACGTGCTGGCGGCGCGCTTTGTTCGCGGAGTGATCAAGCCCTTTTTGCTTTTGCCGCTGCCTTTTGGGAGCGGGCGTTGTACAGTGTTTGGTGTCGCCACAGGCAGTAAAGTGTTGCGGTTGGTCTGAGAGTAGTACTGTGTCGAGAGACAGTTACCGTGCACTCTGAACCGAATTTCCTTTCCAAAGAATCTCTGCCTCTTGCCTCGCATGCTGCGCCTCTGCGACGCTTCCTTGTCTTTATCTCTTTGCCTTTAGGACCGCCCGTCGCCGCCTTAGCATATTCTCCTCGAGTTGGCGTATGGGCCATCAACTCATACGCGTTGAGTCGAGAGACAGTTACTAGCTCAGTTACTAACGACAAGAGTTGCGATGTGGGCTTGTTGGTGGTTCATTATAAAAGCTTTGATGTAGCGCAAAAACGACGCACGGACACGAGAAGGCACATATGGACACCACATGTGCCTTCTTGTGTCCGTGTGTCGTTTTTGTGCTACATCAAAGCTTTTATACTAACGACAGTTACTACACTCAGTGCTGTGTACTGTGCAGTGACGCACCGACGGGGGGGGGGGGGGCACCCTAACCCCCCTCTTACTCCGTAAGTGCTCCTGTGTCCTAGAAGAATGTGGAGCTAGTGTCTCTGCAAAACGCCGAAAAAATAATGAAAATAATAATCATCATTGATGTTACTATTATTTGGCATTTTATTTACATTTTTTACACACGCAACAACTGTGCAATCGCATGCCCGGCCCTTCGTGACAAATTGAACCCCCCCCTTGGCAGAGATCCTGGGTGCGCTACTGGTACTATGTCATTTCCACGCTGCGCTCGACGCCTTTGCCGCCCAAGCGCACGTGCGCAACGGAGCGCGAGATTAGGGAGTTTTAGCGTGTCCGGTAAAACGTATACGCAAAGGCGTACCGGATACCGGATAACGTTGTTTTTTTTTTTTACATTCAAGTCGCGCCACCTATCGGTGATAAACAGAACAAGCAAGACCGTGTGATTTATGTCCTCCGAAATTCCGGCGGCCACTCGCTAAGCCTACAGCCTCGACAATTTGAGTGTTGCGCTCAGAAATGGTGCTGAATTTTCCCGGATGCTTTACCGTCGAAGCTTCATGATACAAAACTAAAGCAAATACAACCGTCAGTTAATAACTTGAGCGCTACAGAGCGCGCGACGACCACTCGAAAGAGTCGAAGAAGGCGTATGCTCCGGGTGGTCGGCCATGTTTGCACATGTGCTGTTTACACCCGGTATACCGCTCTACAAAAAGTGCTTTGCGTATTGCGTGTTACCGGACAAACTAAAACTCCCTATTGGCGACGCCGTGCGCGGCCCTGTGGCTCGCTAAGCCCGAACTCGCGATGGTGGCCGTTTTCTTGTGATATCGTGCCTCCTACACCGGCGCCCAACGCAGTATCAAAAGCTCATTAAAGGGAAGAGGAGGAGGGGAAAAACCATCGCAGGAGGGAAGAGGGCAGTGGCGGAGGCAGTGGGGAAACCAACCCGGTGTAGGTGTCGGCTACCTCCTTGGCCCAATCCAGGATCTGATCCTGGACCTTGGGCGCCGAGCTGCATATAGCAGCCTCCCACGGCTCCTTATTATTAAGTTATTTAGGTGGGAGTGTAGAGCACACCCCCCACATGACGTGGTATAGATTGGCTTTTTGACTCCAGAAAATGCATGGGGGGAGGGATACGTAGCAGGGTGTATAAGATGACGAAAAGAGGGTGAGGGAAACGTGCAAGTTTGGAACTGACGCCGCAAAATCTCGCATTGACGGTCAGCTCCACGGTGTAAGGGGGAGTATTGGCTTCAAGACCGACCTATAGGTGGCAGAACCGTCACCGTGATAGGCGGTTGGCGGCGGTCATTGAAATGTACACAGTGCTGCTCTGTTGTGAACGGCTTGAGGCAACTGTTAGCTAAATGAAAGCATTGACTACAGTGAAATGGTTATATAACGTGCTCCAATGTCACATTAGTGCTTGAAGCATGCAGAACGTTCATATTACATGTCAAAGAAGCATAATCTGCCATTCTGCGGAGCAGTGGCATCACCCAGCCTCACTCTTACTTCTTTGGCGTTTCCGTCTCTTTTCTTTAGTCATACTTAAGTTGTGCTTTGTCTGTGATGTTGGCATTGGTGTTATGTGAGCGAAATATGTAGTTTGGTATTGAGTTTCAGCTCGTTTTTCACAATTGGTTGCAGAAAGAAAAAGGCTGTTACTGCGCATTCAGTTCAAGTAGCAGTTTGTGTATATCTTGCACGTTTACTTACACCCACATATATCGTCACCTCTCTCTTGCTTTTTTGAATACTCCGTGAAATTCAAGGCATTTAACCAGATTATTCAGCCAAACTACGTGACTGCAACAGCGCTTGATCACTATCAGAGTGTTTGGCACACGTTTGCATTAACTAAAGTTGTAACAGCAAAAGGCATAGCTTTCTTTGCATGATTGCTTGAGTGACTATAACACAGAAAAGTTCCAATTGATTTAGAGGGAAAGACATGTTTTATTCAAGCGAAAAAAAAAAATTGGTGAAGCTTACGCTAGGTCGCACATGCCTTAGCACAGTGAAACTGGTAGACTTGAAGTTTGACATGGTTTTGCTAGGTGTCACTTGATGTTACTAAGTCCTGCTGGTTTTGTAAGGTTCACTTCTTGACATATTTAGTTGTAGCTCAATTGGGCTTGTCCCAATTAGCTTTTTGGATAATTAGGCTTGTCATCTTAATCACACATGACTTAATTTGACTTAGCTTAATTAGACTTAATTAAGACCTGTCATAATTAAATATAGCTAACTATAACTGGCTTAATTATACCTAACCTAATTTGTCTAATCAGATGACTTATCAGTCTTAACTAAATTATGCTTGGCTTATAGTTGCTCCTAGCTTAATTAGATTGGGCATGATTAAACTTAGCTTAGTAAGTCTGACTTAATTGTCCTTGGCTTAATTAGATATGGCATAATTAGCCAGAGCTTAATTACGTTTGGCTGAATTAGACTTGGCTTAGCTTGATTAGCCTTAACTACACTTAGCTTATTTAACTATACTTGACTATGCATGGTTGCTATGGCAACGCGCAGCTTGGCGAGTTTTCTGTGAACTTGGACCGACAAAACGAATAGCTCAGAGAGCTTTGCTGTTAAAATGTGTGCCATTTTCAGTCATGCTAACGACGCCACCAATAACGTTCAACTTATATCAAACGCCGGGCTGCCGTGTCATGCATGATTCTTGTGCAATGCCGTATGTATTACTTTTTGACGAACAGTTTAAGTGCCTAAGTGCCAGAGTCCACTTGTGAGGCTGATACTTTCACCCCAGTGGTACCTATGCTGTACAATAAGAGGACGTCATAAAGCACAATGAAAGCTTGTCACGGAAAGGCTAAGTGACAGTCAAATTATACGTTAGCGAACAAGTATGTCCTGAATAAGTGCATGTGTCAGGTTGTTATTTTTGTCTAACACAGATGCTTGTGTCAGCTCAATCAGCTCATCTGTGTTGCCACAATACAACCACTTGTCGCGAGATGATATGACTACCGTATGGCAGTTACATATTGTTGATTCCAGTGTAATTTGTTCAAAAGAACGGCAACTGTGCTTTCTTGTATGCTTGAAATCATAGAGTTAATATACTGACTCTATAGGCAAAGCTCCCCATAAGGCCCGTGTATGGGGAGGGGGGGGGGGGTCCCGTGGTCGACGCCATCTTGCAACGCTCACGCTATCCTTGGGGATAGTAACCGGTATTAATTTGGCAACAAAGTATGTAAACAGATCTCCTCCGAAATGGCGCATAGGCGCGCTAATCTCGAAGGCTATGCGGAGGAAATCAACGGCGTTAGATGGCAGCAGCAATCCTGTTTACGATCAGAGCTGGTAAATCGTGGCCTTCAAGGACACGTTTCGTTATCCCCGGCAATGGAACCTTAGATGTGGAACGGTGGCCGTCAGTGGAGTTGGGAAGCTCAGTCACAGCAAGAAACCGAGACTACACACGGCCTTGTCAGTGCGACCTTGTCGATTATCGCTCTGTCCGTGCGCGATATTCAACTTACGTACATTCTAAGCATAGTTCATTCTTTCGGGTGCAGAAAGCTCTTTCGACGCACAACCTACCAGTACGAGTTTCTTTGCCTGTACTTTGCGGCTGGGGCGGACTGAGGTATGATTGAAGAGCCCGGCTGCCAAGCCGGTGCCCGCGAACAACACCGCAACAACCCGTCCGTCGCTACCTCACTACGGTCACAGAGAGGGGCCGGTTGTAACAGTAACAACATAACCGCACGAATGCATTATCGCGTCAGCCGATGTCACGATGCCGCCATGCGATCACATATGTCATATCAGGCACCCAAAATGAGGGAGCATCTGAAAACAGAAATAAAGAGATCCGAAACCTACGCTTTATTGAGCGAATGCGTGCATCAAGAAATATATTGATTATATTTTTAGGAAGCGCTTTCCGTATGCTTAATATTCACGCTTAATCTTCGCAAGATTACTCGTTTTTTAAGAAATCGGCATAAGACTACCTATATTTGTTTTTAGCACTTTCAGTAATACTTGGGCTGGCCACATTGACACAGTTTCAACAGGGCGGCGCGCGGGCCGGACCCTCCTTCCGCGGCCCTGCTTTGCCTCTATATTCAGTATATTAACTCTATGCTTGAAATACTCGGCAGCAGCTAAACGTATTGTGCTGGACTGGGCGTGTGACGCCTTCGAGACACGCATTCAGTGATCCTAACAAATAGGGAAGACTGTAGCGCAAGGCAAAATAATTTTATATACTTCAATAAGGATACATGGAAGCATTCAACATTGCTGCAGCACAAAGAACAAACATCTTGGATGCTATGTACCACGTATGCGCACATATAAATGGGCACTGGCTAGCAGACGACGGAGGAGCCATCCATACTTGGGAGCTTCATCCGTCGGCCACTAGGCGCCAACTCTGTTAGATCTCGAGGCCAATGCGGTGCATTGAAGGCGATAGTGAGTTATGTCATGAAAGGTCAAAAGACGATCCCGCGCATTGAATGGAACTGTGTGTCCTAAGGCGGCACCATAGCCTTGCGCTCGGCCCGTCATTCCTCGGGCACAGGCATGAGCCGCCTCATTGCCACTCAGTCCCAAATGCGCGGGCTTCCATATGAGAGCCATGTCCTGCGTGGGGGGATGCTTATTAAGAATTGAAAGGGCAGTTTCCGAGATACAACCGGCACTGAAGTTACATATGACAGTTTTTGAATCACTAATAATCATAGCGATATCTGGGATGGATAATGCTAATGCAATGGCGGCCTCCTTTGCCTCCTCTGAAGAAGTGGCAGAGATGGATACCATTGTGATTGCCTTCCCATTGGAATCTACAGCGGAAGGGCATAGGAGTGGGAAGATGGGTATCCTGCTGCATCGACATAGAGCACGTCGTTCGCTCCTTTTAATCTTTTCTGAAGGGCTTTCGCCTTTTGGATTCGTCGTTGAGTATGGTACGTGGATGCATGTTCTTTGGAAGTGGAGGTATGTGTCATTGGCTGTTTACTAGCGTATTGCGCTGTTAGGTGAGCTTCGATAATTTCTAAATACCTTGTCAGAAATTATCGAAACTCACCTAACGGCACAATAGACTAGACTCGCAACTACTAGTACAGGCCGTTAGATCTTAGCTCCTGCCCACATAAATTTCACGTCTATAACCAAATCCAAGTACGACATTCCGCGTCTCACTAAAGAGACTTCCTGCCATCCTTTATCGGCTCTCTCGTTTTTTGGCTCGATAGAAAGTGACCTTTCGAAGTGCCCCAGCGTGCAATGGTTTCTCCAGAAACTCGGCAGAAATTATTAACACGCAATTCTTTCTCTACGAAGTCACTCCTTTTTTACGGGTAAAGACGCTGGCAACAATGGTTACTGCGCATGATCATAGCCTGATATTTAAACTCCTATATAAACTATGCCTGTCAGATTAGCGGCGGTCCCATGAAAGCGGACGTCGTCGGAACTATGGCATCGGCGCCGCTTACGTACGGTAATCAAAAACGAACTTTTTGATTTTTTTGGTCTTGTAGACAACAAAAACCCGTAAGGATTACAAAAATTGCGTAAATACACATTTTGTTAACTGTCACATCAATATAGCGATATAAAGCTGTTGCAGTCTGAACTTGTACGTGTCTGGTAAGGGAAGCCACGGTGCAAGCGCCGGATGAGGGTTGTCGCTCCCTCTCTCAGCCTCACTGTGCCGATTCTTACCCTACGTCGGCGCCACTATTGGCCTCGAGATCGAACACAGTCGGCGGCTAGTGGACAAAGCTCCCAAGTGTGGACGTGGCCTCCGCGATCGGCTGCAGTGGCGCGGCGTTGCTCCGGCCGTTCCATTCGGACGGAGAGGGTGTAATTGCGGAATGGGGCGTGGTCACTCTTCTCGCCGCACCGTGGTGCGCGCAACCCAAGGCTCGTATGGCTCATTTTCCATGGCGCGGGCGGGAGCTGCAGACGAAAAGTCGGTTATCGCAGCCAAAGCGCAATAGGAAATTACTGAAAAACAATGCCAGCGTCAGGCAGAGCAGCTTACTGGCGTAAATAGGGATATAGGCATCTGTGAAATCGTTATACAGACTTTGGAGCCGAGTGAGGCAGGTCGACATTCTATAGCGCTTCATACCACTCACCTTCTTTTTGAGGTGGCTGTGCTCTCGTTGCAGTCTCCTGATAGCATCTGCTTTTCTGAATATTTGCACCCTCATGCGGTTTATATTCTTTAAATCTGACTGCTGGCGAGGAAGAAGGTCATCAGTAGTTTGCGTTGTGCACTGAAATGTCTCACTAGACTGCTGCAGTTCACCGACTGCATTTTGTGCACTTGCTTCTGTACCTCCGACCACCAGGCTACCTTCACACATAAACGAACTCTCCACACGGATAGCAGAAGCCTCTGATGGATGGCTTTCACTGCAGCCTGAACCTTCAGCACTTGTTGCTTCATGTCCCTCCAAGGGTACATGAAGTCAGCTGTCTTCAAACACTACGCGCAACGAGAGGGCAGAAGTCGACAAATTGTCTTTGCATATTTGCTCATAGGCTGTACCAAGAGCTCCATCACGATCACGCGATAAATTTGAGGTCTCTTGTTGGTCTAGAGAACAATTCTGCGACAATCGCTCCAACTTGCATCTTTTTTGTGGCTGCTGTGGCTGCATGTAGCTCGGATAACCTGGGAACACGCTTGGAACAGCATTCCGCTCGAGCCGCCGCACCTTTGTGAAATCCAGAGCATATAATCCGACTCTAAAAAGTGAAGGCCGCCAACGACACTGCTAGCAGCCTTTAGCCATGCTTGGCGACGATCATAATTTGGCAGAAATTCGTGAAAACTTATCCCAAGCTTTTTCTTCCTGTCAGAGTGACAGAAAGGTACGCAGCGGTGCAGTTATCTAGCTGTAAATAAAGAAAGAGATGGAGTTATGGTGTGAAGCGCATCACATATAGCCATGCAATTTTCATCATGCCGCGAATGATTTATTATGGGCATAGCACCGGTATGTGAAAGTACTCGCATCTACAAGGAACGTATACGACATAGCAAGGCAAAGAAAAAAAATCTCTCTTCAAGGGCAACAAAGCAGAGCTGAGAACTTCATATGTTGTTCGAGTCATAGTGAACATCGCTGTAAAGTGCCTGCCCAGTACTTTCAGAATCGCCAGAAAGGCATAATTAAGCGTCGTCACATACCACAACCTCTTTAACAAAGGAAAGGCGGCATTTCGCACTCTGGTCAAATGTAGCGCGACGAAAGTCTCGGTTACCTTAATCCGCAAGTAAACGACCACCAAAGCTACATGCGCAAGCGATTCGTAAGTGTTGATTGATTTGTGGGGTTTAACATCCCAAAACCAGATCTGATTATGAGAGACGCCGTAGTGGAGGTCTCCGGAAATTTCGACCACGTGGGGTTCTTTAACGTGCACTGACATCGCACAGGATTCCTAAGCGTTGACAACATGCCTGTACTTCTTGTAGCTGCAGGAAGGAGTCGAAAAAATTTGACTGCGTGTCCGCGGTTCTTCTGTGTGAAAATGCGTCGAAACGGCTGACTTGTGACTGAACTCGCACTGCAACTGGCAGGTCGTGCCGGTCAGGCGAGCGCCACGGCTGCTCGATAAAAAACTTGTGCGTTGCTAATCGAGCGGCCGTGCTCGATGGATGGATGGATGGATATTAGGAGCGTCCCCTTTATAACGGGGCGGTAGCCGGGCCACCAAGCTCTAGCTTTATTTCTTTTTCCTCTACAAACATTTCTTATCCCGAATCAGACATGGATGGATGGATGGATGCTATGAGTGTCCCCTTTGTAACGGGGCCACCAGGCTCGTAAGAAAATTTAAGAACTTTTCTTTTTTTTTTCTCTTTAAATTGTCCTCATGCCTTTTAAATCTACTTCAATCAAATTGATCATACTATATCAAAAACGGAAATTCATAGCCCAGTTCCCTGCCCCTTATGGCAGAAACATATGATGATGATGATGATGTGGTGCCATTCCCTTTGTAACGGGTCGCTGCGTATAGCGGCTTGGCAAAAATAAAATACCAAAAAAGAGATAAAATTGAGAAAAAAAGAACAAAGGAACAAGAAAAAAACAAAAACAAAAAATACACAAAAGGAACAAGAGTCACGAGGGGAAATAAAAATTAGAGAAAAGGGGGGGATGGGAACATGCGTCAAGGCACCAAACACACCTTGGAGGGACGGGGTGGTCTGCTAACTCGCGCACTTCTGCAGCGATACAGCTCTCCACCTTTCCAGACGCCGCTTAGTACACTCTATCGCTCCCCTGTTTATCTCCCCACCATCTCCCTCGAATCCCAGTGCGACATGCAGGGCTGTGTCTCCTCTACAGTGGGGTTCGACTGCCCTGCACTGCATCACTATGTGCTGCATAGTTTCAACAGCACCGTGACAGGCACGGCACATCACATCCCCGAGCTCACTGTTTATAGTCTTCTGGCGTTCCAGTGTGCGCAGAGCACCCGCTCGCGCCTCGAAGAGTAGACTGCTCCCAGGGCTGTTGTCATATATCGATACCGTGCCAATGATCCGCTTTTGCTGTCCATAGAGGGTCAGTGAGCACTTGTCCCTCATCCCCTGCAGCCACAGCTCTTCTTCCTTCTCTTGGACACGGTCGCGCACCGCCTGGGCGTACTGCTGCATTGTGTCCGCCTGTAGTGGCGCCGTGAAGAAACCATATTTCTTCTCGAGGCGGTATATGCGGTTTGTCCAGTCGGTGCGCATACACGTCGCTGCCAAGTACTCAAACACCTGCCGGGCAAATCGCTCCTTCCGCATAAACTGCAAGCGGCCACGGTATGTAAGCTTGCTCGCGGCCTCACGAGCCTTGAAGGTGGACCACCCGAGGTCTCCCTGCACAGCCTCATTGGATACGGCCCCATGCGATCCCAAAGCAGTGCGGCCGACCTCTCGCTGTCGCCGCTCCAGCCACTCCCTAGTCGCATGGGACAAGCAGATAGTGGCGTTACAGAAAGTCAGTGCAGGCACATGCACAAGCTTCCACATGTCGCGAACCATCAGGTATCTGTTGAATCCCCACAGGCTCCTGCGCCGGAGAACACACTGTGCCCGCAGGGCTGTTCGCCTGATGATTTCCTCGTGCTGCTCGTAGATGTCGCCCCCTGAACGCAGTGTCACTCCTAGATACCTGCACGACGAGAAAACCTCCAGCACATTTCCAGACAGTGTCAGGGTTTCACCGCCTAGTGTCACACCCGCTAGCTGGGCCACAGTCGTCTTCTTGGTGTTATAGCGAAGCCCCAGCTTTTCAATTTCCGCTGCACAGATATTAAGCGGTGCTTGCATGTCTCGAGGAGTTTCTGCCATTAGGACGATGTCATCCGCGTAAGCAAGCCCCGGTACCTTGCGATTTTCGTCTATTCCGGTGGTGCCAAATTTCAGGCTGAAGCCAAGAGAAGACTTCACTATGGCTCGCTCCAGTTTGGACACATACAGGAGGTATAGTATTGGCGATAGTGGGCAGCCCTGGCGTAGTCCCTTGAAAACCTCCACATACTCCATTGTGACCCCAGCAAAGGATGCCGTAACCGTGTTGCCACTGTACAGCTGCTTAATTGTTGTCAGCAGTGCTTCCGGGAGACCCAGGTCACTCAGGCAGTTGAAAAGACTGGCATGCGGGACATTATCATAAGCTTTCTCCACATCCAGGAAGCAGCAAAGCAGTCCTCGGTTCTCCTTTCTGGCAATCTCAGCGCATTGTGTTATTACAAAGAGGTTGTCTTCCAACCGTCTGCCCTTTCGGAAGCCATTCTGGAGCTCTGTAAGGAGACCTCTGGATTCCGCCCAACCATATACCCAGTCCTTTAACACTTGTGTGAAGGCTCTGTAGAGCGTGCAGGTGACTGTTAGCGGCCTATAGTCATTCAGATGACTCATTTTGCCCCCTTTCTTGGGGATCAGCACTACTCTGCCCAGTCTCCACTCTTTCGGTATCTCACCGCCGTCTATCATGGCGGTGAAAAAACCAGCCAGCTGCTCCTTAGAGTCTGGGCCTAGGCATTTAATTAGGCGAGCAGGTACCCGTCCGGCCCTGTGGCTGTGTGCTTCCGAAGGCGGGAGAGCGCCCGTGTGACACTAAGGTGGGAGAAAGCCCAGTTCGTATCCGAAAGGTACGGATCGGTCGGTGCACTTCTAGCCCTGGTGTGTATAGTGTTGTCAGTATCCTTAGCAGGACCATACAGGGACTTTAAATGTGTTGTCACATATTCCCTCAAGTCACTGACCGGCTGTCCGGTTTGGCTGTCCATAATTTGAGGCTCAGGCTGGTCTTTCCTATCAAGAGACCGGACATAACACCAGAATTTTGCAGCCGTTGACCTTCCCTCGTCTCGTAGCTCCTGTAGCATCTGCCTATTGGCATTCGCTAACTTCACTTGAATCAGCGCCTGCATTTCGTGCTTCAACTTCAAGTAGTACTTCCACTTGTGGCTACAGACCTCAGGGTCTTCTGTCTTGACCGCACGGCGATGGGCACGGTTTGCCTCTCGGCGTGCCTGCCACGCCTGAGCTACTTCTTTGTCCCACCATGGTTTGCGTGTTTGGCGTGTAGGGTTCTTGTTTCGGGTCATGTGTCGGTGCATGATGCTGCGCAATGTGGCAATGTATTCTTCGTACGTATTTGCCTCTCGCCGCTGTTGACTGTCCTCAAATTCAGCAGCCACCCTCTCGATGGCTTTTTCCGAGAGGTGCATTTGACCTTCGGATCCATTGCAACGCCTCGGTAATTTGAGGTGTTGCGTTCGGGAAAAGTCGATGCGCATGCGATTGTGATCACTCCCTGCGCTGTAATTTCCTTCCTCATCAATATGCAGGGAGTTGAGTAGGCGAGTAAGTCTATGCGAAACGAGGACATAGTCTATAGATGTTGCACTGCCTCGAGCACACCCTGTGTACTTTCCCTCACATCTGGGATCAAGATTGGCAATGTTCAGCTGTAGGCGTTCCGCCAACCACAGCAAGAGGTTACCATTTGGGTCCGTGTATCCATCCAGCTCTGATATATGCCCGTTGAAGTCTCCAAGAATCAAAATTTCCCGGTCACTGGCCACACACTCTATCAACGCCTCGTTGGCCTCGAGCCGAGTACCACTGACTGCCATATATATTACACACACCGCGACAGAAGTCCCCATGATGTCTCCTGTTAGCCACATATGGTCCATGCAGTTTCTTCCCACACCTTGCCACTGTGTGTCCCGCCGCCACAGAAATCCGACGCCTCCTCCTTTGCGGTTAGATCCGGATCTGTTGTTGCCCACCCAGCACCAATCCTTATGTGTAGGTGGTTCTTCAAGGTCTCTCAAGTGGGTTTCCGTAACTGCATACAGCGAAATCCCCTCAGCCCTCAGCATACGATATACTTCTTCTTATTTGTCCACTCGACGAGCCCCATTAAGGTTCAAGCATGCCACTCTGAAGACATTTTGCTTCTTTCGTCGGGGTCGTGGGCAGACTTTCCTGGCGCACTTTACTGGAGCCAGGGAGAAGTTTGCAGAATCAGATGTTGGCGAACCAAGTTTCCCACAATGTGGAAAAGGTCGGTGCTGGTATTTGGGCTGGGGTGCGGATATTGTTGATAACTCGGTTGATACGGCTGAAAAACAGGATGTGGTAGCTGGTTGCTGCAGGCCATTCTGTGCATCTGCCCTTCGACTGTCTTCTGGGGCTGAGGCGGTTTCGTTGAGCTGCTTTCCAAGCAGTTCAACGCAGCCCGATTGTTCCAAGGGTGTACCTGAGTTGGACGGTTTGCAAATAGGGGGGGCACTTCCCTTGCCAACCCAGTAGGTTGCGAGTAATGGACAGCCTCCTCTTTCACCGGCATGCGTTTCTGCTGGTCGCTGTGCCTGCCATCTCGCCCTCTCGGCCTCCACCCTAGCCCTAAAAAAAGGTCTCATATGCTCTGCCAGCTTATCTGCTACTCGCCTTCCTGTTTCAGCACGGAAGTGTATGCCATCCCTAGCCAGGCTCCCCTCCTCTTCCAGGGTTTTTGACAGGTTGACAAACTTTACCCCTGCATTAGCACATAGCTTCTTCAGTGTGGTGTTCAGCAACACTGCTCGTGCTTGAACCTCTTTTCCTTTGATGGAAATCTCGGGTACAGAACACATGAAGAATCCCGGCCTGTGGCGTGCCATCTCTTCATGGATGCTCGTCAGGGGTTCCTCTGTCTGTACATTCCTATTAGCATCACTCACTCCCGCATGAAAAAGGACCAATCTTCTCTCCTGGCCCATTTGCTCACCATGTTGACGCAGGAGTCGCATCGCCGTCATGAGCGTTGCCCCTTTCTTGTAGCCTTGGGTAAGCCTTGGGCAAGGGCGCCACCTAGTGGAGCCTTTAGGCTCTAGCGGAATTACACTTCTCCCTTTGTGTAAGCGCTGAATGGGACGGCCGGAGCAACGCCACGCCGCTGCAGCCCATTGCGGAGGCCACGGTGTGACGAGCCTAGTTCTCCGCGTCGCCGCAGCAGCGCCACTGCTACGGGACAAACGCGCGGGAGGAGCCGCTGGTTCTGCATGTTTCGCGCAGCGGCGCGCTGAGAGTTTGCATTTTATTCACGCAAGACTTCGTATTGCTTTGTCAAAATAGGATCTCTACGCTGACTGGAAGAACATAAATACCATACTATAGCCAAGAAATCTGTACGGGCATCGAGCCGCTAATGGATTCGCACGAGCCCGAACCGCGCACTTTTGTCGCAGGTTTCGTCATCCGATCACCGTTCAACATAACTGGCAAGTTCCTTAAAGTTCCTTATCACTTGCTTGACTACTTGCTTCGCTTTATGGACTTCTTTGCTGTTGAAAGAAAAACCTGTTGTTATTATTATTCAAAATTCTTTACAGGCCCATTAGAGGGCATCGAGTAAGGGGACATCCGTATATACAAAACAGAAAAATACACAGAAACTAAACAAATAACAAAAAGGAAAGGGGAAAAATAAATGAAAGAAACAAGACAAATATTACAAACAGTAAGGTGCAACAACATTATACAATACTAAAGCGCAACGATCGAAATTAGGTTATCACAGAATGTTTGCGCGGGATCGAATCCCGGCCGCCGCGGCTGTATTTCGATGGAGGCGAAATGTTGAGGCCCGTGTGCTGTGCGATGTCAGTGCACGTTAAAGAATCCCAGGTGGTCGAAATTTCCGGAGACCTCCACTAAGGCGTCTCTCATAATCAGAGCTGGTTTTGGGACGTAAAACCCCAGAAATCAATCAATTAATGGTCTGTTTCACGGTTAGCAATGGATACAACGTGATCAGGAAGACCGTTCCAATGTGCAATGGCCCTATAGGTAGTAGTGATGAGTTAAATGCCTGTGTGCGACCGTGAAATCGCATAAAACTACACGCATTGTGGGTGTGTCGAGATGTGCGCAGAGGAGTATGAAGCGGCAAATGGTGAAATTGGTACTATAAATGTACCTGTGAAATAAACACAATAGAGCAATGGCGTGGCGTTCTTCTTGTGGCTGAAATGCAAGATCTCGTTTTATTAGACGTTCTTACAAATGCGTGCATGTGACTTCCTGGATTGGCCAAATAATGTTCTTATAGAGTGTTTTAGTTCCAGCTTTTTATAAATCTGAGGCAGACATCTACAACAAAACGAACATTCAGCCGCTGTGTAGACGCGTTGGCATTTCTATGTAAGGACGATGCTGTGAAGAACTAGGTGGGAGTGGATCGGGTAATTCCAATGGTAGGAAAAAAGAAAGGTCGATGAATGCGGTGTCAGGCTCATTACTTTATTTACAAGTTGCAACATATATATCCATGGAAAAGCGACTCGTTGCATCAAAGTCGTAAGCACCTTCCGTGACAGAGGCTTGTAAGCGAGTTTGAACCGCTAAACAGTTGCGTTCAGGTCTGCGGCCCAGTTTGTCGCAACAGTTTGCTCAGAAACACCTCACAGGGCTCCTCGGTGTGGCTTTCCTGTCACACGTCAGTCCCCGACATTTCACACAGTGTGGTAGAGGTGTTGATGCCAAGCACCGGAACAGGCGTCGGAACAGCCTTTGGAAGCAATAGCTTGAGCTTCGTGGACTTCTTATAGTCCCCGTCAGTGAATTCATGTGAATACGCCAGCGACCTGTCATTTGGCACCCATGCGCTTCCTTTTCCAGTTAATCCCTGTCGAGAAATGTTTTTGGCAATACTTTACAGCGATCTACGTCGCACGGAAACTCGTGGTACCGGATCTGAGGGTCCTTCCTTGCGTTTGTGCCGCACAGCGGCGCGCAACAGTTGCGCGGCATAACGCCGCGCACAACCTGAATTATAGGAGCCAATGGCACAATACGAAAAGCACCTCGACACGTTGCATTTACAGGGCGTGCGAGCGAGGTGCAGAATTTCATCGACACGCACAGAAAACTCGTCCCGTACTGATTCGCGGAGCTGCCAGCGCGGCGAAAGCCGGGACGCCACTGTCAACTTTCCTCTCACAGCTGCGCTTTTGTTCACCACACGACGTAGCAGGCCGCACCTCGTGCGTTGCTAATCGAGCGGCCGTGACCTGGATGGATGGATGGATGGAGCTATGAGCGTCCCCTTTGTAACAGGGCGGTAACATGTGCGCCACCAGGCTCGTAAAAAAATTTAAGAACTTTTCATTTTTTCCCTCTCACTTTAAGTTGTTCTCATGCTTTTAAATCTACTTCAATTAAATCGATCATGCTATAGACAAAAACGTAAATTCATAGCCCAGTTCTCTGCCCCTTTTGGCAGAAAGTCCTTGTTTTCCCTATAATTATTTTTGTCCGTTCTCTCTAGTTTTCTGCCACCATTATTCTAACCGTCTCTTACTTATTTCAATCGCGGGTATGTTAAGTTTCTCTCTAAAACCCAAGGCTTCATGTAGGGTAGTGCCCAAACAGTGCACCTGGGTGGATATTTCCACATTCAGTCAGAAAATGCTTCGTCGTTTCCCTATCTTCCTCACAGCATGTGCATTTTTCTTCTTCTTTACTGAATTTTGCTTTATAACTACGCGTTCTAAAGCAGCCCGATCTCGCTTCAAACAGTAAAGCGCTTCCTCTTGAATTATAAAATGCCTCCCTCTTTATTCCATTTTTGCCCTTTCGGTAGTTATTCAGAGTTGGTTTTTTTTCCATCGCTTCCATCGAGTAAATCTTCTCCGCCTCTCTGACTTTTCCTTTTTCGCTCTTTGTTGTCAGTTCTCTTAGAGCCGTAAATTTACTGGTGAGCCTCCTAGTTCTTTTTCTCCACTGTGTGTCAACGTTCTTTCTATATAAATAACGAAACACCTTCACTGCCCACCTACTCTCTTTCATATTCCTTAGCCTCTCTTCAAACCTTATTTTGCTCTGGGCTTCCCTTGCTTCAAAACTCGCCCATCCCATATCGCCCTTTACAGCCTCCTTGTCGTTTTCCCGTGAGCACCCAACGCGAGGCGTCCCACAGTTCTTTGATTCACATCCAGTCCTGATTGTATCTCTGGCCTCATGCACACCACTGAGTTCCCAAATGTAAGCCCCGGTACCATTACCCCTTTCCACAGACCCCTAAGCACCTCGTACCTATTGTATCCCCACAACACTCTGTGCTTCATTATTGCAGCGTACCTCTTTCCCTTTGCTGCTAAGCCTTTTTTGTGTACCTCCATGTATCTATCACCCTCATTTACCCATACCCCAAGGTACTTGCATTCGCTTACTCTCGGTATTTCTCGGCCCTGTACGTACACCGCCCGATCGTTGGGTCAATTGAATACCATCAATCCACATTTTGTTACACTAAATCCTAGTCCTAGAGCCTCGCCTTCCTTTCCGTGGGCACGCCCCGTGGATGACGACACCGGAGCAGTGCTGGCCAATCGCGTGCGGCGATTCCGAACACTTTCGCAAAAATACCATCTCCGATCGCCTCCCTGGTGGTGCCAACACGCGATTTCGACTGTATAGACGTATTTTTATATTCTGAAATGCACCACTATGTTTGGGATTGTGTTTACTGTACAGGAAATCGAATTTTAGAGACTGGAATTTCATCTTCAAATTTCGTTGAAGCGAAACGGCAAAAAAAAAAAGCATATTTTATGGGATGAGAACGTGAAAGCGTTTCTTCTGGCTAGATTGTTGATGCGAGGGGCGCTGCCAAGTTGTTATAAAGAATGAAGCAGTGTGGGAGGTAGGATTGTGTTTATTTACATGATTTGATGCCATCAAAGTGGTGTCGACATTTCACATGTCCTCTTCTATTTCGTCGTGCAGGCAGTATATGCAGATATGCCCGAGGCAGGTCTCTGGCTTATCGAAGTAATACGACCGTGCGGCCGAGGCGAGCGCGCGCCGAATGTTGCCACGGCGACGCCACGCAGCTGGACGCGCACCGACTGGCGCCGTCACTTCCGGTGGGAGGTCACGTGCTTTCCGGGCACGGCTTTTGCGGACGGCAGCTGGGCGCACGTTGTCGCCAACCTAGCCAAGAAACGCTTTCGCGTTAAAATGGGTTCGTTGTGGCGGGCATATTTATGCATTGACTCCTATGGACTGCTGACGGGGAACTGAGAATTTTTCGTTGTACCGGAAATTTCGCCGAAGCGGCATTCGTTGTAGCGAGAGTCAACTGTATTCATCATGCTAGTGAGTGACAAGTCATAATGTTTTCTTTTACCCCTGCGTTTATGTGCAGATAATACAGTCACATGCAAGTAGTATTATTTTGGTCGCTTGCTTCACGTTTCTCGTCGAATTCCTCGTGAGTTAGGCAAAACAATTGCCCATGTCCGGACTCGGTAACTTGCATTCTTATGGTACCTTTTCCAGAACAATAAAAAGTCATTGTTCTCGCAGTCGTGTCATACAGGCTTACTCAACACACTATATTGCGGTTGCAGGTGTGATAAAAAAAACGCATCGGCTGTGCAGGCTTAGGCTTGGAGGCGAACTTAGCCAAGCTCAGCGCTCATGGGCAGAGACCCTCGCGGCAGTGACCCTCAACTCTGAATGAAAAATGACAGAGGGAAAAATAAAGAATGGAAAACACGCGCAACATAGACACCTCAAAGGAAAGGTGTGTGTGTGTGTGTGTGTGTGTGTGTGTGTGTGTGTGTGTGTGTGTGTGTGTGTGTGTGCGCGCGCGCGCGCGCGTGTGTGTGTGGTGATTGCGAGGGAGGGAAAGGAAATAGGCGCTAATATCAGTCGCCCATACTGGGGACATGGCTACGTGCCTACATGTGCGCAGACAGTCACAACCGCAACACACACTGCTGTGAGAGTGTTCCTAACAAGAGTAATTACTTGCCCACTGGGGGAACACAAGGGACAGAATACAAGAAGCCAGGGGAAAAGCCAGGGCATTGTAGTTTGACTGCCCCCCCCCCCGCCCCCCGACTCCCTCCTCTTCTGGTGTCCTGTTCTTTGGGCACTCTCGCCAGCTGGTATGAACGTTTGCAGACTTGCGTCTCCTCCTCACCAAAAGCCGGTTTGGAGTTTTCTCCGGTCTCCGCTGCCCTTACCTGCCCTGACAGAGTGGTGTTGCCTGGTGGCAAAATTTTATACTCTTTCAAGATGGCGGCTGTGGAACCGCCGCCTTAACGTAGCAGCAAAACAGAACCATGCCTTGGTGCAAGCTCGGGGCAAATTATGCTGCTTTGTCAGTTTCAGCAATCACATCATTGCTTCTCGTAATTGCACGACCGTTGTGTCTTTAGACACGAGTTTGCGAACGTACAACGAAAACACAGTGAATGCATCAACTCAACCTGTGCGAGCACGCATGGTGCCATTGTCTCCATAATTGCCGCAATAGACTATCGATGGTGACACCAATGCATACAACCATTTCTAAATGCGAACGCACATTTATATGGCAGCCATGACATCTGCTCGGCTGCAAAGCATAGCCTTCGAGATAGGAGAGCATAGCTTTCAAGATTTGATGATGCAGGCTATCAAGTCTCGCCACCTGTTGCTTAGCAGGGAAAATGCCAGCGTAGCAGTGCATAGTTTGAATTATCTGTGCAAGATCCAGTTTGCATTTGAATTAACAAGCTCTCTAACACATAGCGCTATGGAGCTTGGCCAGACCGCGCCACTTAGTTCAAATTATCAAAAAATTTGGATGAGAGAAGTTCGAATTAATGAGGTTTCACTGTACAACAGTGGGTTCTTACGGTGAACACCTTGTACACAGTGGTGCTAGGTGCAAGGAGCAGAAACCTCTCTTTGTCGGAAACGTGTTATGGTGAGCATAGACAGCTGAATGGCTCAAATGCCAAATGTTACAAATTTGCGACATAACACAGAAAGAAAGAGGGTGCCATAAAAAAACATGTTCATAAGCAGTGTAACATGCCATGGGCTATTTCTTGAATGTGTGTAAACAGATACAATTATTAGTTGACTGTGGCACAAAATGACGAAAAAGTGAGAGCTATCACATGTGGCTCATGCTGCGCTGCCCAGTATCCAATACACAACTCTTGATTTCAGTTCTGAACACCTTATATAAGGTGGAGCTTAGTGTCAAGAGCCAAAAGCTATTTGACACTTGACACCACTTGACAAAAAACACTTGACAACTGACAATGAAGGCAGGAAATGTTTTGCAAGTTTCTAGCCTGGCATTATTCAGTGTCTCACAAACTCATGACAATCGGCGGTGAAGGGTGAAGTCCAATCCTCCTAGTGTATTTCACGTTATGGTGAAATTTAATATATAGGGCACACATCACTAAAGTAAAGCCTCATTAATGTGTGTGTGTCCTTATTCTTCTACCTCTGTATGCCAATTTGCATTACAATTTCGAGGGAGCAGTTTCTGTCCCTTATGCGGGTGGTGACATTTTCATTTTATCATCGACCCATATTTCGATATGAGCACGCTACAACTTAACTGACCATAAAAGAAGGCTGCAGCCTGTTACAAAGGGTTCATTAAATACCATTTGCCTTAACATTAGTGGTTTGCTTCGTGCACTGTGTCACTTGGAACAGAAATCTCGTTTCCTCCACCTCAACCTTCTCCCATTACTTGGTAATCATTTCCCTTTGTCTCTACAACAAATTAACTGCAGTTAACAGCCAACAGCACTGCATTCAGAGTTAAAATATCTGTTACAAGCAAGACCGTTGACCGAAATTTAAAGATATTTTGTCTTTTACAACCAATTGTTCAATATCGATATCTTTTATCAAGGGGTTCAACTGTATGTACTATGTGTGTGTAGCCCAACCACTGACCTAAAAAACTGTCACTGTAAAGCTTTACTGCTATTTTACTCTAGTTGTATAATAAGGTTCTCTGTCATGCAGCTCAAGGCTCTCTCCCATGCTTGCAAGGTGCCCATAACAATTGTTCAAGCAACTGGACCTTCTATTGAGATAGGAACAGAATATAATGCTAAACCTATCCTTCTGAGGTAAGTAGCATAATGTCAAACAGCTGCACATTATTTTGGATTATAATCATGCCTCGGTAAATGAACGATGTGAAAAAGGACAGCGACTATTTGACGTTGCTTACACTGGAATAATTGACCAATTTGCTTGTTTTATGTGATATGGTTTTGTCACTTTTGCTTAGAATTCATGCTGCCACACAAAACAACACAAAAAGATAATGTGTAACAAATGAGTAGTGGTGCTCTTCAACCCTCGTTATATGTTTTGATATACACAGGATGAATGAAGAGGAGGAAGCATGCATCTACAAAAATTTTCTAATAAAATCTTACATGGCAGCAAACATTCATTCATTTACTTCTTTTAAGCAGTTAACATAGCTGTTCTTCATCTCATCCACTTCTGCATTTAAATAGGTAGCACTGTATGTGAATAATGCACATGTGTGCATTGGAACAAATCCCGAGTTATTCATCTATGCAAGATACTTGTAAAGGGAAGCCCATCCAACAAGCAGCTGCAGTTATGCTATTTGCTTAATGTGTTCAAAGGGGGAGGAGCAACCGACCGTGGTGTAGCTAATTACTTTTTATTCATAGGGGGCACTAAAAAAATGTGAAGCCTTATGAAATGTTTACGATTATGCAATACTGAATGTGCCATTCTTAATAAAAGCTCAACCATGTAAACCAGACAAAGTAATGTTTTATCATTATGAAAGGACTGCACTGTACAGTATGTGTTCATTAATGTAACCTCAATTACGTTTAGAGTATGAAGAACAAGTTGTGAACATTAGGTTGGTTTCTACTAAATGCATTGAGAAAGAAAATAGTGATACACAAATAAATAAATGTGTTAACACAAACAACAATCTTGTTAGAGCTGAGCTCATGCATCCACCACTGATGCCTGCTACTACACAGCCACTTGGCTCAGTGGCTTGCCCACCCAGATTGGCACCACACGATAACACTTTTACGCAGTCACTAAAGAAATCTTACCTATTCTTGCGGGCAGCAGTCACATGGCCTGCATTGTGACTTACTCTTAAGCACATTACAGCCAGCTGTTTTGGTACAATGTCTTCATGACCCAGCCAAACACTTTTGTCGCCCTTACAAAAGTTGTTATAAAAATATTGTTGCATTTTTTTTTTGCTTTCTGTTTAAATGAAGCTTGCTACATGCAGCTTTTAAAAGCATAAAGCAAAGGTTCCATCTAACTGCTGGTGGATTTGTCATTTGCACTATATCTCTAGTAAACATTTTCAGATAACCTTTCACATTTTGTTTTCCTTTTTATGCTAGTATGGCAGCACTACACCAATGTGGTGGTGTTGACTGTGCGTGCTTTGGTGTCGTGGTTGAGTGTAGAACGCACATGGCAGAACTCTTTAGCTGAGGCTGTTTTGTGGAAAATGAATAGATTCAAGAGGTTGTGGAAGACGTGAGCAGGTCCATCTGTGGTTTATTAAAAAAAAGTTTCCGAGTGCTCTACAGTTCTGACTGTCTCTTTGCCGTGAAATCTATAAAAGTAGGCTTTGATTAAAATGAACCTTAAGTTGTGGAAAAGCTTAAATGCAAAGATATGAATTCAGTAAGAGTGTATAAAAAAATGCTTTGTATGATGCAAAATTGTATTTTATTATCTTCAGGTGCAGTGTATCCATTGTGTCTTCATTTAACTTCAACATGCTGCATACTGCTAGAAATGATCACTTTGCTGAAGGCATTATCAAAATAGTCGAGTTGCTGGATATGCCATGCTCTTGCAACAACGTCAAAAGTACAGTTTTTCTTGCTCAAAATGAATACAACCAATAATAAATTGTGCAAGTACTTGGAGCAAGAAATTTCACTCTTTGTGCAACACTTGACTGACTTCACAATAAATACGTGGTTAATTACACCGAACTATGGTCGCTTACTAAAAAATGAAAATCAACAGAGTACTGCATTTGCCTTGTAATTGAACATTGAGTGGCATGGGATTAAATTGTAAATTTGACACACAATTCACACTTGAAAGGCCTATACATCAGCCTTCTATTATTATTGTTGCATTAATATTTTTCTGTTGTGGATATGTGGGTGCACCAGATACAAGTTTTTGTAGATCCTTTAAACTGACACTAAAGAGCAAAACAATTTTTTGCGTATTTAAATTGCCCTTTCACAGTACCAACAGCACAACTTGTGCCACGAGAGAACGCGTAGTAAGCAAGTAAACAAACAAAAAGAAAATACAGGTGGTGACGCCGCCTTCATGTTTCTGGACCAACTTGCCGTGATGTCAAGAGATTTTGAAGGTGACGTGTCTAGGGCGTTCAGACACTTAATGCAGCAAGTTTCATTAAATTTCATCGACCCAGTGCAGCCAAAATTCGAAGAAAATACTTCAAAACCCATGCCATCGCGCTCACGTTCGTGTCCCTAGGTTTTGGCGTGAAATTCTTTAACCTTCATCCTCTCTTCTAATACTGAGCATACGGTGGCAAAATCAGTGACAATAGAGTTCTAAAATAATAACCTGTCAGTATAAACTGGTTTATTGTGTTTCTCTTTAGTGTCCCTTTCAGTTCAGAAATATTCTGAAATATTATCATGAGCCCTTTGGCATAAATATTCAAAATTCTTACAATTTTTACTGCATAAGCATGTCTGAAACACAATGAAATTTTATGCCACGCATTGGTGCAATGGCTGGAGTATGAACTTAAGATGATGTTTGCCTCGCATTTGCTGCAGCATTTATTAACATTTTTCTGCCAGAGAAATTGTGCATATTTTGAAATACAATACTTAAGCAATCTGCACTGTTTCCTTTAGAGTGCCTCTAAAATTTGTGCTGTGGTGTCACAACAACAACAACAAAAAAGCGCTGGCCATGTACAGGCTACTAATTAAAATTTCGCTGCAGCTACCACAGGTGCTTGTATGAAATGGGAGAGCATTACAACTCCCTTGTCCCCCAGAAAACTGACATGGATGAAGGTGACCGTGCAGGCCTGCAAGTCTAACAAGATTGGATATTTGCATTAAAAGGTAATGTGCAAAAAAGAGGTGTCAGACATTCTTTTCTTCATGCAAACATGTTGATTCACTCAAAATTTATGCACTTTTATTAACTTGATTTATTAGGTTTGTGCTGAAGATGGGTGGACGCTAACTTTTCCTCATAATCATTACTGCACCTTGCGGAATTCCCATTTGGCATACTGTGTACCCATTTAAATAAATGGACAAAATGATTGACCATCCAGGACAATTATTTTTGTATTTTACCCAAGTCAACAAGCTATGTTTCTGAACATGTCATGCCATGGTGGTCTAGTGGCTATGGTACTCGCCTGCTGATCCGAGGGTTGCGGGATCTAATCACGGCCGCGGTGGCGGCATTTCGATGGAGGCGACATGTTGAGGCCCATGTACTGTGCGATGTCAGTGCATGTTAAAGAACCCCAGGTGGTCAAAATTTCCAGAGCCCTCCACTACGGCATCTCTCATAATCATAGCTGGTTTTGGGACATTAAAGCCCAGAAATCAATATGTTTCTGAATATTTCTCATCTGTGTCAAGTCACAACCCATGCTGAGCTCTTTTTTGCATGCTATACAAAAAGTACTATTAAAAGTTGTTTAAGAGAGGCCTGAAGATACCATTGCACACTGCTGCATGTGACCAGTTTTAGTGGACTTTTAGCCAAGATTGCCCGAAGCTTCCACCTCTTGTACAGAATGAAAACCTTGTGGTCTGCTCACATGTCTGTTTAGTTATTTTTAAAACATTACCTGGCATATACTGTCGACATCAAAATTTTACGGGATCCAAAACTCGCAAAATATCTTTATTACCGCTTAGCCTCAAAGCATAGCCTCGAATTAAATGTTTCAGTGGTGGGAGGTTTTTGCGATGCACAGAGTGGAGCATTTCGTTTGAGGCTACATATTCCTAGGCTAAGCAGTAATGCAGAGTTTTGGAGAGTTTTGGTTTCGATTGAGGTTTTAGGTTGGGTTTAGTAGCGCAAAATTTAGAGTTTCGCATCCTGTAAACATTTGCTGTTGACTGTACAGTCATGAAAAATCTAAATACAAACAGGTTAGGGCTGACTACATAAAGCATGTCCTTTTATTCTTGTTCTCACCAGCGCTTAATCTCTGCTTGCAGGCTCGGGCAACCATATAATTTTGCAGTTTCTTGTTCACACCTCATTTTTTTATGACAAAGTCTGATAAAAATAGACCTAATCTGGCAATAAAAAAAGGTTACCTTATGAACACTTTTACTGCAGAGGGTGATGTGCAGTGTTGCTGCTGTTACTGTAATGTTTCTTGAAGTTCAGAGAAATAAACTGTTCTTATCCACTTCTCAAGAATAATGTGTTAAGATGCCTCAGTTTGTAGAAGTTACAAAAAAAAATGTATAACATACTTGAAAACTGCTGCGTCTGGGACAGCTTCAATGTAACATTTTTTTTCCCTTCATGCTGTGTGTGATGAAGCACATTATTGTAGCTGGTGTATTTTATTGCGATAGCAATTATATGGACAGTCTCGGCTGGTTTTTGCCGTTCCCGTTACCGCCGTCATGAACCGTATATGTATAAGTATGTATATATATATAAAAGTCCCAAAGAAAAAAATTCAGATAAATGCTTCCGAAGCGCGGAACCGAACCAGGAACCTCTCGCTCCGCAGCACGTGGCGCTAACCACTACGCCACAAAGAGCAGATCCTTCAAGGAGCTAACGGCGAGCCTTATATAAACACCCTTTACCGCTGGCAGGACTCAGAGACAACAGGCGCTTATAAGCATTTCTTCATTACCAACGAGATGGCGCGGGGAGCGCCACGGACGCATTTAAAAGTCGTCGGCCAGCTCGCTCGCTTCTTCTAATATTTGCGCAGGGCCTTGCCCTTCCGCTGTCTGCTCGCGCGGTTGTCTCGTGGTCAGAGGAAGAGGAATCTTTCGAGCTTTCACCGTGATGTCCGCGCTGATGTTACGGGAGCGAACGAAAGTCACTCGAGCTCAAGGAATGCTGCTAAACGAACAAACAGAATATGAACGCGAACTATGAAGTGTCACAGCTCGACACTTGAAGCACACTAGTTTCCTTCGCTGCTTCGGCCGCCTTTGCAACAGGAGCACTGTTCAGACTGAGAGTACCCATTGTGACAGCTTATTCGCGCTCGTTCGGTGTATATCTGTACGTTCGTTTCGTGCGTACTTCACTTGATCGTTCGCGCTCATCTTCTGTTTGTTCATTTAGCGGCCTCCCCTAGCTTTCTATGTGTAGCTTTGTGACACACAACGTATAAAGCCCTTCGTACCAGCACGCGCTGCCCATGGGAGGCGCTCACTTAGCAAGGGCATGTTTTCTGCAATTAATATTGCTCCTGAAGCTGCGAGCCTCACTTCGTATAGCATTACAGTTTCTTGCTATTGCATTCATTGCTTCGCCCTTGCGGCGAAACTGTGACTTTTATTTTTACCTGTCAAATCAGTCTTGTTTGCATCATGCTAGTGGAAAACAATTGTAGGGCACTGCCTAGTTTTTCCCTTTTGCTATACGTGTCTTGTGCTTTTTATAAAAAAAATGCCATGTGTGGCCTGCACCAAATTGTTCTGGGGCACTGTGAAAATTTAGGAAAATTCTGCAAGCTATCACTTCCAAGTTCACGGACCAAATGCAGCTTGAGGCCTGTCATACAAGCATATAAATGTATAAATTTGATTCCACCAAGCTTATCTATGTACAGGGTGTCCCACTTAAATGTAACAAAGTTTTGAAAAACCACGGAACGCGCAAGCAAGTTGCAACAAACTCAGCCGTGTTGAGGATCGAGTGCCCTAGTGTAAGGTTTTTTTTTCCCTCTTCATTTTGCGATGCCACTCAAGTACGATTAACTAATTAGCTAAATTCTTAATTATTTGCTTTGGCAAGAAATTGTCTATATAAAAGTTGTACGTCCAATTTTAAAATAACCGGTTAAGTGTTTGCAGCTAAGTGTCATTGATGGATTTTCTTATACATGCCAATAAAGAAAGTTCACGAAATACAAAAATAAATATGATAGCACCAATAACTCAGCACCCCAAACGACTGAGCAAAAAACTATGTGTGCACTTGTATCTGCATCTCTGTTGCCATCGCACACACAGAGAAGAGTGGTAAAGAAGGTGCGTTGTGCTTCAATTTGACATGGCATAAAGATATCATTCACTTCCACTTGTCGAATGAAGCCCGAACACTCAAAGCAACCACAAGGTACATACACAAAAGACAAAAACATAGCAATTGTTGGTGGTGCGTACCTTGTAGCCACTGCAAATGCCAAGTGTGTCTAAGACAGTGCTTTAGAGACAAGTGGACGTTGTTCCACAATAGATTATCTGTGTGCACCAAACTAGAGGTGCTAACATGTGGTTATTTTTGTATTTTGCAGGCTTTCTTTAAGGGCACATATAAGGAGATCCATCAACGGTACTTAGTTGCAAACACTTCATTCGGTCATTTTTAAGTTTGATGTACAACTTTACTATTGACAGTTTGTTGCTGAAGCAAATAATTAAGTTAGCCAATTAATTTATACTAATTGAGTTTACAAAAAAAATGCCTTACGCTAGTACACTTTATACTCAAAGCTGCTGAGCTTGTTGCAACTCGTTAGCATGCACCGTGATCTTTAAAGACTTGGTTACATTTAAGCGGGACACCCCGTATTTGCACTTTCAAAATGGTTTCATACATTCTTATTCTTGCAATGTCGCATTTGTTTCTGCTTTAGTAGATTTTCTTTTGCCCTCTTCACTTTTTCTTTTTTTGTGCAATCTGTTTTTCAGTTCCACAAGGCATCATGCTGTTATATGGATTTCAACACTAAATGGATAAATATAAGTGAACCAACACCAATTTTGCTCAAAATAAATTATGCAAAATTGGATGTCCGCTTATATCCTTCACCTGTACTTGCTATGTTCCAGCAGAAACTGTGCTACTGGTTTTGTTCAGTTAGTACTTGGTTCAGTTGCCCCAGGCCATGGTCCATGTGCACAGATTTCAAGGTGTAAAAAAAACCTTTCAACCTGCACTTGGAGTTTGGCTGGAACCATTCTTTAAAAATGCATATAGCATTTGTTTAGCTACCCTGTGCCATTTCAGTATGAGTGATCTATCCTCGAGTGACATCAATGTCGCACATTGCAACAACAGCAGCTAAGCATAATAATGTTCAAGATGTTCTTATGGCTGGATTTCAACTCTTAGTTTCCATTACTACAGCTCCAACCACTATGCCACAAGCACATACCTTACAAGGCAGAACGAAACACCTTTAAGGATGCCCCTTTTACTGGCTAATGCATTTTTCACAACGCTCATGATTTCATAAAGAACATTCTTTGCGCAAACCGCTCTGTTCAGATGCTTAGCATATTTAAATGCTATGTATATAAATCAGAATTATGACCATTCCTGCCCCGCTGGAATGTGGCTCAGCAGCAGATGGTTAAATACACTACCTAATTGTCATGCTCGTTATTACCCTTGCTGAGTAAAAGTACTGTTTGTCAAACTGCAGTTCATAACATTGTGGCTTTGTAATTGATTAATGAATAAATGCACAAATTGGGAATAAGGACACCACTAAAGAAGAGGCACATAAAAAGCTTGAGCAGTCATTAGAACTGAACTAGCTCCTCAAGACATACCACAGTTTAGGCCATAGTATGACAAACTTGTAAAATGCCTATATAATTCTACAACCACTCTTAATGAATATGAATAAGTTTGCCAAGCTAGGGTATCACTACTTCCCAATTTTTGATTGTGTACTTAGTTTACTTAAGTATGTACAGAATATTTTTTTCTGTAATCTTTCTTTTCAGGTCAAGCAACTTCAACGGAATGGTTCACGCAAGAACTTCCTTCAGAAAGAAGGCCTCTTCCTCCTCTTCATGCATTCAATAAAATTTTGGAATTTCACTGTGCCTGCCTGGAGCAAAATTATTTGATTGAAAACTGCAAGAACACTTCCCTCATGTTTTACAATAGTACCACTGCATGTTTTTATTCACTACACTTTATAGGTTCTTTATTAGAAGGCTTCACAATAGGGGCTGATTGCAATAATGGGGGAATGATGCTTTGGGTATCGTTTCAATGGCTGACACCAAGTTGGAGCACAGAAGGTAGTCCAGTGCTGGTTGCAAAAACAAAATTGACATAAGGATATTGGCTACCCCTGTTAGTTCCCCAGTATATCCTGATGGCTTTTTTTTTTTTAATCTAAACTTTACACCTGTAATTTTTCATACCATTGCATGTTGTGTGGTTCTTAATTCCATCTTGAGGATTTTTTTTTTTTGTTATCCATGTTTGTGCTCTATACATTAGTAATACAAGAATGCAATTGTACGCTTTTTGCTTTAGGGACAGCGGTAAGTTCCTGGCCATGTTTTGGGAATTTCTGCCATATGTGCTCCAGCCTAACCTTATTCTTTGAAGAATAGTATTCCTTTTGTGGATAGGCTCCTGTGTTAGCAGATCACAAAATGTCTCGGGGCATCTGATGTGCCAACCAGCTGGAAGAATGCCAATATAATCCTAATACAGAAGAAAGGCAACATAAAAGAGTTGGAGAATTATAGACCAAGCAGCCTAATTTCAGTAACATGCAAATTATTCACAAAGGTTACTTTGATTAGGAGAAGTGCTAGACTTTAAACCTATAGAGCAAGCTGGCTTCAGGAAAGGATATTCCACGATGGATCACAGCCATGCAAATAACTGAGAAAACAAAGCATGCAGTCATTGGGCTATGAGTGGATGTAAAAGGCACACAAATCATCAGTGTCCATAAAAGCAGACAAACTATGGAGATAACTAATGCCACTGCTAAACACTTAGATGTATGCACTATACGAGTCTGGAGAGTACTGTTGCTGTGCACTAAGGATTTGCAATATCAACATGCATGATCTGTCCATTGTTTGCTAGAATTGAAGGCACAGTTTGTCCTCCTGTCTCTTCTGTGTGCCTGTGTATTGCAAAAAGAAATTTGTCTTCTACGTCAGTCCTTGCGTTGCTAACCAAAAAAGCACTCGAAATAGATTGCAAGTTTTTTACCTGCAGCTTACTTTCATGAAGAAAGGCAGTCTATTTTGGCAAGTGCAGCTTTTACAGTCCGTAAGTTCATTGGTCTTCCCACTGACAAACACAGTAACATACCGTTGTCACATTGAACTAATCATAACTGTGAAGCATTTATATAAGCAGCAATTCCATAAAACCAGATGCATTGTAAATGCAAGGAAAAAACTATATGCAAACAGCACACGGGGACAAGTGCGAACATTCAGCTAACTTTATTTTCAGTTGCTGTCAATATATACGCACAATCACCAGATGGTGCATTAATGTTCGTACAAGGGAACATTATTAAGAAAGAATGCACATTTGTCTGCGCACATCCGGCTTTGCACGTGTGCTCCGAATTTCTGAGGAATCACAGTCTTGAGTATTGAATACTGGCCACGGCAGCTGCATTTCAATGAAGGCAAAATGTTGAGTAAGGCCCGTGTAATGTGCGATCTCAGTGCACACAAAAGAACGGCAGGTATTTCTAGGGCCCTTCACTATGGTGTCTCATATAATATCAGGTTTTGGAGCATAAAACCCCAGACCAATCGTGGAGGCCTTTTATATCTTGTTGAGAAGGGATGCCTGCGTAAACGAGACGTCAGTTTCTTTAATGAATTGTGAAAAGAGGTTCTCAAATGGCCCCTTGTAACCTGCACAACGTGACAATGTGATTATCGTTGTTACTACGTGAGAATATATATATATATATATATATATATATATATATATATATATATATATATATATATATATATATATATATATATATCTTGCCCCACCACGGTGGTCTAGTGGCTATGGTACTCGGCTGCTGATCCGAGGGTCGCAGGATCGAATCCCGGCTGCGGCGGGTGCATTTCGATGGAGGCGAAATGTTGAGGCCCGTGTGCTATGCGATGTCAGTGCACGTTAAAGAACCCCAGGTGGTCAAAATTTCAGGAGCCCTCCACTACGGCGTCTCTCATAATCAGAGCTGATATTGGGACGTTAAACCCCACATAACAACATATATCTTGACAGCACAAAAAATTAAGGTTCGTTGAAAGTTGGCATTCGTCTGTGCCATCCATGTCCATTTACAAGTATAAACCAACTCACCAGGCAAAAAGCTGCATGAAAAGAGTTCCAGTCATTTGCACATTGATAGAAATAGAAATTCCTGTGCCAGCTCAGAAAATTGTGCTATGCTGGGCCAGGACGGCTTCGCCATCTGTGTTACGGCAGTGGTCACAAGTAGCAAGATCCGCGGGATGGTGACCCAGAAATCATGTTACTGAGTTAGTGCACATTTTGAGAACATTTCCTGGTATCATCAGAATCCATGTTTTCAGTTTTACAGGAAATTGTGTGTCATGCCGCATTTGACTCGCACAGTAAGACGAAACTTGTGGAGGCTTTTAGAAGGATGTGTGCTGTTGTGGTACAGAAGTCCTCACTCAGAGCCCATTAATGCAGAAGCCTCTATTTGTTCAGTTAGATGAGTGTGTTACCACAGCAAGCAATAAATTCTGGTTCTCTTGCACGATGCCACGCAGCGCCTAAGAACATTCTGAAGCTACGATGTAGGAAGCAACGACACAGCATAGTGGACAGATGACTCGTTTGGCATGACCTGATGCACGTGTCTATGAAGAAATTACCAGTGCATGAAAACTGGCAGCATTTCATTGTCTGTTAAAATGCAGCACCTTCTGCCACTGTCACTGCCAAGACACTTGCTTCTGCTGACGTATTTCACAGGTGCAGTGTACACTTTGGGTCAACATGGTGATTGCAAGCTGCTTTCTTTTCTGTAACAAACCTGCACTCCACATCCTGTGGCGTAATTTGGTCCTGCACAAGGAGGCGGAGCCAGTGCATTTGTATTGTCACGTATTAAAGTGTGCAAACTTGTTACATGACCTGCCGATCAGACAGCTGAAGAATCCCTGGCGCGTTCACCCATGCCTGTCATCACACTTTTAGTGCTTTGTGGTGCTTCTCTGTAAAGGCAATGCCACACTGGTGTCGAAGCAGGAATAGCTGATCAGCCAGTACTTTAACTTACCAAAAGGTAAATGCCTGAGAGGGCTTCATATTATCAGGGTAGTCTTTGAGACAGTTGTAGGGCAGTGCATGCTCGTGTGCTCGTGTTGGTTTACTTTCTTTTGTTGTTAATTTCCATTTTTTCACTGAAATTTTGACTGACCTGCCTCAAAATGAAGTTTTATCTGAAGTTTTATCAGCTCCCAATTGAGATTCCGTTTGCTACATGGTGCTCCTGCCCCGCCACTGTGGTCTAGTGGTTATGGCACTCGGCTGCTGATCCGAAGGTTGCGGGATCGAATCCCGGCCACAGCGGCTGCATTTCGATGGAGGCGAAATGTTGAGGCCCGCGTGCTGTGCGATATCAGTGCACGTTAAAGAAACCCAGGTGGTCAAAATTTTCGGAGCCCTCCACTACGGCGTCTCTCATAATCAGAGCTGATTTTGGGATGTTAAACCCCACAAATCAACCAATCATGGTGCTCCAACATGCAATTTAGTCTGTGACAGACTGCTCCAAATTACAAATTAATCTTCAGCAATTTGCTCCAAAACAATTTGACATACTCCAAAATGACTTTTGGCAGTCCCATCCATGCATTTAGAAATGCAATGAAAAGCTTGTTGACCTATTTGGCCATCCAGGTTTGTTACAGTGCCATGCACATGCACATACAGACAACAAAATAAAGATGGAGGAACAGGGCAAAAAGGGTCACTTAATCAGTTGTGGATTTCTGCAAGACATGTGCAATACACTTTCCAAATTATTCAATCACATTGTTAGCCCACAGTTATCATTGCTGCATTTAATTCTGTTGCAAACTAATGCTGGAAAGCATTATTCCTCGAGCTTCGTGCTGCGAACCTTGGAGGCACAGGCAACTTAAGGTTGATTCACAGCCATGGCATCCACATTTTGCTAGTGGTGAAATGCAAGAATACTCGAGTAGTGCTTAAATTTAGGTGCATGTTAAAGGGACATTAGGTGGTCAAAATTAATGTGGAGTTCCCCACAACAGCATGGTTCATAATCGTATCGGGGTTTTGACATCCCAGAAATTGCACCACTCCGAGCACATATCGATGTATCTACCGTCTTCGAGAAGTTTGTGTACTTGCACAACAATTTCAATAAAGCCATCATGTGCATGAGATGCCATAAACAAGAATTAAGTGCCTGTTGATTTCCTGTGAGTCTCCACATCATAAATGGTACTCTTTCAGTGCTAGCTTGATGGGCTTATGAAAAACCAGACAAGCCTGAAGTTCAAATGTGTACAGCAGAGAGTTTTAAATTTAAACCTCCTATGCTTCACGTAAACCTCCAAGACTGAAGTTGCAGCGCATGCCTCAAGGAAATTTGTGGGGCCACAAGATGAAGTACGAGGGGGCACTAATGCACCTCTTTTAGAGAAATCTTTCAGCTAAAGCTTCAGTGCAAACATCACCATGGCAGCTACAGTCATCCAATCAGCGAAAATAAAATGCTGGGTCCCTGTATTGCGTGGTTAGAAAAGGAGAGCAATGTGAGAGCGGTGGGCAAACACATTCCTTCCTGCATTGGCTGTGGATGAGGAGGGATGTCCAGGACAGTGACCAGGCACTTTAAATTTTTACTGGTACATACTGTGCCTACTAAATGGAGCTCATTGCTTGGGACCATGCAATGATCCAGTTAAATAGTTCAATGAAGCAATTTTATTGAAATGAAGGTTTTAACTTTTACTGTATCATTACCTGGAAAGATGATAGGTGCTTAGGTGTAGTATGCATGTCTTGTGATCTTTGTTGCATACATGCACAGTTGCGTACAATGGTGAAAAAAGGTATATAACTGCAACATGAAAGTTATAATGCGTGGTCATTACTTTTTAAAAATGACCACAGTTTCAAATTTTTACAAACACGTATATGAAGTATCATGGAAGAGCCAATATGTTTTCAAATCCTGGAAGAACACTTGTTTTTAATGTTTATTTAAAACACATGTAGTTAAAAGGAAAACACAAGCTTCCCTTTAATACAAACACCTTAGGTACTAAGTCTCTGGTATGACCAGTATGATCGTAATATGCCTCCTTTGACATTGCAGCAGTAGTGGAAAGGAGCACATCTGCTAGCACAAGGTATACAACTGGAAAAGTTCAAAGAAGTGCAAATGCAACAAGTTTTTCAATGCGTATGTGTACACATGTACGTATATACGCAAATATGAATATATGTATATATAGTGACATGCATTGTTATTTTAGGAGCTTTACAAGAATGTGTTTGGCTTGCTGCTGCTTTGTTTTTGGTCAAATATTGCAACAAGATTGCATTTTTGCATGTGTCATTCGTAAGACATTTGGCATCATAGTTTGCCTGGCTTGTTACAACTTCTAGTTGCCTAAAAGCAGCAAAACCCATTCACATCTCTGTAGTGGCTTGCTTCTCTAGTGACAAGGTGTGGTACATATAATGGGTGTTTTCCTTTTTAAAAAGGCGGTGGCGGGAATGAGAAGCTGGTCAAGCAAGCACCTCAAGCATTTTAGTTGATGATTCTGACTGAAAAATGCAACCTTATAGAAAAACCTGAGCAAAAACAAAGCAGTGGTAAATGTAAAATCATGTTTTCAAGTTAATAAAATAAAAACACAAGCTACTTTACATGTATGCATACACATAACGATATCCTGTAAAACAAAAAGTTCTTATAAGTTGGGTGTACTTTCCATGAGACTGGAAAATAACGGACACTCAAACACTAATGAGTCCATAACCTATTTTAAAACAGGAACATGGATCACTCATACTGTTTATGTACAAGTTCAATGGCACACAGCAATTAAGCAGCACACACTGACAGCATCATACTTTGGTACAAGGGAACTCTATCAGCATTTCTCTTCACACATTCAACACGTCTGGTCTTATGACTGCTAGCCCCATCACAGACAGTAGCCACGTTGTGCCCTTTGTTTATGTGCGCCATTTTGCAACAACCACTTGTGTTAGGTGATAACATGGCTGTGCTGGAATAACTCCTTGCTCTGACTGATTCTAACTTTTTAGTGTTGTACATCAAATTACTTGGCCTCTAGGAAAACGTAGGTTCATTGACAATGCTTGAGCATTTAGTTCAAGCTCAAGCTGGCAGGGCTGTACACATATGCAGCTACCAGTGCTTCAGGGGCTATTTTAGTTGAATGTCTTATGTTAACAAAACAATGCTGGTTCTAGACTAGAACAAAAAGTCGCACACCAACATCTTGCTTGGCAATCTCCAGCAATTTCCCACTCATGACAAACATGGGACTGAAGTTTTGATGGCCTACTGACAAATACACATCCAAGATGATTAGGCTAAAATATTGTTAATCCTACAGCTTGCTGTGGTCTGTATTTATGCAAAATATTGCAGAGAGGTTGAGTTAAACTGAGAAGAGGTGCACAATACCCCCACATACACATGAAAGCCATAGTAAATTATTTGCATAATGTCTATATTTTCCTTTTCCTTAAAGCCATAGTAAATTATTTGCATAATGTCTATATTTTCCTTCTTCTTTTACATGGCAATCATTTCAGAGAGTCCAATAAAAAACTCAATTAGACTGAAATCGGTCAGCATGCCTTTGGAATAAACTTATCTCTTGAAAATACAGGATCAGATAAGGTGCAAAACAATGACAGTGCAGACGATGTTACTAAATACAAGATATGCACAGCCTAGTACCATTTGTGTGTCCTCAGATCTGACATTGTGCTCACTTTGTATCTGTTGAATTACTCGATGTACACAGTACTTGTAGAACAAAACGTAGCGTCGTCTTTAAGCGTATGTAGTATGTGCAGTTTGCTTCACATAATCATTTCATGACTACAAATATGACCACTAAAGGCTCTGATGCGGGTGTGTGAGGCAATCTTGCCCCAACGTGACACAAACTAAAGACTGGAAACAAAAGTGCAGGCATTACTTAGCCTCAACCTGACACGTTTCATTCTGTGAGGACTCTATATGCAAGGACAAATTTCTCTGGCCAAACCATCTGCCTATGCATTAGCTTCAATTGCAGCTTGTAACTTGTAAGTATTTGAATCACCCTTGTATAGGATGTTAAAAATAGCACAAGTGGGACAGCTGCAAAATTCATTCTCGACATAGTAATTTGCATGAAAACAAAACTTTGCTAAATAAAGAAAATTGTGAACAAAAGTGAACAGAGCTCATCATCATATATCTTATTGTTATGTTGACACTTCCAGCAGCATAGAAATGGAAGAAAAATGTGCATGGAATACAGTTAGGTTCCTTTGTTTTCAGGTAAAACCCAGTAGCTCCAGATTTTTCACATCCTGCACAACTTTTAGCAAATGTTACAAAACCACTGAAAGCAACCCATTTTGTAACATGTATTTCCCACAAGTCACATAAATGCAGACACCAGTTATGCACTTGAGAGAGAATGTAGCGCTAACACTGCTCTACACAGCTATACATGATGGTGCGAACAGGGAATGTTTCCCCATCTAAGGTACAAGACCTAAATAACAAGTCTTAAATGGACACAAAACAGTCGCACTGCAAATTATAGTGTAGGTCAAAAAAGCATGTAAGAAACAAAAACAAAAAAAAAACAAAAAAAATCCCACACCTCTTGCAAAGCATGCCTCTGCCTGTTGCAGAGAACAAATCAATCAGGGAATTCCTAAGTACATTTCTTTAGCTTTTGCTTATGTAGCTTATAGAAAGTGTAGGTAATGCTTGCCGACAAGGATTTGCATAGATGGGCTTGTAACATGACTTGGGAGCAGCTTTGGTATTTGTATTCTAGCGAGTTGTTTAATTTGTTCATGTTCGAAATTTTTAGGTCAAAGAGCCTTGTGTCCAAATAGAAGTTTTTTTTTTTTTTTTTTGCCTGCGTTAGTCATTTGTGAATGTTACCAGAAAAGCCCTGTATTTGAACCTCCAGACAGCAAAAGCCGTGGTTTCAACTCTGTTTTCATTCTTAAAATTAGTTCCTAACTTTAACCTCAAAATTAAACAAAGAAAACATAAAACCCTGAAACAAAGGACCCCAAGATCAAAAGGCTCATAGACTTTCTGTGCCACGTTATACATTCTAGTGTGCCCCTTCTTATATTATTTAGCTTTTACTAGCTTAACAAAGAGAACTCAGCGTGACCGAATCACTGTGACAAAGCTTTAACAGCAATGAGAGTTACTGAGCACCTTTATAACAATATACACTTAGAGTCCATACACAGTTAAACCTCGATGTAGTGAACATAATATCATTAAAGCATTTAACTTTTATAGCTTTATGCCATTACAACAACATTTTCAGGTTCAATACAGCAAAGCTTGTTGATCTGCAATCTCAATGCAATAAACATTCACTGCTGCATTAAAGGGAGACTGCATCAGCGAATAGGAATTTCCGTGGCTTCCAGTGGTCAAATGGTTGAACCACATGTGATTGTTTATGAGTACGCCTTTCCATTCGTGCACCCTTTTGTGAAGAGTAGCCACAAAATGAAGCTGTGTTTTTTCTGGCAGCAGAGAACTTAGCTGGTCACGGCCTTGATATACACCCACAAACTTGAAGGCCATAAGCTAGTGAGTGTCGCATTGTTCTGAGGTACTAGAGGGCATATGTATAATCAAATTGCATCACTGTATTGTACGGTTCCCTCCATGCAACATAGTTCCATATTCTGCACATGCCTACACCAGCACCTGTTTTTGTGTTTGTGTTGTTGACATGTTGCATGAGACAAGCATGTGTAGCCATAAAGAATGGTACTAAATGTAATGCCCACTTGCTCACAGACAATGCTAGTAGCTCTAGGATCCCACAAGTGATGTGGACTGATGAGAAACAGGATGCTGACACTTGTTCTGGGATAGCACACAGCTTGCTCTCTGTGATCTTTAGGATGAAAGAAGGTATCGTGGATGTGTTGAAGAAATGAAAACACAGTAGAATCTCGATGATATGAATTCGTAGGGAGCACGTAAAATATTCATATCATCCCGAATTCATATGAGCCAAAACAAGTTAAAGCTGATCATGAAGATGAACAAGAACTTTATTGGGGTCAACTACTTCTTGCTGAAAAAGTCCATGATGTTCTTTTTAACTTTTTTAGCTTTGTTGTCCCTCAAGAAAGCCACCTAAAAGGAATAAAACCGTGCAGCGGTTTCTTCACTCACGCTGCCGGTGCTTATGGTGCGATGCAGTACATCGAGGGCGTCAAGGTTTTCCGACATTGACGGTAGGAGATCACACTCGCCGGCATCTTCACCATCACTCTCAGACTCGGTATCCTTTGCCTCGTCGACCAATTCAACGATGGATCGCAGCCCACATGTCGCTACGTTGTCGTCTGCGATGACGAAGTCTCGCGCCGAAGCTCGTGTTTCAAGGTTCTCCCAACTCTCAATGTGCAAATCGTCGTCAAGCTCTTGGTTTTCTTTCGTCGAAGCTGCATCCAATTCCGCGAAAAATCCACACTTGCGAAAGCAGTTCGCGATCGTGTCCTGGGTCACATTATCCCAGGACATGGCCAAGGAATGTAACGCGTCAAGCAGGCTACTCCGCAAGTTTTCGTCCTTGCGCTCAATTTTCACCAGAAGCTTCCGCACAAGCAATCCCTTGAAATGATGCTTCACATTTCGGATTATTCCCGCATCCAGCGGCTGTAGACGGCTCGTGGTGTTTGCGGGCAGGAACCTTACGGCGACATTGCTGAAGTTGCATCTTTCGGATGGGCCGAACACTGGTCGACGAAAAGCTAATTTTTTCTGTTTTTCGCTGCCAGTTTCCGGTCGAAAGTCGTAGGGAACGCGCGGAAAGAATCTGAAGTAAAAAATCTGAGTCAGTCGCTCATGTGAAGCGGTCATTTCGCGCGGTCGTATCATCCGCAATGTCTGGGGGAACTGTTCGTATAACACTGAATGACGGCGCATTTTATACAACGTAATCCATCCAAAACAAAATTAAAGTTCGTATCATCGCGAAATTCGCATAAACTGTAATCATATCATTGAAATTCTACTGTAATTCCCCATGAAAGTAATGGAACAAACAGATGCTTTTTTTTTTTCAAATAAGAGCGTTACTAGTAGTGCACTCCTCTTGGAACAAGTTTTCAGTTTAAAGGGACTGTCTACCATTCAGAAACTTTTTATTTGGCTGTCGTGAAAATAAGATCTTGTTTCTTACACTGGCAGAAACGAGCATACTTGTACCCTATAAAGAAAGGAATGGTAATTTTTAACTTGGCCCTAGCGGTTATGAAAAAAAAGAGCCAGGCCTGTGTGGAACCGCAGGACAGTGACAGCATAAGCTGGAGGAGTGACCTTCTTAGAGGCCATTTTAAACGCTTCAGGAAACTAGTGCAAGTAGAAGTGGTAGGTATACCCTGACAATTAGGGAAGTACCCACTACGCCATAATTACTGCAGTGTTGTAACGTGCAAATCTGTGTAACTGCACATCTTAGAGAGTCTCTTGGTGTCGTTTTCCCGAGAGTGAACCGAACTTTCGACCCGGCGTCGATGGTGAACTGCAGTTTGGGCTTCTCTCTGCACAGGAGTCTGTTGTGCCCGACGTTGCCTTACTGCAGCCGCACGCATAGTTCTGCGATTCGCTTCTTCAGCAGCGGTCCGCACCTTGCGAGGAGGCGCCATCAGGTATATTGAAGAGCCAAGTCAGGTTGCTGGTGGGGCTGCGCACGTCGCCTGCCGCATGATGCATGGCACGATAGCACACGAAAAAGGGCAGCGCTTCATAATAATAATGACGGAAAAGTTGAAGAAGATTGTTTCATAATAACGATGTTGATGATGCCTCTGTAATGGGTTCAGAGCTACAGAGCATACAGCCCTGTGTTCTTTCAAATGATCCTTCGAACTAGTTATGCAATCCACTTTCTGCAACGTGTAGTGGCATATTATTATTCTGTTACGTAACATTACATTTGTTAATGCAATTCCTCGGCAGACGTTATACCTGTTTAGGTCTTTTAGCGAAGATTTTTCAAGCACAGGCGTAGCTCAGTGGTAGAATGCTCGACTGCCACGCAGAGGACATGGGTTTTAATCCTCCTCGGTCCTGGTTATTTTTTCTAAAATTTGTGCGATAGCGGTTACGGACACTGGCGGCGGCGGTGGACAACTACGGTGCCAAAAATGGCCCTTGTTGTGATCTCATAACAGCTTACGCTGTAAAAATGACCGGTGGCACCATACTTGGTGATGTGTGTCAAACTCCAAGGGTAACAAAAAACCATAAAATATCCATGCAGGTTTGCTTATTGTGCTTAGAGACACAAATTTATTACTTACCATTGTATTTTACACACATCAGGAAGCATCTTTTGCATCAGAGAGCAACTTCGTTCTTCAAATTAATATTGCAAAAAACCAGTAACCAGTTTTGCCAGCATCCCTACAGATGCAGATAGGGTGCCCACAAAGATGGAAAAATTCTGTTTTAAAAATTTCTACTCACTTTCCAGCGAAACTACCACAAGCTTGTGCACTTCAAATGGCACACTTTCTATTTTGATAAAAAACAGCAAATTGATGACGGATGGCAGACAGTCCCTTTAGGTAGCCAACTGATTTTCTGGAGCTGCTTGCGCTTTGCACTTATCCTAGGCATTGTGGCCTGCTTAAAGCCATGTGGGTGTTCGTGGCTACGCTCAACTTGTAAGTTCCATTAAACCAATGCATAACGGTGAAAATTTATGTCATACCAGCTATTGCTTAGTATTTTGGACACCACGCATGTACGGTGTTGCTGAACAGAAAGTATGGCAGCTGGGAGCAAGGTTGCCTTACATCCATGTCATTTTTTTAAGCAAAGCACTTTTGTGGTGTCTTCTAGGGTTTGATGTTACATTCATCAAACTTTGTGGAGAGTCGTTCAGTCGTAGCACTGGTGTCATACTATGTACCTTGAGCAGTAGCTGAGGTTATAATGGCAAGCTGTGACAGCAGAATGGATGTGAAAGTTTTACTTACACTGATCACCGAAGTACATTTGAATAGTGTTTCTTCCTTTTGGCTTTCTTGTGCCATAGAGAAACTGTGATCAGAACTTCATTGAGTGCATCAAACCATGAAAATAGTTGGAAGCGCTCATGTTCAACAAGAGTGATTTGTTTTTAAGTGCAATATTTTTTGCATACTGCCCGAACATGTGGACATTTTCAGGAGCTTCTTCATTGTCAAATAGAGTCTGCTGGTGAGTTTACTTGGTACAGAAAGTGGAGTGTTAAAATAATGAAGTCAAATACAGGTTTTACCAACTTGATTATATGGGGGTCTAACTGCACTTACATTATCCTGGTAATAACAGATGGCACAGTTTTGTCATACCTTTACAAGCTATATAAGTGGCTTTTTGTAAATATTTTCACCTGATTTCTTGCATTATTGCTCTTGGCTTGACCATAGAGTAAATTGTCATATTTTTGTTGAAGTGGCCTTCCAAGCCCTTATTAAGCAATTGGAGAATTACCTCACCATTGTACAACATTGTCTCCCAAATGTCCTACCACAAATTTCTTTTTAATTCTTAAATTATTACCAGAGTTACAGGTATTTACCACATGTGCCAAGTGCCTTTCTTTCCCCACTACAAGCAGTGCAGAGGGGTGAGGGTGGGGGGGGGGGGGGATTATATAAGGGGGTAGCATACTGCGCAAAAGTTACATTTCAGCATGTAATCTCCTCGTACATGCTCTCTTATAATTTCCTTTGAACATGCTGGCTGCTGTTCTTGGATCAGGCACAGGTGAAACACCTCGACAAGTTCACATAGCTCATCGACACTCATGGTGGACCCACAGCAGCTGCAGCGCCATCACTATGCAGAAAAAGTAGCAACAAGCAACAGTTGCTAGTTGTGCAATGGGGCTGCAGTAAGAGCTTTGTCCTGTGTCATTTGACTGACAGATACTAGCCACAACCAGACTGCACATTTTAAAGTTCTTTCAATTAGCTCAATAAGAAGCAATATCTGAAGTTATCTGGCTTGTGAGGAATGTAGAAGAGCTAGCATGTACTGCAAAGTGCATGTGTAGTTTGGGAGACTATGATATGTAACAGTGGGTACCACTGTAGTGGGTCCAGTATGAGACAAGCCACTGATTCTGGTATCTCATGTTTTAAGAACACACATGCAGTACACAAGGTGCGGCTTTACACAAGTGTAATAAAAAATGAAAAATATTAGCAGACGACTGTCAACTGCAAACTGAAATAGCAATGAAATGCTTTTTCAATCTTTACGACATCACACGCATGTACTTCATGTACTTTTTGTTTATTTAACTAAAAATGAGCTCTAATACCATTACTGAGAATATTCTCTTGATCATGAAATCAGCCAGTGGGTGTTGGACCCACCTGCTCCTAGCTGCTGCATAAATGTTGACAACACTGAGAAGGAGAGAGCAAGCAATTTTTGCCGGCTCTTGACACAATATTGTTAACTGCCTGCTATATGCAGTACAATAATACTTGGCTCGCACGTTCACAACAGTCTTGTCTACAGACTGGCAACGTTTTCTCAATATGTTAAAAGGGGCCCCTTTAAGTGTTTGAATGTAGGTTACCTTATTTTCAAAAATTGTTTAAGTGCTTCTACAAGCTACATGACTAAATGACTGAAATGTTGGTAACTGAAGACCAACCATAAAAAAATTCATCTATGTTTCTGAGCTAAGTGAAACTGCTTTAAGTGAAAAAGGCTCAGCATCTACTGCTTCAAGTCACATTGGAAAATAAGCAAGTGCTATGGGTAAGTGCACTCATTAGGGTGCTAGTGCTTCCTTTGGACATTTCTTTGACACTAGATGATAATTTATATCATGCATATGTTGCAGGTATTATAGCAAATATTTCAAAAGCAGTACATGGAGATATTGGTACAAGGCCCACTCTTTCTGTACTGCAAATGCACGCAGTGAAAATCGAAAGGTCTATGTATCATGTCCTCGTTCTAGTGGCTTTCAGTAGTAACGACTCCTTTTTACAGGAGAAGGCAAATGCTACAGTAACCCAAGCCAAAAAGGAATGAACTGCCCCACTGTAACTAATGGTGAATTACAGCAGTGGATTCAGGGTAGCCCAGTGACTCTGCGAGTACTTAGAATCATTCTAAGAATGCTGCCTCGTCTGCAACAGAAGTGCAATTCATGCTGCTGGAGTACAGTGTGAGAGCATAACTGCATTACTGAGCCTGGGGAGGCGAGCCTTCATAGTTCTTTTCGTCAGAGCACGTTGAACAGCTCTACAAGGCAGTCACTGGGTAAAACTTGCTCTTGACCTCTCATTGGAACATATGACTTGCACCTTCATTGGTTCATTGGAACACATATGCTCCAAAATTAGCATGACAGTTTCACTATCTTTACTGGAATTCATCATAATCCTAATCTAGTGTAATCAAGCAAAGCAGCACCACAGATGATCTTTTTAAGGTAAGGGCAGAAAATTGTAAAAGCCAATGGTATATTGTCACAATTTGACTACACTTGTACAAGACCTTAAGGCTTCTAATCAGAGTGTAAAAAAAAAAAAAGAAGTTTAGTTTCGATTTGGGTCCAACATGAACAATTTGATTCCAGTTAAGTTTTGGTTTGCACACAAAGTTTCATAACTGTTCGTGAACTGGTTCATAACATTGAAAAGGTTCACAAACCGGATTGGTGCAGTAAACATTGAAACGCTGAACAGTGCTATTCACTTAAATGTGCTAACCCGAGGCACTCAAGACAACACAGCTTAAGTGCACACGGAAGTTCATCAGGACCCCCCCCCAAGAAAAAAAGAAAAGAAAAGAAAAAAGGAAACGTGTCATGCTACACTTGGGGCTACACTCGGGTATAAGTCAAGTAAAAAGCGGCTTCTGCCTGTCAAAGGGCGCCCCTCCAGACAATGGTGCCACTCTGTCAATGTTACATCGCGGTAGACCCTCTACGCACCGCACTATGATTTCTCTCTTGAGCATGGCGCGGAGGTGGTTTGCCGCGATGTCAAGTTGACAAAGCGGCACCACTGGCTGGAGGGGGGTCCTCTGATAGGCCGACACCGCTTTTTTCTTGACCTGTACCCGAGTATAGAGTTGTTTGCAACAGAAAATTTTAAGCAACCCTGGGCGGTAGCAAAGGAAGCTGGCCAATTGCAGGGAGCACTTGCGTACTTGAAGCTTTGGAGATACAGCCCTAGAACTTGTGTTTTGCAATTTTTTCATTTACTGTACTGTCGTGATTCTAAGCACCGCCCATTTTCAAAGAAAAATATGGGAAAAATAGTTTGTCTGCCCCCCCCCCCCCCAATTCTAAATACCCCCTTTTCTTTCGATGAAGAGAATGTAGCCTGTGTCAAACATGCTCGCTCATCACCAATATTTGAGCCCATATCTGTGCCCATGTCTCTTGGTGTCTGCTATGGGATACTGAAAGCGGCAGCTCAAGTAGCACGATGAACTTGAGTTTGAGTGGCAGTGAGAGTGAGCAACTGACTATCAGACACAAAAAGTGAGTTCCCTGTGTTCACCTATTTTTCTTCTTACTGTTTGAAAAACAAAATGTGAGTCTTTGTGCCTATGTCATAGAAATAGTGCCATGAAAAGGGGGTGTGGTAAGCAGCAATTTTAAATTTTTCTAATCTAAGCACCCCCCCTCCCCCCCTCACATTGAGCCTCGCTATCTTTAAAAAACGGAGGTGCTTAGAAATGAGCAGATAGGGTATTTCATTTTTGTTGCCAATTATATGTTGTGCTGTTTGGACAGTATGTCCCTAAGTTATGTCAGGAGGCAGAAGGCGCCGGCCTGTTGGCAAATCAGGAACAGCTATCAATGTTTCAATGAAATCACTTAGTGAAAATCCCAGAGCAGGCATATACTCATAAACACAGCCATCTTATGAGCCCTGTGGTACATGGCAAGCCTGTGCAGATGTTTGACATGTCCATCCTTGAGCTCCCTTTCGCCTGTTTCTTTTTATTGATAATTACACAGAGAATGGGCAAAACAGTAGGAAGTTATACCAGTCTTCAATGAGCCACATTTTTCAGCCAAATCACATCCAAATATTAAGGACAAAACTATTTTTCAATAGTAAATAAAATAAAATCAGATAAAAAGTTTTGTGCAGTCTGTTGGCAAGAAAACTCATTACATAATTTGATACAAGTGCACTTTTTACATGTCTTCACACTTAAAGAAAAAAAAAAACGTGCACTATCTAATGTGAAGTGCGGTGCTTGTGTATGGATTGCAGCAGTGCGCATCATTTTTAACACAGAGACATTGAGATAGCTATATAATACATTGCTTTGCCTAACTGAAACGGGCGCATTCATGGAGTGCACAAAGGTGTGGAACATTACATTTCGTCGCTTTTGAAACCCCGCACCCCATTCTTTTAGACGCGCTATCTTTTACTGAAGGCAAAAAGAGGATCCATCCATCTGAAAGCATGTAAATGTCATTAAAGTGCAAAGGGCATGATAATGCAGACACCTCTCGCTTCCAATGAGCATTAGTGGGAAGAATGGAGTATATCGTCTGCCTAATCCTTTGAGGGCTGGATTTTTTCCCAAAAAGCAAACACCCAGGGTCATATTTTTATTGCACATTTAAAGTACTCGATATATATATATTGTGGGAGATGGCCACGTCCCAGCCTGCAGTTCTCAGTCCACACTAGCCAGAAGAAAGGCGCCACACCCAGCAGTGCGTCTCGTCCTGGTCCAGGCTAGCAGCAGCGCGCGCCACGCACTGCAAGATCACATTGTCGTCGTCCTTTCGCAGCGTCCCGCTTGTGGCGATCCCCACACTCTCCCTCCCTCTGTGATGACAGTGGTTTGTGGCGGCCTGCACGAAGATGCGACGCCATCACCGGAGGTGTAGTTTGTAAGAGCTGGGGCACCAAACGAGGAAGCGAGGGACGAAGCAGTGCAGCTCCGGGCATGAGGTCTTCCAGCATCCCACGGCCCTGAACCTTGAGAGGTCTTCCAGAAACCGGCGGGTGCTAAAACGCGCCCGGATGCAGACGCACAAGTCGTCACTCTCGCCGACCTCGTCCTGAATGGTGCACCCAGCAGACATCCAGTGGGCGCAGTCGCTTAGTAACACCGACCAACCACCACAGGTGCGATGCACAAGGGAGGGTCTAGAATCTGCTTGGCAATGCTCTCCTTTCCGTGATCCCGCTGGTTCTCCCAGCACAGTATCTCAAATCTCAAACAGCTTGTTGTAGTAGAACTTTCTAGCTCAAACCAGTACAGGGCTTCCTTGAGCTCGGCAACCTAATTCGCGTTCTCATCAATGATGTCGGAGAAGTCCCCAGTGCCGACGTCACATCCAGGAACTGTCACTACCCTTGGCGTGTGCCCTGGGCACCTGCACAGTGGTGAACAAAGCCTCTGGTACCAGTCTGGTAACTCTCCTCAAAGTTGTTCTAGGCGTAGCAACAGTTGTACAGAGCAGCGTGGTACCCGTATAGCTTCGATGTGGGATAAATGCAGGGCCTGGCATAACTGGCTTCCGGTGGTGCGGCAACGGGACCCAGGTAATGGGCGTCGAACAAGTCCTTTGACTACTGAACCAGCTCTAACGTTCTCTCGGTAACTTCCTTCGGCCAGTCGCTCCACCAGCACTTCTCTGTAGATGCCGACCTGTTCGAAGGACTCTCTCAGGACTTTAAGTCCTTTATTGATTCGCGCCCTCGCTAGGCCTTCAGGTTCACCTTGCTCAGGTTGACTGCTCTATACGTCGTTCCCAGATATGCGTTGACCCAGTTCAAAGTCCCAAAGCCTCGAAACTCCCGGCGTAGTTGCAGGCGGCACCAGCTAAGCCACAGCCAGCGCTACAGGCGGTGTTGGTCGGGGCGTAGTCGGCATCGAAGGAGACGGCGTCGTTGCTACACTCCTCTAGTGAGTCGGAGCCGGGTCTGCCATGGGCCAGGCGTCGTCACTACACTCCTCTAGTGAGTCAGAGCCGGGTCTGCCATGGGCCAGTTTACAGACTCTTGGTTCTTAGGGACCGGACTCTTCGACCTTCAAGCCTGCTGTCTTCGGGCTGAGCGACAGGCCTTGACGGCGGCCCAAGAGCATTTCGGGGCCGATCTCTCATCGTGGCGCACGCTTGGAGATCTCCACGCTGGTCTGGATGGTGATCATACATAGGCTGCGGAGCGAGTGACGCAGCTTCACCCCACGAATCCGGTCCTCCCCGGAACCTAGCAGGGCCCCACGTTGGGTGCCATTGTGGGAGATGGCCGCGTCCCGGCCTGCAGTCCTCAGTCGACGCAAGCCAGCGGAAAGGCGCCGCACCCAGCAGCGCGTCTCGCCCTGGTCCAGGCTAGCACCAGCGTGCGCCATGCACTGCATGATCGCATCGTCGTCATCCTTTCGCAGAGTCCCTCTCGCGGCGACCCCCACAATATATATATATATATATATATGATTTTTTTAGTGATCATAATGTAGCAAAAAATGTTTTCCACATGTATAAATACATTGGCTTCTCAAAAATAATACAAATAAAAGTAAGAGCGAAACTTATACTACTAATAGTTGTTGAACGTTCAATCAAATAAGTATGTTTCACGGGGTTAAAAAATGTGCACACCCCGAAAGAACATGCTTGGGCATGGTAACATCATTTGCAAATGGTGGCATCATTTGTATGTACCAGTGCTCACCTGCAAACAACTCAAATTGTACCCCGGTGAGCAATTGCCTAGTATTCGGCAACACTTTTTAGAGTGATTAGAAACAAGATAGACAAAATTTTTTGCAAGTGAAACAAACGAAAACCACCCACAAGACAAAATCAAACTTAGGGCCTTCCACCAGCACACATGCAGATGTAGGAGCCATAGCTGATGCATGGCCTAAACCGACCTTGAAGAGAAAAACGAAGGTCAACAGTGGAAGAGTAAAATTTCCTACATCACCGCAGGGTGACAGCACTTAATGGGCAAAAAAAAGAAAGGAGCTGAGTATATGGCATGTATTTCAAACATACACACTACAACTTACGTCTATGTCACTGACCATACTGGGCTTTTTTTGTGGAGACGTACATGTATGTATGTGATTAACCCTCAAGGGGTTGACAACCAAGGCTGCCTGTGTGGAGCGCCTGCATGTAGTGACTACACAGAACACAAAGGTGTCTGGGATATGTACTGCCAAACCACCTTAGGACGGAGCCCGCTGGCATATAGGCCCACAACAGCAAGAAACAACACGTTTACTACATTGCATGTGCAGCCTGTGCTTGTATCTGCAGTGTGCAAAGGGCCACAAATCACCTGTTCTATGACTACACTTGAACCTCATTATAGCAAAGTTTAAGGGATACATAGAATTACTTTGTTATATCCATTATTTTGCTATAACCCATTAGTGCCCTTAACTGTAGTATTTACCATTTGGGTGCAAATAAGACGGGGGCACTGTAGCTTGTGGTAATGCTATAGGGCCATGCATCCGCTGAAGCTTTATCAAAGGGGGGGAAAAAAGGAAAGAAGATTGACTCGTCAGTACTGTGCAAATTGGCAGATGGCACGACAGGTTGCGTTCTGTTGCAACGTGATTGTCTTTTGCTTCCGCTTAGCGCATGGCTCGTCCACGCTACCACAAAACCGCAGAAACGGCAACGCTATCGAACAGTCAATAACTAAAATACACTCGTCACGAACGAGCAGCATGTCGCGGACTACTGAGCTCACCGCCTTGGCTGCCACGATGCACACGATGCGTAGGCTAACAACCATCACCGCGCGAGCTTGGCTTGGTTGTCTTGCGGTTCCCGAGGTCACTACATCGGCAATTAAGGGGGGACGTGGCAGTGAAAACTATCTTTGTTATTTATGGGTATAAACTGATGAAATTTGGCACACTGATGTAGTTTGTTATGCTGATATCTGCAATGAAATCAGTTTTAAGCTACATATTATAGTTTTTGAGTTCTATCACCTTATAGGCCTTTACAGTCACCCCCTTAGCAATCGGTCAATTAGACAGTATTTCGGTACCATTTTTACTTAAGCATATACACTAAGGCCCACTGTGCGCTGTAAAGCTGTTCGTTGATTTTTTTAAAGTCTAAATCAGTACAGAAAAAATTTTTGAAATGTCCTCAACATATTTTCTTACCTAACAACATTTGCAATGACATAATTATAAAAGTTTATGTGACGTGCAGGTGTAAATGAATAGCTTTACGGCACTCACCAACGTTTCAGGATCTAAGTGAAGAAGACAGAATCAATTTAGCTTAATTAGTTATGAAATGGCACTGGGATGACTGACAGCAACTGCTCAAAAAATGTAAGCTGAGAAAACTGAGCTCAAAGTTTTATTTCATGAAAGCAGTTAAATATTAACTTTGAGCAGGTAACTTCTTTCTCGCTCTTGCAGGTTTAATTTTTATTAGAGAAAAACAGTGGTGTGGGTATCCTCAGGTTTGATTGCTCCTTTTTACGATGATACCAAGATGGCGGCACCTTTGGAAGCCCGATTCTCTTGCGATTTTGGATGACAACACATAGATAAAGTGGCAATTTCTGTATTACTACTGCATATTTCATTATAATATTCCGCCACAAGGTAAAAGAAGGTCCAAGGATCATGAAAAAAAATAAATTGAAAAATGGAGAATTTTGACCAAATTGAGCATTCCCATTGCCACATCCTCCCTTAACTCTAGAAGGCCACACCCAGCCGCATCGGCATTCGGTAGCATTCACAGGTGGCCATAATGAAAGAGGGTGCCGTAATTATTTCTCACCACGGCATGCAAGCAGGTGCACTATCGCATTTGTCCCTCATATCCCTACTGCCGGCCATCCGATAAAGCACTTAGCATGGCCTTCGAGATCGGCACGATAATGTCCTGAAGGCCATGCTCTGACATGCAGCTGCTGCAAGCAAAAAGAAAAAAAAAAGTGGGGTGGCAAGTGAAGTCTGCGGTAGGTCGAAGGAAGGCAGCAGCACATATTGGTGCGCGCTGCTGTTTGCATGCGGCTAAGCGTGATATGTGCTGCAGTTTCATTGGGCCACAGGATTTTTGAATCGCCGTGCCGAATGGCTGCTGAACATCGTGGGAAACGATTTTCTTGGCGTGAAGGTGCACCGGTTTTCGGGCAGATTTTCGGATTGGGAGACGATTTTCATTGTAGGTATCCATTGAAAGATCAATTTGAGTTATTTAAAACGAGGTTTCAAATGCATGCATGTGATTTCAAAGGGAATTTTATTTACTTCGTTGTATCCATTATATTGTTATATCCCGTTACATTATAATGAGCTGCGAGTTCTAAGTTTATATATTATGTTCTAATCCCTCCCTCTTGTTTGCATTTATGTTTACAAGAATAAAATCAATATCCTTGGTTTGCTCAAAGTGAACAGACATCTCCTGTTGTTTCCATATCTGTAAAGAAAGTTTCCATCTTACAAGTTTCTTAAAAGCTGCACTTTAATATCCCAAAGTTACATAGCTAGGCCAACCAATATTTTAGATTGTCAATTGGCTTTGCTCTGTGGCAGATATTCAGCACCTACCAGTGTCAACCCCGCAGTTTAACTAGAGAATATTTTAGGGGCGAAGCTCCTCTTAGTCTAACCTTGTCATGCGTCAGTCGTCAGGCGTAACCCGCGTGCCTCCCGGCACGCGCTCGCCCTCGGCGCGTGCCTCTCACTCTCTCTCTCCCGGCGCGTGCCTCTGCTGTCTTGTGTGAGAGAGAGAGAGACAGAGAGAGAGCAAAAGGCGCGCGTTGGCTATGGAAACGCTCTTTCTTAGAGGAACGCTACCAGCTCGCAAAGAAGGAGAACGCGCCCTCACCCGCGAGAGACAACGTTGGCGCAGGCAGCGTCTCCTAGCGAGTTTCTTGATTGAGAAATACCGACTGCTCGCGTTGGAGAAGCGTTCACCGGCAACCCATATATATATATATATATATATATATATATATATATATATATATATATAGGCACTGGATCTTGACTTGCAATGAAGTGCTGACCCATGAGGATTCGTAGCGCGCGCGTTAACTAAATTAATCCGGAACTCGGCACGATCTACAATGAACCTCCCGAGCTTCGCCCACTCATCATCATTCACTCCGTGGATATGCTGTAATTTTTTTTCAAGTTCACTTTTGCTGGCTATACATAGTTTATATTTGCAGTGAAAATGTCTACATTTTATGCTCCACTTCAGCAGGCCGAACAGCACGAGGTTTCACAGGTGATTTTGAAAAGGATTAAAAAGCGAAACACACATCAAGTAAATAAAAAGATAAAATATGACAGAAAGAAAGGCCAAAAACTGATTGCAAGCAGTGTTACGTTCATGCAAAGAACTGAAACGGTAGGCCTGTGATGAGCCATGGCATTCCTCATTGCATGGCTGTTTGCATGAATGCTTTTGTGTGTGTGTGGCTTTGCAAGTATTAGCAAGTGCTATGGTCTCCCTGTAAGATACAAAATGCTATGACTACAAAGTCAAAATGGCTTATGTGGCTACAGCCACCCAGTGCACTGTATATTGTAAGCAAAAGTCTCATTTCACTTTCAAAAACCTAGCTTGGCTAAAAGAATGCTTTGATTTGCATATAAACAGATCATAGGCCAGTAAACCATAAAAGCACACAGCTGTTAGTGTGTTGATAATTTAATATTTCAGAAAACATGAATCACATGAACATGGTACTGATAAATAAAACATTACATTTCATAGCTAGGGCAGCACCCATCTGGTCCTCACTAATGCTATTGGGAGCGAGGACATAGCGTGGCGCCGCCATGTGGAACAATCGGTGTGACGCGCAAAGTTGGATTCCTCCGCCAGCACTGCCTTGCTCAGCACGGAGCTGCTTTGCACATCGCCTTTTTATTGTTGTTGTTTTATTTCAGCTAGACGATATCTGCAAAATACTGTTGTGGCTACGTTATTGATTGCACCACAAGGTAATTAACTCTTCCAGAAAAAGAATAGCTTCATTACAAAGCTTTAGGCACCGCGTCGACTGCTGTTGTCGTCTGCTATGGTCACTGGTGAGGATACCACATGTGCGGAATCCGCTGTTTTTTTTTTTTTTAGGTGAGATAGCATTTTGATGAATGAAAATGAATGAAAAGTAAGCATCAAGGTGGTTTTAGCGCGTGGTTGCGGTAAATACACATAGTTTTTGGCCACAAGAAAGGCGTGCGACGTGTTTCTCGTGCAATTCATTCATTGTATGTTTGCATCAACAAAGGGACCACCGCTGACTCGAAGAAATGGCATTAGCAAATCTGTATTCATGCTCAACACGCATACCCCTATGGAGCGCGATGCAAGTGGTTCCTTCATTTTGTGGAAAGCAAAGCAGCAGGCATAGAGCTGCATTCAATCGCGATGTTTTCACATGATTTATGGTGTACACGACATACGCACGTGCGCGCCTCATTTAAGCTTTTTATTTTCGGACAGGGGGTTCGCCTTAGGACATTGTGGCTTGATCACATTTTAAATTCTCGCCAGTATAACCCCAAAGACACTTCTGCCGGGGGCACAGTTGTCCGTTGCTTCTCCTTTCTGTTGCTTATTTTTCCCGCGTATGCAAGACTCGTTACATGGCAACGTTCGATCGCGATTGAGCCAGTTCATGACTGAATTTTTCGACGAATGACTCCCGTTCGTATTTTGCACAAAGGTGCCTATAGCGATAGAAAATACAATGTAAGACCCGGACGTATTAGTTTACGCATTTGAATGCACTAGCACGCAGCAAGGTGTAACTCATTATGGTCTAAATGCTTCAGTGAAACTATCAGTGTCCAGCATCTACGCCTTCATTGATAAGCCGTATGACACCCCGCAGCTTCTGATAGAAGGAGAATCTGTGTTTGAAGCTTGCCATGTCGTCGTCTGCAGTCTAAAAGGGGAAGAAGTGATACCAGCTGGGCTCATTTTGCAGACGTCGTCTGTTAGAACATACCACGCTTCCAATAACTCCGAGTGCATTTTTCAGCTTTTGTGGTCCCTAGGTGTCCGCGAACGTGAAGTAAACGCGAAGCAACGATGTTTCTAGATAAAAACGCTGGAAGATGGCGTTGAAAATGCGTGTGAACTGTCCACTACGCCGGAGGCTCGGATGGCTCGGTGCGAGGTGGGATCGGGGGATCACGTGATCCAACTTTGCATGTCAGAACGACCGCTGCGCCAGCATCTCCAGTGGTGGCCCTCGCACCCAATAGTAGGATACAACTTAAAACAGCAGTTGGCAACAAATGCAGGTGCCCCACCCAGGTAGGTGTTACTCCGCCAGCCAATCGCAGAAGCGAACAAAATGGACATCATGCAGCCTTTTCGAAATACCGCTGTACTTGATAACGAAGCTTCAAAGCGTTTGCTGTTCTTGAAGAACCTTTTCATTTATAGAAGCAATGAGGTGTGCAACAGACATTGAGAAAAGTGTACAGAGTCTGAGCAGATCCCTCTTCAAAAGGCTGCAGTACAGTTCATTTCACTTCTGAGCCCTTTTAGATGCGAAGCAGCTTATGGTCGGGGCTATGTCACTCCCTCCCTCCCTCCATCCATCCGCCGTGTGGCATCCACACCTGCACTGCGCATGTGCATCCCCTCTCCTCTCTGAAAGGTGCGCGTTGACTATGGAAACGCTCTTTCTTCGATGAACGCTTTACCAGCTCGCAAGGAACGAGAACGCGCCCTTGCCCGCGAGAGACAACGCTGACACAGGCAGCGTCAAACAAACCGATGCAAATGCGGTGTGCACCCCCCGTGCTGCTTCGCATCGCATCATGGTCCCCTTTAGCGGGAGATGGTGTAATTTTTTATGCATGAAACTTCAATGCCAACTAAGTTGAAACCCAGCATGGGGCATGCGCTGCACATTGTAGCGTGCACTAGGTTTTTGCATTGCAAGCATTCCATTCGAGTTCAATAAAGCTTTGTGGCTTTCATTGTCCCACTCTAAAAAAATGAGAGAAAACATAAATTTATTTATAATTTTATTTTTTCAGGTATCGCTTTATTATGGCTACATGGAAAGTTTGAAGTATGAATTATTTGCAGCCTTGTGGAGAAACAGCTGGTGGTTACGAATGTGCAAGAGGGGCTTCACTGCAGAATCAAGTTGTATCCACCTACAGTGCACACTCACTGTCATGCCTACCTATCATTGCTAATAGCATGTTTTCTGCAGATTTCAATATCACAAGCATGACTGATTGAAAAATTGTGACAAAAAATGTGGTTCATCCCTCTGTCATAGCAATCAGTATAACACGAAAATGAAACTTGTCTTCACACACAAGCGGCAATCTGGCGTATCGAGGGGCGGGAGATGGGTTGGGTACTTCGGACTCCCCTTTGCATGCATACATCGGCGGCACCTTGACACTCTACAGGGATCTTCGACAGTTACACACAAGCGAAAGCTCTCGAATGACACATTTCTTCTGCAGCAATGCATTGAACACGCCAGCGCCCTGCGCAAACCTACCATAAACCAGGAGCATCCGCAAACAGTGAAACCTCGCAAGCGTAACCAAACTGTTTGTCAGAGGATCGTTTGTGAACGCACACTTCGCCGTGTGAAAGGTGCATCATTTGCTTGCCAACGCCCGTCTTTGTGTTCCTGGAGTAAAGCGCATCACAATGCAACTAGCTATCATATACGTCATACAAGACAAATTATGTAGCGGCCATGGCTGAAGAAACGCGCCGGCATAACACAGATGCCTGTGCACCGATAGAGGCGTCGAAGCTACTGAAATGCTAACTGCCATCGCACATATTAACGCGACAATTTATGACTTCGCTCCATCGTTCCTAGGTGGCGGTGGCACCACTCAGAACCAAGAGTGCAGTGAAAGAGAGGCGATGTTAATTTAAGAGCAATTTTGCTTGCTAAATATGTTTGCTTCAACTGAACTAACATCAATTAGATTCAAACTGTAAAGCGGCAAGAACGTCGACAGTTGGGCCAGATGGTGCATAACTTTTGAAGAAAAACCAGCTAAAAGCACATGGACACAGAAGAAGAAGCGGTATAGTAAAATGGTACAGTAAATATATAAGGCCTGTCTTTTCCTTCGTATTGCAAGTCTGTCCGTAGTATGGTCGGTAGCGCATCCAGCTCCTACTGGCGCACCCTGGCTGGTTGTGGGTTCGAATCCCAGCGGGTGGTACTTTTTCAATCTCAAATGTGTGTTTATTTTTCAGGCATCTACTTCCGTTACGGAAGTATGTCACAGATTTCTCGGTGGACCCCGGCATAAAACACTTTCATGTTAAAAAAATTTTCCAAGGCATCTTCCACATTATGCACTGGCCTACAAATTTTCTGTTACATACACAATCACACACATATATAAAGAGTGGGTACCATAAATATTGGTTGTCAATGCTTAAGCTCAACAGCAGGACATTTTGGTTCATTGCAGGCTATTTTAAAAGTATTTTTCCTTTTACTATACTCAATTATTTAAAAAGTGGAGATGGTATGGTTCATAACTGAGTAGACCTTACACTGCCTGCTGAAATGCAGAATGATGTATATAACTCCAAGGATAAAGGTAATACTGAACTTTTCAATAATGCTCCCAAAACTATATCTTAAGTGAACTAACATTACACAAAAATGTTCAGTAGGCATCTTCATCCCTGCAGCTTGTAGCCTACATGAAGCATTCACAACATTTGGATTGCCAACTTTAAACTACTTTCTTTTTATGGTTATGTTTTCCATCAATGCACTAAGAATGCAAGGAAACATAAAAAACATGTCATACATCTTTGCACCATTTGCTGTTCTTGTAGAACTCTGTTCATAATCGTGTAACAACACAACTTATATGTACCTTCTCTGTAATTGTTAGTGCAATTTTACTTAAAAGTGTTCCTTATGGCACATTTGACTGTGCCTTATATGTTGGGTGTACAAGTTTGAAGGCTTAAGAACTGAATTAGAAGGGGGTGTGAGTATAGAGGGAGGGGTAACAAAATGGAAATGATTGCCTTCACCTACAGAATGAAGCATTTTTGATTTTTAAGCTATACAATGAGGCAACTATTCACATGAGATTTCCAAGCTAGACGGTGGCGAGCCACAATACGTCAGTCTTCAGTTGTAATACCAATGAATGAGATCAATATAATAAATAATGTCAGAGCACAATGCTTCCCTGCATCTAATTAAACACAGCAAGGGTATTCATTCACTTCATAGATGAACTTATTTTTTTCTGATGAAGAAAAAAAAAGTAACGGAGAAATTTCAGTGTGCCAGATACACAGTCTAGCTACAATCAAATGTCAGGCACCTGTTAAGTGCTGCCTTAGTACAAGCAGATTCAAGAGATGACTACTGTGCTGCATACAGCACTTCTATGTTAACACACCTCAACTCACACTCCCGCTGCTAAAGGGGCACATTAAAAGAGAGAAACATGGCATTGGGTCTTCCTGAAGAGTTCATCCCCAAAGAGGCTTCCACCACAATAAGCTGCATCATGAAAGGAATATTTCAATGGCTGACCTGCACAGTTGACAATAATGTAGATGTGCTTCTTGACTGCTTCTGGGAGAGTACCTGGAGTAGCAGATGCAAGTGCACAAGGGCTCCTGTAAAAGCACCTCTCAATGAGCTTTGCCACCACTTCATGTGTGGACAAAATTGGCAGTCTTCAAAAACACAACGGACAGTGAACCACACATCGAAATGTTTGCATCATAGAAAGATTGTATGTGTAGTAGATGCTAAGGGCAGTTTTTGGATGACTGAAGCTGCAGCATGTTTGGCATTACACAAAGTTGGCAAAGGCTTGAAAGACAAAAGCCACTTGCAGAGAACACAGTAATGCTTCTACAATAGGGAAACACCAGCAATGCACCAGTGTGATCCTCTACAACAACAACAACAGCGAGATTCTTGCTGTTCTTTTGCTGAAATGAATCATGCAGTGCATATTTTTTCTGAGCTGCAGACCTGGAATTGTGCTCGCAGAACTTCTTTCACATATGTGCTGTTTGCAGATGGCTGTCCACATGATGGCTGCTCATCGTGTGGACATCATGAATTGCAGATGCCCAAATGTTAGCCCTGCCTGTTACGAAGTGTACTCGCATACATGGTACAGCTAATCACACAAGTTTTTGGATCACAGAGTGCATAAAGAAGAAAAAAGCAGTTTTTAAAATGTGTAAAATAGGGGAACCAAAGTTAGGAAACAATATTGACCATTTAACAAAAGAATGCAAAAGGTGCACAGAGGATTTAATAGTTTTCTGGTGCATGAAGCAGATTATGATGCTTTTTATGAAACTCCTTAATTCCTTGTGGCACTGGCACACAGCTTGAAATTTCATAGTTCACACAGCAGCGTAAATTAAACACTCCAGTTCCTGATCTGTGCTTTGACCGCAAGTTAAGCCACTGCTTCTATGCTCTGAAAACTTCTGTGAACAGCTGAATGAGTCACTTTCAATAAATTACAGGGCTAAAACCTATTGCATTTGTTCCACCGATCAAGCAACGAACACCTTTCTTGTTATTCCAACTTCACACATTATGACACACATGGCACTACATTCTTGTGCATAACTGCTCCTGGGTAAACAACCAAACGACCACTGGTACCTTAATTTAAGGGACTTCTGTGGTACTGGTGGCTACAGAAGGCATTTTATAAATAGTAACACTGCATCAACTTGCACTGGAGCTTCAGTAACATGCTAGTATTCCTTTGGCATTAAATAGATCGACTATACCTACAAAATGTATTATAGTGGTTTTACTTCTACCATGAAATCTGTGAAAATGCAGCTACTTAAAGAGGTACAGACATATAGACTTTGCAAATAAATTGCTGTGGATTCATTTAATGAGAGAAAATGCAAAAAAGTAAGCATACCATCTCAGAAAAGAACTTCAGAAAATAATTTTCTTGGTTTAGATGAAAAGTACTGGAAGCAGAAGAAATAGTAGTAGTCCATGCCCTAGTACCAATTATGTCAAAAACAAAGCATACCAGTTCCTCATAACATACTAGTGTGGGGGTGGCAGGTCAGAAAAAAAATGTCCCCCCCCCCACCCCTTTCATTGAAATATTTAGTTGGTAGGTATGTTCACACATAGAAACACATATACATAATATGCTAAGACGTCCCTCAAAATAACATCCTGGCTATGCCCCAGAAGTTGTTTCCCTTTTGGCTGCCCTCTATGATATCCTGACTGATTTGTCATCAGACTCACTTTTTATTATTTGGATATTACTGTGGCACTGCCATGGCACTGCCATGGATATACTGTATACCTGCAATTCAAAATGTGTCATGGTTGCACAATTTCTCGACAAAGTCTGCATGTTACTCATCACTAACATTGCATTTATTACCTTCCCAGCTGCTGATGGAGTAAAATGCAATTACATCATTCTCTTAGGAACGATTGTGGTCCCTTTCTATCAGAAATAAATTGGTCAGCATAGTAAACAGCTGTGGTGCATTTATGTTCAATCTTCCATAGCAAGCATAGCCATCTATGCATACCTCTCCCAAGCAATGCTCTCCAGAAAACTGGATGGCTACCTGTCTACCTGTTATGTGGAAATGGCTTCCCCCCCAATTACATTCATCATCATTGTCAGCGGGGCTCATGCACCCATGCTATGCGCCACCAGCCTGGAACGCATGCAGCGTCATCCAAACAGTCAGTTAGTACCGGGCTTCGAACAACTAAAGGTAGTAGTTCTCGTGGCGATTGTGCCTAGTGTCATCTCTGGGGACCTTAGCTGGCCAGATGCTCAGAAGCCACAGCCCTGAGCCCACACTGTCTAACTACCTACCTCATAAGCCTGTGAGAGTCTACTGATGGAGATTGAACCGCACACCTCCTGAAACTGAGCCTCAAATTGTAAAACCTGTAAAGTTTACAATTTACATCTACTATGCCATGAGCAAACTGGCCGATGTTTGTACTGTCAACGCAGCCTTCCAACAAACTGTGGAAGCAGTAGGCAAATATAAAGAACTAAGAACACATACACACATATGTACGCATGGACTGACACACACACACACACACATACACACACATGCATTCATGCACAGAGGTTCACACACACAAAGTACCAAAGATGGGATACATGTCTATCAATATCTCCCCAGGACGTAATACTTATGTACACTTCTTCTGGTACAATTTTTCATGCTTAACAGAAGGCCTTTGGTACAAAAGCAAAGGCAACTCTGGCGATTTTCTGGTGTCCACTGATCTCAATAAAATTTTCTATATATGTTCTCCTCATTATTGTAATAATATATACTAAGCCACAAGTCATTGAGTTTTCCTGAACATTAATTTTAAACTTCTTTAGCGGATTCCCATGTGGGCCACACCGTGTTTTTGACGTCATTACCTACAACGTTGACTACACAAGCAGATTGGCCATCAAAGCACAATGGCAATACTTCAGCACCCAAACTGTCACTGTGAGGTTCAGAAAAGCTGGCATATAACTCAATAGATTGTCCGATGACCTTGCCACTTTATTTTTTCTGGCATCGGCTTCATGTTTCTGATGACAGGGAGGCTGTGCCATCACAGTATAAGCTGCAGAGCATCTACCTGTTTTGGTTTTAGTTTGAACACATCATTCATTCGGTTATTTAAAACTATTGGTGAGTTTCTGAGCAAATTAAGTCACTCTGGCTGCTACAGGACTATCCGTACCATTGTAAAGCAGCAATATCCTACAGCAGAGACCATTTATAACGAAGCCGCTTATAGTGCAGGACCGGCTATAATGCGGTTTTTTCTGACCCCCGTTTACCCTCCCATATAACTTAATGTATAGGCATACCGCTTATTGTACAGCTCCGTGAGATGAAAGACTGGTTATAATGCGGCTGCCGGGAAATCAGCGGACAACTGAGGTCGCCAGCAGGCTTCACAATGGAAGTGCGCTGCCCAAGAAGAATGCAACGAATCGCCATGGAAGAGGAAAAAGCGCGGAACGAATGAATAAGGAGTGGAGGGAAGAAAAAAAAAAAACGGCCATGGCAGCAGCGCGTCGCAGGCATGCCCTGTGAGGATAGGATTGCCAAGGCGACGGAGAAGGCTGCTACGGCTGTTTGTCAGCTAATAACGCGCGCCCGCGATCGCATGACGTCCACGTTACCGGTGTTCGTCCCCAGTCTTTTTTTAATCATTTCACGCGCACTGCCCTTGAATCACCCTGCAAGCGCGATTTCTTGTGCACCCGATCCCTGTGTTGCCAAGGGCAACCTTCCCGTGCGGCACGCCGCCCATGACCCCACAAACTAGGCCTAACGAGCGCTACCTTTTCGGTGCTGGCTGCAGATAGGGTGCCGCGGGCGACTGTGGTTCCTGGCGGCCGCGTTTAAAATGCGGACAAATCACTTCGACAACAGAAGCGAAGGCATGGATGGCAGGTGCACCACTCGAATGGCGGTTTGCGATCGCTACGTTTTTTCCATTGCGCACGCATCAGAGAAAACTAAGGATAGCGCGTGCAGTAATCGGTTCCCGTTTCTGCGCAGTCCGGTTCCACGGGAAGTCCGCACTTTCCTTTTCTTTTTCTTTTTTGCACAGCACGGCCACGTACTTAAATCTTTGAAATATCAATTTTTTTTCTTTTCTTTTTTTTAAGCGGGTGAAAGCAGCCCGGTCGCGCACTTCGAATGTCTAACGCACGCCGCTGCCTGTTCGACAGTTTTTACACGTGTAGACTTTAAAAAATGTTGTTTTGGTTATAGTGCGGTACCGCTTATAGTGCGGGCATTCGTGATTCCGGCGGCTTGCGTTATAAGCGGTCTATGCTGTAATACGGTGACAAAACAGCCCTTTTAAGCACATCTACCACTCAACAACTTCACATTTTTACCTTCTTTTCGAATAACAAGCTCTTTCTTTATCCAACTCACAGTGGTTAAATGCTTGGAAAGTGGGTCCATTTTAGTAATACAAGGCATTTTTGCTAGCCAACAGCTTTCAGCAAGCATTTTTGCAGAGTAAAATGTGATCTACAATGGTATTCTATGTTGGCTATCAGTTTTCAGATAACACTCATTGATGCAATTGTTACAAAGCTGTGTGACAAACAAAAATTCCCCATAAAAGCTCGGAATGAGAACTAGTTGTTGTAACACTGTAAACAGAGCTTTACCAGAGACAAGTGCATGTCAGTATGCTTTCAACGATTAAGGCTCGATGATTTATAGGTCTCATACTTTTACAACCATAATGTGAGAATTTGTTGTGAAAATGCTAGAATGAAAGAGCACCTACATTACTATTCAGAACCAAATGCAATGCGAGATTCACCCAACCCTCCAATTCTCTTGGTGACCAAACTTAGCTCAACCACTTGGGGGGCCAAACTTAGTAAGAGCGTCACCAAAGTCACAATGCTCAAACATAATACAGACAGCGCCAGCCTTACACTATGAGGTGCCATGGAACAACCTTGGCTGTACTGCCCCCACACTATCTTAATACACCCATGTCTAGTATAGATACTGCATTACATGGTTAATGAACATGCAAGCACAAGCATAAAACATTTGGTCAGCTAAACAACAGTAGTCAAATACTGAATAAGGACAGACCATATCGAGTATTGCGGTGGGTACTGCGTGAGCTGCTTAACTGAACCAGGAAGCTAAAGAAAAATTTGCAGGTATGCGTGGTGCAGACACCTTAATGATGGTGCCCTGGGTAACCACGCTGGTCATCCAACTCTAAAGACGGCCCTAAATACAGATGTGAATGTATAGGTGACCGCAAGTAAGCAAGGAGTTGGCAGCACAATGAAAAAGGTTATGGCACTAAGCTGTTAAACATCCAGTCTGCCAATGTCTGCAAGACCTCATCTGTGCAAACACAACAACCCCAGTTCATGTAAGTGCTCACGGAATGAAATGAATTAAACCAACTAAAATAGAATTAAACCAACTAAATGCACAATCTTTTCTTATAGCCACATCATGTAGCTGCAAATTGGCCCTCTAAAGCTGGTGTTTGCTCTCGTGTAGGTATACAAACCAGTAAAAAAGCGCCAGGCCTGCGCGGAACTGCAGGACAGTGACAGCGTAAGCTGGAGGAGTGACCTACTTAGCGGCCATTTTAAACGCTTGAGGAAACTAGTGCAAGTAGAGGTGGTAGGTATCCCCTGCGCCTTAACTCTTATCATTACACCAAGTATGGAAGTACCTACTACGCCATAATTACTGCGGTATTGTAACGTGCAAATCTGTATAACTGCACATCTTAGAGTCTCTTGGCGCCGTTTTCCTGAGAACAAACTGAACTCTCGGCCCAGCGTCGATGGTGATTTGTGGTTTGGGCTTCTCTCTGCACAGCTGTCTGTTGTGCCCGACATTGCCTTGCTGCAGCCGCGCGCGTAGCTCTGCGATTTGCTTCTTCAGCAGCGGTCAGTACCTTATGAGGAGGCGCCATCAGGTATATTGAAGAGCCAAGCCACGTTGTTGTCGGGGCTGCGCACATCGCCTGCTGCGTGACGAATGACACGATACGACAAAACTGCTTCAAAGGGAGCACTTCATAATTATGATGACGAAAAAGTTGAAGAAGATCGTTTCATAATGATGATGTTGATGATGCCGCTGTAATGGGTCCAGAGCTACAAAGCATGCAGCCCTGTGTTCTTTCAAATGATTCCTCGAACTCGTTATGCAATTCACTTTCCCCGACATGTGGTGGCGTATTATTATTCTGCCAAGTAACATTACACTTGTTAATGCGATTCCTTGGCAGACGTTACACCTGTTTAGGTCTTTTTGCGAAGATTTTTCAAGCACAGGCGTGGCTCAGTGGTAGAATGCTCGACTGCCATGCAGAGGGTGTGGGTTCGAATCCACGCAGAGGAAGTGGGTTTGAATTCTCCTCGGTCCTGGTTATTTTTTATAAAATTTGCGCGACAGCGGTTACGGACACCGGCGGCGGCAGGCAACTACGGGCACCAAAAATGGCCCTTGTTGTGATCTCATAACAGCTTACGCTGTAATACACCGATGGTACATGAATTGAAGATGGTAGAAGCAAAAGTATGTGCATTACTTAGCCCCAACTTTTCCTGTTTCAATACATCAGTACTGTACGTCTGGCTGCACAGAGAGTAATGAGGTGGAAAGAAAGAACCCGCCTATTTCTACAGATGCCTTCATCTTTGTCCTCATCAGCTCTTTCTCACTTCTTGCGCCTTCCCTCTTTACGCTTGGCCATGCTTCCAATTCCAGACTTTGGAGCATCTTAATCCTTTCACTGCCAATCCCGAATAACTCTGGCAGCCACACATGCACAAGCCCTGCAAAGCACGAGTATACTTGTTTTGCTAATTTAAAGCACTCCCTGCCTCTTGTGAAACAACTCTCTTAAATGAAAATAGTGTGGGTGTGTCTTGCCATGTATGGTGAGAACATATAAACAAATGCAGGCTGCAGCACAATTTTTTTACACAAGATAGAGCACATGTTTCTACGTTTGCGCAGGTTCACACCTCTTTGCCAGCGTGTCAGTAAGCATTCCACATGCATGCGCATGGTGAGTAAATGTTCTACATGTGTGCGTTATTTGATCAGAGGAGGCTGATTTCACAGGTGAAGAAGTTTAGGAGATAGAATGCACACTGCATACACTTTCTAAACACTTTGGCAACATAATTAGTGGCTAATTATATCTTAACTATTTGACTGTTAATTCATTTGTAATGAGTGTAACTCATTTATTTGATGAAATAATCTGTAATAAATGTGTTTACGTGTCCTAAAGGGTGTCCTACAGTGTTGGTGGGACAGAAATTCCACATAACATGCAGAGAAAAGAAAACCTGGCAAGGAGTGTGGAGCAGTGCCAAAATGAACCCGGCAGTGAAAGGGTCAATGACCAGTCTGGTAACTTATGATGCCTCTAAGAACAACATGCTCAAATAACCAGAGCTTGACTCGATGCCATCTGCAGCTGAGACATGCATGCCTGCAGGCAGAACAAAGGCTGGAACCACTAGTCAGAACCCTGGATGTCAGCCAGAGCTGACAGGCTTGCTATGTCCAATGAGTAAACTAAAGTGGTACAAGATTTCTGCAGAGACATTTGTGCGCGTGCTGAAGTCAATGACACCTTACACCATTACAAGAGTTCTTCAGTAAAGATGACCTCAGCTGTGTTGGTCACCTCGTCTTGCTTTAGTGGGACCTCATGCAGTGAGTGAATGGTGAGCAACTTCACCGTCAAGATGTGAATGGCATCCCTCAGTGGCATGGAGGTTGAAATAAAGGATGCCAGGGTACTCGTGACAGTGTACTCATGACAGGGAAAGTGGTGCAGTTCTGCCGTGGAGCCACAGAAGAGGTGAAAGCACTTATACCGGAGCACTCACAGCTGCAGTGGGTTTAAACAATCGTCAGCCACCTCTCACATCCATGACGAAAGCTCAAACCTCTTAGGCCATGGTCAGCAGTCATGACTTGGAGCTGTCTAGGAGGCCTGCGTACTATATGTGGTGCAGTATCTACTTGCAGCAGTGACAGGGTAGCAGGCTACTAGAAAGTGTTACTTAATATTCTGAAGCCACATAATGCCATGCCTAAAGCGATATTCGCATGGAGGACTTCTCCTGGAAATACGCATTTATTTTGTGGTAGCGCTGGTGAACAAACAAGGACAAAAGAAGACACAAGTATACTGGACGGGCGCTAGACATCAACTGACTTTACTTTTTTGAAAAAACACATACAGAATGAACAGTACACGTGATCGCCTGCGCAGACGTCCACAGGCACAGGTGCAATGCGCATTTTTGTTACCACCTTACGTTAGCAAGATTCAAGTTAAGATATTCATACTCTTTCTGAGACAAGGCGATAGAAGGAACACTTACGCACTCGTTTTTGTTAGCATTAATCACTACCGCCTCTATAATTTCACGTGTCATTTGGTCTTTGCCTTTTCTTAGCACACGTGTCGCTCTGAATGCCGGAGCACAACCACACCTGCGGCAATGGACCGCCAAATGCCCCCCCGCTGCCTGCGCGTCAACTGCCGCACGGTGCTCAAGCAATCGGACATTGAGACAACGCCCGGTCTGACCAATATAGCACCTTCCGCATGAAAGCGGAATCTTGTACACAACGCCAACTTCGCATGGCACAAACGGGTCGTCGTGCTGCCTGGTGCATGCGTTGTTGCGTTTGCGCCCGTTCACTGCTGGGCAAACGCGCACCAACTTATCTGGAGCCGTGAAAACTACCGGCACTCCGCATTTCGTTGCCACCTTCTTTAGGCGGTGTGAGAAGCGGTGGAAGTACGGCAAGGCCACAGGCCTTGCGCTTGGCCTACTGGACGACCCAGATCGGGCACGCGCTTCTTTCATCACCTCCTTTAAGATGGACTCCGCCACCGAGCTTATGAGTTCCTTGGGGAAACCCACCCTCTCGAGGCGTTCCACTTGGTGCATCAAACTTTGCCCAACAAGGTGGTCACACGACCTCGCAAGAGCAGCCCTAAGGCAGCCGACCGCAATGCCCCTTTTTATCAGTTTCGAATGGGCCGAATCATATCTGAGGAGTTGTTTTTTTGAGCGTGGTCTATAGCTCCAGCATGCATGCGCTTCAGAGAAATTAAAACATACATCGAGGAACTGGAGTTTACCGTCTTCTGGCAATTCATGGGTGAACTTAAGACCCTTTGAACAGGCACTAAAAACATCTAAAACAGACCAGGTAACGCTATCTTGCTCTTGATGCTCAACCCCCCTTAGTACCACCAGGTAATCGTCAACATACCTAAAAATCTTTGCTCTAAGAGCCATGTCTATGCGCGCCAGAATGCGTTTGTCACAGGTGTGGTTGTGCTCCGGCATTCAGAGCGACACGTGTGCTAAGAAAAGGCAAAGACCAAATGACACGTGAAATTATAGAGGCGGTAGCGATTAATGCTAACAAAAACGAGTGCGTAAGTGTTCCTTCTATCGCCTTGTCTCAGAAAGAGTATGAATATCTTAACTTGAATCTTGCTAACGTAAGGTGGTAACAAAAATGCGCATTGCACCTGCGCCTGTGGACGTCTGCGCAGGCGATCACGTGTACTGTTCATTCTGTATGTGTTTTTTCAAAAAAGTAAAGTCAGTTGATGTCTAGCGCCCGTCCAGTATACTTGTGTCTTCTTTTGTCCTTGTTTGTTCACCAGCGCTACCACAAAATGAATGCGAGACCCAACCAACTAGCCCACCTTACCGCCTTGATATCCTGGAAATAATTGGCAGAGCAGATAACCTTTCAGATTATCTTTGTAATTCTCCCCCATGAACACCAGCATCATGTGCCGCTGCTGAAAAGTTGCGCAGACAAAAGCTCAGTGCCACTTTTTTCTACAGACGGCGACTTTTTGTAGCTCTCCAAACAAATGCTCCTTTATCACCGTGGGGAGCTCAGAGGGGTCACACCACCTGATAGTGACATGACGTAGTAGCCATGTAGTGCACTCTCTTAGTGAAGAGACAGATTTGTCCCTGGTGTGAATACCCGCCCTTAAGGCTCATTATAATGAAAAGCCAGAGACAAGAGGCCTGTACCTGTGAATGCCTTCCTTACTTCATTTTTCTCCTAGTCGGCTCCTCCTCATTTTTTATGCCTTTCCTCTTTACAATATACATAGTATATATATAATATTTGGGGCTTTTTCACAGTGAAAAATATCAAATGATCAATGACATACATTCATGGTGATGTCTACGTGTCTGGAAAATGTGCCCCATTTTTTTTAAACTCTCTCTTTCCCCAGAAAGTGCTGTCGCCTGGAATTTTGTTTGTGCACCTTTGACCTTCAGTTTACATGCCAGGGTCTGCTTAGGCTGTGCGTCACCTACTGTTTCCAGACGTGTGCATATGCACATGCTCAGCAGGAAGTTTGGCTTTGTCTTGCAGGCAGTTTGTGTTTGTTGTGCTCGCAAGAACTTATGTCTCTGATTTATAATCTCTTGAAGGGTAACTGCTTGGCACTAGCTCATTTAAAGCCACAGGGATGCAATTTGAAGTGTTTACAAGATGGTGCTGGTATACACAAATGATGCTACTATCTATAAACGATGCCACCATGCCTGTGCATTTTCTTTTGATGTGTGAATTTTTCTAAGCCCACGAAACGTATTTATTCCTGTGAACACACTTTTTATTATAATTACATTTTAATTTCTATTTTTTATTTTTTATGTTCATGAGCATGTAATACAAGTATGGAAAATAGTTTTTAGTCATTTTAGGGTTGCACAAGAAAATTCGGTAATTTTTTTAAATAGGTCATTCTAAGATTTTAAATGTGCAATAAAAAAAAATCAATCCTGTGGAACCAGTAGCGCACCCAGGATCTCTGCCCAGGGGGGGTTCAATTTTTCACGAAGGGCCGGGCATGCGATTACACGGTTGTTGCGTGTGTAAAAAAAGTAAATAAAATGCCCAATAATAGTAACATCAATGATGATGATTGTTTTTATTATTTTTTTCGGCGTTTTGCAGAGACATTAGCACCATATTCTTCTAGGACATAGGAGCAGTTACGGAGTGGGAGGGGGTTAGGTTGGCCTCAGGGGGGGGGTTACAACCCCCGAAACCCGCTCCCGTCGGTGCGCCACTGTGTGGGACTGCATTTGGCAAAATATTTCCTCCCTAAAAGAGTTAAATGCAATACTTTTTCATCATAAGCTTGACACTGTACACAAGGGCATGGTAGAAGACACAGTGTTTCGATCTTTGTCTTCCATACCTTTAAGATACTGAAATGCCAACTCATAGTACAGATATTATTTTAACGATTCATGGAGGCTGAATTTAGAATATACACGACTTGTATGCACAATCTTCTTGAAAAAAAGCACATGTCTGTACCTCTTTAATGTACCATATTTATCATATTAATACTGTCTGAGAGAGTGCAGTAGATGTATGTTTTGATCCACATTCACTTAGGTAGGTGAGCTTATTCTAATGTCTTCACCAGTTAGCTGCAGATGGAATTCTTCTGAGCTGGCTGAATCTATGCACAAATAGTTCTTGTAAAAAGGTAAACACTTCTTTTTTGATAACATTACTATTTGCTAGAACTGTTTTGTGATAACTGATAGCATCAGCTTTGCCCTTTCTTATTTTCATTCCTGACATCCTATGCAAATGCATGTGTATAGGCAGAGTTAGCTTGAAAAAAGCCAACTTAAAAATTTTACTTCACCTACAGCTCAGGTGACATTAGGAAAAAAAACTAGCTGGTGCTAGGCAGAAGAAGAAGCTGTGCAGAACCAGCCATTTTTCCTCTCCCTCTTTCTCTGGCTAGCACCAACTGAGCCACCATACCACTTTCACAGGTCGGTAACAGAGGCAGTGGCTAAACAGCAGCTCAGCCCTGTTGGCTAACATCAAAAACTTTGCCGCAGTTGCTAGCATTGCCATAAGTGTTTGATGCAGGACGAGACTGTGATGAGCTCTGGTCGCCTTCACCATCATGTAGCAGATGACAGAAGACACGATCATATCCTTCCAGACCCATAACCACTGCCTTTCCATCCAGGGTGAGTTCACAGCATGTCACAGCAAGGTCAGGAGTGAACACAGCCAAACACTCCCCTGCAAATCAAAGTGAATAACCATAATGTCACTGCTTGTTATTATGGTATGATACTAAAAGCAATTATTAATTAACATAGTCCAATGTGCCACTAGTTCACCAGCTCAGTAAGTGAAAAGTACTAAATAGGCAAACAGCTTCAATAAAGTTCTTGGCACCATATACAGCTAGTACTATTCCTATAGGGGCTAGAAATGATTACTTAGTGTCATGAGCGAGCCAGCTAGACAGAAAGCATTTGTGATGCAGCCAATAGCTGTCACGGCACCCTGTAAGTGCATTTCAATTATGTATGCAACCTTGAAAACTGCCACACTCTTCAATGCAACGAAGCTTTGTGGTTGCCACATAATATGTTTGTGAAAGTCTGAAAAAAGAAATAAAAATCTGGTGTTGACTGTGTGGATACATTAGCAAAGCTGTAGCCCAGTGGGCATGCAAAACTCAATCACATTCCCACTAAGCTTTCGCCAATGTTCCATGTAGATGAGTTGTTCAAGGTCACCATCATGAAATGAAATCGAAAAGCTGACCAATCTCTCATTCATATATAGTTATTTACATGAGGTCTATTGGTGCAAAAGTGACTTAGGCTGTACTATGCCAGAAAACCAATGTTAAAGGCAGCAAAAGATGTACAGTTCAGAAAGCCAGCTCCATCTAAAAAATTCACAACTTCTAAGGCACAACTGATTGAAGCATCTCCCAGACCAAAGTTATGGTGAGAGTTACGTATACTAGCAAAACTAGTTTTTGGCTGAGCTGATGACACAGCTTGCTTAACACCTCATTTCAATGTAAAGAATGAAGCGGGAGGACAAACTGACCCTCATCTGTGCCTTGCCTGTCTTTTTTCCCGCTTCAATCTTGGCACCTGAAACAAGATGTTAAGTTATGTGCACTTTGTATAATTTGTCTCTTGTGTTTCATATGTGGACATGTAATTAGAAAGTGTGATAAAGTGGTTCTTGGAATTTATCATATATTGGTCGTTCTTCAGCCCCCCCTCCCCCCCCCCCCCCCATGTACAGTTAAGCCTCAACATAACCAAGTCAGTAAAATTGGCAATTTATTTTGTTGACTGAAATTTCCTGGAAATAAATGCAGGGTTTTATGCAAAATATAGTTGCTGAAAGATTCCTTTTTACATGGAAATGCCACAAGAATGCTCACATAGTAGATCAAAACAAAAAAAATCTAACTTCAGTAACGTTTACAAAATCGTTTATGTGGGACCAGAGATCCGGTGATGAAAATTTGATAATGCATGTCAAAGGCCTCATCACAGCTGCCGTTCATCATGCGTAATGATCAAAGAAACACAGGTGCAACACACTTTTGTAATAAATGATAAGTAGGGGCATGTGGCTATTCTAATGTTTTGAATATTCATCAAATATTACATGAAATATTAAATGAAACAGACTTCATACTATGCGATGTCCCTGGCATTGTGCAGGATGTGGAAGTGCTGGGCACGATTAGGTGCAGTGACCACAGGATGGTGAGATCTCAAATTGGGCTAGACTTGAGGAGGGACCGCAATAAGTTAGTACGAAAGAAACCAATCAATGAGCTAACAGTAAGACGGAAAGCCGAAAAATTCAGGATACCACTGTAAAACAGATAATCAGCTCTAACCGAGCAAGCAGACATTTGCGTACAAGATGTCAGCGATAATCTCACACGCATTGTCACGGAGTGTGCAATAGAAGTAGGAGGTAAGATCGGTAGACAGATTACTAGCAAATTTTCCCAGGAGACGAAAGACTTGATTATAAAACTGCAAGGTATTATAATCTAATGCAAGTGACAGAATAGAACTAGCGGAGTTTTCAAAGTTAATCAATAAGCATATGACAGACGACATATGAAAGTATAACATGGAATGGATTGAGCATGCTCTAAGAAATGGAGGATGCCTGAAAGCGGTGAAGAAATGTCTAGGCATAGGCAAAAATCAGACGTATGCATTACGAGACGGGCAAGGCAAAGTGATCACGGATAGGGATGAGACAGTTACAATAGCTGAGGAGTTTTACAGAGACCTTTACAGTAGTCGCGATAACCAGGCTAATAGCGAACGGGGAAGCAGTTTAGAAGAGGTTGACATTCCACCAGTAATGAGAGAGGAAGTAATGAAAGCTTTGAAAGAGACGCAAGCAGGAAAGGCACCTGGTGAGGATCAGATAACAGCAGATCTCTTAAAGGATGGTGGGCAGATTATACTAGAAAAACTGGCACTTTCTCTATCAATCAGGTGATAGAGAAATGCACCGTGTATGACCAACCCCTATATATAGCCTTCATAGATTACGAGAAAGCATTTGACTTGGTTGATACCTCAGCAGTCATGCAGGCACTGCATAATCGGGGCGTAGATGGGCACTAAGTAAGATTCCTGGAAGACATCTACAATGGCTCCACAGCCACCATAATCCTCCATAAGGAGAGCAGCAAGATACCTAGTATAAGGAAGGGTGTAAAACAAGGGGACACAATCTCTCCAATGTTATTCACAGCATGTTTACAAGAAGTATTTAGCATATTGGACTGGGAACAGGTGGGTGTAAGGGTTAATGGGGAATACCTCAGTAACCTCAGATTTGCTGATGACATTGCCTTGCTATGTAACGTGGGAGGTGAATTACAAAGCATGATTACTGACCTAAACAGGCAAAGTAGAATGGTGGGCCTGAACATTAATATGCAGAAAACTAAAGTAATGTTCCATAGCCTTGGGTGAGCACAACGGTTTGAGATAGCTGGCGAGGCATTGGAAGTGGTAAGTGAATATGTTTACTTAGGCCAGGTAGTGACCCCTGATCCGAATGATGAGGTTGAGATAATTAGGAGGATAAGAATAGGGGTGGAGTGTATTTGGCGAGCATTGTCAGATAATGAATGGTAACTTACAATTGCCTCTGAAAAGGAACGTGTATAACAGCTGCATCTTACCAGTACTCACCGACGGGGCAGAAACTTGGAGGCTAACTATGAGGATTCAGCTTAAATTGAGGACCACACAGTGAGCAATGGAACGGAAAATGGTAGGTGTAACATTCAGGGACATGAAGAGAGTGGAGTGGGTTAGGGAACAAATGCATGTTGTTCCCTGAACGCACATGGATAGAAATTAAGAAGAAATGGACATGGGCAGGCCATGTAATATGAAGACAAGACAACTATTGGTCATTAAGGGTAACAGAATGGATTCCTAGAGAAGGCAAGCATGGCAGGGGGCAGCAGAAAATTAGGTGGGCAGATGAGACCAGGAAGTTTGCGGGAATAAATTGCGCACAGTTAGCACAGGACAGGGATTTCAATTTCAATTCAATTTCAATTTTATGTTCCTACCTTACAGTACAGATGGAGGGGTTTGTAGGTAAAAGCTGCTCAAGGGCAGCTTGACGAGCCTACATACTTAAAGTTCAGCAGGGAGGCAGTACTAGTGGAAATTATACACTTGAAAACAAAAATACACAAGAATCAGCAAAGAATACATGAATGAACAATATTGCCACCTGCATGTAGTGGATCGTGGGCAAGAGAAGCTGCAGCCCCAAAATGAGGAAGAAGACGGCGCGCTTCTTCTTCTGCACACGTAAGTAAACTTAAATCATTTTATTTAAATACTTAGTCTGAAGTTCTTCACGACAACAGGAGAACAAATTGAAATTAGTTAGAGCATAATTATTAAGGAGGGACGGAAGAGTATAATGAAGGCATTCTTTGCCAAGGTTAAGTCGAAGTGTCGCAACAATCCCTTGCCCGCTATGTCTTGTTGGATAGCCTGGTGCTTTGTTCCTCAGTTCTGCTAAATTCCTGAGGTTACTTATATTACTTCTGATTTCCGATTTAAATAGGACACTAAGGCAATATTTATAAAGGGTGTGTACTTTAATCTCTAGACTTGACTAAATAAAGCTGCACTTGGATGTTGGTATGATGAGTTATACATATGTCTGAGATACCCTTTCTGGATTAAGTGAATGCGTTGAAGGTTGTTGAACATTTTAGTACTCCACACTAACTGACAATAATTTAAATGTGAGTTAAAAATTGAGTTGGAAATGAGCATCTTGGTTTGTTTTGGAAGGATATATTTTAAATGGCCTATGAGACCAGTAATTTGAGCTATTTTGTTTGATACGTGGTTAATATGATGGTCCCATGCCATGCTTGAGGAAAATGTAACTCCTAAACATTTGTACTGCTCCACTATTTCTACCAGGGTGGGAACTTAAGATAATATCTTCATGTCGTGGGATCAGTTTATTTTTTGGCCGAAAAATGACAGCCTTAGTCTTACCCTCGTTGATTTTCCTTAAATTTGCTGCGGACCAAACTTCGAGAGCTTTCGTTGCAGCGCACATTGATAAGTTCATGAATGTTATTTCTGGCAAAAAGTAGATTTGTATTGTCCGCATAGATGACAAACTTTGCGTTAGGGTTAGTGTCTACAATATCGTTTACATAAATGTTGAAGAGTAAAGGCCCTAATGTACTTCCTTGAGGTACACCACATAAGAGACGTTTTGTTTCCGACTGTATGCCATTAATTACTACTACTTGTTGCCTGAATGATAGATAAGAGTTCAGCAATGATAGCGCTTTCCTTCGGAAAACATAGTACTGCAGTTTATCTACCAAGATGTTATGGTCTACCAGGTCAAAGGCCTTTGAAAAAATCCACAGACATACCAATGACTATAGCTTTATTTTCTAGTTGCATTTTTATATACTCTTTTTATTTGAGTAATTCAAACTCACTTGATTTGCCTTTACAGAATCCAAATTGAAATGGTGTTAACAAGTTATATTTATTAATAAAGTTTGACAGACATAGAAGATGCATTTTTTCAAACTCCTTTGAAAAAATGCTTCAATTGGTCTATAGTTACCAAGGACATTTGGATCAGCTTTTTTGTAAAGGACAATGACTTTCGCTAACTGCATTTTTTCTGGAAAAACTGCACTTGCCAAATAGATGTTAAAGATATGAGCAAGTATGGGAGCAATGATTGCACCTACATAATTGGATATCTATGGGAGAGGGCCTTTGCCCTGCAGTGGGCGTAGACAGGCTGATGATGATGATTACATGTTAAATACAGTAAAACCTAGTTATAATGATGTGTAAGGGGGAGTTGTAATTAATTTGTTAAACCATTAGTTCATTATAGCCAATATCCATGTCGTCTATGGGAATTTCAAGGGGAATTATGAATGCCTCGTTATATCCATTAGTTTGTCATATCCCAGTTCATTATAATGAAGCTCTATTACATTCATATTTCATTAAAAAATTAGGTATTCAATATTTCCTAATATTTGATGAGGTTTGAATATTTGGAAAAATTGAATGAGTGAATCCATTAATCTTGCCAAAAATGACAAATCTGCGTTTACGTATGAGCGGTACCTATACAGGTAGGCGTCAGTATTGCATGCAAGTGCAATGGCACCAAACAGGAGCGCGCCAGTATGCATGACATTTTGCCACCAACACACTTAAACTCATGCTTGGTGGTGCTGTTGGTATTCATGTAAGCATGCTGGTGCACTGCACCTTTTCAACAAGCAACCAATGCGCACTAGCCTTCCATTTGCGGCCGTGTCCTTGTGCAGGATTTATTCAGCATGCATTCTAGCGGTGTGACCATGTGGAACAACCAATATTCCTTTAAAATAGCCTTTAGTATTTGTTATCACTTGCTTTACCCGTGTGGTACCTTATCAATACCGCTATGATCTGACAAGGTAGCCTAGAAATTGTGTCCCTGACAGTAATATGTTTTATGATGACAGGTTATTAATGTATCTTCTTAACATCATTAAGTGTTAGACAAAATATTGTTACTGATGGCGAATTTGTGTTTTGGTACAGTAAAACCTCGTTATAACAAAGTGGAAGGGAGAGCGGTAATTACTTTGTTATAACCATTAGTTTGTTATAACCAATATGAATTTCATCTATAGGAATTTCAAGGGGAATTGCAATTACTTCGTTATATCCGATAGTTCGTTATATCCAGTTTCGTTATAACAAGGTTCCACTGTATTCAATGTTTCAATATTTATGCTTTGATTCAATATTCGAAGCTGGATATCTGTACTATTTTATTCATGGTTGAAGATTCTGATATTGAAAGCTCGTTAAGTCGAACTTCACTAGTCCAAATTTTTCAATCATTCGAACTAAGTGGCATGGTCCAGCCAAGCTCCACAGAACCCTGTGTTAGAGAGCTCATTAATTCGAACACAAACTGGATCCTCCATGGATAATTCTAACTATGCACTGCCACGCCGGCACTTTCCCTGCTAAGCGACAGGTGGCGGGACTTAATAGCCGGCATCATCAAATCTCAAAGGCTATGCTCTCCGATATTGAAGGCTATGCTTTGCGGCCGAGCAGACATCATGGCTGCCATATAAATGTGAGTTCACTTTTAGAACTGGTGGTATGCACCAGCATTGCCATCAATAGTCCATTGCTGCAATTTATGGAGGCAATAGCGGCATGCACACTTGTGCAATGGGTTGCGCTGGTGCATTCACCACATTTTCATCGTACATTCGCGAACTCTTCAGAATTTAACTCATATCTATAGAGGCAACAGTCGTGCAGTTATGAGCAGCAATATAAAGCAGCATAATTTACCCCGCAGCATAATTTACCCCGAGCTTGCACCAAGGCATGGTTCTGTTTTGCTGCTACATTAAGACCGCACAAAATCATGGTTTTCGATGGTGGACAGAGGCAGCTCGTTGTCATAAGTTTCATAGCCATTGCCCATTGCAATCGCGTAAAAAGCTTGTGTACCAACAACCTGCAACTGGGTCCGGCCAGTGCCTCACTGGTCCGGCAGGTTTAAACGCTCAAGGTAAGTTTGCCTGAGAAATCAACTTTGATACTGCTGACATTAAAATGCGATGATATATCTGTACACTGCATGAGTGAAACTGCAGCTATTCATCGTGAACGTTGCATCGCAGTCACGTTGGGTGCGTCCGCATGAAACATGCAGCTGATGTGGCAACATCGGTATGCACACTTTATGCGACCTTAACGCAATTAGCGATGTTTTAAAGTGCATTTTCAACCAGCGATGGCCAGTTTGACGCTAGCATGAGGTATAAGTTGAAGCTCCTCTCACTTTGTGAGACTACAGCGGCCACCTTGCAGTGAACCAAGATAAAAAGTGCCCGTCTTCCGACACAGTCATCTCATAGACAAGATAAGAATATTGAATAGAATATAAAAACAGCGACTTCCACTTGCCAAGCCTTTTTTTTTTTTCGCCAAAGATGCTGATTTGATTGACTAATTTTTTGGGTTTTACGTCCCATAACCAGCTAAGATTATGAGAGGTGCTGTAGTGGAGGGCTCTGGAAATTTTTTACCACCTGCGTTCTTTAATGCGCACTGACATCACACAGTACATGGGCCTCAATATTTCGCCTCCATTGAAAACCGAAATGCAGCCGCCGCGGCCGGGGTTCGATCACGCAACCCTTGGAGTAGCGTAGCCACTAGACCACCATGGCGGGGCTTTCTTGAATACGCGGAGCCAGCTGAATGGCAGATGTGCTGCCGAGTAGAGCTTTTGCTTCACATTTCCATTATTACATACATCAAGCAGTGATCACGGTCTCTTTTCACCAGACAAAAAGGAAGTAAGGACTTCTGAATTGTTCTTAAATAAAAAGTTATTGCTTCAGAGCTGCCACAACATACGACAACATATGCTGCCCTTAGCTTATCACTTTCGTTACTTCGAATTTTGTTTAATTTGAACTCGGCAGGCATCCCAGTGGAATTCGAATTAACGATAGCTTTTACTATTTGCACACCTCTAGAGATAAGCAAGGCTACTGCACTCATTCTGCCAAAAGGGCTTGTTATCAAAACCTCGAGTGTTTCTTAGACTGAGAGGGAGATGCCAGTGTTGTCACGTTCACCCAACTGCTGGCTACAACTTAGTATGATGAACACATGACATGAAAACCTTAGGGAAAAAAAAATAAAATAATATATACAAAAAAAACAGAAAGCTTTGGTCAAAACTTATATAAATGCAATTCGTTCGTGGTAAAAGTGCCTATTAGTTCTGATTGTTTTCACTAGAAATGCATCCTGTTTTTCAGGAAGTCTAAAACATGGCTACTTTTATGTTAGGAATCATGAAAAGTACGCCGTGCAAAATTCAGAAATAAACAGCGATGCGCTGCTTATTTTTCTCGTCAATCGTGATAACTTGCAGAATAAAAGCCTCGTTGGTGCCATTCACCATCATCATCAGCCTATTTTAAGTACACTGCAGGACGAAGGCCTCTCCCAACAATTTCCAACTTGCCCTATCCTGAGCAAGTTGGTTCCACTTTATTCCTGCGAACTTTTTTATTTCATCACTGAATTAATCTTTTGCCAGCCTTTGTTGCATTTTCCTTCTCTTGGTATCCACTCCGTCGTTCTTGCTATCCATCCGTTATCTGTCCTTCACAAACATGTCCAGCCCAGGCCCACTTTTTTCCTTTAATTGATGTAAGAATATCAGCTACTCCTGTCAGTTCCCTGATCCATTCCACTCATTTTCTATCTCTTAGCGTTACACCTATCATTTTTCTTTCCATTGCATGCTTTAATTTCATCTCAAGTTTCTTTTGTTATCCGCCAGGCTTCTGCACCACACATTGTTAGTATACAGAGAGAATGCAGCAGCTAAGTATTTTTCACTTTAGTGACAGCGGCAAGTTTCCGGTCTTAAATTGGGGATGTCTCCTGTATGCAATTCAGCCCATCCTTATTCTACGGAGAATTCCCTTTTCATGGTCAGGCTTCCCTGTTAGCACTTGCCCTAAATATACGTATTTGCTAATTTTAAATTCCTGTTTTTTAGCTAGACTGTCGAGCATAATTTTGATGACAATTTCTGGGGTTTTATGTCCCAAAACCACCATATGGTTATGAGAGACGGCATAGTCGAGTGATTCAGAAATTTCAACCCCTTGGGGTTCTTTAATGTGCAGTGACATTTCACAGTACACAGGCCTCAATATTTTGACTCCACTGAAATGCAGCCATCGTGGCAATGATTTGATCCCGCGACCTATGGATTGGCAGCCGAGTACGATTGCCACTAGACCACCGTGGCTGGGCAAGAATAATTTTGGTTTTTTGTCAATTCATTTTTAGCCCTAAAGTGACTTCAGCAAAAGATAAAATAGAGTTTGCAATGCAGAACTATCAAAGATGATCAGTAAAGCTAGGCAAAGAGATATAAGAAACATTATCATGAAAGAAACAGAGAGAGCAGTACAGAAAGGTACCAAAGGAGAACATTTGACAGAGATCTGTCTGGTTGGGACGAAATTAAAGGTGAAAACAGGGGGACACCAACCAAATTATAATCATTTAAAAGTAAAATTTCCTTCTAAAGATGAAGAAACCCGACGTTTCGGGTCCCACTTGGACCCTTCTTCAGGGGTGACTGAAGGGCACCAGACAGCAGCAGTGCTTATAAGGCCTTCTTTCTTCTCTCTTCCTTCCTTTCTCACTTTCTCTTTTTTTCCGGTTCCTCAAGCCGAGGGGGGTCATGCTAGTGTTGAACCAGGTGCCAGAGTCCACTAAAATAGACACTTGGCATTGCACCTGCAGACCGGTTCACGTTTCCAGGTGTAGCCTGAATGTGCCATGATTCCACAAAAAGCCGCTTGTGAAAACTGGTTTCCAAGTCGAGGATGCGGGAGTTGTCAAAATCGATGCGGTGGTCGTGCACCTCGCTGTGTTCAGCTAATGCACTCCTTTGTCTGTCAAACTTGCGTTCCCGTTCAGCTGGCGACGACCACAGCGCAGGAGGCACTAGAGCGTGACAAGAACCTCGGGGAAAGAACAAGCCTGAGTGTCGACGAGCTGAGCCGCCTGCTGAACTTTTGTCTCAGCAGCACGTACTTCTCTGTCAACGGAGAGTACTACAAGCAGCGAACTGGGACGGCAATGGGTGCGTCTGTGTCTGTCACAACAGCGAACCTCGTGATGGAAGCGGTGGAAGGAAGAGCATTACAGTCGGCCGACATCACTCCGAAGATATTTTTGCGGTATGTCGACGACTGCTTCTGCATTCTTAAAACTTCTGCCGTAGACGCATTCACGGCCCACCTAAACTCGATAGAGCCGGCTATTTGGTTCACCGTGGAATGGGAAAAGAACAACTGCTTGCCGTTCCTTGATGTCCTTGTGACAAAGGTGGATGGCATGCTCCAGTTCTTGGTGTACCGAAAGCCGACTCACACGGGTCGCTATCTCGAAGCCAGCTCTAACCACCCTTTCCACCATAAAGCGGCGGTGGTTTTGGCTCTGCTGACCCGTGCACGGAGGGTTTGCTCTTCGGAGAATAAGCGGATAGAAGAAGAACAGGTGGTCAAAAGCGACCTTCTGAAGAACGGCTACACGAAAGCCTTCGTTGGAAAGGTTGCTCGCCGCCAGACTCATCCCTGCCGACCCCTTCGAAAGGACACTGACCCGCCGCATTCCAAGCCCATACGCGTGTGTATTTCCTACATTCAGGGTACCAGCGAAGCGCTCGCACGTGTGCTGTCTGAGCAGGGAATAAGAGTAGCACACAAGCCAATTTCCACGCTTGGCCATTTCTTTCCACGCCCGAAAGACAGGCTGCCGAGGGAGAGAGCGCAAGGTGAGATTTACTCCATTCCTTGTTCAGATTGCGGCGCGTCGTACGTGGGAGAGACCAAGAACTTCCCAGAGAGGCTACGACAGCACAGGAACGATGTCCGCAAGTTCGACAGACAAAGGAGTGCATTAGCTGAACACAGCGAGGTGCACGGCCACCGCATCGATTTTGACAACTCCCGCGTCCTCGACTTGGAAACCAGTTTTCACAAGCGGCTCTTTGTGGAATCATGGCACATTCAGGCGACACCTGGAAACGTGAACCGGTCTGCAGGTGCAATGCCAAGTGTCTATTTTAGCGGACTCCGGCACCTGGTTCAACACTAGCATGACCCCCCTCGGCTTGAGGAACCGGAAAAAAAGAGAAAGTGAGAAAGGAAGGAAGAGAGAAGAAAGAAGGCCTTATAAGCACTGCTGCTGTCTGGTGCCCTCCAGTTCACCCCTGAAGAAGGGTCCGAGTGGGACCCGAAACGTCGGGTTTCTTCATCTTTAGAAGTAAATTTTACTTTTAAATGATTATAATTTGGTTGGTGTCCCCCTGTTTTCACCTTTAGAAAGGTACCAGCATTAAATTAGCCAAAAAGAAACTACGCTTAGGACAAAACAAAATGCATGCGCTAAAAGATAAACAGGGTAACATTCTCAACAACTTCAACGAAATAGTAATGGCAGCAGAAGATTTCTACTCTGAACTGTACAACTCTCAGACAGACCATGCAACCTTAGTAGAAATCAAATCAGAGTAGAGCACTGAGGTTCCATGTATAACTACTGATGAAATCAGAAAAGCCACCAAGGTGTAACCTGTGGTAAAGCAGCAAGTGAAGATGGCATAACAGCCAAGTTGATCAAAGACAGAGGAGATTTATAATTCAAAAACTTATGTCACTATTCACACGATCGCAATCTCTTGCGAGATAAGTGAGAGCTTGCCGTGTTTACTACCGCTTCTATGGCTACACATTCTTATCACAGAGTCTGTTTCAGAAGTTCTATGCAGCGTTGTGGAAGCTACAGGCCTCTTCGGCCAATCTATAGGGCGAACATATGTTAAACGTGTCCTTCCACAGCTTGTCATCTGGTAATAGCAGACGCTGCAGTGACAGCTGCAGCCTTGGAAGGAGGAGGAGGAGGATGAAGCGGTGCCACTATTGGCAGTAGCAGCTCACAGGCGTGTGTCCAACCAATGGCATTTTGCCTTGGCTCTACTGCACGGAACTAGTGAAAGAGAGTATAGAAAATTGGCAATAACAAAAATGCCAAATGGGCTGCTGACACACGTCATGGGTGATGTGAAATATGAAGCTACACCACTCACAAAATGCGCAAGGTGCGCAATATGATGTGAAGTGGTGCTCATGACATTGGAGATGCCACACTGGTTTCTGCAGCCATAGTGGGAGCATGGCTTAGAATATGATGCAAGGCTGCTTGCATGCACGCTTTTTATCTCTCCTCACTCTAGTAGTGAGGAGGCAAGCATTGAAATTCTCCTTGCCTCCTAGCCGGCTGCTTGGTGTTGGTGGGCATGGCATGCAATTTCAAAAATGTGTTCACAAAAGCAACCTGCAACTTGCCCATTTTACAGCAGGCATCACTAGAGGAGGAGGAGGAAATAACTTTATTAAGTCCGGAGGAACCCCTCCCCACCCACTCTTGGTTTAGTGGTCGGCAGGGGTCGCAGGCCGCACCCACGTTGGGACGGGAAGCCCGTGAGCCCTCTGGACGGCCTGAAGTTATGTCTGGTGGTCGCCGCTTCATAGCGCATCTTCCCAGTCTTCTTCTGTGCTCAACTCGGTGCCGCTTAAGGTGGCGGTCCCACTCCGGCGGCGCGCTCTCCGCATTTTAGTCGTTTTTTGCGAACGCGCTGTGCTTTCTACGCTGGTTGTGCAGATGTGAGCTATACAGCGCAAGAAAGCTTAATTTCTGCGCTTTCCTACTACACTTAGCATTATTGCCTAGACTGAAGTGTTATGTAACGACAGTGAAAACAGTCGGAGCAAGAAACTGTGTTTTTGGCGTACAACCTTCCGCATTACTGAGTTTCCAGCAAAACTGCTCAGCATAGGGAAATGAAATTTTCTGTACCCTTAAATGAAATGTCATTCCAGAATTCTATGAAGAGAAATTTTGTGTAAAGCAATCAGGAACTTATACAGACTCCATTGAAAATGACCAAAACAATAGAAGTTTATGATCGAATAACGTTTTTCCTTTTCAACGTAGAACAACAATATTTGGTAGTTTCCTAGGCCGTAGTCTACTTATCATCTGCGTGAAGTTGAGTTACGTTCTGACGAACACATCACGAGTTATTATTACTTCAATTTGGCAATTTTGAGCTCTACTTAGCCACGCATTACTGAAGAATTGACAAAACTGTTTACGTTGAAGCTCTGAAATTTTCAATAATCAAGCAGGAAGCCCTTCTCTCAAATCCTATGAAGAGAAAATTCTCTTTTTCTCATTAGGAAATCTAAACGGACGTAGTGAAATTAGCTCATTTTTCTGCTGGCCAGGCCGGTATAAATTGGCATTTTTCGTCATGCACATGCTAATTCACGACAATTACTGCACTTTAGTGGAATCATACGGTGTCTTATGATGACTTGTGCTCAATAGTTTTACCGAGGAGCGCCTCAAACTAAAGATATTTGATAAAAAATAGATCTTAAAATTGTTTTCTAGCAGTGGTGCCCTCTGTGAAAAAAAATAACAACCTCTTGCGCGTGAGTTCTAAGGTTTGCCAAAAGCGGCGCCACTAAACATTACAAAGCGGGTACGCTCTCCCTCCAGCGAGCCTCCATACAGTTTTACCCCCTTCTCGAGACCGGTTTCTGTGAGCGCGCGCGTCACGGCATTCGGGTATTCGGAGAACCATTTCCAGCTTCCCTCCTCTGCTTCCCGCTGTGCGTGAGAAGGCACCCATTGTCTCCCCTTCTTCACATCTGGACAATGCCGCAGCCCTCGGACCAAAACATCGCGCGGGGTGTACATTTTTGTCTTTTTTCTTTTTGTGAAACATACTTTCAAAAGGTGGGGATAAGGAAAGTTATTACTGGTAACCACAGTGTCTGTCTAGCTCAAGCAGCTGACATGAAAGAAGGTGGAGGGGGAGTGAGAGAGGAGGGCACAGAGGGGAGCTGTCTACATGTAACCAATAGGACACAATGCCTGCCACTTCTCCGTGGTCTGCGCTACTGAGCGACAAATTCTTTGGAAAGAAACTTCGGTAGAGACTCCAAAGTGCAACTGTCTCTCGTCTAAGGAAACCTGAACTGAAACACTCGCACGGGAAGGGGAGTGAAAGGAGGGAGTAGGAGGGAGAGGTCGCTTTCAGTGGCATTCAGGGGAAGGGCGGCGGCTTCCCCTTGGTGTGGTGTGCCCCGCGACGAAACAGCCGACGATCTCGCAGCAAGTGGACACCGTTACCTGTTGATGTCCCCTAGGCTTGAGCAGCGAAGACATTCGTGGCACCATTCAATGCCACATACAACAACGGCACCCAGACCCAGCATAGCAGGCGTGGAAAAGCTACCCGCTGTCACCTCGCGCAACACGTTGCACTACCAACGGACGGGACTGCTGCGGTTGCGCGACGGGTGCATGTGGACGCAATCGCGCACAAACAAACCCGTCAATTCCAGGTCTGCATATGCGCTCCCTACTCATCATCGAACCTACCTTTATACACGCAAGTGTCTTGGATGCGGAGCGCTCTCGACGTTATTTCACGTAATGCTGGAATTTCAGCTTCTGACTATTTTTCCATTTCCTCTATCTAAATCCTACGAGGCTATGCTGCGTGACGTGAAGCCAGGTGGCCAGCGAAGCCTGATCCACGTGGCACATAGTGTTGCAGCTGCTTTTGGCGCTACAGGTATATATAAAGTGAGGGCCCCACCCTATACTCATTCAATGACCTGAACAAAAGCTCTCCCTCCCTCCTTGGTAAGTGTGCAGTGATGGGTGACCAGCTATTTTGAAGAGGGTGCTTCAAAAACGAACTGCGAGATGATGTGTGCGTAAGTTAATAGCACACCTACCTCACGACCATATGCCCCTGCCCCCCACTCTTCCGCAGTCACCGCTCAACGCTCTCAGTAACCGCGCAAGCGATCTTGAAGTGCACACAAAACTTGCCTTCGCCTTCCCCGTTTTTCCAGATTCGCACGACGATATCTAGAAAGTTACTTTCTCCATACGGTGAAGCGTGATAAGTTCGGCAAGGTACTGTGTCTCCTATTCTAAGCGACTTCGGTTCAACAATATGATTAGAAAAAGAAAAGCATTGAGCAAGCCCTCTTTAGTGGGAAGTGTGGATGACTGGGTGACCTGTAGCACTCCAAGCATTTCTCAAATGTTGCGTGTTTCGACATCCAGTGAAGATTTGAGACACGTGATAAGGTAGTATTCTCGTTGACATATATGGTATTTTATCTCCGTTATCATCATACTCGCGTGGTGGTCTCATCTCCACATTTTCCACCCGCTTTTTTGTGTAACCACCGCACCTTTGAAAACCGATTGAGCAGATTTTCCCGTCACTTCTTTTCGCGAAGTCTCAGAACACAAAAAAAGGTTGCAGTGACGCTTCACTTAGCAAACGCGGGATTGTTCCAAAATGTTCGGGCGCAACACCTCCTTTGTGTACTGCGAGCAGGATGTCATAAATTTGTGGTCTTTATGCGGACGTCTCGTGGTTCCTTCGAGACCAAGAGAATCGCAAGGAACGTTTGGGGCAGTCAGTCTTTAATGCAGGTGGAAACAAATAGTGCGCGTATACCAAAACATGTACAAGAAAACGTCACTGTTGCCCCCATTCCCCGCAACACTCACCCTGTACACAACGAGGGACGTCGTCGGGCGAGGGCGACGGCTCTGCTGAAGCGACTGGGAAAGGGTGGCACAAGTGCAAGTTTCGTCGACGCTGCAGCATATCGCGGTGGTAAAAAGTTCACAGCGGTGGTCGTCGACCAGAGCGGCTCGACTACGAACTGCGCCACTGTACGCACAACGAACCCGTAGGTGGCCGAACAAGTGGCCATCGCACTCGCTCTCCTAAATAGTCGGTGCGACGAAGTGTACAGCGACTCAAAGGCTGCAGTCAGAGCCTTCCAAAAGGGCTGCATATCAACACAGGCCGCCAGGATCCTGAACAGCTCCACTAGCGATGGGATCATCCCTCACACCATATACTGGTTCCCAGCGCACGTCGGCTCAGTACAGGGCGTTGCCCTGAACCCGAATGAGTCGGCCCACACAGCAGCTCGCGCGCTCACCGACCGCGCTGCTCTCAACATGGGCGACGGCTCCAGCGCCGACGACGCGGGACATAAAGACACTCCAACGACACACAACGAGATTACCAAGTATTACTATATGGCGAGACGGGCTTTCCCAATGCCGCATTCAAAACTCAATAGAGCACAGGCAGTTTCGTTGCGCTTACTTCAAACCCACTCGTACCCGTCGCTAGCATACTTAAATGAAATTTATCCACACAAATTCCCCGCCACCGCCTGCATCGCTTGCGGGCAGGCCGCTACATTAACACACATGCTCTGGGAGTGCGGGTTGCTCGGCCCAACTTACAGCAAGGCCGAATGGGATGCGCTTCTGCGCAGCCCACACCTTGAAGACCAAATCCTGGCCGTCCAGTGTGCCCGCGACAGGGCCGTTAGGCTAGACCTGCCGGTCCCCACGTGGGAGTAGCCAGGTGGCGCGAGGCAACCTCAGCATCTACATTGGACTCTAATAAAGTTGTTCTCTCTCTCTCTCTCTCACGTGAATTAATTCGTACACGCATACCTTACAGGCAAGCATTTGAGTGATACCCCCCTGTTGTACACCGCTTTGCCTGTAAATGTGGCCGTTCACTCAAGGGTTGTTGGCTTGGTCGTTGTTGGCTGCGTCGCACCGCTCACAACTCTGGCCACACGCCTTCGCAGGAGGAAATGGCTCATAATTTCGTTTTCATCTCTTGTAATCGTATACCTCACGCACCATCGCAAAAACATGCAATTTTCACGATGTTTGTGTCACAGCTTGCATAAAAGTGGGCATGGAGCAGAAATAATGCCGAGAAGAACGCGTGCATTTCTGTCCTACCCGCATCAGATATAATTTCTCGCCGACTTTTGTGGCTGTTAGTCTGTTACGTGGTCGGAATTGCTCGCCTTTTGTTGACTCCTCACACAGAAAAGGGACGATGGGCACGATACCGGATGCAGTAAAATAAACACTTAGGCACAGGAAACATGAAGCGCTCCTCGACTACCACCGCCACAACGATGAAAGAGCCAGGCCTGCGCGGAACTGCAGGACAGTGATATGCGTAAGCTGGAGGAGCGACGTTGTTAGAGGCCATTTTAAACGCTTAAGAGAACTATAGTGCAAGTAGAGGGGGGGGGGGGTTAGATATCCCCTGAATCATAACTCTCATCATGCCGCCAAGTAGGGAAGTACCCAATACGCCATAATTACTGCGGTATTATAACATGCAAATCTGTATAACTGCACCTCTTATAGAGAATCTTGGCGTCGTTTTCCCGAGAACGAACCGAACTCTCGGCCCGGTGTCGACGGCGACCTGCGGTTTGGGCTTCTTTCTGCACAGCTGTCTGTTGTGACCGACGGTGGCTTGCATGCTGCAGCCGCGCGCGTATCTCTGCGATTCACTTCTTCAGCACCGGTCCGCACTTTTCGAGGAGGCGCCATCATCGAAGAGCGAAGTTGAAGAAGATTGTTTCATAATGATGATGTTGATGATGCCTTTGTAATGGGTTCACAGCTACAAAGCATGCAACCCTGTGTTCTTTCAAATGATTCCTCGCACTCGTTATGCAATCCCCTTTCCGCGACGTGTAGTGGCGTATTATTATTCTGCCGCGTAACATTGCATTTGTTAATGCCATTCCTCGGCAGACCTTACACCTGTTTAGGTCTTTTATCGAAGATTTTTCAAGCACAGGCATGGCTCAGTGAACGGTAGAAATCGAATACTGAGCCACGCCTGTGCTTAAAAAATCGTTCACAACGATTGCCGGTCCTCCCTATAACATGTTCATAGTGCTTGGTTTATACAGCCTATGGAGATAGAGACTGTGTGATCGCCATGCTGAAAACCCACGTTCCACAAGATCATTCTACCATGAAACTAGTAGCCTACGTAAGAAATGTGTATGCGGCTCAAGAGTCGCCGCCTGAATGGATGCACTTGTTAGACGCATGTGTGTGTTTACCTGATTTTTGAGTGTGGAGACGTTCTCTTCCAGATTTTTAACTTCAGTTGTCATTTCCATGTAATAAAGAAAAAAAAAACAGGCGTGGCTCAGTGGTAGAATGCTCGACTGCCACGCAGAGGGTGTGGCTCTGAATCCACGCAGAGGACGTGGTTTGGATCCTCCTCAGTATTTGTTATTTTTTCTAAAATTTGCGCGATAGCGGTTACGGACACCGGCGGCGGCGGACAACTACGGCGCAAAAACGACCCTTTTTGTGATCTCATAACAGCCTACGCTGTAATGATAATGGCCTATACGCTTCAATACTAACAGCAGGGGTCGGGTTACAGCTGCTCAGTGCAGCAGAAAATGCGGCAAAAAGTGTTAATTCATCCGGTGTGATTGCTTTGTCATTACCAGTTTGGGTGATAATCGAAGTGGGGTGTCCTCCCGTCGTAGGACGTGAAGCAGAGGAAAATGAGAGATGTGGTGCCACACGGTATCAGTACTAAATAGGCTGTTCTTGTTTCGACTGTGCTTGAAGTTTCGCCAGGCTGGAAGAGAAGCCAACTGTGGCAAAATCCCGCACATGATACAATGAAGCCCTCCAAACAGTACATCGCAACCGCAAAGTGTATGCGTAGCATTGTTGTACATACACTTTCGCGCTTTGTAGAACGCTTTGTTATGTATGTGTACTGCGCTTTATTACAGTAATGTTTGTTACGACATAATGCAGGAGTTAAATAATGTGCACTATTAAAGACATTACAGATGACTAGCATACACATGCACGCACGCACGCTTTAGTGAAGACAGTAAATGAAACAGAAGAAACTGGGTACCATTCTGGCAAAAATATTTGAAAGGAATTTTACAAGCATGATACCTTACTATATTCTTCAGGTGTTGGAATATAATTAGCTCGTAGACAGCAGGCAAAATCGCACTTGCGCACTTCCGTGCACGGACGACAAGAAAGCCTGTCGCATTTATTCCATCAACTCCTGTAGTCGCAGTGAACAAGAATGCAGTTGTGGACATGCGGCATGGAAGTCAACCGCTGAGCTAATAACACGGAGAAGGCCTGTTTGCTGATATCGAGTCTGTACACACTTTTGGAGCACCCCAATTTTCATACATGTCGACAAGCACCAGGAGAACATAACTTTGCTGAGTATTTGTAGACAACCGAAGAGTCCCTAAATTGGGGTCCTTTTACTTCATTTCGGTTGACCAACGTTCACTTAGACAACCACATCGTATCTGAAGCCTTACCTCATCCTTGCAAATCGCCAACGACAGGAGGAGCCACACGAGAGAAAAATAGTGCTGGTTGTCACATGCACACATAGAAGAATGGGCTATAGTTGCGCATGCCCGGAAACTTTGTAATTCGCGTGCTTACGGCTGCCCTTTTCAAAACAGAAAAATCATTGTTGTTCACGCAGTCAAGTGCCATGCCTTACAGGCTTACTCTGGACACTGCAGAGAGAGGTGGCTGCAGGTGAAATAAAAGAAGAGACCGCCCGCGCTGACATGGAGGGGAGCATAGCTAACGCTCGTGAGCAGGGACAGTCGCGGCGGTCGCCCTCAGAACTGATTGAAAAGAAGACACATTTCAAAAACCGAAGAGAGAAAAAAGAAAGAAAAAGGAAAGAAAAAGACGGACTAAGCACACGCATGCACAGACATACACACCGCTCTGAGAGTGGGACTAATGACAGCAATTACTTGCTCACTGGGGGAGCACGAAGGAGAGAATACAGGAAGCCAGAGGAAAGGCCACAACATTGTAGTGTGTCTACCCCCCATCCCTAGACCCCCAGTCTCAACCCCCTCTTTTTGTGATCTATTCTTCGCGTACTGTCCCCGGCTACGTTCTCAGAAGCGCGTCTCCTCCTCACCCAGAGCCGGCCGGAGTTTCTTTTTCTCCGTTCTCCGCTACCCTGACCGAGTGGCGTAGCCTAGCGGGAAAATTTTAACTATGACTGTCATGGCGGCAGTGAGACCGCCACCTTAACACAGAGCATTGCCAAAGCATGTGCGATAACGAGCAGTACGATTCACCGCAATCCGGACAGTGTGGCTCTATGTCTGGTGAATAACGGCTCAGTCTGCCTCTCGAAGGGAACGACCCTGTCTGGAGCATTCGCAATATCGACGACTGTGGTCTATTGAGTTTAGTGTGGGGGAGTGGGAAGGCCCTCCTTGACAGCTGGTAGTGCGTTGTTATTTCGTTGAAGGTAAGCAGAGGGTCTCGGTGCTCCCCTCCCTTCCCGGTACTTTGCTCGCCACGGTCGTTGCGGTGCATGAGTCCTCGCGCACGGTCGTGTGCCAGCTCGGTGTTGGGAAAGTCTGGGTGCACGTCGGCCCCCATGTGGGCCGGAACCCATCTGATAGTGTGATGACCAGCAGCTCCCTCGTTGGCGAGGATGGCCGCTGATTCCCGCGATATAGAGCCCGAGGCGAATGCTCTGGCCGCCGATCGCGAATCCGTGTAAACATAAGGACGTTCGGGGTCCCTCATCGCCAAGGCTATTGCCACCTGTTCGGCCACTTCGGCTGTTACTCCCTTGACTGATGCCGCGTTAATGATTGTCCTGTCCCAGCCTACCGAGACGGCCGCGTACCGGTCGCTGCATCAGTAGAAATTTTAATTTCTTGGCACAGTCTTCTTCGGCAGCAGCAGTAAGACTTCATTACATTGAAAATGCAGATAAATATGCTTCAGTATAAGGAGGTAAGAAATAAATGGTGTTCTATGAGCATCGATATGTAAAAATTTAATACTTCGTTATATTATATCAAGAATTTTGTTATATCAAGACTTAACTATATTACGTAACTGTGTCAGGTGTGTGTGCTCTATTTTAGGTTGGGCTAACATTACACCCATAAATCATTCTCAATAAAAGCAGCATATTTTCCATTCACTGAAGACAGGTTCAAATAGTAGGAGATGCATTTAGTTGTTCTCCCTTGCATATGCCATTCACATGGCCATTTGAGGGTCAGAGCTACCTGTGAATGGCTTGAAGCTCATCCTTTACGGGTACCTCTATTTTCAAGACACTTAGATGTTCGTCATTCACAGAGCACTCAACGCCTTTCCTTTCCTGGTATGTATGCTCAACACTTTGTTCTGATTGTTTTTTTTTTGTTTCATGAACACCATTTCATACTGCCTGGAACCAAAAATTCAGTTCCCGAAAACTGCTTCCAGCACGGCAAAAGATATATTTGAAGGTGGCGGTGCGGGCACCGCAATATTTTCCAATTTCGAGGCCGAATTCATAGCAAACTGGAAAAGTTGTTTCAGAAAGCTTATCCAACCTTTTTAATACGCTTGACTGCCAATTATTTCTATGCATCTTTTTGTGTAGCATTTATGATTAAGAAGTCAAGAAATCCCAAACATGGCCCAAACGAGAAAAGTGTGCTAATTTTGATGCACCATGGCACATTCTCTATTGCAAAGGGAAACTTGAAATAAATATCAAATATAGAATATTGGCAAATGTCATGCAAAGTATCAACTTCATGCAAAGTATCGACTTCATACAAGAAACAGGAGAGAAGAAGAAATACGTAATTCAACAAGGTTTTTTGAAAAAGCTTAATTTCATAAAATAAAAAAGCACTCTGGTCTTGATTCTCATGACGATTTTTTGTGGAAGTCCCCTTTTGGCAAGCAAGCACGGACGTAATATTATGTCACGATTTGCTTCATTCACGAAATATAAGAGGTTAAAATATCCTAAACATGGCTGAGGTGAGAAACTTTTTATAACTTTGATGCATAGGGCACATTTGCCCCTTCACAGGGAAGCCTTAAAAAATACCAAATATAGACATCCTGACATTACAAGTGATGTGCACACATTTCGGGCTGTGATGCCGTGCCGACCTTCACCATTTAATCTGGCAATGTTCAGTGCATGACACTCGCAAAATGGCCATACAGCTTTTCGTCATCATTAGCAGTAGCCTATTTAAGTCTACTGCAGGACGAAAACAGCTCCCAACGATTTCCGATCCCCCCTGTCCTGAGTGAGCTGCTTCCACTTTATGCCTTCCACTTTATGAACTCCTTAATTTTGTTGCTCCCCCTAACCTTTTACCTGCCTCTGTTGCATTTTACATCTCTTGGTACCCATTCCGTTATTCTTACTGTCCATCTGTTATCTGTCCTCCGCACAGCACGTCCTGCCGAGGCCCAATTCTTTCTTTTAATTGAAATGTTAATACCAGATACTTGTAGTCTTCTCCCTGATCAATTCCACTCATTTTTTTCTTTCCATTGCACGCTGCATGCCCTTTAATTTCACCTCTAATTCTTTACAGTATAAGCTGTTATGAGATCACAACAAGGGCCATTTTTGGTGCCGTAGTTGTCCACCGCCACCGTCGGTGTCCGTAACCACTATCATGCCAATTTTAGAAAAAATAACCAGGACCGAGGAGGATTCAAACCCATGTCCTCTGCGTGGCAGTCGAGCATTCTACCACTGAGCTACGCCTGTGCTTGAAAAATCTTCGCTAAAAGACCTAAATAGGTATAACGTCTGACGAGGAATCGCACTAACAAATGTAATGTTACGTGGCAAAATAGTAATATGCCACTACGTGTCAAGGAAAGTGGATTGCACAACGAGTGTGAGGAAGCATTTGAAGGAACACACGGGTGCATGCTTTGCAGCTCTGCACCCATTACAGAGGCATTATCAACATCATCATTATGAAATGGTCTTCTTCAACCTACCTTGTGAAGCAGTTTTGTCATACCGTGTCATGCGTCACGCGACAGGCGACGTGCGCAGCCCTGACAGCAACCTGACTTCTTCTCCTTCTCTGTTTTGACTTCTCTGTTTTGACTTAAATACTGTTTTGACTTAAAGAGTACTTTTCTACAGTATGTATGGTTTTGTGAAGCACAAATGATGAAAATTAAGGTAAAATTCTTTTGGTTTCGATTAGAAATTTCATAACTGCTGAACAAACCTGACTTGGTTCTTCGATATACCTGATGGCCCGATCACTTGGCCAGATCCCCAAGCGAGTTTACAGTGGCCGCTAAGAAGGTCACTCCTCCAGCTTACACTGTCACTGTCCTGCGATTCCACGCAGGCCTGGTGTTCTTTTCTTTATCCTTCATGTTTCTGCATCGAACGTTAGTACCGGGAGAATGCAGAGATTAAGTATGTGGTGTTTTAGTGACAGTGACAAGTTTCCAGCAAGGCGTCAAACCGAACCCCAACCCGAACCAAAAACTGTACCCAAACCGGAATTTTTGTCGGAACTGAATCCGAACCTGAACCAATATTCTTGGAACATGCTTGAACCACAACCGAACCTGAACCGAAAAAAAAAATTACATCGGTTTTCGGCTCGGAATAGCAATGGTGCAACACCTGCCAGCAGTGCCTCGTCGCTGAATTAATTCCAGCCTTTCTCTCTATGGCCTTTATCCGCTTATTTACTTGACTAATTTTCTTAGCATCGTCCCCTCATTTTCTGCTGCAGTTTTCCAGTGGTGCCTGAATTCAGACCCGAAAGACACGAGTGCAAACCCGGCTGCACGGTGGCATTTCAATGGAGGCAAAAAGCAAAGGGCCATGCACTCTTCAAGGCCACTGCACGCCCAGGTGGTCAAAACTCCAGGAGCCCCCAATGTACGTCGTGCCTCGCCTTTACACTCTTCCATTCCCTTTCCCCCCTGACTCTGGGCCACAGTCCCTAAAGCGGCTACAGAAAACAGTGCCCTTTCCTGAGGCAAATCACGATTATTTTACAGCGTAAGCTGTTATGAGATCACAACAAGGGCCGTTTTTGCGCCGTAGTTGTCCGCTGCCGCCGCCTGTGTCCGTAACCGCTGTTGCGGCAAATTTTAGAAAATATAACAAGGACCGCGGAGGATTCAAACCACGTCCTCTGCGTGGATTCAAACCCACATCCTCTGCGTTGCAGTCGAGCATTCTAACACTGAGCCACGCCTGTGCTTGAAAAATCTTCGCAAAAAGACCTAAACAGGTGTAACGTCTGCCAAGGAATCGCATTAACAAGTGTAATGTTACGTGGCAGAATAATAATACGCCACCGGATGTCGGGGAAAGTGAATTGCATAACGAGTTCGAGGAATCATTTGAAAGAACACAGGGCTGCATGGTTTGTAGCTCTGAACCCATTACACAGGCATCATCAACATCGTTATGAAACAATCTTCTTCAACATTTCCGTCATCATTATTACGAAGTGCTGCCCTTTGAAGCAGTTTTGTCGTATCGTGCCATGCATCACGCGGCAGGCGATGTACGCAGCCACGCCAGCAACCTAAGTTGGCTCTTCGATATACCTGATGGCGGCTCCTCGTAAGGTGCGGACCGCTGATGAAGAAGCGAATCGCAGAGCTACGCGTGCAGCTGCAGCAAGGCAACATCGGGCACAACAGACTTCCGTGCAGAGAGAAGCCCAAACTGCAGTTCACCATCGACGCTGGGTCGAGAGTTTGGTTTGTTCTCAGGAAAACGGCGCCAAGAGACTCTCTAAGATGTGCAGGTATACAGATTTGCATGTTACAATACCGCAGTAATTAAGCCGTAGTGGGTACTTCCCTACTTGGCAAAATAAGAGTTATGGCGCAGGGGATACCTTTCACCTCTACTTGCACTAGCTTCCTTAAGTGTTTAAAATGGCCTCTATGGAGGTCGCTCCTCCAGCCTCCAGCTTGCGCTGTCACCTGTCCTGTGGTTCAGTGCAGGTCTGGCTCCTTTTATTCTTGCTTTTCGGAATTGCCTGTGAAAGTTACCGCAATTTGGCATGCAGGTGTGGAGCATGACAAGATGCATTGTTTTCACCACAAATTGAGATTTCTGGAAAGCTAAGACACCCATTCTCTAATGAACTTGTGAAAAGATACTAAGTGCAAGCTGCTATGTTTACATCGGTAAGCGTTGAATGTATATGTACTAATGAAAGAGGCCAATAGACAGACTGAGATGGTGTTGCTGTATAATTCTGCAATATTTAAGCACAGCCTTTAAGGAACTTGTCATAAAGCAAGTCCCCTTTTAATGCAATCGCTCAATTACCTGTTTCAGTTCAGACAAAGCTAAGTACTTTGTTGCTATTCTGTACATGCTTGTATTCACTCATAACTGTGAGTCTGCTCAACAAGATATGCTCCGCAGTAGACATAGTTATGATGTATAACTGCACCTCTTTTATCATCAATTTCAACCTGTATCTCTGGATGCAATCCTGTTGTGATGAACATGTATCATATTATGTAGGGCTTTTGCTTTGTGTCCAGCACACTCAACGAAAGATTTTATTTGATTTCTTTTTACTTGATATTGAGGTTTTTTTTCTAACTGCTTGCTGATGCGGGTCGAAAATTTTGCCCTTCAAACATTCATAGAAATTTCCTATTTTACTCCATTCCTTTAAAACTAACAATATAAAGACGTGTAAGAGAGTAACGCAGTGCTCATAACATGGCCATGTTTCTCACTATGCCTGCTTTAGCTACTTTCCTAACTTTTGCTGAGTTATGTGAAAACATCACTAGCTGTTTGTGATGTGCTGCCCCTTCCACAGCTAAAAAAACCTAAAAAATTCACAGCATATCCACGGAGTGAATGATGATGAGTGGGCGAAGCTTCGGAGGTTCATCGTAGATCGTGCCGAGTTCCGGATTAATTTAGTTAACGCGCACGCTACGAATCCTTATGGTTCAACTACGCACAAGTGAAATCTCCCACCGGCACTTCATTGCAAGTCAAGATCAAGTGCCTATATATATATATATGGGTGGCCGGTTAACGGTTCTCCAGCGCGAGTAGCCGGTATTTTTCAATCAAGAAACTTGCCAGAAGACGCTGCCTGCGTCAAGCTTGTCTCTCGCGGGTGAGGGCGCGTTCTCCTTCTTTGTGAGCTGGTAGCGCGTTCATCGAAGAAAGAGCGTTTCCATAGTCAACGCGCGCCTTTCGCTCTCTCTGTCTCTCTCTCACAAGACAGCAGATGGAAGAGTGAGAGAGCTCGCGCGCCGGGAGGCATACGCCGAGGGCGCGCCTCCCACACGCGCCCTCCTAGTAGCGCGTTCCTAGTAGGTAACGCGCTACTACAACGGACGGACAGACCCAAACCTTAAGGAGCTTCGCCCCTAAAAAAAGCTTGCGTACGTATTATGCGTGCAGTGCCGTATAGGTTTGGAAAGGAAGACGGAATTAAATATGAAACTACAAAATGCAATTTCTGTTGACCAAGGTCCTGAAACCTCCAACTATGCGAGTGGTCCTCGCCATTGTCCAGCTGCCTCACATATAATTTCTAGGGTTACAGGATATCACACTCAATTTCGCAAGATGAAAAACTCCAGTGCGACAGGTATATGTGTGTGAGTGGGCGTGCGTGCGTGCAAACTCATTCTGGTGAACTTCTGAATGCCGTCACTTGAGCAGTGCAGCTTGGAGTGTTTCAGGCTAGCATAAATAGCGCTGTCAAAGTTAGATATTAAATTTACTGTGCCTAACCGGTTCTTGAACTGGTTCAGTGCTGCGAACCGGTTGGCGAACCGGTTCAAAGTTTTATGTCTCCGAACCAGAACTGACCCGGAGCGAAATGGCGCACGTGGTACCCAGATCCTAACCCGAACCCATATTTTTTTCGGTTGGACACCCTGGTTTCCAGTCATGATTTGGAAATGTCTCCCAAATGAGCTGCAGCCTACCCATATTCTATGGAGAATTTCCTTTTCATGGATAGCTATCCCTCTTAGTAACTGCCCTATGTATACGTATTCATTCACACATTCTAACGGTTCATTGCTAATTTTAAATTCCTGTTGTTTAGCTAGACTGCTGAGCATAATTTTTGTCATTTACCTATTCATTTTTAGTCCTATTTTAACACTTTCCTGGTTTAGGTCCTCAATCACGTTTTGTAGTTTGTCACTGTTTGTAGTTTGCTAAAGAGCACAATGTTGTCTGAAAACCTTAAATTGTCGAGATATTCCCCGCCCATTCTAATTCCATTTTCTTCCCAGTCTAGACGCTTGAACAGTTCTTCTAAACATGTAGTGAATGACATCGGGCAGATTGTATCTCCTTGTCTGACCTGTCTCTTGATCGGAATTTTTCTGCTTCTCTCATGTAGGAGTACTGTGGCTGTGCAATCTTTGTAGATGTTACTGAAGGTTTGCAAGTATGGAACAAAAAATGATATGCGTTACACTAAGAGATAGGAAGACAGCCGAGTGGGTCAGAGAACAGATGGGGTCGCCGACATAATGAACAATATTAAGAAAAAATGGACATGGGCAGGCCACGTGATGAGAAGGCTACATAACCGATGGACAGTTAGAACGATGGAATGGATACCAAGAGAGGGTAAGCGCAGCCGTGGGCAGCAGAGAGTAAGGTGGGGTGACGAAATGAAGAAATTTACAGGCATCAAATGGGATCAGCTCGCGCAGGACAGACAAGGATGGCGAGGATTGGGAGAGGCCTTCGTCCTGCAGTGGACATAAGATAGGCGAATGATGATGATGATGATGATGTCAGGTGCCCCTGTCGATGTAAAGCTTCTAGAACTGCTTGTATTTCTATGGAATCAAATGCTTTATCGTGGTCTATAAAGGCCACATACAGAGGTTTGTTGTATTCAGTAGGGGTGTGCAAATATTCAAAATTTCGAATAATTTTTGAATAGCATTTGCTATTCAATTCTATTCGCACTGAACTTTTACTATTCGAACTATTCGAAGTTGGTAATTAAGGGAAAAAATATGCTACGTCTCATGACAGGTGACCCATTCCTGCAAGTGCGCTTCGTCGCATAACACCCGTGTACTGCGGCGAAGTTAGCTCTGCTTTCTGTTGCACAGTTTCGTTGGACTGTTCTTCAGGACTTTGGGATGACACTGCGGGAACATACTAGTCACGCAATAAATTCTTTGCCCATGTTTAACAGTCCATCACAGTATTATTAAAAATATATGAGAAAATTATTCGAAAAATATTCGATTCGCACTTGAACATGAATATTTGAATTCGCTTCGCACTCAAAATTTTGCTATTCTCACAGCTCTAGTATTCAGTGAACTTCTCAATTATTAGGTTGATAGCATGGCTGTAGTCCATTGTTGAGTAACCTTACCCAAATCCAGCTTGTTCTCTTGGTTGGTTAAAGTCGAGTGTTCCTCGTATCCTAGCAAAAATTACTTTCGTAAATAGCTTGCATACTACTGGGAGTAGGCTAATTGGTCTGTAATTCTTTAATTCCTTTATGTCACCTTTGATGTGTATTAGGATTGCGTTAGTGTTTTTCGAACTGAGCGGTAGACCAGACATCTTGATACATTTCGTGAAGAGCGACAAAACATTTCCTAATATGATGTCTCCTCTATCTTCAGTCAAGTTGGCTGTTCTGATGTCTTTACCTGCTGCTTTACCGCAGGACATGCATTTGACGGCGTTTCTGATTTCGTCAGTGCTTATACATGGAACCCCAGTGCACTACTCCGATTTGATTTCTACTAAGGTTGCATCGTCTGTCTGAGAGTTTTACAGTTCAGAGTAGAAATCTTCTGCTGCCATTACTATTTCGTTGAAGTTGTTGATAATGTTGCATTGTTTATCTTTTAGTGCATTCATTTTGTTTTGTCCTAGGTGCAGTTTATTTGTGGCCGATTTAATGCTGGTACCTTTCGCTGTGCTCTCCCTATTTCTCTCATGTTAAAGTTCCTTACATCTCTTTGCCTCGCTTTGATAATTCTGCGAATTCTATTTTATCTTTTGACGAGGTCACTTTTATTTGATGGCATTTTTTTATTAAGTTTTTAGTAGACTGGGACAGCTTGCTTGCATCTTGCTTTGTAGTTTTACCTCTGACTTCTGTGACTGTTTCGAAGATTATTTTCATTTAGGTTTTGTTTACTTCTAACTCTTCATCGGTTTGGCCTAAGGCATCAAACTTGTTTTTAGAGCACCATTAGATTTTAGAGCCTTTACAGTTCACAAACTATCGTGAAGAACTGCTCAGGATCCTAACACGCACCTAATATTTGCAAAATATGCTAGCCAGAGTGGTCTGATCAGGGTGGTTTAGGGGGACTGACCATGCAGTGCCTCAATACAAAAGTGCCTACTCGTGACTACCTATACTACTTGAAACAGTGAATAACTTTGTAGTGTGACGACAACAACGCCTCATTTATCCCCAAAGAGGACCTGTGCCTCCCCATTTATAAATAAAGCACATTCATTCATTCATTCATTCATTCATTCATTCAATATTTATTTAAAAGCTTCTCTGTGAAATATCAAACGCACACTGACACATGAAAAATGTAGAACTGTTGTCGTCTGCCCATGTTTAGAATATTTTAACCCCTTACATTGTGCAAACAAGCAAATCATAACACACAACATTGTGTCCATGCTTTGCCTGACATAAGGAGACTCTCATAAAAGATCCTCATGGAAATTAAGACTGGGTGTCTTTTATTTTTTAAATTGAGGTTTTTTAAAAGCCTTGTTGATTTAACTTTTCTTTTTCTTCTATCCTGTTCTTAGTAGGGAGTCTACATTTTACACAGATGTTGCCAATATAACATTCTGTATCCAATATTTATTTCAAGTTTCCCACTGCAATAAAGAACACTATGGTGCATCAAAATTAGCACACTTTTCTCATTTGAGCCATGTTTGGGATTTCCTTACAGTTTTTTACATTGAGTGCCACGTAAAAAAATGCACGGACGTAAGTTACAGTCAAGCAAGCGATCGCTAAACGCAAAGCTGGAATAGCGTGCGTACGCATGCGCAGTCTGACCCCGCTAAATGTTAACGTTTAGCGGGACGCAACTTAAAACTTAAGCTGCACTAAAACTATATATTATTTCAGCGCGAATAGACGAAGTAGGCACACGAAAGAAGTGACAGGCGCTGACCGTAAACGCATTATTGAAGGGAAATGGCATATACGAGCGCGCACATCGTCGAAAACACAAACAATTGCTGCTGCCAGGCGAAAAAGGAAAAAAAAAAGACTTAAGGAGGTACCAATGTTTTGTGAAAACGACCCTTCAAGGATACGTCAGAACGACTTATTAAGACTCCCGCCCTGACTGCTATAACTGGTGCTCTAAATAGCAAGTTACCAGGAGTTAACAATGCCAGAACTTGTTTGATATCAATCTTCCGCTAAGATGCTAAGCTATTCGCAAAAATCGCCTATCAGGGTAAACGGACAAGGAATGAGCTACGTGCTACGAGCATAACACACGATGAGTTTTGCTTCTCTCTTAATTACAAGGCCGCAGCACTTCCGTGGTATATAGGAAACCACATTCAACATATTACGATGTAGGTTGAACGCCGACCGACGAACACAGAATTTATTATCACTGCGATTCCGTTTGTGCGAGCTAGGTCGCTATGCATACTTTTCCCGTTTCTTACTTCACCCCCCCCCCCTTCCCCCCAGCTATCACCCTCCTTTCGCCCTCGCTATCTCTATCTCCCTCAGACAGCCACTTTGCCGCAGCAGAGAACAGAAGGATAACGACACACGCTGGTCAAGCTGCACGTGATGATGCGACAAACACGCCGTAAACTCCCGCGTCGCAGGCGAGACAATCAGGCATGCCTTTTTTGTATTCGAAATCAGCAAAAATGCTGCATTGCAGACATTTTGAAATTAATCGCGTCACAATTGACGAGAGGGCACAGCAGTAATCTGCTCTTAAACACCTCGGCGACCCGACAACCCAGACGACTCGGCCATGCTTTTGTAGTAGACCAAGGGGTCCCGAGTTCGAATCCTTAAGCGTATAAGAAGTTTTTTTTTTTCTTTTTCTTTTTTTAGCACTTCTGCCTTTTACCTTTTGATCCTTTATGGTCTCTCTACGCTCCTGAGGTATCTTATTTGTACCGACTACTTCTCTTTAATAATCATACCCTGTCCTGATTAACCCACTCACTGCAACACCTCTGAAAGTCTCCTCCCCCCGAGGAGCCTTTGGACAAAAGATGCATATGGGCGCCCACCATCACCGTGCTTCATCTACGTAACTCACCTGAGCACCAGAACAGGAACTGGCCCCCCTGGTGCAACACCATGGCCAACACCTCCCAAGTTACCGGACCAACCAAACCCTGGACCTACGACGACGACATCAACAGAGCTTCCAGCCACGGATGCGACCACACGGGTATTGGAACAAAAGACTCAAAGAGCCTCTGGACTCGGACAGGCCGTCATTGGAAATTAAACGTAGCGACTCTTAACACGCGAACCCTTTCAAGCGAAGCCAGATTAGCTGAACTACTAGAAGAATTAAGGGGTATTAATTGGGATATCATTGGCCTTAGCGAGGTTAGGAAACCAGGAGAAGGGTACTTATCGCTTAATGAAGGACACGTTCTCTGCTACAGAGGACTACCAGAGAAGCACGAATACGGTGTGGGGTTCCTTATACACAAAGACATAGCAGGCAACATCGAAGAATTCTATAGCATCAACGAAAGGGTAGCAGGCCTCGTGATAAACTTAAATAGGAGATACAAACTAAAGCTAGTACAAAGTTACGCACCAACGACCAACCACAGTGACGAGGCTGTAGAACAGTTCTACGAGGATGTAGAAACGGCAATGAACAAGGTACAGACCCAATATACGATTGTTATGGGGGACTTCAACGCGAAAATAGGAAAGAAACTAAAAGGAGAACGTGCCGTCGGTAATTACAGAGAAGGAGATAGGAATAGCAGAGGGGACATGCTAGTAGAATTCGCTGGAAGAAACCACCTCCGTGTAACGAATACTTTCTTCAAGAAACGTAAGAACAGGAAATGGACGTGGAAAAGCCCCAACGGAGAAACGAAAAACGAAATAGATTTCATAATGTGCACTGATCTAGGTATAGTACAAGACACAGAAGTGGTTAATACGGTTAGAATTAGTGACCACAGACTAATAAGGGCGAAGATATCCCTCAATCTAAAGCGAACAAGGACAAAGTTAATCACACGGAAACAGGCCAACCCCGATAGCGTCAGGGCGAAAAGAGAAGAATTTAGAATTGCACTTAAGAACAAGTATGAGGCTCTAGGACAGGAAGATAATGAGGATATAGAGAAGATGAACGAAGACATTACTAATCAGATCACCGAAACAGCAATCGAAGTAGGGGGCAAAGCACCAAGACATGTTGTGAGTAAACTCTCGGAGTCTACTAAAAATCTAATCAAGCAATGCCAACAGATGAGAATAACTAACTCAAGAGACAAGATAGAATACGCCGAGCTATATAAGCTCATCAGTAAAAGTAGAGTCAGGGACGTACGTAACCATAACGTGAAAGAAATAGAAGCAGCCGTCAGAAAAGGAGTCAGCATCAAAACAACCAAAAGGAAGCTTTGTGCGGGAAAGAACATAATGCATGCAGTGAAAGATAAGCAGGGCAACATCGTTACTAACTTCAGTGGCATAACCAAAGTGGCCGAGGATTTCTATTCCGAACTATACAGCTCAAATAGGAGTCTCCCCACCATGAGTGTATTAAATGCCGAGCAGGACTACGAAATCCCATGCGTCACTGCGGACGAAGTTAGGAAAGCAATACAGGGCATGTCCCGCGGAAAAGCGGCTGGAGATGACGGCATAACCGCCGACTTGATCAAAGATGGCGGAGACTTCCTAACTGGAAAGCTCGCGACACTATACACTCAATGCCTCAAAACTTCAAATGTACCCGAAAGCTAGAAAAACGCAAATATTCTATTATTACATAAGAAGGGAGATGTTAAAGACTTGAGGAACTACAGGCCGATCAGTCTACTCTCAGCACTTTACAAAATATTCACAAAGGTTATCTCAAACAGAATAAGGGCCACACTTGAATTTAATCAACCCAGAGAGCAAGCAGGGTTCAGAAAAGGATACTCTACCATGGACCACCTGCATGCGGTCAATCAAGTAATCGAGAAATCCGCTGAATACAACAAACCCCTCTATATGGCTTTCATAGATTACGAAAAGGCTTTCGACTCGGTAGAGATACCAGCAGTTCTGGAGGCTCTACGTCATCAAGGAATATGTGATAGCTATATAAACACAATAGCCAACATCTATAAAGATTCTACAGCCACCCTGCTCCTCCATAAGAAAAGCAGAAAAATCCCAATACAGAAAGGTGTCAGACAGGGAGATACAATTTCTCCCATGCTATTTACTGCATGTTTGGAAGAAATCTTCAAAAGGTTAGACTGGGAAGAGACAGGGCTCAGGATTAACGGCGAATATCTGAGTAACCTGCGATTTGCAGATGACATAGTACTCTTTAGCAATGATGGCGACGAATTGCAAAAGATGATTGAAGACTTAAGCCGAGAAAGCGCTAAGGTAGGATTAAGGATGAACATGCAGAAAACAAAGATAATGCTAAGTGGCACGGTGAAAAAACGTCTATTCAAGGTCGAAACCCATACATTAGAAGTCGTAGAAGAATATCTGTACCTAGGACAGCTACTTACTGGAGAACCCACCCATATAAAAGAAATCCACCGTAGAATAAACATGGGATGGCGCGCATATGGCAGACATTCACAACTCATGAACGGAAACCTACCACTATCACTCAAACGGAAACTATATAACTACTGCATCCTGCCAGTACTGACTTACGGATCAGAAACCTGGAGAATTACAAAGAAGCTAGAGAGGAAGTTAAGAAGCGCGCAGCGGGCGATGGAACGGAAAATGATAGGCGTTACACTAAGGGATAGGAAGACAGCCGAGTGGGTCAGAGAACAAACGGGGGGCGCCGACATAATGAACGATATTAAGAAGAAAAAATGGACATGGGCAGGCCACGTGATGAGAAGGCTAGATAACCGATGGACAGTTAGAACGACGGAATGGATACCAAGAGAGGGTAAGCGCAGCCGTGGGCGGCAGAGAGTAAGATGGGGGGACGAAATCAAGAAATTCGCAGGCATCAAATGGAATCAGCTCGCGCAGGACAGGCAAGGATGGCGAGGATTGGGAGAGGCCTTCGTCCTGCAGTGGACATAAAATTGGCTGATGATGATGATGATGAAATTAAAAGGACTGGATAAGGTTTTTGACACAACTTTGCTGGTGTGCTTTGAATTTGGCTGTGAAATTGGAAAATATTGTGGTGAGCAATATTCGGACGCCCGCACCGCCACTTCCAAATATATTTTCCGCTGTGCTGAAAGCCATCTTTGGGAATCAAATTTTTGGTTCCAGGCAGTTTGAAATGGCCTTGATGACATAAAAAAAAACCAGACAAAACAAAAATGCCAAGCATACATGCAAGTTCGAGCTCTTCTGGAATCTCCCAGAAGAGACATACTTTTGCCATGACAGTTTTTCAAATTGTCTACAGATATACCTAGGTTTTGTTTCCTTCAGTTTAAAGGTAATTAAATTATCATAAATTGGGTATCCATGAAAGATGCCCCAGGCCTCATTCTTGAGCATGCATGCATGCATGTATCTATCTATCTATCTATCTATCTATCTATCTATCTATCTATCTATCTATCTATCTATCTATCTATCTATCTATCTATCTATCTATCTATCTATCTATCTATCTATCTGTCTGTCTGTCTGTTTGTCTGTCTGTCTGTCTATCTGTCTATCTATCTATCTATCTATCCGCCTACGACTTTGTGCTCTCCTGGCCACTTCCTTAATGGGATGTACACGACAATTGGTATGCCACAACATGACTGCATGACGAACATAAATGACAGGTCATAACATGAAAACATGACATGTATGTCATGAGCGGCATGATTTACATGCCACGGTCTTTGTGCTCTCCTGGCCATTTCATTAATGGGATGTATACGAAAATTGGCAGGCCACAACATGACTGCATGACGAACATAAATGACAGGTCATAACCTGAAAATGGCACACATGCCATGGCCTTGGTGCTCCGCTGGCCGTTTCATTAATGGCATGTACACGAAAACTGGTAGGCCACAACATGACCGCATGACGAACATAAATGACAGGTCATAACATGAAACTCATGACATGCATGTCATGAGCGGCATGATTTACATGCCACGGTCTTTGTGCTCTCCTGGCCATTTCATTAATGGGATGTATACGAAAACTGGTATGCCACAACATGACTGCATTATGAATGTAAATGACAGATCATAACGTGAAATTCATGACATGCATGTCATGATAGGCATGATTTACAGGCTACGGTCTTGGTGCTCTGCTGGCCGTTTCAATAATTGGATGTACACGAAAATTGGTAGGCCACAACATGACCTCATGACGAACATAAATGACAGGTCATAACATAAAAATCATGACATGCATGTCATGAACGGCATCATTTACAGGCCATGGTCTTGGTGCTCTGCTGGCCGTTTCATTAATGGGATATACACAAAAATTGGTAGGCCACAACATGACTGCATGATGAACATAAATGAGAAGTCGTATAACATAAAAATCATGACATGCATGTCATGAATGGCATCATTTACATGCCATGGTTTTGGTGCTCTGTTGGCCATTTAGTTACTGGGGTGTATATGAAAATTGGTATGCCACAACATAACTGCATGACGAAAATAAATGACAGGTCATAACATGAAAATCATGACAAGCATGTCATGAGCGGCATGATTTACGTGCCACGGTCTTGGTGCTATCCTGGCCTTTTCGTTAAAGGGACCCTGAAACGGTTTTGACCATTTTGTGCAAACATAGTGATCCGGTAGAGCGAGTCATTAGGGTCATTAGAGGACAGATTTCAGCACTCTGTGTAAAGTGTGTAATTTACAATAAGGTTTTGAACACGCGCATCGCAAGAGATCGCAGCGGCTCGCCAAAAGGCATTTTCAAACGCCTCCGCCATCGAACGATGGATGGGGAGGCCACCGATTGGCCCCTAACCAGTGACGTGCACGTAATTTTCCCAACCTAACGGTGAACAACGTGCTCCTACAACGTGCTCCTTCGTTTCAGCCAACAGTATCGTCACGGCATCTGGCGGTGTACACACCAGTCACCGGCGCTCTATTACAGAGGCTAGCACTGCCGAGGCGGGCAATTTCAGTAAAGATATCGGGGCACTATGTCGCTACAGAGGGCTCGGCAGAGCGGCTGACGCGGGAAGTGCAGTCGTCGCTAGCGCACACTCTGCAGCTGATCAAGTTGAGGAGGAACAGCAGTGGTAAGGAGGAAGGCGAGAGAAATAAGCGCATAGCTGCCTTAGCACATGTTGTTATGTGGGGCTTAACTGTCCCAAAACCAGCTCTGATTATGAGAGACGCCGTAGTGGTGGGCTCCGGAAATTTTGACCACCTGGGGTTCTTTAATGTGCACTGACATCGCACAGCACACGGGCCTCAACATTTAGCCGCCATCGAAATGCAGCCGCCGCAGCCGGGATTCGATCCCGCGACCCTCGGATCAGCAGCCGAGTACCATAGCCACTAGACCACCGCGGCGGGGCACCGCAGCCTTAGCGCATGGTGTTTTGCTTTATGGTGTGAATGATTTCACAATTGTGTTGCCTAATCAGTGACGCAATGTCAAAAAAACGTTTCAGGTACTCTTTAATGGGATGTATACGAAAATGGGCATGCCACAACATGAGTGCATGATGCACATAAATGACACGTCATAAGACAAATATCATGATATGCATGTCATGAGCGGCATGATTTACATGCCACGGTCTTGGTGCTCTTGCAGCCATTTCGTTAAGTTTATATGTACTAAAATTGGCATGGCGAGACAACAATGTCTGACGACCATGGGGGACATGTTCAAAGAACATGAAAATCGTGACATGCATGCCACGAGCGGCATGATTTACATGGCACGCGTTTCGTTAATGGAATGTATACCAAAACAGCTATGGCACAACATGACCACTTGACAAACGTAAATGACAGGTCATAACATTACAATCATGACATGCATGTCATGAGTGGCATGGTTTACATGTCACATTCATGGTGCTCTTACGGCCGTTTCGTTAACTTCATATGTACCAAAATTGGTATAATGAGACAACAATGCAGATACATTTTACGTTCCTGATGCGTGCTTCACATTTTCTTGATTCCCACTGCACGTGGGATCTGCCATTTCTTTTTTTCCTGAGATATATATACAGTAAGCTTTTTATTAATTTCATAAACGGATCATTCTGCTGTCAGAATTCCTTCCTGCTTGACCTTTAGAGTAACTCAAGGCCAATCAGCAACCTTTAATTCAGTTTCTAAAAACGTGGGTATCAGGGTAGAATAGGTAGTAATGATAAGAAAAGCCAGCTAGTGCTGGGCAGATGATATTACTATGGTATGCATTGCTTAACACTTCGCTATTTAAAATCAGTAAGAATAGATGATAAGCAGAATGCCAAGGGCAAATACATCAGTGCAGCTTTAATTAAATGACAGATATTTCAGGAAAAAATATCTGCAGTAAATTAACTGGCCTCCTTGGTCAGTTTTGTTGCTTCCCTAATGAAAGCAATGAGCATTAAATCCTACTAAAATAACTCTTTAGGGTAGCTCCAGCAAAGGTTTTCATGTCTCTTTGACAGTGACCATTATGGAACAGTGACTATCATGTTGCTGCCGACTCTACTACATCATCAATCTGTGCTTGCCTACTCGCCAGGTGCGAACAGTGCCACCTCACAGTGCAAAGAATCGAGCTCCTGTGCAGCTGCTGAGAAAGCATGCATTCAAGGCCCTAGATAAACTTTTCTAGCCTCCATAGTATTGTTGTGGTGCAAAAGACACATTCTAGCAGCAAACACAATGACTTCATTTTAGGAACATATCGATGAAGCAAGGATAGATGTGCATGTTGTGATGGCTACTTACAATAAAAAGAGAAAATGTTGAGCTGAGTTGAATCAAGTTATGCTTGACTAGCAGGAAACTCCTAAGTCTGCTATAGTTGGTGACAAATAAAGAATAAAAACTAAAATATACTGCTGTCCCTCCATAAACACGTGCGTCCAATTATGGTCGCTCTTCATCACGATGTAGCACTTAATGAGAACCAACGCCTCTTGGAGAACCAATGAAAACAGCAGCATGGTGTTGTTTACTGCGACGAAAGACGAGGCATCACTGCAGTGTAAGCCGTCAACACCGTCTGACTTTCCTGCGATGTTAGTTCCCTAGAAAGGAGGTTAGTATTTTGCACTGCTACCCACATGTATCTTGGCATCTGTACCACAAATCGTCATATGGTGCAACAGAAGCTTGCGATAGTGGCGCCTTTGAATTGTACTGATGCGGCAGGCATCGGAGCGCGTTTTATGGTGTTTTTTGGTGGTTTTACCCATCGTCAAGAAGTGGCATTTTGCAATGCGACATGTGTTTCTCGTATTGCTCAAATGTAAGTACAGTATCATCCGTACCCATGTGAGTTTTGCCAAAAACACTGCTTGTCATCGTGCTCCTTCGTCGGCGACGCCAAGGTACAGCCACAGTTGAATGTGCGCATCTGTATATGTTGGACCCCCCGCCAAAAGCCTTGCTTGGCCTCTACACCCAATGCCGTAATGTGGCGGCAGTCGTATTCAGATGTTGATCGATATGTATCTGTGCTGAACAAAAATAAAGGCTGAGAATCAATTCCACAATCCGCTTCGATTCAGAGTTGACGCAGTCATGGAAGGCGGTGACGTACTTCAGTTGCAAAATTTTTATAAAGACCAAACAGTTGAAAAACGGCGTTACTAATATCATTTTTATGTGTTTCAAAACAAATACGAATCAATGTACTGAATCAATTTATTTTTCAAGTTTCATAAAACATGGTGTCTCACACATGTATGTCATAATAATGCTCAAAACATTGCCTTTGAGATGGACATCTTTCAACTCCGAGATATGTGCACAGAAAGCCACGATTTAAACAATGTATATATAATTTTGTTGGCTCCAAATTTAATCCTGTTACAAAGGAATTTATTCAGCTTTCTGGTCATTATTTAAATAATATTGAAGCATAGCAAAGTTTTTTTATACATTGGAATTTTGATCAGTCTTGGGAACTACTTCCTTTGCTGCATGGAGGTACGCAAAAAGAGTACAGTGAGGCCCTGTGGGAGGAACTTATGTTTATTCTTAGGTTGTAGCCTATTATAGCTTGATTTTGAATGGCTCCTAACATAAAGAATAAATACTCATGATCAGGAGAGCATATAGGAGGCACAAACTCAAGCTGTGAATTGACAAATGCTACGTATTCTAATTTATGGGTGTTCAACAGAGTTCCATAAGTTTACAACTATAATACACATGAGACGTTTGTAAGTGTTGGCAAGGTGAAATGTTCAGGCCCGTGTATTGTGCGATGTCAGTGAACATACACGAGCCTGAACATTTGGTCTTTACAGCTCTAAGAAAGCTAGGAAAACTATGCAAAATCAGCAACCTAGCTATCAGCAAAAAAACGTAGCTGTTTCACAATCACAGAATAGGTAACATGCCCTGTAAGCAAGGTGTTGTTTAACCAGATACCCTTGTCGTGTGGTAAATGCTATGTAGGGCAAACTGGGCGGTGCCTCAACGTCAAGCTCAATGAGCACAAAAACAAAGTGAAGAAGCGTGGCAATTGTTGGTTACTTGTGCATTAGCACATGTGGGTGTTTTCCTCTCCTGCAAGAGTCTTCCATAAAAAGCAAGCACCAAGGTGAAATCGCATGCCTGATTGTTGAATCAGCCACCATTCACAAGCTAGGTCAAGGTTGTGTCAGTGCACATTCATTATCATTATCTAGAATGGATCTATCGTTCCTTGATGCCTCCACGTATGTGCATGCCTCAGTGTCTACACTGCCTTGTCTGTTGGATTCAAATAAAGCACTGGTGATAATTAGCATCTGTCTGTGTAAGATCCCTTCCTGTCCTATGCACGTCCAAAACAGTTTTATGCTAACAGTGAAGTGTTGGTGTTATGCTTAACACCAAGAAGGCCAGAAGTTTACCCTAGCTTCGTTAACTGACCAAGCAGAACACAAATGCTCTTTGTTAATTTTGTTATAGTCTCCTCTGTAGTAGGATAGTTTTGTTAGTGATGCCTGCAAACAACAACCATAAGTTGTAGAGATGGCCTGTGGCCACTGATGCCATTAAGCAAATGACTTCACCAAATGTTCTTTTCTTACAAGTCCCGTAAGAAAGCTAGCTAACTATCCAAGTCTGAATATATCTGACAACTAATTATTAAAGGAAAGTAATGAGAGCACAAGTGCATATAGATAAAATTTATAGGGCACAAGTGTCAAGGGAGCATATGCAAAATACAACCGTTATAAACTCCTTGAGGCACTGTTGTTAGAGTGATCCCTTGGCTTCTATAAAATAATTTCAGCTGTCACCCTTATAGGTATCGAGGAAAGTGAAGTTGCTCATAGTGCATACCAGTAAGACCAAACCAAAATGTTATGGATGGAAAATCAGTCTAAAAAATCAGAATATATACCGTATTTACTCGCATAATGATCGCGCTTTTTTTCACAAAAATTGTGCAAATTTCGGGGTGCGATCATTACGTGGAGTAAATTTTCCGTGAAATAATGTTTTGAGCACCGACAACGCAAACAAGTCGCGTATCAGAGTTCTTACGATAGCTATCATAAACATATCCAAAAATAAAAGTAGAGTAAGGCTTGCCTTTGTAATAAACGCACACATTACGCAGGAACTACATGCATTGCATATTGCCCTTTAATTTTTTTCATTCACTGACCCCCTAACTTTCATTCAGAGTCTGAAGCATCACTGGCGTCAGTGTCGTCGCCGCCCGATTCCCTGTCGGAACCGACAGCACCGACAGTGTCATCGCAGTCCCACAGAAGGTTATCTTCCATCCCGTCGAGCACGTTACATATGCCTGTCTTCTTGAAGCTGTTGGCGTGGTGAAAACTACGGCATTTGTCTTTACTGTTATCCTAACACGGCGTGTTTCTGCCAAGGGTGGGCTAAAATTAGACATCTGCTTGGTGCGTGCAGTTCACTTGGTGAGTCTTGAAGAGTTATTGACATAACGTTCGACAGATGGTAAACATGATGATCGTCAGCTAGGCTTGGCACACGACATATCGCTGCGGCAAGTTCGAGGTGCGATCATTACGCGGGGGAAGAAAAAATTCGAATTTTGAAGACAAAATTTAGGGGTGCGGTCATTACGCGAGTGCGATCATTATGCGAGTAAATACGGTATATAACGCCTGTAATTTTTTTTCTCGCATTTCACAGACATTCCTGTAATGAAGTGCTAATTTCTATAACTGCATTAGCATGGTGAGGTTTTATAAGACATGTTGGCACACAGTGATAAAACAGAACTAGCGATGTCAGCAAAACTTGCCTTTCATGACGTCCCAGACACGAACACTTCGATCAATTCCATCTGAGTTGTAAGTGAGTGACTTGAAGCCAGATTCATCAAGCCGAATTTGATCTATGGGAGCATTGTGACCTTTTAATGTGTACCTGCATTACAGTGAGAGACAGAGACAGAGGAATGCAAAAATAAAAGCTTGTAAATTCATACTTCACAGGCTGCTTTGTTAAAGCATGCAACTTGGTAGCCAAATACCACACAGTGTTTTATTGTAAATAGAGAAAGATGAAGTGTTTATTAGTGGTCCCAGCACTCAGGCCTTGCCTTCTTCATTAGCCTTATCAATTTATTTGGCTCAGCACGCACGAGGTAGTGGTTACTGACTTCCAGCTTGAAGGACTACACCATATAGTGTCACTAATAAATGCCATGTATACATTTTTTCAATAACTGATAAATTAGAACAGAAAAGTTGAGCGAATTTACCTTCCCACCTAATGACATTTCACCACAGTAACTTTGCTGCTGTGGGAAGCAGCTGTCAAAAGGTGGAATAAAACAGTTTCCCTCAAAAAAAATAATAAACATGTTGTTCAGGTACGGGTTCAATGTGCTGCGTTTGAATACCGTTCAGTTCTGGTTTGGAGAAGCGAAATTTTATTGCAGTCTGCAACAATCAACTGGTTCAGGAGCCGGTACGTTGCAGTAAACATCACCTTTGACGCTGCACTCCCTGCAGCACAGCTCAAGCGACTCCACTCATGTAAGTTCATCAGGAACCACGTTCACAAAACCCTTTTTGTGCTAGAATTGTTTGCTAATAGAAACTTTCAGGCAGCCTAACACTGGGCAATATCAAAGGCAGCTGGCTAATTAATGGCAAGGAGCACTTATGTACTCTTATGTACTCGAAGGTTTGGTGATTCGGCTCTAGGAATTGTATTCCGTAATCTTCCATTCAATTTCGTATTCTTTGTCAATTGTATGTTGCACTGAATGCATGGTACTATCGGCATCAAATGAAACGCGAACAGCGGAGCGCGTGTTTCAAGCATTAGAAACAGTATAGTGTTCGCCGTCCAGTCATCACCATTGACAGGCGTGCACATCCGGTTTGGCAGCACTGCGCGATCCCCCTATAGTGCGTTATCAGATAGCACAACTGGAACACAAGTAGAAATATTGCGCCATAGGGGGATCGCGCAGTGCTGCCACACCGGATGTGCGGGCCTGTCTATATCGATGACTGGTGGATGGCGCGCACTATGCCATTGATAAGGCTTGTGCCACGCGCTCCGCTGTTCGCGTTTCATTTGATGCCGATAGTACATGCTCAAGTTTTGTCAGCAGGTGGAAGGTCCCATTGGCAGATAAGAAACTGTGGCCAATGTGAAAACACTGGTTGCACAATTTTCACATAAATAAGTTTCACATAAAAATGTTTTCACATAACTTGAACATACCACTTTGACTGGCATAATCTGTTCCTCACACAATTTGTGCACTCCTAATCCTTAGCAAGGCTTCTGAAGAAGAATTACTGGCATATTTTGCACTCTCCATGCTGCCTGAGCCATCCCCTCATGCGTGTGCAAATGGCAGGATTTTAGATGGTTGCACAAACCAGGTGGGCACAGTCCTCCCGCCCCTCCCTACCCATGCGTGTGCCTTCCATCACCGTTACTTTCCACCGCTGTGAGACAGCACACACATAATGTCACCACAGTAGACAGTAAGCTATATGGTAAAATTCAGACTTGCTGTAATAGCGTGTGATGAATGAAATAAGAACAGTGCATGCTGCTGCCCACAATAAAGATTTCAAGTCAGACTTCTTGGATACTGAGAACTTCATAATCCGATTTGGCAAGTTAAAACATGTGTTTTCTTAAATGAACAAGTGCCTAAGTTTATGCTATAGTACTTGATTTGATTTTTGTTTACGGTCTGCGTCAAAACTATTTACACATTATTTTGTATGCACTTGCAAAATTTCCACTTAAACTGCACACTTTCTCCTTGAAGCTCCAAATTCACGAAAGAAAGCGTGCAAATTATGAGAGTAAATACGGTAGCTGAAGCAGGCATACTCATAACCAAGGCCATCTTATAAGCAATGCTTTACACAGCAAGCAGTGCAAACCTTAAACATATCCATTCTTAAGCTCTTCTTTGCCTGCATTTCCTTTTATTGATAATTATGCAAAAAACAGGGAAGACAGTGGGAATTTATACACACATTCAGAGCCCAATTTCCGAGAGGGGTTGGATGGAAATGTTAAATAAAAAATGAACTAGCTTAATGCTAAACTAGTTTAACTAGCTTAATGCCTAACTAGCTTAATGCTAAACTAGTTTAACTAGCTTAATGCTAACGATCCAGATGTTTTTTCATGTATTGATTCATGTATCTTTCTGGAAAATTCAATTTAATTTAAGTCAATCATTAAATGCAGAATGAAATGAAATCAAATTAAAAGTTTCATATTGTCTGGTGGCAACAAAACTCCTCACACAATTTTACACAACAAAACTGCACCAATGGAACCAATGGAAAATCATGCAGACTTTAGTGATAAAGAAGCAGTATGCAACAAATACATCTAGTGTGAAGTACAGTGCTTGTTGAATATATGTAACAGAATTATGCATCATTTTGAAGGAATGCAGACATGTTGAAAAAATGGTAATATCAGTAATTACTTTGTCTGAATTGAACCAGTTAACTGATAGGCTAAATAAAGGTGAGCCATGCTTGCTTTTAATTTTCTTAGAGGCTGTGCTGTAACGTCCCCTGAGTTACACAGCAAGGCCAACCCACATTTCAGATTGTCAATTGCCTTTACACGGTGGTAGACATATATTCGACACTTACCGGTGTCAACTTTGAAGTTTAGGCATAGAATATTTGTGCAAGCTTATTGTGGAATGGTTTTGATAGTTATACGTAGAAATTTCAATTTTCTGTGAAAATAATGTCAGTATTTTAGTGCTCAACTTCAGCAGGCTGAACTGCATAACTTTCACAGGTGGTTCCAAAGAAAAATAAAGGAACATTCACAAGCAAAAAATGGGCCAACTAAATAAATAAACAGATACGGCCACAGAAAGAAAAGCCAAAACTGATTGCTGCTAAAAGGCACTGCAGGCTATTTGAAACACTTTGCTCTGAACCAATAGCCAATCTTATTTATCTTTTAGTCCAGGTTTGATTCAGGTTCAGGTACTTATCGAGAATATTGGTTTGGGTTCGGGCTCAGTTTTGGCTAAAATTCCATTTCAAACATGCCTTTTGGCTAAGGTTTGGTTTGACATGCTGGAAGGAGCCAACTTGTGTAAATTTTTGTCTCAGTGATTGTTGAAGCTAAGTATATAAGGTATTAAGAAGGTGCATCCTTAAATAAAAAAAAGGGCCTAGAAATGTTTACTACTGATTATTTTGGCATTTGCATTAAAGTCTATAAATGTGCAGATTGAATCCCACTTTTCTAGCTCAAGTGCACATACCTGTCATTAAGTTAGCTCACACAAAATAAACCTCCTTTGATTCAAGCCAAAAACCTGCGACTAAATCTTCATTTTCAGCATTTGTTATATAAGCGTATCATACCCATTTGAAACTAGGAAAAAAAAAAGAAGTTCACTTTTAATTGTGATGGGCTGATTAAGTAGCTGAAGCACTAAACGCAAAAGGAAAAAAAGAGGACTCATTATGGTGGTGTAAAATGTTGACTGGTTTTCCTGCATTCACACTGACATAATATATCTTAACTTTGTTGTTCATTCATTCATTCATTCATTCTTTGTTGATAAACATACATTCTTTTAAAACTTGCTTGCAGTTGTCTAAACGTGCATGAACATGAGTAGTCTATGTATAACAGGATAAAAAGTAAAGCTTTCATAGTGAAAAGTCGCAATGCCCTTTATCTACAAAAAAGTGTGAAATATGCTCGACAAGGGGGTACCCGCTAGTGCATGGTACAATTACAAGTTTGGGATACCCTGCTTGCAAGTCAAATTGTGAATATTTTTTTTAGCAATAGTCTTATGTTAACATCACAAGACAATTATGTAAAAATATAAGATATATGTTCAACTAATATGCTGCATGAACAACATTAAATTTTAAAACTAAGCCCTAAGAGCATGCTTATTTTCCAAAACGGCATGATGCCGTGATGTTCACTCCTGCATGCAACATGTTTTAACACCATCTAGCCCAATGAGTTAGCCAATGATAATCTCTACCATGCACCAGATTGACCAAGATCGTCATTGATATGCACAGGATACATTTACTATTACTCTTGTTGGCCTCCTAATACTGGAATTTTTAAAACTAACACTAGCAACAAATACGGGTGCTAATTAAAAGGCTTTGTGTTGTGCAACTGCACAGCCAAAGTGGAAACAAGCTAATAAAAATGCAGCTACTCTAGCCTGAGTGTGGCAGATGACCAAAGGCCAACGTTCGCAGCGCCACCATTGTTGACACACATGGCCAATACACTTGACACATAGAAAACTTCGTAGTATACTACATACACTAAGTAAAAGCTACATTAGAAAAAACAAAAACAAAAAAGACGTGCACACCAAATATATTTGTGGTTTAACACTGCTGGAATGAATAGTATTACCTTCTTGCTCCTGTAGCAAGGTCCCACACAAGGACAAAACAATTGTCAAGGCCATTGACAACACAGCCACCTTGAGCGGAAATAGCGATGCTGCAACTGTTTCTTTCAGGTTTCCATTTCTTGAACAATGTCCCACTTTGCAGGTCATAGACAATGATGAAATTTGGTGCACTGTCACTCAGCTCCTGCAATGCACAGTTTTACCACACTCAAAATTTGACATCCACAAGCATGAAAATTGTACCATTGTTTAGGTTTTGCATAAATCCCTCCTGGTATTGCATGTGGATTTGTGCTGGTATCATAATCACCACCATCACCTTCTATGTCCACTACAGGATGAAGGTTTCTCACAATAACCTCCAATTTATCATGTCTTGCTTGAACCGATTCCATTTTATGCCTAAAAAACAATTTCAACACTCCACTGTTCTTGGCTGCATTTTCCATCCCTTGGTGTCCATTCCATTGTCCTGACTGACCATCAGTTATCTGTCTTATGCATTGTGTGTCCAGCCTAGGTTCACTTTCTTATCTTAATATCAGTAGAAACACCAGCTACCCTTGTTTGTTCTCTTACCCACACTAATGAGTTTCTCTTTTGTAATGTTGTGTCTATCACTTTGTTTGCTTAGTCATTAACATCTTGAGTTTTTCTACTATCCTCCATGTTTCTGCCCACATGGTAATACTGGCAAGATGCAATTATTGTGCACCTTTCCCATTATGGGCAGCAGTAAGCTGTCTGTCACAATATAAGAATGCCGGCCATATGTGCTCCAGCCAATGCTTATTCTTCGGTTAATTTCCTTCACACGATAAGGCTCCCCTGTAAGCAGTAAACCTTGATACGCATACTCTTGTACAGATTCTGCTGTCTGGCTGCCAATCGTAAGCTCTTGTTCTCTTGCCAAGGCACTGAACATGATGTTTGCCTTCTACATATTTATCTTCTACATTACTTTCCTTGGTTCTACCTTACACTCCCTTGGTTTAAGTCTTCAATCATATTTTGCAATTCATCACCATCATTGTTGATAAGTAGAATTCCATCTGCAAATGAGTAGTTTCTGAGATACTCCCATTAATCTTTATTTTTATTTATTCCCAATCTAACTGTTTAAATATTTCTAAGCATGGCATGCTTAGACAGCAGCTCTTTGCCTGACGCCTTTGTCGATCACAACTTCTTTTCATTTCTTGTGGAGAAGCAAGGTAGCTGTGGAGTTTTCACGGATGTTGCCTAAACTCTTCTTCTGTGTTTCAGTTACCCCTTGGTAACACAACAGTTCCAAGACCACTGATATATGCACTGAGTCAAATGCTTTTTTGTAGCCTCTGAAAGTTATAAATGGGTACACAGCAAATTTCTCAATTGCCTGACTGATCACATGGCTGTGATCTATCACACAAAACCTCTTCCTGAAGCCAGCTTGCTCTGTTGGTTCATTAGTCAAGTCTCTCTCACCTTCATTTTGTATAATATAGAAAACAGACCTATGAGTCTATAATCCTTCCGAGTCTTTTACATCTCCCTTCTCATGTATCAATACATTTTTGGAATTTTTACAACTCACTGGTACATGTTAAGTCTTAAGACATTGTGTACAAAGTGTTGCAAGCTTCTTAAATATAAAGCCCCCCTACCATCTTTGATCAAACCAAATGTTATGCCATATTCTCAAGCCACTTTTCTGCAGGACATGTCCTGAAGAATATCCTTGAACATCACTTATATTCACACACACTGTTCAGTTTTGATTTATTTTACACAAGACTGGACAAGTGATCTGTAAACTGAATGTACAGTTCAGAACAGAAGCCTCCTGCCACCTTCACTACATCACTGAAATTGCTCATAACATTTCCCTTTTTTTTTTTTCACTGTGCGTACTTTTGTACTTCCTATACAAAGTTTCCTTTCAGCTGCTTTGATGCCACAGCTGTCTTTTACTGCTGCCTCTGTATTTGACATTATAAATCCGTTGGAAATAAATATTTGACGTTATAAATCCGTTGGAAATAGCCAGCCTTGCTGGGACTTCATTGTATTGGGTGATGTTCAGGAGTTTTCCTGATTTTTTACCTGTACAAGAAATTTCTGAACTTCAGTTTTGTGCACCACATGCTTAATAAAAAAAAGAAAAAGAAAAAGAAGTGCAGGAGGTTTTGGCACAAAGCGCTCACAACACACCAACAGATGGAGTTTTGGTGGAGAAGGCAAGCTGACGAGTAGAGGAAGTGAAATTAATGATAGGATGAAGCCAGTGAAAAAAAATAGAGAATTGAGCAGCTGTTCACTTCCTCTCACTGGGGGCGTTTTCCAGTTATGCACATGCATTCGTAGAGGCTTTAAAATACTATAGTCGAACTCAAATATATTCAATATTGGTATGGTATTAGTGTTCACATAGAACAGCAGTAACAGCTCCTGGAAATCCCATGCAAAAGTATATAGTACTGTACAAAGTATTTATAAAAAATGTTGACTGCCACTTCCAATATAAATGCTGCACTTCTGTAAGTGAACCATTTTCAAACAATACTGCATAAACCTCTCGAACACTCATGCAGAAAACACAGAACTGTTTTTGCATATGCTGCCAAACAGAGCCTTGAATGAGAGGGGAACTGCGCGCCATGGAGGATAAATGAGCAAGGAATGGGCATCAAAGTACAAATCAAAGGCCTATTTTCACTCCATAATGACGAAGTTGTTTGCTTCAATATGCTTCAATGTAACACAGGTGTTGAGGTTCATGTCTTACACACAGGCGTTGAGGTAACACAGGCATTGAAGCTGAAGTGCAATGAAGCATACCAATAGCAGTAAAAATGGTCATGCAAAAAAAGTGTACTCCCACGCACGACATGTGTCTTAATTCTCCCATACTGAATTACCAATATATCAAACTGTCGTGTAATCTCCGGATATTATATGTTCAAGTTTGATTCTATCATTGTTTTCAAAATTAGGAATATGCTAGGTCCACACAGATTCACCATAGAAAGCAGGTGCAATGGTATTTGAACCTTTTTCATGACAAGGGTGTATGATAATTCCAGAACTTTCAAAACGCACAGTTCCGTTTCAAAAGTTTCAAGGACCTGTATGCACTGTGATATGTAAAACTGCAGGGGTGATCAAAAATGACAAATGGGATGAAGTAGCATGCCAAGAACTTTTGACACAGTGTTTGTAGAGCTGCATCCACGACCACACCAGGTCATATTGTCATATTTAGCATGACAGGCACTGTAGTGCATCTTTGAATGTTGTTAAGGTACAAGAATGTGGGGGCAAGAGTTACAATGGGTCTTTACCGTGAAGGATAGTGTTCCAACATGCAAAGTGTCCAAGCCCAGTGTAAAAGGAAGAGTACAGTTGAACATGGATATATCGAACATATATCGAATTTTCAGCTCTATCGAACTCGTAAATTATCCCCTTGAAAATCCTTTGCAAAAGTACAGAAATTCGGACATTTATATCGAACAGCATTTTTACCCGGCATCGAATATATCGAACGCCGCGCGAGCTGGAAGGTGCGCTTCGGCACTCGCTGCGCCCCGCGACCTTTGCCACCTTCGCGGCACTGCGCCTCCGCCGACACCCAAAACGCTTGAAAAACGTGAGGGTGAGACGGCTCGGACTATACTTCTGTTGAGCACGTTCTCCAACTTGCGGAACGGCTTTTTTTTTCCCTTTCTTTTTCTCTCTCTCTTTCTCATGCTTTCTCCACATTACCATTGGCTCGGAGAGCAGGAACGGAGGAGCCGGCGGCCTCCTCCTTTCGCTTTTTTTAAGAGCAGGAACGAAAGAGCCGGCGGCCTCCTCCTTTCGCCTTTTTTTTTTGTTGCTGTTTTGTGAGTTTTGATCAGCCAACCACAGCTCGTGCCTTTCGCACATCGCTGCTGCCCTGACAGGTAGCCCAGGTAGTCATTGCCGCCATTGCGACTGATCGCAAGTGCTTTGTTGGCGAAGTTCACTGCCATGAGTTGTCGCATACCACTGCATTCCTCTTTTCATGCGCGCTGTGCATGCTGTGCAAAGGCGCTGCGGACTGCTTGAATTTTCGACTTCTCGTGTCGCAATGGCCAGCGTCAAGAAGTGTAAGAACCTTGATTTTGCAACGAAGTTGAGAGCCATCAGCGCGTTGAGGTGGGTGAAAAAAGTTTGACGGTGGCGGACGACATCAGAATACCACGGAGCACTCTGAGAACCTTGTTGAAGAACAAGGCGGACATCAAGGAAAAGGCGGCGGAGCAGTGAACGTTGGGAGCCTGTTGTGTGCGTGCTCCTGTCCACGGGAAAGTAGAAAAGGCACTCTATGCCTGGTTCTTAGAAGTGCATGCGAAGAACATTCCTGTGGATGGCCCAATGCTGATGGCTAAGGCCAAATGGTTTGCTGCTGCACTCAGTGAAAACAATTTCGCCAGCAACACCGGGTGGCTTCACTAATTTAAGCAACGCTACAACATCGTCGGCAAAACCATTTCTGGCGAAAGCGAAGCTGTAAGCAGCCAGGACATCCAGCAATGGATGACGAAGGAGTGGCCGGAAATCTCAGTGAAGTTTTCACCTGCGGAAATCTTCAACGCCGACGAGACCAGTCTATTTTGGCAAATGCTGCTGAGCAAGACTCTCGACATCTGGGGTAGCACGTGTCACGGCGGCAAAATGAGTAAAGTCCGCATGAGCGTTCTGCTGGCAGCCAACATGGATGGGTCTCGGAAGCTCTAGCCCTTTGTGATCAGGAAAGCAAGGGTACCACGCTGTTTCAAGAACTAAGCAGCTCCCCGTTTGCACCACCTCGAACAAGAAGGCACGGATGACGCGTCAGCTGTTCACAGAATGGCTGCAAGCATGGGATGTCGAGCTAGGCAATTCGGGGCGTCGCGCTTGCCTTTTGTGGACAACTGCTCGGCCCACCGCACCACCTGCGAGCTCAAAAACATTGAATTAAGTCTCACCGCACCACCTGCGAGCTCAAAAACATCAAAGTGAAGTTTCTGCCAGCCAACATGACAGCGAAGCTGCAACCGCTTGACCAGGGCATCACCAAGTCCTTCAAGGTGGGCTACAGGAGGCGACTCCTTGGTAGGCTGCTGGTCAACCTCCGCATGGGCACCGAGCTGAAGGTTGACCTGCTTGGTGCCATTCAAACGATGACGGGTGCCTGGCGAGACGTGAAGATGGACACAGTGGCCAACTGCTTCCGGAAGGCAGGCTTTGTTACGGCGGATCTTGCGGAAACCAGTGAACATGGCGACGAAGGGCGCATAGACGACGCATTTCTCGAGTTGTCGTCCCTCTTCCCGGCTGCCGTTCCACCCAATATGTCTGCGGATGATTTCGTGGAAGCGGACTGCAATGTTCAGGCTGCTGCGAGCCTTGCTGACGAGGACGTTGTAGCTGCGGTCACAGGGACCCAAGATGCCCAGGCTGACAGCTCAAGTGGCGACGAAGACTGTCCGGACGAGGCGGCAGCTACACGCGCGTACTCCACCACTGAAGTGGCGGCAGCGTTCAGCTTGATTTGCCGTTGTTGCGGCGACATGGAGGGAACCGGGCTGTCGCACCTGGACAGCCTCGATAAGATCGCGGCCAGCGTCTTCAACCTCATTTTGAAGATGGAGAAGCAGGCCAAGATAAGCGATTTTTTTTCACGCAAATAAAACATTCTGTTGCGTTGTGTGTGTGGTCCTGAATGCGCTGATCGTAGGTGATCGTCCGCCACTGGTAAGGTCTCGGAGCCTGTATTGTTTTATATTGAATTTTTCATATATTGAACTAATTTGCGATCCCCTTCAAGTTTGATATATCCGTGTTTGACTGTACTGCCAAAAAACAGCTGGAAGGGAAGTGAGTATGGGGAAGATAAAACAGAGGTATCCATGAGTTAGTGATGGTGCTGTACATGTAAGTGATGTAGAGTAGCACATTATCTCAGTTTTTGTACTTATAACCAACAAAGGCTGAGACTATTTTACGAGAATTGTGTTCGTATGTTCAATGAGACAATCATTCTGTGGTTGATAGGCAGTGGCATGATCGTACTGGCAGGAGCCAGGCAGAAAGTCTCAGTGACATTAGCAAAAACAGAGAGCCCGAATTCTGATAATAATGTGTGGAGAGCCATGGCATGAAATTACAAAGTGAAGCATGAGCTGTGAAACTTGAAAGGGCTTTCAGCAGTTATTGCAGAAGTTTCTGTGCAGGTTGTGAGGTAGTTGCAGCAGACGACTGTATTATCTCTGTTGTGGTTTTATCACAAAGATTACACGAAGAAAACCAACGCCAACAATCTCAAAGGGATATCAAAGGACTGTACTGGATGGAGAAGTCTTGGTGACACAGCAGCTGGGTGTTCATGATAACAGCATTGTTTGCAACCTGTAACATATTTTTCTGTGTCATGACTTATCTTTTGTGAGCAGAACCTTTTTTTTGGATGTAATGGAAAGTTCTAGCAAAGTCCATCCATGTGGTCACAAGTCGTGTCATGCATGATATAGAAAACATGGGAGAATAAGAATTTTTGAAATGAGTAGTAGTAGATGGGCTTCTTGATATCAAAGGACTGTACTGGATGGAGAAGTCTAGGTGACACAGCTGCTGGGTGTTCATGATAACAGCATTGTTTGCAACCTGTAACATATTTTTCTCTGTCATTACTTATCTTTTGTGAGCAGAACCTTTTTTGGATGTAATGGGAAGTTCTAGCAAAGCCCAGCCATGTGCCCATCACACATTATAGAAAACATGGGAGCATAAGAAATTTAAAATGAGTATAGTAGATGGGCTCCTTGGATGGCATAACTTTTCTAGCAACACCTCCACCATAAATATGATGGTAGATTACACTTATTTACAAGATGGGAGATGTTCAGTGAAGGCAATTCATGAGGGTGTCTACAGAGCAGTCAAACTTTGTTCTCCTCTTCCTTTCCTATTGCACTAGCAAGTTGCAACATTTACTTACTGTTATACTGGCTGCCAATTATTTTTATGTGACTCTTGCATGTATCTTTAAGCTCCAATTGACAAAGCATTTTGCGTAAGTACTGACTATTAAAGTGATGTTTAAAAATTGTTATATTTATCATGTTTCAATGGTAGGGGCGTTTTAAAGTTTTCTTTTATATTTAATGCTAACATACTGATACAAGTTGGATTATGACACTTCAAAGACACCTTGAACAATAGTTTACAAGAGTGACCTATCGCTTAGCTGACCTGCTACATATGTCATCTAGAGCCCCTGCTTACTCAAACTGTGGAAATGCTGGTGTTTACATCAACCAAGCATGCTCAGCAAAAACATCTTTGTCAACCGTGATGTTAAAAATAACCTTTTGGAATGTTAAAATGGCAATGGAACATCATCTAGCCTGTCTAACTAGCAAAACAGCATGTGACAGCAAAAACAAGTGTTGCTGTATCTAGTGGCCCTCTGATTTACTGTTACAGCAATCAAGAACTTGTTTCGATTACACTGTTACCATCATGCCCTTAAGGTCATCCTTGGCTTAACCTTGATTACACTTGAACCTAATTATAAACGTAACAGGATATAGTGAAATAATAGATATCACAAAGTAAATAAAATTCCCCTTGAAATTTCCATAGACATATGGCGAGCCGTCAGTGTCTCGACGACGACGACGATGCTGCGCCTCAGCTGCTCTGCACGTTCGAGCTGAGCGCGAGAGTAGAATGGGCAAGATGGCAACAAGGCGGCAAGAGCGACAGCGTCTGTGCTAGTGCATAATAAATGTGGGCAACCAAACGCCTCATGTCTTCCCACAAGTAGTGACCCGGGACTTCCAACGGCAACGCGCCACCTGCTCGTTACTTCGCCAATGCAGCCTCGTTCATTCCGGCTTACGATGGACACCACATCCAACAACAATGCGGTGCCGAATCTAACGGTACCCAGCCCTGTCGTCGCTACTCTCAAGCTACCAGAGTTTTGGCAGTCAGACTCAGAACTCTGGTTTCTGAGCATTGAGCCTCTCTTCCGACGACATCGAGTAACATTGCAAACAGCGAGGTGTGACTATGTCATCGGTGCTTTACCACCTGCTGTCATTGCCATCGTAAGGGACATTCTGCGCACTCTGCCTCCTGACACACCCTACGACACTCTTAAGGCAGAGCTCATACGCCGGACAACCGAGTCGGAACAGCACAGGCTGCAGCAGCTACTCACCGCGGAGGAGCTCGGTGACCGAAAGCCTACGGAGCCTCTGTGTCGCATGCAGCACCTAACTGGGGACCACTCTGCTGCGTTGCACACATCCATTCTACGAGAGCTCTTCCTCCAGCAACTGCCACAGCAGGTGCGGATGATTTTGAGCATGTCCTCCACAGAAACCCTCGACTCACTGGCACAGATGGCCGACAAAATTATGGATGTCAGCACCTTGGCCATGTCTGGAATTGAGAGATGACTCTTCTCTTTTTGCGCCAGTCCCTGACAACCGCTTGGACCGTCGCCTCCAAGCTAATGAGGAGCTCAACCACAAAATGGACCAGCTGGCCGCTGGACTGAGCTCGCTCAAAGTGGACCACCGACGCAATACGTCACAACGACACCGATGCCACGACAGATCACCAAGTCTGCCTCGCAGTGTCCGCTGGTACCACCGCTGATACGGAGCACGTGCTCGTCAGTGCAATCAGCCATGCCAGTTTGCGGGAAATGCACGGGTCATGCACTAACGGCAGTGAGTGTTTCAGGCCCGACATACAGCCACCTATTCCACGTCACAGACCATGTCACGAAAGTCCGGTACCTCATCTACACAGGTGCCGAAGTGTGTGTTGTTCCTCCTACACTGCAGGACCGACGACGACGTCAGACCACACCACCTGTCACTGCTGTCAATGGTTCAACCATACGGACCTACGGACATAAGTCTGTTACGCTTGACATCGGCTTGAGACGCCCGTTTCGATGGATTTTCTTAGTCGCTGACATGCGTGTACCAATCATCGGTGCAGATTTTCTCTGGAATTTTAAGCTTGTGGTAGACCTACGACATAGCCATCTCGTGGAATCTGAGACCCACCTAACAGTTCAAAGCGTGACATCAAGTTTACCACCTTTGCGTCTTGTGCAAGCTCATGCCATAGTTTCTCCACCGTGGTCTACGCTTCTGGAAGAATTTTCCAATCTCTTCCGCGCTCCATCTTTTGAAGGCCTGGTACGCCACAATGTCACTCACCCCATTGTGACAGTAGGAGCGCCGGTGTTTGCATGTGCTCGCCGTCTTGCTCCTGATCGTTACCAGATTGCAAGGCGAAAATTCGAGCACATGCTGAGCTCGGATACATCTGCCCCTCTTCTGGTGCCTGGTCATCACCACTACACATGGTCCCCAAGCCATCAGGTGACTGAAGACCGTGCGGCGACTACCACGCTCTCAACAAAGTGACCGTACCGGACCACTATCCGATACCACACATCCAGGACTTCACGGCATTGCTGCACAGTTGCACCATATTCAGCAAAATTGACTTAGTGAAGGCATACCACTAAATACCTGTCGAGCCTTCCGACGAACCGAAGACTGCCATCATAACACCTTTCGGCATGTCTGAATACATACGTATGTCGTTCGGTCTACAAAACACCACACAAACCTTTCAACGGTTCGTGGACCAGGTTCTTTGTGGTTTGACCTGCTGCTTTGCGTACATCGACGACATCCTTGTCTTCAGCACCTCAGAAGCAGATCACGAGCTTCACTGCGTCAGGTTTTTCACATGACTCCGCAAGTATGGACTAGTCGTCAATGGACCTAAGAGCGAGTTCGGAGTTTCCTCACTGGACTTTCTTGCCCATCACGTAGATTCCCGTGGGATCTCTCCACCAGCCATGCATGTGGAAGCTATATTACAATTTCCACGACCAATAACTACGAAGAAACTGCGTGAATTCCTCGGGCTTGCCAACTATCACCGGTGGTTTATTTCCCACGGCGCTGCCATCTTGAAACCGCTTCATGCACTTCTGTCCAGTCAAACGAAGCCGAACGCTTCCATCTCCTGGACAGGTGACGCCGAGAGAGCTTTCAGTTCCATCAAGGAAGCTCTCGCCAACGCAACATTCCTCACGCACCCAAACCGCGACGCCATCACGCCACTCACCGTGGACGCCTCGGACGTCACCATTGGAGCAGTCCTGCAGCAGTTGGTCGATGGAGTTTGGCCGCCGATCGCTTTCTTCTCCCGGAAGCTCTCACAGACCGAGCACCGTTACAGCACATTCGGCTGCGAACTGCTGGCGGCCTATTTGGCTGTCAAGCATTTTCGTCACTTCCTCGAAGGTCGGCGATTCCATATCCTCACCAACCACAAGCCGCTCACGTGTCTTTCGACTGCTAGCAACTCTTCACACACTCCATGTGAGATCCACCAACTTGCCTATATATCAGAGTTTACCAGCGATATCCGACACATCAGTGGCAAAGACAATCCTGTTGCTGACGCACTATCCCGAATAGAAATCAATGCAACGGTGGATCAGCGCCTGCCAGTCGATTTTGCAGCCATGGCTACTGCACAACGCGAGGACAGTGAACTTCAAGTTCTACGACTCCAAGAGAACTCCCTCAAGTTTGAAGATATCCAACTTCCAGGCTGCGCAATTCCACTCATTTACGACACCTTTACTGGATGTCCTCGCCCATATGTTCCAGCACCATTTCGCCGCAGTGTCTTCGACGCCTTGCACTCCTTGTCGCACCCCGGCATACGTGCGACTTAACGCCTCATCACAGCACAATATCTATGGCCACGAATGAACATCGACGTCTGCCGCTGGACACGTGCTTGCCTCAAGTAGCAGCAAACCAAAGTCCAGCGCAACACAGTGAGCTCACTGGGCACTTTTCTGCCTCCAGACTAGCGGTTCAGTCATGTACACCTGGACCTCGTAGGCCCTTTGCCCCCATCGAAAAACAGCCGGTTATGTTAACGTGCATTGACCGGTTCATGAGGTGGGCTGAGGCATTACCGTTCACCGACATCACGGCAGAGTCAGTCGCCCGCGGACTCATCACCGTGTAGATAAGCTGTTACGGAGTTCCGAAGACCATTACAATGAATAGAGGTCATCAATTTGACTCAGCGCTCTTCCGCACTTTGTCCCGAATGCTTGGTGTCAGCCCCGTCAAGACGACGACCTACCACCCGATGTCGAATGGCATGGTTAAGTGATTTCACCGCCAACTCAAAGCCTCGCTCATGGCCTCACGCTCACTAATACCCTGGACAGAGCGACTGCTCGTCCTCCTCGCCCTTCGCAGCACGATACATACGGACGCGTCCTGCTCCTCAGCTGAGCTAGTTTTTGGCACGACCTTAAGGCTTCCTGGGAAGTTTTTCGACGCGTCACTGGCACCACTATTGGACTTTGGTACCACCATTGGATGAGAGACGCGTCTCCTATTCTGCCACGTCTACACTCACACCCATCTTTCACCAGTCGTGCTCTCCGCGATTGCACACGTCTTCGTACGGCACGATGCAGTCAGACCACCACTGCAGCCACCTTACGATGGGCCCTTTAAAGTCATCAAGCGTTGCCCGAAGCATTTCGCCCTACTTCTTAAAGGGACCCTGAAACGGTTTTGACGATTTTGTGCAAACATGGTGATCCGGTAGAGCGGGTCATTAGGACCATTACAGGACAGATTTCAGTGCTGTGCGTAAAGTGTGTAATTTACAATAAGGTTTTGAACACGCGTATCGCATAAGGTCGCAGCGGCTTGCCAAAATGCGTTTTCAAATGCCCCCGCCAATCGAACTACGAATGGGAGGTCGCTGATTGGCCCCAAACCATCATGCGCACGTAATTTTCAAAACCTAGCTGCGAACAACGTGCTTCTACAACGTACTCCTTCGTTTCAGCCAACGGTATCGTCACGGCATCTGGCGGCGTACACACGAGTCTCCTGCGCTCTATTACAGAGGCTAGCACTGCCGAGGCGGGCAACCTCAGTGAGGATATCGGGGCGCTATGTCGCTACGGAAGGCTCGGCAGAGTGGCTGACGCGGGAGGCGCTGTCGTTGCTAGCGCGCACTCCGCAGCAGATCGAGTTGAGGAGGAAGATCAGTGGTAAGGAGGAAGGTGACAGAAATAAGCCCATAGCTGCCTTAGCGCACGGTGCTTCGCTTTATTTATGGTGTGAATGATTTCACAATTGTGTTGCCTAATCAGTGACGCAATGTCAAAAAAAACGTTTCAGGGACCCTTTAATGGATGCGAAGACAGTGTCTCCGTTGACAGCATAAAGCCGGCCTTCCTTGACCGTTCTTGAAGACGACAGGCCATCCAGAAGCACCGGATGAACACACTTTGCAACAGCAGAATACCAGCTGCTCATAGGGATCGCTCCTTCGCACACTGGCTACCTCGCTAGAAGGGGGGCCCTATGGCGAGCCGTCAGCGTCTCGACGACGACGACGATGTTGTGCCTCAGCTGCTCTGCACGTTCAAGCTGAGCGCGAGAGTAGAATGGGCAAGACGGCAACACAGCGGCAAGAGTGACAGTGTCTGTGCTAGTGCATAATAAATGCGGGCAACCAAACACCTCACGTCTTCCCGCAGACATACATGTATTTGAAACCTCATTTTAACAAATTAAAACTGGCCTTTGAATGGGTATAACGAACTAAAATCACTTCTGAAACCGAAAATCGGCTTGTGTTTGCACCAAGAAGATCGCCTCTCACAGTCTTCAGCAGCAGTTCGGCGTGGCAATTAAGAAATCCCACGGCTCGATGAAACTGCCGTACATTGCCACACGTAGTTGCATTCCAGCAGCGGCACATCGATATGTACTGCTGCCTTCCTCTGTCCTATTACAGTCCTCACTTGCCACCCCGCCTTCATCAATTTTTCTTTTATCGCAGCCGCTCGATGTCGATGCATGGCCTGCAAGATTGCATCACGGCAATCTTGGAGGTCATGTTAACTGCGCGTTCTGGCTGCTGGCAGTAGAGGTATGAGGGACAAACATGATGGTTCGCCGTTGCTTGCATCCACTGCTCTCGTTACAGCCACCCACTAAAGCTACCAAACGTTGATGCAGCTGGGCGTGGCCTCCAAGAGTGCATCAGTGACATAGTGAGTGACCTTGGGGACCGCAAGTTGGCCAAGCCGGTGCAATGACGTTCGTTGGCCTACACATCATGTGCATCGTAGCGGCAAAGACGGCAGCATCTCGGTAGCCCTCCGTGTGCTTTTTTTTCATGACGGACGCATTTGCACTGTCGACTATTCGATGGAATCACTGTTTTTCCGATTTCATGGTAACGTAGAGGAGCCATGCGCTAAACGGAAGCGAAAGACGATTGGGCAATTGTGTTGCGACAGAACACAGCCTGTCATGCCACCTGCTGATTTGCACAATACTCATAAGGAGTGTTTTTTCTTTTACTGTCTTTATAAAGCTTAACTGCATGTGTAGCTTTACCACAGGCCACAGCACAATCTTCGTATTAGCACGCCCAAGATTTTTGCACCCAAATGGCAAATAATACAGTTACGGGCAATAATGTTTATAACAAAATAATAGATATAACTATGTAATCCCGTGTCGCACTTTAACCTCATTATAGACCTATTCCACCGGGCCTACGTCACGAAGATGCGGTGGCGCTGTCGTCGGGAGTTTTGGTTTCACATGGTAGGCATCCGCCGGCGCGCCTACCGTAGCAGCCGCTGCGTTTTCGCAGGTGCGGTCGCTTCTCACCGCCGTGAAATGAAGAAAAAGGTGTTCACCAATGACCTGCGCCGTGGGTTGGTTGCCCAGCAACGCACAAGATATGTGCGATAGGTTTTTGTCGGTTTCCTGCTTATGTTTGTCTTAAGGAAAGGGACGAACCTGTAATGCCGGCTGTTTGGCGCTTCGGTTATGCGCCAAACATTTTCGTCACAACTAAGCATATGTGTAATAATTTAGCGTCAGTGCGGCTTGTTTCATTTGAGAGAAATGGCATTGTCACAAGTTTGTCAAGTGTAATGCTCGACGCCAAGTTTCTTGGCATAAACAAAGTGCGGACACAGAGCGATGACGCTTACTGCAAAGCGCGCACGACGTTAACTTAGCTCGATGTGTAGAAGTAATCGCGGTCGCCGTGTATTATTGAAGTGCGGAAGCTATACATACGTCATACGAATTTCATTAACTCAAATGAAACAAATATATAAGAGCTTAATTCACGTAGCCGTGAGCGAAAGGCCGATTACAGCGACACTTTTGCAAACTGCTTACGGCTGCGATAGCATACACACGAGAAGTGTCTTTGGCAATGCTGTAGTGGTTATGATGCGCTTTAAAATTTTTTTTCGATTGTCAGACTGCTCGAATGAACTACACGCTTGAAATGTGCCGCGTCGTTACAGGACTTCACGCCTTCACGATCGGAACTGAGCGTATGGGCAGAGCCGCAAGCCGCGGTTATGTGCCTTGCTGGCGGTTATTTGAGAGCCTTGTCCTTGGCACGTTATTGCTTGTTTTGTGTGTGCATTATCACAGCCGTATTTACATAGGTTATAGCGTCACCAATATCGCATGCTTGAGTACCTATTCCGTTACATTTGTTTTTGCGCAAGGATTTCGTGTAACATTTGTTTTTGCGCAAGGATTTCGTGTAGGGATTAGAGGCTTTAGGTCGGAAACAGGATTTTAGCTGCATCTTCAAGTCACATTTAAACAAGTCTCGCTGTTGCAAGTGGTTCATCCTCGCGCTAGTTACCGAATTAAAGCATACGCATGAAGCGATGCCGACGTGATAGCTCGCGATCATTCGCATCGCGTGGCAAGGTGCTTGTCCTTTCGATCAGTTTCTCACATCTTGTCATAGCTGGGCGTCGGCGCATTCTTTTCTACATTCATCGAATGCTTCCTACAGAGCTAACGGAACTTCATCTCACGCGGCTGCCCCTCGCAAACTGTTGTAAACACGCCGTCGGCGCTCCGACGACCCGTGCTCGGAGGCAGCTTTCGCACACGCTTCGCCGGCGGCGGTGGCGCGACCGTGCAGGGCCGCGGCAAGTGGTGAGCGGGGCCTCCGCGCCGCGACGTCGACACAAGCACCGGTTATATCACCGGTGCCTACCACTGTTTACCAACATGGAATAGGTCTATAGCGCGCTTAGTGTGCATATGATGAAATGAAAGGAAACGTTTCCCATCATATACACTCAGGAAATGGTACCTTAGCTCCCATGGTAAGCTATTTGCATAAGGTAGTGTGGGTCACACAGACTCTGCGAGTGGTGGTAACTTTACATATAATCTAGCATATCAGATGCAGACAATGCATGCATTGTAATGAAACTTTCGAGAATATGGTGGTCAGAGGCGCAGCCACGATTGTATTTAGAGGAGGGGTGTCCAACTCCCCATTATTCACGTTCATGTGCATACACATATAGGTACAAACAGTAACACAATTTAAAGGAGGGGTTCTTCCCCCCCCTAACCCTGCCCTTGATTTACCGGATACATCAATTATAGTGGTGTGTGCTGGGAAAGCCTGGTTCGGTGAAGTTAAGCGACTCCAGTGCTGGACGAATCACAGAAACATGCCTTTCAGCATTTTCTTTCATTTTCCTTCTTTTTTGCATGAAGTGGGGTTACCGTAGCCCATACTAATTGATTTGAGCCACTAAGACACTGGGCAGAATTTCAAAGTGGTAAATCAAAACTCAACAGAAGCGCTAAAATAGGGAAGTATCAAAGCTCTTCAATATGGGAGCAATACTAGTGGCCTTTAATTCCCTGCATACAGGGACACAGCTCCTGTTTCATGAATGGCACACCTCACAAACATAAAGGAAGCCACAGCTTTCAAGCAGAAAGCAACGTGAGGACACTGCCTTTCTTCTTAGCACCTACAATGAGATCCCATTAGTGTCCCTGAATTAAAGATGTCCTCCTGTATACAATTATAGTGCAACCGTTTGTAACATTTATAAGCTTGATTATGATTCTGAACTTTCTATGTTGAGCAGGCAAACAATGACCACACTTCCAGATCTATAAGCCATGTGATATCCCAACTGTCCTGATGTGGCCTCTAAATGTGCACAGAAAAAAAAAAAAAAAGCACAGTCAGGAGACAAGCATTCAGTACTAACCCTGCAGACACAGACAACATAGTGTCCATCACCAGATATGGCAGAAAGGCGAGTAATAAATTCATGGTGTGGGATACGAAGGTCGTAGAGTAGCTTTCGATTGGCCAGGTCCCAAACAAGTAATGGGAATGGTTTTTGTGTCTCATCCCCACATACACATATCTTGCCATTGCCACTGACCAGAAGACTGTTGAGAAACCTGCAAGTGAAGGCAGTTAAAAGAAAACAGAAGACAAACCATCAATGAACAAACAAAGAAGGAAACATAACACAAAAGGGGATCTTAGGTGCATGAAAATCGCAGTATAATGGTAAAACTTTGTTGATATGTCACTGTTGTGGTTTCCTGGCTATGAAATGCCAGTTCCATTGAATTTATATTTCCCTTCCTGGCTGTTACATCCGAAAACCACCACAGCTACAATTTGCCACTGAACATTGCCCACAGTGACTTCTGTGTGCCACCATTATTACCAGGAACTACAAAACTGTCCGTCGTGCCTTAATGATACTTAGCTCAGTAACTCAGTAACTGTAAGTTGGGAGCCTATGTGCATGTGCATGTCACCTTCTCGTAAGAGCAGAAATCTGAGCACCATCTGACCATCACCTTTGCGATGTACCGATATTCCTGCTAACTGACCAATAAACAAAACGGTTGTTATAGAGTGTGCAGTCATGTTACCTTCTTAAGTTTCCCTGCGTGAAAAGAATGATACTACATATTATGTTCTCCTGGCTCACGCATTCTTTTTTTGGAGTCCTACTGCATTAAGCAGTTTAATCACACTAGGTATATTCTAAAAGAAAACAAACACAACTTGGTTGTCAACAAAAGTAGCTCTTCTATTTCCATGATCACCTGGGCACATTTTTCTGGGCTGTGACATTGACAGCCAGTGCCATTTAAAAAATCGGCAAATTACTTACAAAGCACATACAGATACAAGGAATATTATACGTTGTTTACAGTATTACAAACACCGATGCCAGTATGAGCATGCTGAAAAGAAATGTCTGCTATCATGCCTTGGAAAATGGTGCTATATGACCAAACATCAGTAAGCTGCATGCGCAACACATTTGACTGAACGAAGTGTTTATACTGAGGCAATTTGCTAACAAGTTACTTTTTAATATATCAGTTCAATAAAGCCTGTGGGCAGGGGGTTTATGCAATATTTTAACATGTTTATGTGGGGTCGGGAAACAAGCAACAGCTCGTACTGCAACTCTAAACACGAACGCTAATCTAAACACTAATCTGTAACCTTAACTTTGGTCTTTGAAACATCCCTATGATCAATGATGAGGAATTATATCAAGAACAATGACAGGAATAACAAATTCATTAAAGAGGGTACTACATTCACTTGCTCAAAATTTTGTTTTGTATTTTTTTAATGTAAAACTTCACTTAATGCTTAGGTCCTTGTAATCATCAAGAGAAAAATTTAAGTGCTCTGCATATATTGCATAATTTGCTATTAGTTTTCTAACACCTGCATCGCCTTGTTGTAGTGGCTTGCTGCACTCCACATGTTTTCTGTTGACTTAGCTCGTTTAAGAAGAATGTGTAAGTGATGTTACTTGTAAGAGTGATCTGTTTGGCTTCCCACATCACATAATTCAGCGCACTACCACTCTACCGTGTGTATCTTAATAGTCTATGTATAGATTGTATATTACACAGATGTGGCAATAAAAACACAAGTGCAATAAATGAAGGCTTGTCATTAACCCATCAATTCTTATGAATATTAATAGTCTGATACAGCTGTTGTCTGTGTACATGAATATCCATGCATGTGCAAAAGAAAGCAGGAGAATAAATAATTTCAAAAAACCTTGGCTCTGTAGCAGACTTGCAAGGCCGCACAAATTAAGGGGAGAGGATAGGAGGAACATGACAATGTGTAGTGGCAAACGGCAATAGTGGAATGCAGAGGCATTGCCTTCCAACAGCAGAGACATGAATGGTAACAGTGATTCACTCTCTGGTAAACAAGAGCATGCCATTTTTCATTGGTAATGTGTGCAGGGGGAAAGAATTGCAGTGACTGTACACTGTAGAAAACTCAATTGCTACATATAAACTTCAAAGGCAACCATCACCGTCAATCTTGATAGTGAGAAAAGCTGTCAAAAAGAAACGTGAGAACATGCTCGTTCAAATTAAGTGGATGCTGTTAACACTTGTGTCAGTGCATGATGTGCCTAAGCAGGTGAGGCATAGCCATGCCTGTGTGAAATACCAGTTTATGGGGAACGCTGTGGCATGAGAGTAAGGTAATGTTTAGTCACTTGTAACTACTTCAATAACTGTGTGTGCTGACATAACATTCCTGTGAGGAACCATTACATGAGAGAGACTATGTATATGCACTACTCTACAATACGACAAAAGTTGTTTAAGGAATTCTTTAAGTACCAGCAAAAGAAAAAGCATTTCCAGCAAAAGAAAAAGCACTCTGGAATTGGGGGGCAAGGGGGGGCGGTCGCACCCCCTAACATTTTTTCAGAGGGGGCAGGGCCCCCCTGCACTTTCCCACCATTTACGCTGAAATAAAATTTTTTGACCAGAATTTTCAACCTAGTGGTTGTGTGGTCCAGTGCTTTGGAAAGCACTGGACCCCACAACCACATGGGTCGCGCGGTCTGCGCAGGCTTTCAGTATTTCAAAAATTTTCAACCATTTTTAAAGTGTGCACCAATGTAAAATGAGCGAGGATGCAAATATGTAAAATTTAATACGGCAAAAATGAATTCAAACATTATTAATCAATGTCATTATAAAAACTACTAAATAATAATGTATAATGTAAATAAATAAGAACTGACAAATATTGAGAATTGACAAATAAATAATAAACACAACATACAAAGATGACAATACTTGGCCCCCCACTCCCAAAAATGTCCCAGAGTTCCTGTTTCCTGTACATAATTCAACATCTGGATCGTGCATATGCCCGTAGCATCCTCAAAATTGTTACAAACAGCACGCCAGGTTACATATTACACAGAATAAGCAAAGAAGATTTTAACCAGGGCTGTGCAAATAACAAATTTTAGGTGTGAAGCTTATTCGAATATAAAAGGGGCCCTGCAATACTTTTCTTAATAGCCCTCAAATGACATTCCCAAAGGAGCTCACTGCCTCAAGAATCACCTGACATAAAAAATTTTTCAAATCCAGTAGGTATCAGTGGGGTTACAGCATCAAGTTATCCATGTGTGCCCACTCTCTCTTCATCCCGACAAGTGCGCTGAAAGCTACAAAGAAGTGTTGAAAAAGGGGCAAGGAGCTACGCCACTGTGCACCACGACGTTGAGCATTTTCTCTCTTTTTTTTTTAGTGTATTCACACTTTCACAGGGACATCACCCATGCCGCCCCACAGCATCTGCAGCAACTTCATCGACAAATTAGCTGATAGCAGTTCTGCCATCTCCTATGTAGTACTCTGCGCCCACCCAGTGATGTGGTTTCTTGAAAGATGTGCACCCTCTTTCCACCTTATTTTGAAACCAAATTGGGAATTCCCTGGGGCATGCTGCCACAATATTTGGCTGACATGTCAACAGGAACCTCCACTATTGATTGGCAGAGTTTTTCTGGCTATGTTCAAAAATTGTTGCAGGACCTTTTGTTGTTGTTGTTGTTTTGTGGGGTTTTACGTCCCAAAACCAGTTCTGATTATGAGAGACGCCGTAGTGGAGGGCTCCGGAAATTTCGACCACCTGGGGTTCTTTAGCGTGCACTGACATCGCACAGCACACGGGCCTCATCATTTCGCCTCCATCGAAATGCAGCCGCCGCGGCCGGGATTCGATCCCGCGACCCTCGGATCAGCAGCCGAGTACCTTAGCCACTAGACCACCGTGGCGGGGCGAGGACCTTTTCAAAACCCTTTGAGGGTCCTTTGCGGTGGTTTTCTATCCCGCAAGATCTTTGCCATATGGGTACAGTTTCGACCCTCCATTCGAAATTTTGCATGCACCATAATAACAATGCATGCTCACTGGGAGGTGCTGCTACCTCGTAGGACCTAAGAAGCATTTCTTTTTTTATTGCGTGACCACCTTGTGGAAATAAGCAAACAGATTTCTAGCTACAGCGCGTTGCGTGGTCTGCGGAAATGCCATTTTGCAGTTTCAGTTTCGTCGTATGATCACAACAGAGGCGCGCGAAACTTGACTTCTATCTTTAGAGGCAATTCCTTGCAGGGGCAGCGGAGGTTGATTTTTGTAATTTTTGATGCTGCTCCTAGCTTGTTTGTCACCGGCACTCATGAGGTACTCTCGCTCTCGTCCGTTTACCAAGTTTCCTTCGATTTCTTCAAGTGCACGGCAAAGCAGTGTTATGAATGAACACACTGCCCCTTCTCTTGACACACTCAGCGATGACTCTTCTGAGTCTAATTTCTGAAGTTCCAAACTCTGAAGGTGCTGTGTTTACACGCGTGTTTCAAGGAGTACCACATACTAAAATACTATTGAACATATTGCAATTCTGAGTAACAATGACACCAAAACACTGTTCGTGATTGTTTTTTACAAGTTATTTCCAACTTTACAAGTGTTGTACATTCAAAATCTGCAATGAGGTAATTTGACCCCATGGGAAAGTTTATGAAAAAGTTCGACCCTCAAAGAGTTAATCTTCGAGTGCAAATTAAATTGAATTATTTTGAATATCATTCAAATATTTCTTTAATACTTTCAGTTAGATCGTGGAAAAAAGTATGCTACTAAACAGAGCCAAAAAAGCAAATTTTTTGCCTAAATGGTGCACTCCCACAACGTTGTTGAAATTGAAAGCAAAAATAACAGGCCAGTCAACCAATAATAAAAAAAACTATAAAAAAAAGTCCGACAAAGACTGTGCAGTAAATTGGACTCATTCATGCATAGGTGACCATGTTTCTACTGGCATGCAGCTTATAATATTTGAACGTTTGTAGGTCGGCATATCGCTATTTGTAATCTTGAATGACGAGCTCATGATAATGCATTATAGTACAAGACTCCCCCCCTCTTTTTTTTTGTTGTACTGCAGTGCATGCCTAGCATACGGCTGCTATTTAGGCTCTGCAAACCACAAGTAGCGCTTTCATACAAACGCAGTGTCGTACAAACAGATGTTTCACTTTTTTTAGCCATGTCAGTTGTGCCACATAATGACTCACACATGCATTTATTAAAGCCCTCTTCCCTGCATGAAATTATTGTTATGAAGTGAAGCATACCAAAAATGGGATGGGGCCACTTTGAATGGTTCGAATATACAAAAAGTTAGGTGCAAATCGAATAGAATAGCAAGCACTATTTGAAAACTATCAGAAAGTTCAAATATTTGCACACACCAAGACTTAACTGTTATTTGCACCCCATTTCACAGGACCTATAAAGGAAGCTCACCTGTCCTCTCCAACCTTGAAGGTAGTCTCCAAGTCTCCACTGCTGAGGTTGAGCATATTTACGTACATACGATTCCTGGACAGCGCCACCACATAGTCCTGACTGTGCAAACCAAAGTAGGCCATCTTCTGGTTCATAACCCCTTTCAGTTTCACTAGAAGGCGTCCCTCATCTAGCGAATATACCTGTGAAAGAAGGCATTTCAAAGGGCAATATAATTATAGCTGTTAAACAACATGTTAGTTATACTCTGTTGCTATGTTAAAGCTCAAGGTAAAGATCATGCGGTAAGGAGCATGCACTCCTTATCGCTTGCTTTCTACCTTGTTTTCTTCAAAAGCAAAGGGACACAACCTGAGAAGCAAGCATGTCACTGCTGTTCAGAGGGTAGCACATGTTCTGCTTGAGTAAAAATATGTGTTACTTTCACTGTCGTTTTCAACGTGGTGTGAGAGTCTTGCAAGTGGAGACACACTCCCCGTGGCATGGTCAACTTGGTAGTGTGTCTGCAGACGCACTCTTTATGGAGTTAAGCACATATCATACGTCTCTCGTTCTTTTTCTTTGTAGACAATTTTTTACAATCCTTACTCGGCTTTATTAAACCAGGCAACAAATGTGATATCATAAATGTGGAATAAGCATACAAAAGGTACCAGATGTAATGTCACATTGTCATGACTCCTTAGTTTTTAAGGCAGAACTGCACCATAATTTTTAACAACTTTGCCAAAGGAGAGTATTTGCCACCAGCTCTGCAGTTTCTCTTCATAGCTTATTGAAATGGAATTGCACTTCTTCAGGAACTTTAGGTTGTTTAGAAGAACAGTTTATTTTTACAATTTGCCATTTTCGAATCTGCGTGTTTCCCTATTCTTCAGTCTTTCTTTTTCCCTTTACGAACTAATTCATGGTCAATCCACCGCAGTGGGTATATACCACAGTTGTTTAGGATAACACCAAAAAAGGAAAAACCTGTTAAAGGCTCAAAACATCAAAAAAGAAAGAAAGAAAGAAAGGCTTATGTAAGAACCCCCTTTGATTGGCAGGTAGATGTATAACGTTTGTTCACAGCATATATAGTGGCTGGCAAGTCAAATACTTGAAGGAGATGTACTTGATATAGGGAATCGAGTTTCATTTAATCACATGCTTTCTCCTTCAACTTTCTGCACTTGTTAAAATACCTTCTCTGTGGTCCTATGTACATATGACATACAACAGCCACTGGTATACAAAAGTAAAAATGGACAGATGGCACTACTGATTATGATTGGTGCCACTTTGCAGCAGAGAACTGCCTCAGCATACCAATACCACAACCATAGCTCTTGAGAGACTGTAAAATTCAGTAAGTGGTCACGCAACGTAATTTTGACATAGTGCTACAATTTTAGCTAATGACAAATTTTAGCTTTATATTCCCCATCTCATATTTGAATTTGCGAACATGTCTTCTTCAATTGTCTGCTACGACACATACTTGTTCACAAAATTCATGTTTTGTATATCGTGTGAATTACAACCTTCATTTTTTATTTTATAAACAGTTCTGTACTTAAAAGTTACTTTTCATACAGTGTAAACACTTTCCTGGTTTTGTTGCTTTATTTCATTGCTTCTATTTCTTATATGTTCTGATTTATTATTTGCTTATTTCTGTTTTATTTGTTATGTAACTGCTCCATTGCCGTATTTACAATCATACTGATGTTGTCAAATTACTAGTAGGAGGTCCCCCTGACAGTTTTGTAACTCCGGGACCTCCTCCTGTACTATAATGGTGAATGAAGAAGTGAAATGAACGTTTAGCAGAGATAGAAGAGTGTCGCAGATATTCATGTTATTGAAAGGCAGGCACACAAGTGTGTTCACTACAAGGAATGAAAAGGATGAACCAAACACCAACTGTCAACTGAAAGTTCAGGAACTTTACTTATGGTTATACAGTTAAACCTGGATATAACGAAATTGACAGATTCCCGGAAAACCTCGTTATAAAGAGGATTTCATTATAGTATGCAGGTTCGGCACGAAAATTCGAAAAAAGAAACTCTTAAGTAAGCAAAAAGGTAACAGATGGCAGAGCCCACCCAAAACATTTATTTTGGATGAGAAAACATTTACAGCTAAGATCACTTATAACCTAACTACTTATAGTGAAGGACCGGCTATAATGCGGTTTTTTCTGACCTACGTTTACCCTCCCATAGAACCTAATGTATATGCATACCACTTATCGTGCAGCCCTGGTTATATGCAGCTGCCGGGAAATCCAGCGGAAAATTGAGGTAGGGAGCATGCTTCACAAAGGAAGTTCTACGCCCAAAATGAGCGCAGCGAATCGCCATGGAGGAGGAAGGAGCGCGGAACGAATGAACAATGAGCGGAGGGGAAAAAAAAAAAAGGCCGCGGGGCATTGCGTGCGCGCCCTCTGAGGATAGGATTTCCAAGGCCACAGAGAATGCTGCTTCAGCCGTTAGTCAGATGCGAACGCTCCGCACGGAACGCGCGCCCGTGTCCTCCAGTTTGCCACTGTTTGTCTCCAGTTCTCTTTTTAATCATTTCACGCGCGCGGCCCTTGAATCGCCCCGTGAGTGCGATTTCCTCTGCACCCGATCCCTGTGTTGTCGACGGTAAGCTTACAGTGAGGCGCGCTGTACGCGACACCGCGACCTAGGCCTAACAAATGCTGTCACCTAGTATCAGGTTAGCGAAATGAAGTGCAAAGACTTGCGCAGTAACCAAAGAGGCGCTGCCAGCACGTTGAAAAAACAAACAAACAAAAACTCGTTTCTTTCTCTTTCTCTCTCAAGTCGGCGCGGCTCGGCAACACCAACTAGAAAAGGAGGGTGCCGGCTTGGCGGGCTAGGCCAGCTGCAGCGGGATCAGGTTAGAAGTGAGGGGGAAAGGACACGCCCGTGGCAGCAGGATCACTCGGTCGAGGGATTCAGGCCTGCCTCGCGCATGCTCACATGCATGCACACGTGCGCTCGCTCTCGCCTCGCAGTCGCCGTGCCTTTGAGCGCGCTAAGCGCGCCGCCGTCACGGCGGAGAAGGTGCTTCCGGTTGCTGCTCGCGCAAAAGTGACAAAATATGGGGCAAAATCTCTAGGTTGTCGGCGGAGAAAATTCGTTATTTCGAGGGTGTCTTCCGCTGCCACTAGTTACGTAGGTCTCAAATACATGAGCTTCTATGGAGTAACGGCGGGGAATAGAAAACTTTGTTATATCCAGGAATTCATTATATGGAGGTTCGTTATAAGCAGGTTTAACTGTATCATCAATAATGCTAGCATGTGTGCAAGTCAGTCTTCAATAATCTTGCACAAAGAGGAATGGCCACACCTAAATGGCAATCTTTCACAAGTGGCAGCACATGTCCGTGACTGTCAGGTTGATGCTGTTTCCCCCTGAAAAACTTCAGCTAGCTTTTGTGTCTTCCTTCTTTTATGCACTGTGCGACCTTTCACTAAGTACTAGTTGATGATTATGTTGTCCTTCTTGTTCTTTTTTGTGTCTGTTTTTCATGCCTGCCTTTAGGTAATATAAACCTCTATGAACTTGTAGTAATTCTGCTGCAAGTGTATTGTTTAGTGCAAGTATGTTGGCACAACAATTCACAAGGTTGAAACAGAAAAAGAAAAGGAAAAGGCCATGAAGATGGGAGTGGCAGCAGCTAGTAACTCTGTTCATATAAGGTCCATTAAAATCTTCCTGCTGCAAGCAGTCCAGTAAGGAATCCCTTTAAGGCTGAGACATTTCATAAAGGCACCGCAAGGCCTCTTTTAATATTATGGTGAACAAATTATAAACGAAAAATTGAACACACAGAATACGTTTCAAATTAAAGTGGCATTTGTAAGATGTTAACAGATGAGTATAAAAATTCTGCACATTGCTTTTTAGGGGTGTGCAAATATTTGGAAATTTTGAATGATGAATCAAATAGTGCTCTACTCAATTTGTTGCTCAAATAGAATAGTGCATATTCGAAAAAGTGAATATTTTTCAAATGGTTCACGAACAGTCAGCACCAACAAGACAACTTCAAAGGAACGGAATGTCAGAATTCTAAGGGGTTAGTTTTTTAATAACAAAACTACCATGAAGCAAGTGCCCAGCATTTTACAGGACTATGGAGGCTCCATTGATCGCAAGATGTAGACCTTTTTGCTTAAACTTTCAGTGTCATGAAAGCAATAGTGCCATCAATCTACTGTCATCATTATGATGTCAGTAGTTTTGTTCGAGTTCCTGGCAATACCTTCTCTAACACACATAGAGGAAGGATTAGAGCTAAGAGACAATTTTGAAGCTTAGTCATCAGAAATTTAAAGGAGAGAATCAAGGCAAATAGGCCTTGGTCACATGACAGGCAAGCGGTAGATTACGCTCAAGTGCCACCTACGGTTACTTAATACAGGGTTTGTACAGGTTTTGAAAGAAAAAATTCAAGGATATTCAAGGACTTTCAAGCCGCTATTGAAGGATTTTCAAGGCCCTCTTTGAAAGGCTAATTTTTTTTCCATGTTGAAGACCTTCAGACAATTCACTTAAAATAGCATATTTATTATGCAAAAAAAAAATCAATGCAAAATTGCTCGTATTCTACACAAAATATTATAAAGGTAGCTTTATCAAATGTCATAATGCAGTTCTGTTTGTATTGACTTACGCACTTGTTTTCGTTTGTTTCATGGAAATAAACTTTCTCACTTACTCGTGATGCATGTAATCGCTTGACACAGGCCTCATACAACTTGCATGCTGCTTCACAAATGATGTCGACTGCTCTACAAACTTTATATACTCAATGCGTATGTTTGAATACCTTCCAGACTGTATGCCAGCATCAGTGATAACACTAGAATATACTGTGATGCACGTATAACAGCCGATGCACTTAGCTGCCAATCACCTTTTTATTGACAACAGACGATTGCTTGCCACTGTCACTGTAAGTGTGATTTTGCTTGCTTTGATGAGCACAGCTTTGCCCAATAAAAAGTTACATATTTAACTGTTTGGGTTCTGCGTCCTCATCGTCACAACCGTGTGACGTCACACCAGAGGTATCAAGCAGAAGAGAAAATATTTCTATTCAGAATGAAAACAAAAACAAAAGTTCACCAATAAAAACTGCTTTCATGATGACACATACCAATTAAAATTTAGTATTCCACAAAAACAAGGTTCTTCAAGAATTGTTGAGAAATTCAAAGGTTTCAAGGACCTGTGTGCACCTCATTAATTTCTCATGAGCTCTAGTCAACGTTGCATGCAAGCTTACCTCACTTTAAGTAAGCACCTTTTTGTCGGTTAAATTTAATCATAATGTTCCTTTGTTTATGAATATTTCTTTAGAATAAAATGTAGTGGAATTTTTAGGCTGTTTTGAAAACTTTTGCTTTACTATTCGAAAACTACTCAAATAGTATTAGATTGTTATATGTATTCGATTCGTATTTGATTCAGTTCTAAGATTTACTATTCATACACCCATATTGGTTTTATAAGCAATATTACATTAATAATAATAATAATAATAATAATAATAATAATAATAATAATAATAATAATAATAATAATAATATCCTTATGATCAACATTAAGGTCCTAGGACTTGAATGCACGAAAAGGAACAAATAAGATCAACAATAAGAAAGAAAGCTTACAGGAGAAAATATGAACAAAAAAAAGAAGCAATATATAAAAACAGAGTCAGAATGACAAGACAAAATACACTGATATTTTACTGATATACACTGATATACACAAGACATTTGAATAAAAAAGAAACAAAGGAATATAGCAACAGGCTGGCTTTTTGGGCAGCTTGTTGACATGTCTTTTACAAGGTACATTTCTTATTTGCAGAACGCTTGAAGAAAAGGAGGCTGTAACAAGAACCCACTAGTTGCTTTGATATTTACAGTAACAAAACATGGCGTATTAAGCAGAGAGCTGTAGAGAAGATTGAAAACTGAGGAGCCAACATCATAAAGTGCACACATTTAACCATAAGTAGAGTGGAACATGTCTTTGGGCAAGTTGGTTCATACATGAAATAAAAAGAAACAGAAAAATGATGGATACAGAAGCAAGAGGAACACAGGACGCGCTAAACAAGCTTCCTTTTCAGGTAGAATGCCATGACACTAGACTGACATGTAGCGAAGGCGATGAGGTTAACGAGGGTGATAGCACTGTTGTGCCTTGTTCTTGTATACAATAAATAGCCCAGTGTAGGAGAAATATGGCTTAGTTCTAAAACACGTCTAGCATTTTTAGAGATCTGTTTTTCCATTCCAAGTATTGAGTGGCTGTCTCTACCAAAAGCATTGCTAAGGTCACAGTAAAAGGCGTCAGCCTGCTCCCTCTGAAGTACAGGCATGAAGACCTGCATCATGAAACTAGTGATATTTGGGACAGTTGAGTGACCGGGAAGACATCCGTGTTGGTTGGAGTAAAGAAGCTCTTCACACTAAGAGACAATATTTTTCAATGGGAAACCTCAAAGACCATGAGACAAACCTCAAAGACACAGAGAAGATAAATAAAACTATATTTTGAGGCATCAGCTTTACCGTACGACTTAAATACAGGAAAAACACAAGTGGCTATATATATGATAGGGAAATTAGAAGTATTCAAACAGCTATTAAATACTCTTGTCAGTACAGCAACAAACATAGTGCCATAAGCTCTTAGAATGGTAGAGAAGAAGCGATCAGAGATACTGATAAGGACGTCTTCAAGTGCTTATGGCATTCACTGATGAGCTTAGCATCTCTGACAGAACACCAGTTGCAGGAGCTCTCTTATGCAGTTGACCAGTACAGGCATTGAAACCCAAGGCTTTACATAAGGATGAGAAATGGATACAAAACAGCTGGAGACAGACTGGACATCTATCTCACTTGAGTCCAGTAGCTGAAATTATTCTGCCCTTGCTGGTTGTGGATATACTTCCAAAGCTTTGCCGGCTTGTCAGAAGTGATTTTCCCTAAGAATGTAATGTAAAAACAATAACCCCACTTTCAAAAGCATTTGCAGAGAGAAAAAAAATGGAATTCATCTTTCCATTGGTTAGACGGAGAACTTCCTATGTGAACCATCTTCATGCTTTAATTCAGATGAGACCCAATGGAAATATTTAGTGTTCGGGTGTGTAACAGGATGAATGTGCACTCTCTGCACAAAGCTCCATAATTTGATCAACTTGGTCACCGACATTAGTTTTATCAGTAACCCGTGACCGATCCATGGAGGACAAGCAATGATATAGGTCAGGGTGACCACCTCACTTTAACCCTTTGGGGGTCAGGGACATACATGTACAGCCATATTTGTGTGTTACAGAAGCACATCGGCTTCTTTTTACCCAGAAATCCCTGACACCCTGCAGGGATGCAGGGAATTTTTATTGTGCTGCTGACCTTTGGATTTCATGGTTTCCATGGCTTGCTTAGGCTGACGCATTGGCTATCGAGTCCACATCTGTGCATGCCACTAAGTATGGTTTTGTCTTGAAGGCAATTTCCATTGTTGCACTCGCAAAAGCTGACGTCTATCTAGTTTCTAACATTTAAAAAAGGGTACCTGTTTGATAGTAGCTTGTTTATTGTACACAGGAGGGTGACTAGCTCTTCGCAAAGAGGCATTGATATAGAAAAATTATGCTGCCAAACTCAAATGATGGTGTCGTTACTGTGCTTTTCTTTCTTGGTGTGCATGGTTTTCTAAATTTGTGAAACATAATTATTCCAAAGAACATACCTTTACTGCTCACATAACTTTCATTATTGTTGTTGTTAATTGTTGTTGCTGTTGTTGTTACTGGTTGGTTGGTTGTATGCCTGGTGCATACAACCAACAAACATGATTCGGCATGAAGCAAAGCTGCAAATCTAAGAATTGAACAGAATCATCCTTTAATTGGTTCTCCATACTGCATTTAATTGTTAAGATGTAAATTTAAGACTGAGGACGTTATGTTGAAAGCTCTTTAGAAAAATGGCTAGGCCGGCATTGTGAAGATCCTTATGAAAGAAGTAACCAGCTATGCGATTGACAACCTTAATTATAGAATCTTGTAATACTCACTGGAGCACCCGGTCAACAAGACATCGCTTAGTATCGGGGCAACCCTTGATACTATACATGTTCGTCCTTGCGAGCATAACTCCCTGAAAGGTCTAGCAGGCCTACACCTATCAGCAAACTGCTGTCAGTGCTGGTGTACTCCAATGTTTGGTGACACAGCTCAATGTAATCCTGCCATTTCACAAGCAGTGTGCATGTATCAAATTACTTAAAGGAGCAATCTCTATGAAAATTTTCATTTATTTAATTTGAATTGACACTTGACAGAAATTTTTCTCCCGCATGCCTATTTGCTTTGGCTAGAATATTTTACTCTTTGAATATCCATGCTCATAAGATGGTCATGTTTACAAGAATACTTGCTATAGATATCTTCACTAAATTTCACAGATATTTACATAAAAACATTGACTTCCCCCCCTGTTTCAGATATGCCAAAAGGCTGGTTTCTTCTCACTGCTGGCAAACTTTGCCTATGCACCATGTGCAGAGCACATTTAATGATAGGAAATGAAGAGCAAATGATTGAAAAAAAAAATTACAAGTCCTGATGAACTTATAAGTGCAGTCACTAGAACAGTGGTGCCTAGAGTGCTTAACATGAATAAGTCAACACCATTCTCCAAAGTGTCAAAGATTATGTTACTGTGCCAAATCAGTTTGTGAATGAGTTAAGTGCTATGAACCTGGCTACAAGCGATTACAGATTTTTATTTCTCCAAACTAGAACCCAACCACAATGAAATGAAAACTGTTAATTCTGGACTCGAACTGAACCCATATTTCTTCTGGCTCAACACCCTGATTCGAACCTTCCAAACGGAATACTCAACCCCCTTCATCAGTACAATTTTGTCTCTGGCCAAGGAATATTGAGATTTATGTTCTTTTTCTCTTTCACAAGTGGTAACACAACACACTAAGTATGCTGCTATTATTTGAAACACCTAGACCTAGTACTTACCAACATTACCTTGCTGCTAGTATTTAAAACCCTCTAGGCCTAATACTCACCAACATTACCTTACTTGTGCCTTAAAGTTACCACTCTGCTATGCATTTTACCATTAGTGTGAACCATCCAACAAATAACAAATAACTAGGGGTGTGTAAATATTCGGAATTTCGAATAATTTTCAAATAGTATGCTACTTGATTCGATTCGCACTTAACTTTTACTATTCGAACGAATAGTTCAAACAGTAAGTTGGTAAAGAAGTTGATAATTAAGGGGGAAAAATATGCAATGTCTCGTTACAAGTGGTCTATTCCCCGCATATAGTGCGCTTCGCCGCATAACACCCGTGTACTGCGGCGAAACTAACACTCGTGTACGGCGGCGGAGCTAATACCTGTGTGCGGCGGCGAAGTTACCACGCCTTTCTGCTGCACGGTCCACTGTTGGACTGTTCTTCAGCACTTTGGAATGACACTGTGGGAATGCACTAGTCGCACAATAAGTTTTTTGCCCAGGTTAACAGTACATTTCTTCATAATTAGATATGGTATTATTAAAAAAATGTACGAAAATTATTCTCTTCGCACTTGAACATGAATATTCGAATTCGCCTTGCAGTCAAAATTTTGCTATTCGCACAGCTCTACAAATAACAAAAATGAAAGGGGGAGAAAGAACTATACTTGAATATAGAAAAAATAAAAATAAAACTCTGACACCATCAATAATGAGTTATGTGCATTTCTTGACACATTCTTCACTGGCTTTGATGACCATTCCAGTTAACTTGATTGTGATGAAGTAAACAAAGTAACCAACATACTTAAATATGTCTGCAGCTGTTGCACAACTCTGACACACAAGCCATATGTTATAATACTTACAATAAACGAATATATAACTGTAAAAAGTGCGCTGATCACTCCACTGAATTGTTCTTGAGAGCTCCTTGTTGGATGGTGCACAAGAATGTTTTGAACAAATGTAAACGTTGAAATATGTGAATGTAATTTTCTTACTGTTATAATTTTATCCAATGTTTAGTTTCCAGTGGCGGCCTGTCCGGGTCCAGTGATTATTACAGCCCTCTGCTGCTTCACAGAGCTGACCGCCGCCATGGACAGATGTTCTGCAGCTGCTGGACACTGAGGGCGAGGGTTTAATTGTAGACATCGTGTGGGAGGTGGTGGCCAAGTACTTCACCGCGCAGTTGGAAAAATGCTAATATAATCCTTATCCACAAGAAAGGTGACATAAAGGAGTTAAAGAATTACAGACCAATTAGCTTACTCCCAGTAATATACAAGCTATTTACAAAAGTAATTTCTATGAGGATAAGAGAAACCCTCGACTTTAACCAACCGAGAGAACAAGCTGCTTTTAGGAAAGGTTACTCGACAATGGACCACAGCCACGCTATCAACCTAGTAATTGAGAAGTACGCCGAATATAACAAACCTCTTTATATGGCGTTTATCGACTACGAGAAAGCATTTGACTCTATAGAAATACAAGCAGTTCTAGAAGCTCTACGACGACAAGGGGTACCTGGCGTATACGTGAAAACCATAAACAACATATACAAAGATTGCACAGCCACACTACTCCTACATGAGAAAAGCAGAGAAATCCCGATCGGGAGAGGTGTGAGACAGGGAGATACGATATCCCCGATGCTATTCACTGCATGTTTAGAGGAAATCTTTAAACGTCTAGACTGGGAAGACAAGGGAATTCGAATAGATGGAGAATATCTCAGCAATTTAAGATTTGCAGACGACATTGTACTCTTTAGCAATGATGGAGACGAACTACAAAACATGATTGATGACCTAAACAAGGAAAGTATTAAAACTGGGTTAAAAATGAATAGGCAAAAGACCAAAGTTATGCTCAATAGCCTAGCTAAGGAACAGGAATTTAAAATCGACAATGAACCCTTACAATGTGTAAGCGAATACGTATACCTGGGACAGTTAATAACAGGAACTCCTAACCATGAAAATGAAATTCTCCGTAGAATAAGGATGCGCTGGAGCACATTCGGAAGGAATTACGAAATCATCACTGAAAATTTGCCGCTCTCACTAAAGCGAAAAGTATTCAATCACTGCATTCTCCCAGTACTAACGTACGGTGCAGAAACGTGGAGGATAACGAAAAAACTAGAGATGAAACTAAGGAGCGCGCAACGTGCAATGGAAAGAAAAATGATAGCAGAAACGTGGAGGATAACGAAAAAACTAGAGATGAAACTAAGGAGCGCGCAACGTGCAATGGAAAGAAAAATGATAGGGGTAACGCTAAGAGATAAAAAATGGCCGCGTATCTCCGTGCTTCGCTGCAAATGTCGTCGAAAGACGATAGTCTTCTACCGGCCGTACTACATGAGTCCCGGTTCGCGTGTTTCTCCGAGGAGTCGTGCAAGCGAGAGGGAAAACGAAGAGACGCGAGGAGAGAAAGGGACCGGCCGGAGTGGGTAGCGGCCGTTCCGCTGCCTTGTGCTACCTGTTCGGCACGAGCGTGAGATATGGGCGCCATCTGGCCATTATATCGGGAAACGCAAGAAGCTTGCGTAGTACACAGAACTGCGTAGGAAACGTCCGCTTTTGCGCATCCTAACAAGCACTAGGGTCTTTAGAATTACGCATCTATGTATTTTCTACTAAAGGAACACACTGTCTAATACTTGCGTATTGAGGTTGCGCCTCAGATATGCGTAATATCACAAGTATGAACGCAACTGGGTGATCGCAAGATGGGCGGTCGTTTAGGATGGGGTTAACCTTTCGCAGCAGGACAGACACACACACACACAGACAGACCAAAATTTTTGCGTTGAAGTTCCCCAAGAAAGACTACCGTCTTTAAAAACGAGCAGAATGGATCAGAGAACAGACAGGAGTAGCCGATATTATTATATCAATTAAAAGAAAGAAGTGGACCTGGGCAGGACATGTCATGAGGAGGAAAGATAACAGATGGACTGTAAGAGCGACGGAATGGATACCAAAAGAGGGAAAACGCAACAGAGGCAGGCAAAAGGTTAGATGGAGCGACGAAATTAAAAAGTTTGCGGGCATAAAGTGGAACCAACTCGCTCAGGATAGGGCGGAGTGGAAATCGTTGGGAGAGGCCTTCGTCCTGCAGTGGACCTAAACAGGCTGATCATGATGATGATGATAATTTTATCCATCCTTAAAACTAGCATTAAAAATATTTCAAAGTAGTCAGACCTCTTTGCGATAATTCAATTTAATTGGACGACTCCTCTGGCAGCCAGTTTCTAAAAATGGTTCTGCAACTCACCTTAAAGTTGTACTGATACCATTTTGAGGTGGCGTAAAAAGGACGTGTTTCAATTTCTTGGCATGCATTGCTAATGCTCTCTCCACATTGGAGCCAGGAAGTATGTACACAGCATCTTGATTTGGTTTTAATGTTTTTAACTTTTTGTCACTCAGCATCTGCAAGCCAGCCACAATACCATGATGTGTGAACGCAGTCACCTAAAAATTGCCATAATCGCTGTCTGAAAGTCACTGGACTACAATGAAATTATCATTGTTTGTATGCACCATGTGCAACTGACAGCAGCCGACAAAGTCGCTGTGACTTCAGCACAAGTTGCTGTCCACATGTGACTTAGGCCATCTGTATTGCCACATCACTATAAAACTGTCCCCTTGAAATTGAAACTAAGAGTGGGTTTTTAAGGTAGCCATATTAAAAATGTATCCATTGCATTCCAAGGCACCCCAATACTGCTTTTAAGGTTCTCAACACCAGTGCTTTTATTTAGAGCAACAATACAACAACGTCTAAAATTTGTCGCAGTACTGCTTTAAAGGGAGATTAGAGGGAAGTATTAAGTTCTGCTAGGCTGAAACATTAAGGTTTTGTAACAACCAATTCATGATTTCTAACAAAAAAATTTTGAAAGGAGCACCCACTGAGAGGAGCTTTAAAAAATGATGTCATAGCATCCATTTTCAGACTTCCCAAATGCTGCTGCATGTTACTGGGGAAAAGTAAATTAGATAAAATTTGGTTATTAAAAAAAAAACTCCAAGGCCTTCACAGGGGATGATTTTGGTGTGTGCTCTCTCATTCTTTTTTTTGGTCTTCTTCCTTCCTGCTTCTACTTCCCCTCTTTTTCCTCTTCCACTGACCCCTTTTTCTGCTTCCTCCTGTTCGTCATTGCCACCTTCCTCTGTTTTTCTGTCCTCTTTCTCTTCTCCGTTGTCATCTTATCTGTCATCACTCCCTCTACTTGTTCCTTTTCTTCATAGTTGTCATCTCATTCATCTCATCCTCTACTTCCTCCTCATCGTACTGTTCTTCCTCTTCTTCACTGTCATGTCCTTCTTCTTCTTTCTCCCATCCTCCTCCTTTTTTCTCATCTCAATGAAACCACAGCTGACGGCTTGCAACATATAATGTCCTGAAACACTATGGCTACCATATCAAAGCTGTGAACAAAAAGTACCAGGGGTGGATGCCACTGCTGCTAGTGAGCTGGGTACAAATCCACACATGCATGAAGGTTTTTTCGTCATTGTATTGTGAGTGATAGTGTTTACAGGCACCAGTGGCGGTGGCAGTGGCGGAAGCCATCACCACTAATTCCATGCAGTAAGTCAGAGTTGCTGCTGTGCATTACGACTGTTCTTACTGCACAGTAGTGCAGCGACAAGTTCTGGTTTCAGTCAGCCGCATTGACCGTGCTCACACTTTCCCCTGGTTAATGCCAGAATTTTCGTTTTGCAGTGTGCAACGCTGTTACTATTAGCAGCAGCTATTTATTGTTTCAGAATGAGCTGGCAAAATCCACTAACTGGAGTGCTTTCTCTTGAACACCCATTAAATCACAGAACGTGGTGGTGGATATGGTGACATCCAGCCCTCCTGTTTGGCAAAAGGCAATTCAAATTGAGCAATGCCATTAGTGACTTTCACTGGCAGCTTCTTATGCAATAAATTGATTTACTGGAGAGAAAAAAGCGGTGACAGTTTTGTGCAGAGACAATAAATAAATCAGACAAAACTTAACATTTGCCTTTAGTGTCCCTCTAATGAAGTGTTCATCCAAAATTTTTCTGGAGCTCTTAAAGCAACTTCACAAGTTATGGAAATATGATTACCCAGTTATGTTAAATCCTAGTGACAGTGTTGCTAAATTCATAGACAAGGTTGGCTAGAATTCCTTACCTGGCTTTGTTTTGATTGCCAATTAATTCTTAAGGAAACACTCGTGGATACAATTCTAAGAAAACTTTTTCAACAGTCACTCAAGCCAGGCACTTTAGCTAACAGTGGAACATTATAAAGGTGTTCCCCCCCCCCACCAAACACCTGGTTACAATGACTTAGCAACTAATCATTGCATCATTTCACTATCTACCACATGCTGCAAACGGCTAGAACACGTTAGTATCGAACGCCTTGTCAACATTTTTTAAGATAACACTTTCTTGCTCACTTGCACATTATGGCTTTGGGAAGCCTTTCACGTGTGAGACGTAACATGTACCTTAGAAAGAAAACGATGCAAGAAAAGAACACAAGAGGACACAAAGATACAGCGCTGTCGCACTTGGGTGGTTTCTCTTGGCGCAACACCATGTACATAAGAGAAACAGAAAACTTCCCCAAGAGACTGCGGTGGCTGTTCAAAAATGACATGCACAATTTCTAAACACAAAAGAGTGCTCTTGTGGAGCAAGAATGATGCATGACCATCACATCTCATTTCACAACTCCTGCATTGTTGATGTCGAGGCCAGTCACCACATGCAGCTCTTTGTGAAGTCGTGGCATATACAGGCGGCACCTGACATCAAGTGGTCTGAAGGTGCGTTGCCAAGCATCTACAGCTCTTGGCACATATTTACGAACAGGTGCGGTGCCCCCGCTGACCAAGCAAAAAAGCCTGCCTATATAAACAATGCTCTTTGGTGCCCCACATCACACCAGAAAAAGGGACTGAGCAGGTCCCGAAAAATCGAGTTTTTTCTGTTTAAATTAAAAATTACTGCTGTTCGTGTCTCTCTGTGGAGATTGTATCTCCTTGTTCGACCACTTTCTTGATCGAGCTTTTCTTTCTTATTTTTTCTTTTTGCCTTCCTTCTGGAGAAGGGTAGCTGTAGAATCCTTGCAGGTGTTGCTTGTGGCTTGCAAATTGTCTCAAGTAGCCCTTGATGACGCGATGCCTCCAAAAATGCTGAACTCTGTATTGAGTCAAATGCCTTTATGTAGTCTATGGAGGGATTTGTTATAATCAAGGGACTCCTCAATTACCTGGTTGATCGCATGACTGATATATTGTGGAGTTCCTTTCCTGAAGCCATCTTGCTCTTTAAGTTGATTAATGATGAGTGTTTTTCTTATCCTATTCTAAATTACCTTTGTAAATATGTTTTATAGTATCAAAAATAAGTTAACAGGTTCACAATTTCTCAACTCTTTTACACATCTTACATGCTGGTGCACTAATGACATTTTTCTGGCTCAATGGTGTATTTAGGTCTTAACATATTGTGTGTAGAATGTTGCAAGTCTCTTACATATAAAATCTCCTTCATATTTGATTAAATCGGCCATTACATTACATTCTCCAGCTTCTTTTCTATGAGACATGTCTCATACAGCCTCTCTAACCTCATCGATAATTACACATGGAAGTTCAGTGTCATTTTTGGCTTTGATTTCATGTAAGGTCACATGACTTATCTCTGAGCTGTTCAGTTCATTACAGAAGTTTTCTGCCACCTTCACGATTCCACTGAAGTTGCTGATAACATCGCTCTGCTTACCTTTTAATGCACACATTTTGTTTCTTTCTTAACACAGTAGATTTTAACCGACTTGGTGCTGCTCCCTTTGTTTACAGCTGTCTCATTTTTTTCCACATTACAATTCTGTATATCTCTCTGTCTTATCTTGTTGATCAGCTTAAATAGCTCATCAAATTCCACTTTTGTTTTTCAATGTAGTCATGGAGTCAGTTTCATATGTTGTTTCTTTGTTAAATCCTTAGTGTTTGAGAGGATGCGGTTGCGTCCTTCCTTTATCTCTAACTTCAACTGCTGCTTCAGTGACCACTCCAGTCACAGTTTTCTTTATTCCCTCTATATTGCCATTCTCTTCTTGCTCCCCTAAATGTCTAAACCATCATATCTGTTTTCAAGGGCAATCTTAGATTAATCTGCTTTTGAACTGACACATACCAGGTGTTTCGGAGGACACACTAAAAAATTCCTGAACATAGGCTTTTTGAAAAAAAGAAAAAAGAGATTTTCTTCCGGAACAACCTGTCAGGTTGGGTGGATGTCAGTAATCACACGAAATATGCAATTAACATCATTAATTAACCTATATTATCAAATCAGATTTTTAATTAGGAGTATTTCAGAGTACTGTCAATGATGAGTTTGTCACCACAGAGACGGTGATGTTGTATCAGTTTCTAAACCAAAGAAAAAGTCATTCTCTCAGGTTTTGAGGCCCACAAGAAATCTGGTGTTTTTTCCTCAAAGAACCAACACTTGCTGCGAAAGTCATGTGCACCGAAAGTCATGTGCGAACGCAATGTCCGTGGGTGATGTGCTCTAATGCCTGCGCTAGTCAATTCGAAATGTACAGGCTCTGAAAACTCGCGGCTGTGTAGTTTACAATGATAAGTAGGCTTCTCCTCACAACGAGCGAATAAGCAAAAGATAATTTTGGCATCTGCCTATGCAGAGCATCGAGGCTGTGTAACCATAGAGAAAAATAGCACAAATAGCACATCATACATTTTGAACTGGCTGCTGCAATCTTTGGAACATGTCACCAGTAGAGGCTGCATTTCCACATGACTTCCGGCAGTCTTTATGTGCTCTGTTTTGTTTTGGTAAAAAAGAAAAAAAAAAGACAGGTTTTCTCATGCCGAAAGGCTTCAAACAATGACTTTTTCGTTGTTTCAAAAAGCCCGTATGACTTTATCATTTCCGCGGCCAAAAACTTGCTATTGACACCAACCACAAGAAGTCTCTAATTAAACACTTAATCAGTGAATTTTAATTAAGCACCCAATTAATTAGCACTTCCTTGAGACTTCCTGACGTCCGCCTCAGCCAACATCCTTTCTGAAGAGGTTTTCATTTTGTCTCTAACAGCCTAATTTTAAACATTTTTTTAAAAGTGTTCGCTGAAACACCTGGTATACAGTTGGACAAAACTTAATGACTGGAGAAGCCCCACCCAAACGACCAAAGTGTGTAAGGTAGTTGCCTCTATGACTAACGAAAGAGTCCCTGTCAAGAAATTTTGCTGTGCTTCTCAAATGCGTCTTTCTCTGTATTAAAATTTTATGCCTTGAAGACTGGCTTACTAGAGCTTGCGGAATGGAAGTGCCACAGAATATGCTTGTTTATGAGAGAAAAATGATGCCTTGTACAACATGGTACCGTATTTACCCGCATAATTTGTGCCCTCGCATAATTTGCGCACCCCTAATACTTAGCCAGCTTTGCAAAAAAAAAAAAAAATTCCTCGCATATTTTGCGCTCCCCGTTCCCAGCTCGCAGGTGCGCGCGGCAGCGCCCCTCGCTGCGCAGGCGAGCGCAGTCATACGCAAAAGGAGCTGGGAGTGTGATGCCCCTTTTTCCGATTCTTTTCTCCGGAAGCCCCCAAAGCCCAAAGTACGGTCGCTAGAATAAAAGCATGCGAGTGGGGGCGACGAAAACAGCTGAAGCAGAGATCAAATGAGCCCAGCCTATATCCTTCGCTCGGAGGACCGATGTGATAACATCGCCCCGATCGGGACACCTGCCGTCGATGCGGGGAGGAAAGGCCCCGCCCATCTTTAACGAGCATGAAAAGACGCGAGGCGGGGGGGGAGTGTCGCGCTGCTGAGCGATCTCATGGCTGCCGAGATAGCGCTGGCGCACGCGCTATCTCGGCAGCCATCAGCGGGCGGCTCGTAAACACTTCTACGTGCTGCGCTCTCAATGCGAAGGGACTGCGAAAAGTGTCCCTGGAGCAGCCGTATTCTCTTACACCAGTGTTTTGCAGTGTTATGTGAGATCGTATCCAAAAGAGTTACCGCGCTAGTTGCATTATATTACACGTTATTTCAAACGTGTTCGCGAAATATCTGCGTAATTTGCGCACCCCCTTTTCGGAACTCTAAAATCGTGAAAAAAAAGTGTGCAAATTACGCGAGTAAATACGGTATGTCATCTGCTATTGCATAAGGTTGGCTGTCCCAGATTGTCATGTTAATGGACCACCAGGAGTTCTTTTAACATACACCTAAATCTAAGTACATGAGCATTCTTGTATGGGAAATGCTACCTCCCTGGCTGGGAATAGAGCTAGTATCCTCAAGCACACAAAGCGTTCAAAGTGCAGGTGGCCATATTCGTCGTGGAGAGAGAGTTACCAGCAGTCTGGAACATGACATCAGTCTAGACCTGGTGCTCATTTGCGTAGGCTCATATTCCTCCAACTTTGATGTGCAAAATGCCGCAGGTTTCTAAAGTTGTATCCAACTATAGGTTAATCCATATTGACCAGCTTACAGCGCAAACGGGGACGAAGACGAAGGAAAGACAAGGTGACAACACGAGCGCTGACTCTCAGCTGGTCAATATGAATTATTGGGCTGGTCAATATGAATTATCACCAACTCGCCCAGATTTCCGTTCTCGTATAGGTTAATCTTTTGCTTAGTGACTAATTCTTTTCGTGTTCTCCTCAGGTTGAAGAATATCTCGCCCTCACTAACCTGTGATCACTTTAGCTTATCTTACCAACTGCTTCTGTGTGCTGTATCATGCTTAGGTCTCCACAAATTATGAAGTCCATTTAGCTTTTTCTTCACCATTAGGACTGTTCCATGTCCACTTCCTATATTTATGTGCTTTCTGAGGAAAGCATTCATTGTACGGAGTCAGTTTCCTTCTGCGAATTCCACTAGCATTTTTCCTTTGCTATTCTAGAGCCAATACCACACTTACTGATTGTTTGTTCTCCATTTTGATTTATTCCTACTTTTGCATTGAAATCACCCGAAAATATGGTGTATGGGGTTTGCTTCTTTTGTATTGCTACTTCTGTGACCTTGTAGACCTGTGTGTAGTGGGCCGCAAGACCAATTAGTGCTTCAAACATGACAGTTCTATCGTCAATTAACCGACAAAGGCCATGACATCACGTTTCAGTGGCTACCAGGCCACTCTGCAATAATCAGCAACGAGCACGCAGATAATGCTGCGAAACATGCTCACGAAATTGGAGTGCTGCAAGCCATCCCACTGTCAAGAACGGATGCAGTAAGAAAACTTCGCTCGCTTGCACGTGATATGGCTATAGTGCAGTGGAACACTCCTGGTCTTCTACATACCCGTCTACACCGCCTCGACCCATCACTACAACTTCGAGTTCCGCATGGGCTTACCCGCTGTGAAACGACCGTACTTTGCCGCCTGTGGCTAGGAACGTCATTCATAAGAAGTTTTGGCTATCACATTGGACTGGAAGACAGTGCTGCCCGTGTTAACTGAGGCAGCGAGGAAATGATTGTGCACGCCCTCTGCGATTGCCCTGGGTACTGTTCCCAGCGACAGTCTCTCGCTGCAGAATTGTCACGCCTTGATGGTCGACCGCTGTCTGAGCAAACTGTATTGGAATTCCGGAACGATAGTGTCTCGCAGCAGAAAGCCACGAAGGCTGTGCTCAAGTTTTTGCGCGCAACTGGCCTCGTGAACCGTCTCTGACACATGCCGTGCTTGTATGTGTGCGTGATTTGACCTCTCGCTTTTTCCCTTTATTCTTTTCTTACATCCTTTTCTGTCTCCCTTCACCCCTTCCCCAGTGCAGGGTAGCAAACTGGATATTTTCCTTCCAGTTAACCTCCCTGCTTTCCGCCCATCATCTCTCTCTCTCTCTCTCTTTTGTGGACCTGTTCCACCCCTATGTTATCATGGCTGGAGGTAGAGTGCATCCCTGTATTATTTTCAGTATATAATTACATACTACCTTTTCACAGATACTGTGTAATTCATCAACATTACCTATAATATCTTTATGGATTGGATTTTTAACTGTTGTCACTTGAATGAGTGACTGCGACAGATCTCTTATATTATGTGTAATTTTTGTAATAACTCAGATAAGTAGCGTATGTTAACATTTTTTTTAATACTGTCGCCCCATTATGCATACATAACATCAGAGCTCATTCATGTAAAGTACTGTATATTTAATTATTGACCAAGCGATTTACTGTGTTAGAGCTTTATTACTGTTCTATCAATTTAATGACAGCTCACCTAGCTGGTGTCTCAAGATTTTTGGATTGGTCCTCCCTTATGGAATGCTCACAAGGGCCAATAAGGGTACATTAAAATATGATGATGATGATGATGGCTGAATAGCTTCTATATGCTTATTAACTGTTTATATGCTTATTAATGCATATATGCCTATTAACTGTCAAGGGAAAGTATAAGTCTATACTTTCCCTTTGACACACTATGCAACGCTATAAGACAGCATCATATCCCAACAGTTTAATGAGTTGCCAGCATCTGGGTTTCATTCATGATGCATAGTGAATTAAGTTCAATGCTTTGTATGCTTGGAAGTTCTAAAGTACACATCTATGTTAACTTTCCTCTTTATTGTTCCACATGTGTAAAAAAAAAATGCAGGAAGTCACACTACAAGCTAATTATGGCTTTGGTGATTTCATTAACTGAAACTGCACACATCTTTAAAGGGGTCCTGAACCACCCCCCCCCCGGCTTGGTGAAAAAACATATTCTATGGCTAGCGTACACTTTAATGAACACCTCGGCCAAATTCAGTAGCCACCCACGACACATAGCGTTTAGAAGTGGAGCACAAAGTTTCTGCCTCCTCAGGAGCCCTCAACTAAAGAAGAGGCTCCCCCTCATGCTCCTTAAATGCTCTGTTCCGTCATAGAGCATACATTGCTGCTAGTGGCCCTTGGCAGACATAAATGAACCCATTCGGCTTGCGCCCACCACATATGTGTGCGAGCCCTTCGCAGCACGCGTTTTTTAACAGAATGGGCACATGTGCCATGCGCTCACTTTTCTTTGCGTTGTGAGCGCCTAAGAAAAACAGTTGCTGGAAATATCTAAAAATCTATTTGTTAATGCGCAAACCTCATAGATGTCATTGAGAATTGTCCTTGAACTACCTTGGCGTCGACACGAATGCTGCGGTGCAAAATTCACCATGAATATCGTTTCCCAAGGAGCCAACAAATGCATGCCAGCAGTCTGTAAGAAATAATAAATGATTCCCCAACTTTAATCAACCAGTGATTGTAGATGGGTTTCTGACCTAAAGGGCCTCCGATTCACCACCTTCTAGGACTTGAACTCAAGAACATAAGTGGAGTCAAACCCAAAATCTTTCTTGGATAAGATGGATTAAGGGATGCATTAGGGTGAATTACAGCTGATTAAGGTGCATTACGGTGGACTAAGATTAAAGTACATTAAGGTGGACTATGGCATACCAGAGCAGATTATGGTGGATTAAGAGACATTAGGGTGGATTAAGAAGGAATGCAGCAGACTAGGGTTGACTGAAGTGATTAGTATGGATTAAAAAGCATTAAGCATTTAATGTTTGGCCTAATTGGGCTTAGCTTTAAAAGGCTGAGATAAATTAGGCTTGACTTAGTCATAACTTACTAGACCTGGCTTAATTGCTATTAGATTAATTAAGCTTGGCCTAAATAACTCAAACCTAAACAGGCATCTTATTAACACGAAAGTGCTTTATGCCAGGGTCCACCAAGAAGCTGTGACGTACTTCCGTAACAGAAGTAGATGTCTGAAAAATAAAGGCGCATTTTAGATAGAAAAAGTTCCACTCGCTCGAATTTGAACCCACAACTAGCCACGGAATGACGGTATGAGCTGGAAGCACTACCACCACACCACCGACCGACTTGCAAAATGGAAGAAAAAACCGGCCTTATATCCTTACTGCACCGGTTTGCAATTGGCATCTAATCTATGTCTGATTAAAGCAAAAATATTTAACAAGCAAAATCGCTCCTAAATTAACACAGCCTCCATTTCACTGCACTCTTTGTTCCAAGAGGTGGTACCACCACATAGGAATGATGCAGCAAAGTCGTAAGTTGCTGTGTAAATATGCGCGCCAGCATTTAGCGCTTTAAGAGTCTCAATACCTCTATCGCCACGCAGGCTTCGACGTCCTTCTCAGTCTGCCGGCGCGTTGCTTCAACCATGGACACTACATAATTTGTCTCATGCGGCATATGCGATAGCCAGTTGCATTGCGACGCACTCCACTCCAGGAATGCAAAGACGTTTGCCTACAAGCAAATGATGTGCCTTTCGCACAGCGGAGTGTGCGTTCACAGAACAATCCGTTGACAAACAGTTCAGTTTCGCCTGCAAGGTTTCAACATAGAGAAAACGAGTTCTCTCTATGGTTTCACCTAAAGACCCTAGATATTTTTTCTGTTTTTTAAAAACAGGAAATATATCTAGGGACTTTAGTTGCACCGTTTGCGAACACTCCTTGTTTATGGCAGGTTTACGCAGGGCGCTGGAACGTTCAGTGCGACGTCTCCGAAAAAATGCGAGTCGTTCGAGAGCTCTCCCTTGTGTGCAGTTGTCGAGGATCCCTGTGCAGTGTGGAGGTGCAGCTGATGTGTACATGCAAGGGGTTCACATGTGCAGAACATCCAACCTACCTCCCACCCCTCGATTCATTTCATTTCTGGAACAGCTGGAACAGCTCTCCCATAGTAGAGTGTATTACTGCCCTAAGTCACTTACATTTGCTCTAAGCACATTGCTGCTTATGTCCGAAGACAGGTTTCACTTTCGTGTTATACCAATTCCAATGACAGAGGGATCAACCACATTTTTTTAAGCTTGCTTAGTTAGCCATAATTTGATCATGTTTGGTCCAATAAATTTTACCTTGAATAAACTTGGTCTAATTAGTCTGAGTTTAGTTATGTTAGATTAATTTATATAAGCTTAGTTAGGATTGTTGGATTAGCTTTACCTTAATTAGATCCGAGTTAATTAGTATTTTGTTAATTTGTATTACACTTCACTGGTCTTAACTTAATTAGACTGAATAATTAGTGTCAGCTTAAGTTTATTTGACTTAGTTAGTCATAACTTAATCATGCATAGTTTAATTAGTCTTACTTCAATCACTATTACAATAATTAGTAATTAGTAAATTAGCCCTAGCTTAATTAAGCTTGACTGTCTAAACCAAGTTAGTATTGGAACAATTACCATCGGGTTAGCTAACTGTGGCTTAATAAGACATACCTTATTATGCTCTGTATAATTAGTAGCACTTTAATTAGACTTAATTACTATTGTCTTAATTAGGTTTGTCCTCATTAGTATGTCTAATTAGTCTTGTATCATTGATGAATTAGTCTTAGATTATTTAGCCTTGACTTAATTTGTCATAGCCTAATTACACTTCAATTTACTATGGCTTGATTAGAACAAAAGGATATGTTGAGCTAGTGGGTTCATTTCTTGAAGGAGAGTTATGGCACTAAAACAATGCGACACAGTGTGTGTTTTGCCTTCTGTGTCCCATTGTTTGAGCGTCATAACTCTCCTGCAAGGCCTGATTAGTCCTGGCTGAACTAGGCTTTGATTAATTAATCTTAGTTTGGCTGGACTGAATTTGGCTGGACTAACCTAACTAGTCTTAGGAAGCTTGAATTGGCTTTACCATAGCTTGGCATGGTTATGCTAGCATTACATAGCCTAGCGGAGTTTTCTGCGGATTTCGCAGTTTTAGCAATAGCTTAAACAGCTTCGCTGTGAACTAGAGCATATAGGGTGTACTGAAGATGAACGCACCTTATTTCACATTAATCCGTCGACACCTATGGCTTCGAGTCCTGAAGGTCTTCCTTTCAAGTCATATAGTAGCCGCGCATTCGAGCCCGATAGGATGATTAACTCGTCTACAATCGCTAAAACCAGAAGTTTAAGTTTATCCTGACACTGTCATATACATGTACGCAACATCGAAGACAAGCAGCGCACTGAAAAAGTAAGCGCACACACCTCTGAGCCTAAGCATGTTAGATGAACAAAAACAAAGCTTCGGAGGATCGAAAAAATGCAGTGATCGCGAAGGCACACGACCAAGCCAGGCGCGGAGCGAGCAGGCGGCCACAAGTACGTGCTGCCACTAGCCCCCGGCACTGGTGCCACGTTGCGCTTTTAATCAGCCACTCTGACATGACATTGAGGCCCAGTGACATAACGTGGTGGGTGGGGCACCTCATTTCACGCCGCCCATGAGAGCTCCATGGGCTCTATACCACAGAGTTGAGACACAACTGGAAAGGGAGGTTTTCCGGTCGCAATATCTTCACTCCCAACAAATCTTTTTGAAAAACTCCTTCGGCTGTGAATTTCTGAGAGCCTCCCAATACACACCCAGCTGTTTTCAAAACCAAGCGCGAGGGGTGGCTCGGGCTGCTTTAAAGTATAAAAAAAAATTATTTCACTTTTCTGTACTATATTTACTTCACCCCTACTACCATTGCTGGCCATCTTTCAGGTGTTAGAAATTGCCAGAAAATCAGTGAAATCCCTTTCTTCTTTTATTCAACAACCACAAATAACACCCTAACCCTTTCCTAGTCATCCTTTCCCCATCTAGACCTCTGGATTTAGGGGAGGACAGTGCCCCAACTACAAGACTGGAGGAGGGGAGCATAAGCCAGGTAAGCCACTCCCAGTACACCACTGTTATGTTTTAAAATAAAATTGCGGAGAAAGGCCAAGATGACCATACTTATAACAATAGAAAGTCAAGCCAGTTTGCAGAGACTCATTGTAGAAAAAGTAAGGTGCGAAAATATGGACACATGAGAAAGAAACAACCAAAAATGGCGACATACAGTGGTGGAAAAGGTGGACACGAAAGTTATTTGTGCATGCTCTAGAATGGCAGTGCCACCCAACAAAGTGGGACCATGTAGAGGCCCACTAACAGTATGACACTTTATATGAGGCAATTGAATACTGGCTTACAGATGCGCATCTGCTAATATATAAATGCCAGGCCTCAGCCATAAGATGTGTTTCAAAATCTGTAATAAATACATAAACTGTTTTTTGCAAGATAATAAGTATCTGAATTCATTTCCCTATAGCAAAGCCAAGAGTGATGCTTGTTCAGGCACTGGGATAACAATTGGACTCAACAATGAGGTTGGGCCCATAAGTACAGACCAGCCAAGTTCCAATTACCTGGTTAGGGCCAACTTCAGGATTCAAAAATAAGAAAAGCTTTGGCCCACAAGAAGCTCTAGAGGACTAATTGAAAGGTTAAGTGGAATCATACAAACTAAAGTATACTGTGGCTTGGGAACTTTGGATGTGCAACTCTGAACTGACATATTTAACTCATGCCGAAGTGAACACATCATAAAACAGACAGAATTGTAATGTCCTTTCATGGTTGTCTGAAAGGAAAGTTTGCAAAGCTTCTTTTTTAACTCAAGCAAACAATAATGACTGAGATACTAGGTGTTTCAGATGATGTGTCCAAAAATCATATAAATACAGAAAAGCAGATATTAGTGCAATCTTTGTAGATGTGCCTTGTTCATGGTGGCACACACTGCAAAATGGGTAGAGGCGACATTTTGACAGTAAATTAACAAAATTAGACTAATTACTTTTTTTTAAAAAAATTGCCAGCTTTGCACTTTTACAAATATTACAATGATTAGGAATCCATATGTGAATGACTTTCATTCATCAATTTGGCTTGAACATCTAGAAGTTTTGGTTTATAAGGTAATTGGTTTAATTTTGTTAATTACTGTTCAAAATGTCACTCCTACCCACTTTGCAATGCGTGCCACCATGAACAAGGCACATCCACAAAGAGTGTATAAATATCTGCTTTTCTATATTTAAGCTTTTTCGACACATTTCCTGCGAAATTTGGTGTATGACGTGCATTTAGTGTATGCGTGTGTGCGTGCATGTGTGTATGTATAGACTTGAATCTTCCCTGCATAGTTTTTCTGCAGTAGAGTGCAATTATAGTGTGGCACAGAGGATGTACAAAGCATGACAGGAAGGGCTACACTATTTATTCTGCTTCACATACCTTAAGTTCCCGGTTGCAGAGCACTAAGGCACGGAAGCGGTCCACCATTTTGAGGTCCCGGGGCTCCGACAAGCCGGTAAGGCGCCGCACGATGCTCTCACCAAACACATCCCACACTAAAAGGTCACTGCGGTTGAGCGACACCATGTGACTTGCATCACCTTTGATGGTGTACAGCTGCCCCAATGTTCGGGCCTTTTCCTCTTCATGTACAGCTGCTGATGCTGGCTCTTTGGATGGTTCACGCAGATAGTCACTGACTGGTACCAAAGAAGGATATCGACACGCCATTTCATAGAGGTTCTTTAGATGGGGAAATTTTAGATCAGATCCTTCACTGGCCATTATCTTCCGCAGCCGTGCTGTTACATGTGCCGCAAATTGCCTTCCATCATAACGCAATGCATAGCTGGACAACTGAACAAGTTCCCGAAGCAAAGCACATTCTGTGTCAGCAGGATTCAAGTTCAAGAACATGTCGAGCTCTTCAAGCAGAAAGTAGGGGTCACAGGAGCAGACCTTTATCTGTAACCACTCAGGATTCAGTAGGAACTGGCTCCGAACAATCTGTCCAAGAGTTTCAACACTGTCGCCACTGGCACTGTCACCAGCTGGACCATTAGCCACCTGCAGTCTCGACAGAAGTGTATCAACACTTGCCAGCTTTTCACGAGCCAGACTGGTGAGGTGCAGGCAGTAGAATGGCAGTTCATTCTGTTTCCGTCTGTTTGAAAAGACTGCATTTTTTGGGACATGAGGGAGAACACGCTGAGCCCCCTTATCTGCTTCATTTGCACTTGTAACGGATGAGACATCCATGCTTGAGACAGACTGAAAATAGTCGAAGAGTGCCATTGTGCACACATGAGTAGGCTCCAAACTTGGGCCGTGTTCTGTGCACAACGTCCGAAACAAATCACCACACCATGTGTTGAGCACATAACCTTCCACAACCCTGACCCTAAGAAAATTGTCCAAGCCCACTTGCACCATGGCCCAGACAGCAAACGGGCATCGTGTCAGTGGCCTCTTACGATGCACTAGTGGCATTTCAGCAAGCAGCGATTCATTTGAGGAGACCACATCAATCATTTCTTTATCAGAAAGTCCATGACGTGAGGCACTCAAGAGTCCCAACACCAAGGATGTGACTTTGGGATGCACCTCCTTTTTTAGTTGATCATGAAGGAAAGACACCACATCAGCTTCAGAGTGAAACATGGAAGGTTCATCTGCTCCATGCCAGTGTGATGCCGCATTTGCCAGAAGTGTGGCAAATAGAGGGCTTGGTGACTGCTGTAATGATGCATAAACACTTTCCAATTGCTTAGCACTGACAGTTCTGCTACATCTTTCCAGAGATTTGTGGAAAATGTCCTTGCATTGCTCTACACCACAGGGTCCCAAGTCTATGAAGCATTGTTCCTGGTTCTTGAGTTTCGCCTGGAATGAGCACAAAACAGCCACAAGTAAACTCAAGATAATCAGTGGTAACCTTATTCCTAAGAACTCAACATTAACACCTTTTAAAGACAATGACTTAATAAATACACAACCACTTTCTTGGTAATATACAAATAATTTCAAAATACTGAATATTTTAAAATGAGAGGTGCAGTCTTTTTTGTGTGCTTGCAGTCTTCAATGTAATGGCTCTGTTACTTAAAATATTGGGTATATCCATGGTTCACCAGGCCATGAAACACTTCACATGCTACTTGCACCATTGTTGCTGTCAGCATGATCATGTCTCCTTAGCTAGCCAAGATTTCAAATCAGCTTCAGACCCACTGCCATTGGCCACTATTTTACAGCAGTGTAAGTAATAATAAGACAATGTTTGCTCACAGAAGTACACATTGGTACTGCAGAGTGTTAGATTACCTGAATTGCACTATTAGAAATTGTGAAAATTTTGTAAGATTAATTTTTAAAATTTCCATAGGTGGCTTTGCTTGCTCTACTTGAATACAAACACTCAAGAAGTTAACAAAGAAAAAAAAATGCATTTTGTCAAGTTATCAAATTGCTGTTTTTGTATGCTTTGTTAATGTTTTAACATACAAAACATTTTCTAAATAGCATCCTACTTGGCATTCATTCTCTGAATTCATTACCTATTTTTACCTAAGCAAACACTACCTATTCAGCCTTGCAAAGGTTTTTTAATGTGTTTCTAATCACGTCAGTGAGTTTTGGCAAAGCTTTCACGCTTCATTTTTAACCTCCTCACATTACCATAGATTACACAATAAACGTCTTTCACAGCGCATGGTTGGCGGAACTCATCATTCAGCATTAAAAAAAACCTACATTTAATAAAGTGGTCTTGCAATTCTCAGATTAAAATCAATGCATTCAAATGTAAATGCATTCAGATATCTCATAAATGCATTAACAAAAATTATCGATAATCTTTAAAGTCCAGAACCATATCCACAGTTAAATCACATCAGTACCTAGAGCATCACTCTTAAAAGGAAGTTGACCTGGTCCTATCATGTAATAAAATTGGCAGCTGACCAGTCCTAAGCAACTTGTGTTTCTATCAATTAATTATACTTCACAAAGTCCATTGTGCATGTGTCAATGGTTGATTGTTTGACGGACGCATCAATTTTCAATTTATTATGTCAGTTTAGAAACTGACATATTAATTACAGCATCATGTTGTGTCCTTTTTATGTTTGCATCTCATTTTTTTATGGCTTTCGAATGCATGGGTACTCAAGCAACTTGGTCCCAAGGAAACCTGCTATGCTTCAGAGTTCCTAAGGAACCTAGTCATTTCCCCGCACAGGCGTGCCCCGTCCAGGCTGACCTCCCTGCCTTTCTTTCCTCCTCCTCCTCCTCCAGGCTTGCCCAGGGGGATGTTGCCCCCTCAGGAAAAATTCGTTTCTCACACTCGTCACCCTTTGACTGAAGAAATTTAGAGCCAGAGCGTAGCTGAGGAGTACAGGAAAGGAGAGCTTTCAAGTGTTACAAAGAAAAATAGCCGAAAAAATTCATGCAAATAAAAGAAAGCGAATTCGCATAAAAAACTTCAGTGGATGCAACCACTCTCATCACACCAGATACAGATATAAATATATATCAGTATAAATAGCAGGGAAGCAATATACAACTTCATTATTGAAAGAGACATGAAAGAAATGACCTTTACAAGGCAACATTACAGTCAAATGTCAATATAACATTGTCACAAAATAGTGCTCATTTCGTTGAGAAACCCGGCGTCAAGCTGAAGGGAAAGTTGAACAAACAACAAGAAAAGCGGCGTGCACGGAAGCCCAAGGTCACACCGCGAATCTCGAAAAAGGGAGAAGTTTGTAGAACGCGTGAGTGAATCATCTTATCGCGGCGAGCAAGTGTGCGAGACGGACGGAGGGAGAGAGGAGAGGGAGAGTGTGTACCAATGCTCCTTGAGAGGAAGAAAGAGGCGCCGTCCAAGCGGCGAAGGACCGAGAATGGGCAAGAAGGTTCTTAAACCTTGCACGTGCTTGTATCACGCGGGCCACACTGAACCTTTGAGAGCGGCTTTCTAAGGCAATATAAAGAGTCGACTACGGGCCGTGAACAGCAGTCGTAGCAGTCGTAACAGTCGTAGTTGTACGAGACTCGGTGAGAAGAAGCAAGAAGACATGAATCGATGATGACGGCAGCAGACGGTCTGCACTGGCCGTGCGTTTGAACCGCTGTTCACCCTGCTTTCAACGCCAATAGTGCCAATACTGCTTGTACTTTCTACTTACTCTACTGCTCTTGTGCATCTCATGGCGAAAAAGCATAACTCTAAGCGAGTGTATTGTGCAGTTCGAAGCACATGAAGCTCATGAAAAAGAAGCTAAATTTTTGACGAGTTACTGACCTACACATCAATGCTTTGAAGCAACTTTTAACATATTGTTACGGTTGAACAGTGGGCGATGTTTATTTACAGGGCGAGGTTGGCGATGATCAAGCGACGATGGCGTCGATCCGCTGCACACTAGCTAACGTCGTCTTCCTTCTCCTCTGTCCCCGGCTCATACCTTGACCGGCTCTGTAGCATTCCCCGGTACGCAGACGAAGCCCGCCGGGCAAGTCCACATCAGTTGGGAAGTGCACGGTGAAATCGCTTGAGCCGCGCAACATGGACCAGTTGTGTGCGGCTTGACCGGCGATTAGATGACGTCAAGCGTGCTACCATGTATGTCAAGTCGCTCAAACGATCGACAATGACGAATGGGCCAGTATAGTGCGGTAGCAGCTAATGATGACGTGAGGGGAACCGTGCCGAAGAATGACGAATCGTAGCAAGAACGTGGCGACACATGCAGCGGTTGAAGATGGCACGGCCGCCGTTTCTGCGTACCGAGTCAGGTGATCTACACATACGATCACCCATCGATTGCCATTAGAGGACCGTGGGAATGGCCCTAAGAGATCGATACCCACTTGTTCGAACGGCAAACAAGGGGGCGGCACAGGTTGAAGAAGACCCGGCGGAGTGGTCGTAGGGCGCTTGTAGCTTTGACATTGCTCGCAACCAGCGATGTACTGCTTGACTGTATCTCGCATTTTTGGCCAGTAAAAATGCTCCTGTGTCCGATCGAGCGTTCTGGTGAAGCCTAGGTGGCCAGAGGTCGCGTCATTGTGCGTGGTTTTTAGTATATCCAGACGCAGAGTCTGCGGAACCACCAGAAGGAAGCGTGCGCCTTGTGCCGAATAGTTGGTTTTGTACAGCAAGCCATCTCGCATGCAAAATCGACCACTGGCTTGAGGACGCAGCGCGGCAGTAAAGAGGGGGTCCAAACTAGCATCATTTTCTTGCTCAGCCCTAAAAGTTGTCAAGTCTGGGAACGTCGAAGAAATAGAGGCAAAACAGTCCTCGAAATGGTCTTCGTCACACATCGTTGTCGGCAGAGGGAGGCGGGAAAGACAATCTGCGTCTGCGTGGCGACGACCGGACTTGTAGGAGATGACGAAGTCGTACTCCTGAAGTTGGAGAGCCCAACGGGCCAGTCGACCACTCGGATCACGGAGATTCACCAGCCAGCACAAAGCGTGATGGTCAGTAACGATAGTGAAGGGTCGTCTGTCAATGTAGGGCCAAAATTTGCGGACAGCAAATACTACTGCCAAACATTCTTGCTTTGTGACGGTGTAATTACATTCCGCCTTAGTCAGAGAGCGACTGGCATCAGCCACAACGTGTTCACATCCTTGGTGACGTTGGACTAGTACGGCACCGATTCCGATACCACTAGCATCAGTGTGAACTTCGGTGGGCACAGATGGATCAAAGTGGCGTAATATGGGTCCCGATGTTAGCAGAAACTTTAGTTCCCTGAATGCGTCATCACAAGTCGATGACCAATCGAAAGGAACGTCCTTCTGGAGCAGGCATGTGAGGGGGTGCACCACGCCGGCGAATCTCGGTACAAAGCGACGAAAGTACGAACAAAGGCCCAGGAAACTCCGTAGCTCCCGCACTGACTTTGGTGGTTCAAAAGAGCTGACTGCCTCGATCTTGCATGGGTCAGGCGTCACACTGTTCTTATCGACCAGATGTCCAAGTACCAACGTTTTGGTCTCGCCAAAGCGACATTTTTTGGAATTTAGTACCAAATCGGCCTTCTCGACGCAATCAAGGACAATACTCAGACGTCTGTTATGCTCATTCAGAGTGCTGCCAAAAATCACAATATCATCGAGATAGCACAAAGAAATTTCCCATTTAAGTCCTCGTAGAATCGTGTCCATAAATCGTTCGAATGTTGCTGGCGCGTTGCAAAGACCGAACGGCATAACGTTAAATTCATAAAGACCGTCTGGTGTTACAAAGGCTGTTTTTTCCTTATTGGCTGGGTGCACGGGTATCTGCCAATAACCCGACCGCAGATCCAGCGATGAAAAATATGCCGCCGAATGCAGGCAGTCAATGACATCATCAATTCTAGGAAGCGGGTAGACATCTTTTTTTGGTGATTGCGTTCAGTTTTCTGTAATCGATGCAGAACCGCCAAGATCCATCCTTCTTCTTAACTAGGATGACTGGTGCTGCCCATGGACTAGAAGATTCTTGCACGACACCTTTCTGTAGCATGTCTGTTACTTGTTGGGCGATAAGTGTTCTTTCTGCTGAGGAGACGCGGTAAGGCTTTTGTCGAACGGGACGTGCAGAACCGGTGTCAATTCTGTGGCAAGCACGAGAGCGCGGTAGTGACGCCTGTTTGCCATCTTGTGTGAAATCGAAAGCAGAAAGATGCACCATGAGAACTTGCGCGAGAACTTGGCGCTCATTTGAGGGCAGCGACTTGCTTATCATTTGTAGAACCTGCTGTTCAGAAGTATTTCGGCTGGGGCTAATTGCGGCAGGCTGTGCCTGCCGCAATTTAAGGCCATGCATTTAAGGCCTAGCGCATTTAAGGCCATGATGGCACTGTAACTGATTTCGTCGAATTCAGCAAGTTTCATACCACGCGGAAGTACAGCAGGAACAGATGAGCAGTTGAATGCCCACAAATTCGCGGTGCCATTCACTACTGCCACAACAGATCGTGGCAAAGTACATCTTTCTTCGCGCAGTTTGAAGCAAGTGGTTGAACTTGCGCGTCAAATGATGACAGGTCAGCAGCAGTGGTTTTCACACGCACACGTGACAGCGACCAAGGCGCTAGTAGCAAGTCGTCTGAAACAACAAAGAAGTTCTCGTCCCTCAAATGTGCATCTGCAAGTGTTGCGAGGAGCGCGCTGTTGAGGGTAATTTCACCAGTACCACAGTTGACCGAAGCACCACAACCCTGCAGGAAGTGCTGTGTCCGTTAGAAAGAGAACAACGTTCTCTAGCTGAGCTTCGGAGTTCCAGCCATTGTATCTGCTCACACGCTTGTAGTGAGTGAGCTATTCGTCAACGTCCTCGCCGAACTTTCCTGAGAAAGTACATGGCTCCATAAGGTGCATCTGGACGCCAGCTGACCGCGCCGGAGAGGGCAGAGACGGCTGATCGTCCAGATGGTAGCCGAAATAGCAGAGCAAAGCAGCGATTGCATTGGCCCTATTGGACAACAGGAGGTCCACGATTTACAGCGACTCTCGATAGGCAGTCAGAGCATTTGCCAAGGGCACCATCTTGGAAACGGCCTTGCAGATGCTTGTGGACAAGAACATCAAGCCACACACACTTGTCTGTTTCCCAGCCTACCTGTGACGGATCGAGGAAGCCTCGCCCAATCTCAACGAGTCAGCCCACATAACTGCGTGAGGACTAGTAGACTGCGTAGCTACTGGGGGGCGCCCCAAATGAGAATTTGCAGAATCGGGACCCTCCCACCTCGTATAATGAACTGACAAAACATTTTTACCTGGGGCGGAGGCAATATCCTCCACCACACAGAAAATTAAACACACTCTAAGCACTGACACTCAGGCTACTTCAGGTCGGAGTGTACCCTAACCTTGTGCTATTGCACAAGATTTATCCCGAAATACAGCCAACTAATGCATGTTCCTTATGCGCTGATACAGCTAATCTTGAACACATGTTGTCACGCAATTCCAAATGGCAGTGAAGTCATCACACCATCCAAATGAGAGACTGCTGTTCCCAGCTCCGTACTCGAAAAATAGTTATGGGCTGTCCAACAGACCCGTGATACAGCAGGAAGACTTGGTCTTCCTGTTCCAACATGGGAGCGGTCTACAATGTGCGAAAGCGCGTTCCTAAGGACCGTATTAAAGTTTATGCATCCATCCTTCCATCCACACCGTCTTGCAACCTTGGTTGACATTACAGTCACACGGTGACTTTTTGTAGCGATCAAGTCCTTCAATCGTGGTGGTTCCATCGTTCACTAAACAACACTTTGGAATGCCTTTAGCCGTGAGGTTATAATAAAGATATGCATCAATATATTGTACTCTTGCATAGAAGCGAAGTTCTGTGGAAGAGGCGAATTTCCTGTTGGTATTTTGTATTTTTTCTTCCTGGCAGCATGCACTCGTTCCTGCAGCAATTTATTGTGGAAACAGCAAATGTGGGCAATACTAAACGTGGCGATTTGATTCGCACTTACTGAAAGAAGAAGTGATTGATTGATTTGTGGAGTTTTATATCGCAAAAGCACGCTATGATTATGAGAGACGCCATAGTGGAGGGCTCTGGAGATTTCGACCACCTGGGGTTCTTTAATGTGCACTGATATTGCACAGTACACTGGCCTCAACATTTCAACTCCATCAAAATACAGCTGCTGCTGCTAGGATTCAATCCCGTGACCTTCAGGTCAGCAGCAGAGCACCATAACCATTAGAACACCGTAACGGGGCGATGAGAGAAAGTGTGTGTGTGTGTGTGCATGTGCATTAACAGAATGTGCGAAGGTTCAATAGAAATGTTAGAATGTGTGGCCCGAGTATTCATAACTACACGTACGAATATTCGCACTGTAATATGCTCGAACGTGGCCTATCAGACCTTGGAATTGTGTCTGGATTTTACAATTAAAACAAACCTCTGACTCGTGAAAAATACCTTAGTGATCGATTCCTGTGAGATTTGTACCAACGGGTACATATATGACCACCAAACCAGTCTTATTCCCGTCATCGAGCAAACTTGAAATGCTCACAGCAGGGATTCTCACCCAAAACCTCACAAAGTGCCAAAGCCTTGACAAACAGCGTGACATGTTTTTCCGTATGCAGATATGATTTACTGTAAATTACCCACCCAAATGGAAGCGCCCAGGAATGAAATTGTGATAGTAGCACCAGTTTCTTGATTCATGTCAGCATGAACTGATGAGAAAAGAAGGTGGGTAAGTAAGTGGAGGAAGGGGGTTTGAACCCCCCTTTCAAGTAACCAAGTAAGCCCGCATCTTGCAAACACGCGTGTCGCTCCATGTGTTGGAACACATGTCAGAATTAGTAATTACTAGAGAAGCTATTTGCTTTAGCGTGAATAAATCAGTTAGCTACTCTATAAAAAGAGCTTCCAATCATAAAAAAAGAATGATCTGCACTACAGGCAGGCAATTAAATGTCAACTCATTTTCTGTCCTAAATATTTGTGACTGCACTGCAAAAAAAAGAGGCAGATTCCACGTGCAGTGGGAATCAAGGAAATGTAAAGCAAAGCACGCATCAGGAACGTAAAATGGATCTACATTGTTGTCTTGCTATACCAATTTTGGTACATATGAAGCTAGCAAAACTGCCGCAAGAGCACCAAGACTGTGGCATGTAAACCATGCCGCTCATGACACACGTCATGATTATAATGTTATGACCTGTCATTTACGTTCGTCATGCAGTCTTGGTGCGCCATAGCAATTTTGGTATACATCCCATTAACGAAACGCATAGATTGTAACTCATGCTGCTCATGACACGCATGCCACGATTCTCATGTTCTTAGAACTTGTCACCCATGTTGTCAGACATTGTTGTCTCGTCATACCAATTTTCGTATATATCAAGTTAACGAAATGGCCGCAATAGCACAAAGACCGTGGCACGCAAATCATGCCGCTCATGACATGCATGTCATGATATTTGTGTCATTTATGTTCGTCATGCAGTGACGTTGTGCCATACCAATTTTAGCATACATCCCATTAACAAAAACACCAGGAGAGCACCAAGACCATTGCACGTAAATCATGCCGCTCATGACATGCATGCCATGATTTTTGTGTTATGACAAGCCATTTATGTTCGTCATGCAGTCATGTTATGGCATACCAATTTTCGTATACATACCATTAATGAAATGGCCAGGAGAGCACCAAGACCGTGGCACATAAACCATGGCGCTCATGACATGCATGTCACGATTTTCATGTTACGTCCTGTCATTTATTTTCGTCATGTAGTCATGTTGTGCCATACCAATTTTCGCATACATTCCGTTAATGAAAGGGCCAGGACAGCACGAAGACCGTGGCGTGTAATTCAAGCCGCTCATCACATGCATGTCACGATTTTCATGTTATGACCTGTCATTTATCTTCGAAATGCAGTCATGTTGTGCCATACTAATTTTGGTATACATCCCATTAACGAAATGACCAGGAGAGCACCAAGACAATTGCATGTAAATCATGCCGCTTATGACATGCATATCATGATTTTCATGTTATGACCTGTCATTTATGTTCGTCATGCAGTCATGTTGTGGCACACCAATTTTCGTATACATCCCATTAAAGAAACAGCCAAGAGAGCACAAAGTCGTAGGCAGCTAGATAGATAGATACGCTCAAAATTGCTGAAGTTCGCTAAGAAATGCTTCGAATTTACATTGGAAGCATTTGGATAGGCATGAACGCAACAGTTAAAGGGGTCATGAAAAGAATAGGGAGATGCCCGGTTTAATTTTTGCTGCTTCGATATGCATTCGACAAGCCAATTCCAAAATATTTCGGTGAAATATTCAGTGCACATTTAATAATGCCTGTTTGAAACCCCAGCATTCTTGCACTCCTGAAACGACTACGCGACACTAAGCGCCGGCATGGTACTATTCGGTGACATTTTGGTAAGATAGTTTTAAGTGTAAAGGTATAGTGAACTCGCGTTTGCTCTAAAAGAATCGATTTATTTGAAAGCCAGAAAGAAAGAAAATACTTAGAGACCGTGCGGTGCTGCCGTTCGGAAGCAAGGCTGAAGCACGGTTTGTTTTCCTGTGGCCTCCGAGGGCGTGCCAGTCTCGGAGGCCTGGTGGAGACTAACATGATGTCAACTGCCGAGTTGAGGAAAACGTGCACAGTGAAACAGAAAATGCATTTTTTGTCGCTCTAAATCAACCCACACGATGCAACGGAACAATGCATATTGTTGACTGGAGGGTCAAGATCCCAAATACGCACTTCGTGCAAAATCTTCAGAAAACATTTCACGACCCCTTCAAGCAACACTTTCTGTTAGATGTCAGCACTCTTTATTGCACTCTGTCATTATTGCTATGTTCGTTCGCTGTGCTAATTTCCATCATGAACACTTCTCTTTTTCAAGTGAACTGCACGAAAAGCAATTCCTGAGTTATTAATTACCTACAAATCATGTTCATGAGTCTATAGTACTGTGAAGACACAAAAAAGCACGGAAAGCGGCTGACTGCACGCAGTCACATTAAATATGTCCCAGGTGACCAACGGGTGCCATAATATGTGCACTAATCTCATATCTGTCCCTTCATCCGTCTACCATTTCTTTCCAAGGTGCCTAACTGCGCTTTCAGCTCAAACTTGTGTCAGGGCGGGTATATTACATTGGAAGCTTCCCAAATTTGGATGTAGCATATTTGCATCTATTACTAGCATGTATGACGCCGAGCCTGGCCTGGGTCTGATCCGAAAATTGCTTACCCAACCTTACCTGGCCTACTGGCCAGTCTGAGCCTGTGCAGTGCTATAACTTCTTTTCCCTATGCAACACGTGACAAAACCAGTTGCTATTATTAAGTTATCCAATTAAATTATTATATCGGTTATTATTATATCATTATTGTATTTATTAACTATTATTAAGTCATTAATTAAATTAACACTAGTTGCTGTTAATTTCCCTAATCTGGAGACCAAAATCACTAGGGAGCTGTGAGAAGCCACCCCTGTCCGAGTGGACCTGGACACCCAGCTGGGTCTCCTGGACCCACCTGCTCCTTCTCCCATAAACATTCTCTAACAGAAAAATTTTCATTGAAGACATGTGAGTGCAATTAACTTAAAGAAATAAGTTATTTTCACTAACATTTCCTCAGTGAACAACTCGAGTCCTAGCAAGGACTTGAACCACTGTAATCACACAAAAGAAGCTTATCTTACTGACCTGTACATTTTGTCACCTTTTCACTTTGCAGCATCCAGCATTAGTGTGGTTCAGTGTTCCTGAATCAATATTTTTTTTTGCCTACTGCCAATGGAAAGTGGCAAAATTCATCAGAAAGACTTCTTGCTGAGTGTTACCTTCTCAATTTTAAACTGCTGCTTACCAATGACCTCAAAATGTAACTTTTATATAAAGTGTCCTAGCTGTTGTTTGTCTAATGTTTACTGTTTCAAATAATTTATTACTCACTAGCTCGGTAACAAAAAAAAAAATCTGTTATTGGTGATATGGACACATTGGCACACGCATACTATTATAGTGGCAGTTTTCCGTTGTTGTTTTGCCATTCCATATTTAAATTTAGCTAGTGTTAGCTGAGACAGCCTGTTACTGTTAACTCTTATTTACAATGGACCGTGATAATGCAACAAAAAGTGTCCACTTTATTTGAAGTCTGGAATACGTGACATTGCAGCCACAGTTGATGGTAAAAAGGCGGATTTTTGGGCTGCTTCTTAGAAAAGGGAGACCACTACTGAAATGCCAAAATAATGTCTCTGCATGTTCTACCTAGCACTGAAATGCCATGAAACATTCTCGAGCTACTACAAAAAAAAAAAAAAAATTACAGCATATTCATGGAGTGAATGATGATGAGTGGGCGAAGCTCGGGAGGTTCATCGTAGATTGTGCCGAGTTCCGGATTAATTTAGTTAACGCGCATGCTACGAATCCTTATGGTTCAACTATGCACAAGTGAAATCTCCCACCGGCACTTCATTGCAAGTCAAGATCCAGTGCCTATATATATATATATATATATATATATATATATATAATATATATATATATATATATATATATATATATGGGTGGCCGGTGAACAGTTCTCCAACGCGAGCAGTTGGTGTTTCTCAATCAAGAAACTCGCTAGGAGGCGCTGCCTGTGCCACCGTTGTCTCTCGCGGGTGAGGGCGCGTTCTTCTTTGCGAGCTGGTAGAGCGTTCATCTAAGAAAGAGCGTTTCCATAGTCAACGCGCGCCTTTCGCTCTCTCTCTGTCTCTCTCTCTCTCACAAGACAGCAGATGGAAGAGTGAGAGAGAGAGAGGCACGCCGGTTATGCCTGACGCCTGACGAGGGACAAGGTTAGACTAAGAGGAGCTTCTCCCCTAAAAAGAAAGAAAGAAAAGAGAGAGAGAGAACCATTCACAAAGACACGGATGTGCACTCTCCACAAGTATGGCAGAAAATGTTGCATGCAGTGTACATCATCCACACCAACACTTGCACATACGCAGTAAGGGAGACCTCTCTTTCATTCAATGCTAGACTGTCTGAGAACACAAAGTGAACTGCTAGCAGAGTTGGTGAAAAATTTGGCCTTTTATGACTACTGTGTATGTGTATGTGCGTGCGTATGGATTAGGAAAAGGGGGGGGAGGCATCTTCAAGTTGACGGTCATTCCACACTTTGCTCGGCTGTGGGGGCAGTCTAGTTTGTAAATTCCTGCTACATGTTGATTGCATGGCATGAGTATACACAAATTCCATCACAAACAGCGATGATTTGCAAAATTGCAGTGCATTTTTTAAAATTTAATGAGCAAGTGTCATCACAGCTAGCTGGTGCAGAAAGTTGGATGGCCACTCGGGCCTCGGAAACACCAGCAAGGCTTGACATGATAGTGGTTGGACAAACCTCTGTGCATGCTAAGTTTTTAGTATTTATCCATTCTTATCCACTGGTTGGTGCTTTACAATTCTGACTTCTGCCCCAGCGTGTAGTTTGCCATACTTACACGCACTGGAGTGCATATCACTGCCATGACACAACTTTAAGTACGTAACACATTGACATGCTGAACTGCTGTTCACTAATTTCTGTATTTATGGCAGCGTTCACTTACAATGACTTGCAAAACTCAAGTTTAAACACCACAAATAATGCCCAGGACACTTACCTAAACCTGACCCACGAATGATCACTAGAATTAATAAAGACTCAATGCATTTTGATGCACTCCTTCATTGTATTCATTGTTAATTCTGGATACATTTGACACAATAAACATACTGGCATGCAACATGACAATCGCCAAGCAGTAGTTCTCAAAAGTGAAAAAAAAACAGGGAGTTTCAGCTTGGCTGTGAACCAAAAGTAGTTATTCAGAGTACTGGAGATGTAAAGCATTGATGCTTTCATCTGGTAGACTAATGCTTGCTTAGATGCTGTTGCATTTAATTTGTTGGAATTGTTTTCTTTGCCAGTTTGGTAATTACCAACTCTTGCTTGAAATCTTGTTCACTTTTGCATAATGCATTGACGGAATATTGATGGCATAGGATAAAAGTGAATAATCTTCCAACACTGCTGCTTTAGATTAGCAGAATGAAAGCAGTTGAGCAGGTAAGTGTATGTAATCCTGTGCTGCAGTCTTTTACCTTAAGGTCCTCAAGTTCCTTGCTTCCATCACGGACTGTAAGAACCACCTTGACATAGGGAGGCAATTCAGATGGCAGCCAGTCAAAGGTGTAGGCACTATGCTTGGCGACTTGGTCCAGCCCATCAAGGAGGATGATCAGAGGCCTATGAGATGAGACCTTGTCCAGCAGAACTCCTAGTACTTCCCGCTGCTCAGAAATGCTCTAAATAGAAAACAATTTAGAGTAAAAGTGTAAGGTATAGCACTTAACTGATGCATACTGACAGACTATCAGGACATTCATGCATTCACAAGCATTTATATGAAGAGGCTGTGCTGTTTCGCCACTATGCATAAAATGAAAGTCTAAAAACTGAAATATTTTACAATTTAAAATGATATCCCTTAGTATAATGTTCTTTGACACAAACAGTTCCTCTTCAAAGAAATTGACTACGTGGAAATATGTAGAGGAAATTTAATGACAAGGAAAAATTATGACTTATCTGAAAGATGTATGTCAAGGTGGATAATGTCTTTTACTAACTCCACATTGTAAATTCCATAAACTTGGCTTCACAGTATCATCTAACTTTATCATTAATAAAATAGTAAAGGGGCACCAGATAGTCATTGGCAATATCTAGATTTCCAGGTAATGAAAAATATTTCTTAAACGATGGGTCTTTCATTCCAAAACACCTACATTGCTTTCTATGATGGCTACATTGGTTTCTTTTGAAGCTTCCAGCTACACTGCAGTGCATCACAGTTTTAAGGGCAGAGCTGTTTAAGGTTGAGGTAATTCCATACACACCTTCCACAGTTAACAGCTCAACTGTTTGAGTTCCCTGCGGTGGTGGGTGATCGCTCAAAACTCATGCAAGTAGTATGACATGAGAAGAGGAGGTGCAGACAGAGAAAGAAAGGCAGACAGAGGGAGATGGAAAGAAAGAAATACATAAAACAAAATTTTCTTGCTGAGGCAGGATCTGAACTCGGGACCCATGGTCTGAAGGCAAGTATCATAACCACTAGTATATGTGGCAAGCATTATAACCACGCATGCTTGCACAAGAATGCATTTGTAGGAACCATATGATTGAATCATAATGATGATTGTAACACAACTTGCATTGGATGACAGAAAGAGAAAATGAAAGCAAGGGAGGGAAAGAGAAAGAGACACAGAGAGGGAGAGAGGTAAGGAAAGAAATGCAAGTCTCGGGCTGTACAGAACGAACCTACGCTTGACCTCGACCCACTACCAGAAAGAAAGAAAAGTATCGGGTTGTGCAAACGGGAAAAATAGACGTGTGTTTGCCCACACCCACTATCCACATCATTTCCCACAGCCGTCTGCTACTTGATAGTGCTAGTGAAAATGATAGTGCCACATAAAAGTGACATTATGATGTGATAGTGATATTATGAGTGGACCCGCGCCTTGCTCTCAACCCACTACCGATATTCTTGCGCTCACCTCAATGCTACATGGTAGTGATAATGATAGTGCTGCATGACAATGATTGTGAATTTCACACTCTTGCCCCAGCTGCACTGCTTACTCGGCTTTCACAGGCGTAGAAGAGGTCTTAATTTTTTTTTTTTTATGCCACTATTATGTATTACATGCAAAAGATGTTAAATTCCCATCAAGGTTAACTTAGTACAATGTAATGAAAAACTTTCTGGATGACTTCGCAAAAACTTCACTATGTAATATTTGTGCATCTATTTTGTGCATCTATTTTGTGCATATATTGTATGCTGGAATTTGCCTATTTTGATTTGTTCTTGTTTGTTTCGTACCGCGCAATTTGTTTTCTTTGACGTGTATGTACTTTTGATTTGTAAACCCCCCTACAACAATGCTCTTAGAGGGCACTGTAGGTACATGTATAAACAAATAAATAAATAAATAAATAAATAAATGAGGACACATGTAAGAATATTACAACTCTTACCAAGCGTATGATATTCATGTCTGCAAAGCAATAAAAGTAGGTGAATCTCTTAGAAATCTCAGAATATTAACTTACTAACATTAAATCACAGAATCATACCCTGGTCCTTTATGATCATGCACTATACTCCATCTCAGAAGTTTCTTTCAGCACCGTTTTCTTTCAGCGCTGTTTAGCCACTAGGAAGGGCACAAGCACCTACAGATGTATTCATCTGCACTGTGTTGTCTCCTCGGAATCTCTATGGCATCTACAGGCACATGCTGGGCGAGTAAACTGACAAGCAAATGGCATCAACAGCAGTGCCAGGAAAAAAAGATAGATGCACTGCTTGAAGCAGATACCTAGCACCTCAATATTATGAAGTCGTCCTCATGTGCTATGTGGCCCTAAAGAACTGGACTGACACTTTTCATGGTTATTTTCTACTGTTTCTAAGATCCATTCTCAAATTCTCAGTGCTCTAAGCTTAGCAAGTGTGGCTGTACAAACAGCTGATCTCAATAATAATGACAAAACATACTGGATGCTTTGCCCTGAGCATGAGTTGACTCAAAGCAATGGCTGCTTTCAACACTTATTTATTGCTGACAGGGCTGTGGACAGCCAGCAAGTGCAACTGGTTACTGGGGTTTTACATCCCAAAACCACGCTATGATTATGAGAGATGCCACAGTGGAGGGATCCAGAGATTTGGGCAACCTGGGGTGCACTGACATCGCACAGTAGACAGGCCTAACATTTCACCTGCATTGAAACGCATCCACCATGGCTGGGATTTGATTCCATGACCCTCAGATAAGCAGCGAAATGCCATAGCCACTAGCCCACCATGGCAATGCAGCAGGCACGAGTCCAGACCAAAGCGGGCAGTCACGCACACATGGGTGCTACTATGTTGCTTCGTAGCGGCAATTACCGGTGGTTACCGATACAATAACTAAAGGCATACGACGTACATGTGAAGTGTAATTAATGTATTACATAGTGCTTTGACACAGCATGTGCCAAAGAAAATGCAAATGTCTGAACCCTGCTAAGTACGAACGATTACATGTTCTGCTACAAAAGCAAGCATGGGGCTTGTTTACAGCTTTCTCTTTGGCAGTGCTACAAAGTAGTAGTGACATGGAGTATAAATATTCTTTAATCATAATACAATTTAAGAATCACCTGTGGCAGCCTGCACAATTTCACTCCTTGAGTTAGACTAGTACAAAAAAATCTGAATGCACACTCAACTAACATAACGAAATGTTTCCAATTACTTTCAAACTACAGCAAAACCTCGGTGATATGAATTTGACAGGGTTGAATAAAATATTTGCCTCATCCAAAATTATCATCAAAACTTATAAAACATCAAGAAAAGTGAATTTGAGGCAGAAAAAGATCCCCGATATCTGTCTACGCTTCTTTATAGTCCGAATTTTTAATGGCTACTTTTTGAAAGGCACAAAAGTGCATGCAATGACTGCTCAATTTTTGCACACCAATGAATGCATCAGCACAAGGAGCATAAACAGCATTTTGGCCATCCTGTGCTCTCTATCTAAGCTGCTGCCGTGATTGTCTTTTCCCTCAATAGTCAAACCATGAGGCTGTAATTAAAGTGCTCTCTGGCAATGTCCTCCATAGTACGCGAATTGCATGTCATGAGGTTGGTGTCGGCAGTGACGATATCGTCTTGGATGCAGCTGGAACTCTAAGCTCGCTCCAATGTACTAGCCTAAGTGCTGGCTCTTGTGTATGGTCTTTAGGTGGCTCGCCAAAACCATATTTCAGAAAACAGTCAGCAACCTTAGCTAGAAAGAGAAAATCCCAACTCAATGAGATGAATTTCGTTCACCTCACTGATTATGATCGTCAATGGGTGCATGACCGTCAACTTCTAATACAACTGATACATTTTGAAGTCTGAAACAGCGCACAAGAAGCAACGAGGGACACACGGAAGGTAACAAGTAGACAGGACAGCGATAGTCCTGTCTACTTGTTACCTTCCGTGTGTCCCTCGTTGTTTCTTCTGCGCTGTTTCAGACTTCAAAATGAAAGGTTACCAACTCGCCCAACTTTCAACCTTGCTAAATTGATACAGTGCTAAACCTAATTCCTTAGTGAGGTCTGTTCATTTTCTTTTTGGTTATTTGTCCACCTAATGCAGAATATCTAGCTTCTCCTTGAATAAGAGAGGCTTTCGTGAGATCTTGCTGATGAGCAGATAAAACTTCACAAATGAACAAACAGTGCACAAGGACTTGAAGAGAACTAAATATGCGTGTGGTGTATGGGGGAAAAAGAAATGGAGGGCCCGTTCGATATTGTGTAGGGCGGAGACCAAAACAAACCAGTTGGGTGGCTGACATGCTCTCATTTGCTTCCAACCCTCCTCTCCTCATGTGTGCTGTGCATAGTCAACTCTGCTCAATGGAAGGACCAATGAGAGATCATGCACCCACAAGATGTAGCTAGTTGCCTGGCCCGACTGTGGATCTCGCAAATATCCCATTGTGCTGGCTGGTTTCTGCTGGCTGGTATGTGTTAGTCACTCCGCCGGCTTGGTGCCTTGGCCCACTCAGCCGCTGATGCATGCCCGTTCGTACAATGCAGAGCAGCGTGCTGCTAATACACTTAGAACACCCAATGTTTTCCACATTGTAAGCAGTATCTCGGCCAAGGAATGTTGCAAATTAGTGTCTAAATTTGTACTAGCCCCGTTTGCATCACAGGGGTATTACACCACAACTCCTTTAGGGTACACACTGCAGTTAACAAATCTTTGGCTGCTCACTTCACAAGGCATATCTATCTCCTTATAAGGAACTTTGAGGAGGATAAAAATTTTGAGGTATCTGCTTTCAAATCTTATCATAAAATTTTAAGATCAATTTTTATGCATGCCATGACACTACAGATAAAGGTGCAGAAACACATCCAACTTGTGACCTAGAAAACACTAACACGACAGCAGTAGCCAGAAAATGAGAAGATCATAAAAAAATAGTTGCAACATAAGGTAAACGACATACAGCAACTTGCATGCTGTATCACACCAAAAACTATGATTTATAGTAGAGGTAATGAAATAGACCTTTTCACAACAAATGAGACTATGAATATAACAGCAAATAAACTACATCACATATACAAAGAAAAAAAAAAGTGTACAGCAAGTAAACTGCAAACAATTTTGGGTGTACAATTTCGAATGCCTTCTGAATGCAAGTAGAGATGCAGCTACTTGAACGATTTCAACAATGAGTTATTAGTAAATATTGAACCTGCCATTTTAATAACTCAGTGCCACAATTTCTGCTTGTTCTTATCTTCATAAAACTTACTGTTCTAAAGGGACACAGAGGAAAAAAAAAACCACTTGCAATCTGCAGAGTCCTTAGTTATTCATGTCTAATATTTCAGTTCTGCTTAAAATACAAAGTGTTATGCATGTAGACTGACCTATTAAGAGTAAAACGGATACCTTTCTTTTCCTGCATAATATGTAAACCTGCCATCTTAGTTTTAGATGTTACACCGCACACAAGTTAACAGTAATGCAGCTGAAAGAAAATGATAAAAGAATGCAACTGATGCTTCAGTTTGAGAGACAATCACGAACGTACAAAGTGATTGTGCTAATTTATGTTTGATAAAATCAATTAGGAAAGCTGAATGCAAATTTTCGTGGAAGAAAGCGCAGGAAAACTTGTGCTCTGTATCCCTTTCTAGAGTATAAGACAAATTTATTTACAATGTCATATTCAGCTGGCTTACAAACTGAAAAACAAAAAGTTGTGAATTTTGTTTTTTTTAACATTTCGGAGCAATTGGCTGGCATTTAGCTATTGTGAAAGATTATTTGGCCAGGTATTAATTATTCAAAGCAGAGGCAATATGTTAGAAAGGAAAAAAAAAATTGCATTGCATGTATATATCACTGTATCAGGTGAGCTGAGAATATTCACAGTACCATTTACATACAGCAGGAAAAGTGTATGGCCTCAAATAGACTCCTGCAGTATGTCATACTCTACGAGTGATGTCATAGTCGATTTTATTTATATCAGCAAATAGAAAGCCATTTTGAAAGCAGCAGTGCTGTTAATCAAGTGCACAGCTTCGAATTCTGTACAATGGTATTAACATAGTGTACTGGGAATTGAATCAAAGGCTTTGTTGAAGCCTAAAAATATTCCTAAAATGTAGTGCAGACTTTCCACTTATGAGCAATTTTCTCAGATATGTCCAGAACAGGCAGCTCAGGTAAATTTACGTTCCTAGATGCCATACTGATTCAGCGATAATAAGTGAAATTTCACAATGCGTGTGGTTAATCTAGAAACTAAGGCCTTTTCAGCTACCTTCGGGAAACAAAAAACGTGGAAATTGGTCCCTAGTTGCTAGTGCAGTCAACAGCACCACCTTTGTACAAGGCAGAGACCTCATGCCAGTGTTCACTTTTTGGGAAGACAATAATTACTGGGGTTTTACGTGCCAAAACCACAATATGATAATGAGGCCAGCTGTAGTGAACGGCTCTGGAAATTTCAACCACATGGGGTTCTTTAATGTGCACTGACATTGCACATTAAAGAGGCTAAATGCTAGAGGCTGTGCTCTTAGCCAATGAGGCTAAAAACATACGTTTTTTCGGGTCAGAAGCTGAGCCCTGTAACAACTGCTACACCGGTGGCTCAAGGGAAATATTGCAGTAGAAAGTATAGTGTTGGTTATATGACAAAGTATACGTATAAAGTTTGCAATCAATTTGATTTGTTACAGTATAACCTCATTACAACACAGCATCGATGCTTACCTTTTACAAAGGTAAACATAGGTGATTTAGAGCATGTGCAGCTGAGAGCAGGCCATTTCATCACCAGTGATTACGACTTTTCTAAAAGGTCTTCTGAAATCAAAAATACTTTAGATGGCCTCTTCTTGAACAAAGGTGGAAATATTTACATTTGTCCTTGTTTCATAAAATATTTTATGGTTTAATGGGCATTAATAAAGAGAAATACGTACTGGAGACAACATATATATCTGCCCATACTGATCACACATTCAAAGTGTGTGAGAGTGCTACCAAATTAACCTTTCTAAATATTTATTTTTTTCCACAAACAATTCAGCAATGGAATAAACTACCTCAAGAAACTGTCTCCGTTTCCTATGCAGCGTTCCCACTTGTGCTTCAAAGTTATATTTTATCGCAGTCTGGACATACTTGAAAGTTATTGTATACGCTCTCGTGCTCTTTTTTTTTATTCCTGAGATCTCTGCTTGGCTTGTGCTTGTTGTTATTATTGTTGCGTGTTAATACAAGTCAATGCTAATTAGGTGTCACCCCGTTGCACTTTATTATGTACTGCTATTGTTTGTATGTGCGCATCACTGTTGATCACGTGCCACCAATCTGCATTTTATTATGTAGCTGTATTTGTATTTCAATACGTCCTCTCTATACAAATGCCCCACACGGGTGCTGTAGGTATTGTATATAAATATATAAATAAAAAAATCTGCTTACAACAGAGATTTGGACACAACATACCAAACTGTGGTGTTGTGCTGATTTTCCTGTCTCTTCCATTAAATGAACTTCTTTTACAACGGATTCAGATACAACATACATTCGGATATAAAGGACTAAATTACAAGGCCAGCTAGGTGGTCAGCACTCCTTTAGAGCAGACTACGTACAGTGGACATCCCAAATTCAACAGCTTCCAACTTCAAACATTGCTCAACAGCACCCATGGGATCAACACAGTAAGGTACTACAATGGCAGGTAAAGTCAACAACCTTGTATTGATGGAGACATGCATAGTGTCCAAACTGTTCACTGGACAGCATAGTTAAAGCTGACAAGTTTCTGTCAGAAAAGTTAGAGATGAATAAATCCATTCTCTTGCTGCGTCTGTGACTTGTAATTCGCTCCAGTTATAACAGACTCATGCAGTGTCTACAAAAAAAAAAGTCTGTTTTCAAACTATTACTACTGTACATACTCCTATTACAACAGATGGAAATCTTCACTATCAAGGTCTGTTGTGATGAGATTAAACTGCATCTAAATGCCAAAAAAGGGCACAAAAGTAGGTGTTTTTCAGATCGCAGAATATTTGATGAGTTTTGTTTGGTGTAGGAGGATAAAGAAAACTTGTATTTCCTTCATATTTATGCTTTCCCAGCATGACTGACCCTCAACACATGGTATAGCGAATAATGCAGGATGTAGGAAGAAAGAATTAAATTCATCAGCTAGGGGTCTGTCTTTTAATAATTTTTCTGATATGCCCTGATTATTCACTCAAATTGTTTTTCACTAGGGGTGTGCAAATACTCAAAATTTCTAATAGTGTCTGCCATTCGATTTGATTTGTACTTAACTTTTACTATTCTAATGAATAGTTCAAATAGTAATTGGTAAAGAAGTTGGTAATCCACCTTTTGCATGTCTGTGTGGCGGCCTCTTGCGGATACGGCACGAAACAATCTGTACGGCGTCGCGCCGAGCCTGTCGTGCACTACCGCAGCGTTTCTCTATGGCACAACGTGGTCGGGAAGCGACACACACAGTGATCGTTGCGGTTTCTTTCGATTTGAAACGCTGTACGAATTTCTGGGAGGCCTCTCCGGCATGGTGAACACTTACAGCGAAAAGAGCAAACCATGAGAAAGCCTTGGGTGTCTAAAAACGTCGCAAAATGCCGCCCGAACGGGAAAAGCACGGAGGCTAGCAGACGCCACTGGCTTCCCACGTGGTCAGTTGAGGGGTGGAATCCGGTTTGTTTGAGACCACGCGCGTAGGTGGGGGGTGACTTCTCGTGAAAGCGTATGGCACCTGCCCCTGTCACGCTGTGTACATGCTCGAGAGACGCCGGGATCGCTTTTGCTGACTTTTTGTGTTTTGTTATTTGTTGTTTTGTTGCTTTTCTCTACGGTACCCTTTCCGGTTTCTCCCTTCGAAAATGAACCAGTCGTCTTGGTGCGCTCGGTTGAGGTGTCCTCACTGAGAGACAGTTACCGTGCACTCTTCTGGTGCGCTGAAAGTGAAGTGACGTGTTGAACTCTCGGAAGTTTCTCTCCGATTAAGCCTACAGAGAGATAGCTAGAGCTCCATCTGTGTAAGGTTTGCTGCCAGTAGTGCTTGTTCAAGTCACGGAGCGCCAGCATACCTGGCCGGAGTCATGAACGGATGTACAACGAGGCCGGGATCAATGAAAACGCTAAGCGAAGCGCAAGTGAAGGAATTCATGGCAGCAACGAACGAGGAATGTTCGGGGATGAGGTGTGTGTGCGCGATCCAATGTTTAATGAGTTGAACCCCGCGTCAACTCACGGACTTATGTGAAGTATTCGTCCTCCATCATCGGATACAACAGGCAACGTGCTGGAATAACACCTCTACCTTGCAGGGTACGATTTCGTTATTGTGTTGATCCGAGTGACCATGTGCATTGCCGGATGTCTGTTTTTGCCTATCCGTGTTGTTCTTACAAAAAAACTGTTTGATTACGGGAGTACGGAGCAGTGGTTTCACTGAACTACAAGTTCTGATGTAATCTTCGCGCGTTCTTCGCGGCTAAGGCCGTGTCAGATAGGCGGCATTTGCCTGTCTGCACCGTACGATGATGTGAGAGAACTTCATGTTACCAAAAACCGGCCCAGCTGGCGCCGAGTAACATTACTTTTGGCAATGGGTACACCTTTCCGCACTGCGCGCCACTTGCGTCGTCTGCTATGATGCCGTACAGGTCGTTTGCGCCGGATGTGGCGCATGCACACTCGGACCATGCAAAAGGCGGATTAAGGGGGAAAAATACGATAACAAGTGGCCCATTTCTGCACATAGTGCAGTTCACCGCAGAACACCTGTGTACAGGCTCGTGCACACTAGTGGAAAAATGCATGCGGCGCGCCTGCGGCGGCAAAATGCGAGCCTCCAAGGCTGCCGCACAGCAGGATTATCGTGCTGCGAGAGCAATCGCTCTGTGCACAATTTATCATGGAGCGCTGTGTGTCGCTGTGGAGTAGACCAATCAGAGCGTGCCCGTGCATGACGTACGTGCTCCATCACGGAGTCATGCGGACCAGAGGCTCGTTTCGTACCCATGCGGTTGATTAATTGATTTGTGGGGTTTAACGTCCCAAAACCAGTTCTGATTATGAGAGACGCCGTAGTGGAGGGCTCCGGAAATTTAGACCACCTGGGGTTCTTTAACGTGCACTGACATTGCACAGCACACGGGCCTCAACATTTCGCCTCCATCGAAATGCAGCCGCCGCGGCCGGGATTCGATCCCGCGACCCTCGGATCAGCAGCCGAGTACCTTAGCCACTAGACCACCGAGGCGGGGCGTACCCATGCGGTGGCTCGCTTGCCTCTCGCACTTGTTCGCCTGAAGGAGGCAGGATTTTGCGGGGCTGCCACTGTGGTTGGCCGCGAGCAGTGTGGTTGTGTCGCCACCGAAGCGTTCCTCCACCGGCAGCACGCCGCGCGCGTTTTCCCGCTAGTGTGCACGGGCCTTACTGTGGCGAAACTAACGTCCATGTATGGTGGCGAAGCTAATACTCATGTATTGCAGCAAAGCTAACACCCGTGTGCTCCGGCGAAGTTAACACTCGCGTACTGCGCCGAAGCTAACACCCGTGCACTGTGGCGAAGTTAACACTCACATACTGTAGCAAAGTTTCGTCAGCTTTCTATTGCACAGTTCACTGTTGGACAGTTCTTCAGGATTTTGGAATGACACTGTGGGAATACACTAGTCATGCAAGAAATTTTTTGCCCATGTTTGACAGTACATTTCTCCATAATTAGATATGGTATTATTAAAAAATATTCAAAAATTTGATTTGCACTAGAACATAAATATTTGAATTCGATACGCACCAAAAATTTTGCTTTGCACAGCTTTATTTTTTACTGCTGAAGAAGCCATTATGTTAAAAAAAATAAGGAGAACAAAAAGACAATTTGGTGCAAGTTTGACGGTATTCATCAGATAACATGCCACAATTTCAAAATTCATTCCAAGTGTATGTATTGTGAAAATGCACTCGATTTAAAACCTCAATTGCAACATGGGCAGTAATGTGAAGTCCTGTAAGTTAGTCAGAGAAATGTGACAATCAGCTAAATATCTACTACGATTTCTTATACAGCTAATGTGTGCTTCCAGAAGCAATGTACTTCAGGAAATACAAACATGCTATCTCCTACAGGTGGTCAGAGAATTTATGTTACAATAATAATAATTAGAATAATAAGAAATTAAATATTTTATAGTGCCCAGAAGCAGCTATAAAGGCCCCTTACTGGTGCACTAATATATAAAACACAATATGTATACCGTCATAACAAAAAATGAGTGAGGAAGCGAAAGCAGTATCAGGTAAAGGAACACATAGAACAAAGCAACTCATGAGCAATAGAACATTACAGAAAGATAAACGAGGAGGAAGGCCTGACAGCAAGTTAAACATAAAAAGCAGCTTTTATAAAAAAAAATAAACTCTGGAACATTTCAATATACATGGACTATGTATTTTATATGCATTACATGAAGTAGTAGCAGTAGTAAATACTAACACTACTACTAATAATAGGTATATAAATAATGAAAAATCTGCTACAGTAATTCAGCAGTGCCACAGGTTTAGGTAGTTGGATTGCTTAGGTAGTCGGATTAACAGGCAGTTGTGAGTGAACTTTCATAGAAGACACAATGTAATCATATCCAAGAGTTTCTTTAATCCCTCCCCTCCCCCAGCCCCCCAGCCCCCCAGCCCGTCATTTCTAGTTCAGAGAAATACACAAGCTTAATATACATTCTATTTACAGTTAATAATATTGACATCCATAAATCTGACACACACATTTTAAAAAATTCACCTAGAAAAAAAAATGGTTCACACCTTGGATGCGAATATTGTGTGCATTCCATAGAGTGCACAGCACTGCTCACAAATGCTTCGAAGTAGCTGCTGTTGGGTGTCTGAATCAGGTGATGCGCCCACAAAACGCACGATGACAGGTGCATCAGGCACCCAGGTCTCGCACAGCTGAGCCACCTTGGCAACCAGAGTGCTCTTGCCACTGCCTTTGACACCATGCAAAACAAGTGGATGGCGCAGCTTGCTACGAAGATACTTCTCCAGGTGAACAAGCGTCTCTGTTTGTCCTATGAAGGATTCCGAAAGAGAGAGGCAAACCTGTGCCTGTTGCACCAGCTCCACATAAAGCTGTTGCTCTATACCTGCACAATGCAAAGAAAAAAGGTGTGCTATATGATGTTACTTGAGCAATGCATATATATACTTGAAATTCCTTACTGTAAGAAAATGACTCTGTGTACTTGGCACCACTTGTACATGAAAACAAATGCCGAAAAAGCCAAGGAGTGGAAAGGCTGATTGATATCTGGGGTTTTACATCCCAAAACCAGCTGTGATTATGAGAGATGCTGTAGTGGAGGGCTCCAGAAATATTGACCACCTGGGGTTCTTTAACGTACACTGACATCGCACAGTACATGGGCCTCAGCATTTCGCCTCCATCAAAATGCAGCCGCCGCGGCCGGGATTCGATCCCGTGACCCCCGGGGAGTGGAAAGGTGCCTGCATGTCCAAATAGTTCAGTTCGCTTCTCGAGTGGTTACACTACAATGACAGATACTGAAGTGAAATGTGCAGGAAACTTCGTAGGCAGGGATGCAACAGGGTCATCAGAAAGTTAAGAGAAATAAAAACAACAATAATTGCTAGGGTTTTATGCGCAAAATGCATGTTATGACTATCAGGCACACTGTAGTGGAGGGGCCTGGAAATTTCAACAATCTGGGGTTCTTTAGCGTGCATTAATATCACACAGTACACAGGCCTCTGCTATCTTGCCTAGATCAAAATGCAACTGCCGCAGCCAAGATCAAAACCGTCTTTCAGGTCAGCAACCGAGCACAATAACCACTGCACCACTGCAGCAGCCAAACATTACAAATAGGCTTCTACAATTTCAAATGAAAACCATCAGTTGATGTTTACTTTTTCGTTCACTGTTCATGAAAAATTGCTGGTCATCACAGCTGTTACAGCCCAATGGCTGTAGCATTTTTACCTAAAGAGATCAAATGGCACTTATAAATTCCTTCTGATGGAAGGAATTTATATAAGCCCTCATAGTGTATAAGCTCTCATGGGTTGCCTGCCCGAAGCACAAGGTGAAATAATTATCATTCTTAACAGACTTCACTTGAGGGGAATGTTTTATTTTGTGAATTTTCAATTTTTCATTAAACCAAACTGGAACCAAAACTAACACTTACTCTAAAACATGTTGGCAGGCTAGTTGGTTTGCACCCATGAAGCGTGAATAAACATGACTAGACAAGGACGTAGAAAGAAAACACACAAGGACACAGTGCTATGTCCTTGTGTGTTTTTCTTTTTGCGTCCTTGTCTAGTCACGCTTACTCCCTCTTCATGGTAACACTTACTCCATAGACTATTATACCACATACAAAACATAAAAAAATCTGACAACCATATAAAAATGTGATGCTAAGTAGTTCAGAAAATTGAATTCACCAGGTAGTTGCGGTGCTGTGGCAACAGTGGCAGCTATGAGGTTTTCATGCTGTTTCTCGTGCTGTGCCTTCTGATCGTGCAATTCCAAAACAGGAGCACAAAGCACTTACACTATCTAGCAAAATGAACGCATAATGAAAGGTCACAAGATACACGCTGCCTCCACTGATACCTTCTGAAAGAACTGGGTGTGAATTTGTATGCCTCAACTTGAACAAATGGAAAAGGTAGCATTCCTGCAGTCCAAGCATCCATGCAGCACCTGATAATGCATCAGCTGCACCATTTTGAAAGAAAGGCCAGTAGAGGTAGCATATTAACAGAGCAAGAGGGGAAGAAGGTGCAGAGAAGCCCATTTATAAGTGTGAAACTGTTATGGTGCACTTGTGACTATAAAGTTTCGTGCTACAGTGATTTTATAGATGAGGTACTGCTGAACGTTAGAGCCATGCTGAGACATGAGGCAGCAATGTTGTGTAACCAGGTGCCAACGCTTATCTGACTGTTTCAACACTAGTTAGGTCACAAAGGCCATCAAACCATTCTAGATGCCAGAGCTCTGTATGATGCGGCAATAAACAAGTACAGCAGTGTGTCCATCACAGTTAGCGCGAAAGCACTTTAGTGGTGGCACGTGAGAATACCTATTTTAAATTTGGTGCATTCTGCGAGTTTCTGCTTTTTCTCAGAAAAAAACAAAAACAACCTGGCGTATTTCAGCACAAAAAAAAGTGCTTGGTTTTGAGGTATCTGAGGTGGCCTACAATTTTACAATAGATATTTTAGTGAATCAAGGAATAATTTAAGAGTTCAACAATGAAAAATTAATATTTGATGAAATGAAATACTGGCTGTAAGTACACACAACTACAGCTAATACAAAGCAGTTAACCCACTGGAGCTAATCAAAGGAGTTACCCATCAAGTTCATGGTAGCAAAACAAGGAGGACAATGCCATCAGCATGTACCAATATAAGCCAGGGGTACAGAAAAGATATTTTGAAAAGTAGGTGGCGACAATGAGAGAATGGGTGCTACTAATTTGCTGCCTATGTTTCCAAAACATCTTGGTAGCTTTATTGGTTTTACTGCATGGTATATAGTATATAAAAAAAAAACTGATTTTTCACTCAAAATATACAGGCTTCACATGTGCGCATTGGTACTACCGCCTTCTTGCATGCTGTGGAGAAGTTTCTGTGTTTCACCATCTTGCATAATATGCCTCCTTGTTGCAAGCTGCCTAGCACATTTCTCAAAAGTCTTCTGGGCACGAAAAGTGCATGCCTTTTGCTGCTGTTGACCAGCTTGTACCCAGTGCTTGGCAATGACTTCAGGGTCGCTCAACTTATGCTCCACCTGTAGCCCCTTGCGTTGCTGCTGTATCCTTCTCACTTGATTCTTGGCCTGTCGATTACCAGATAAACTTGGTATGTCCACACATATTCCGTAGCAACTTCCACAGGACGTCAACAAGGTAAATTCAGCGTGTCACTGATGGCTCACACGCCAATTACCAGACAAACTTGGTATGTCCACACATATTCCATAGCAACTGCCACTGGATGTGAACAAGGTCAATTCAACGTTGTCACTGATGGTTCACATAAGAAAGAGAGAGATGTCGAGGTGACAAAAGCACTGTTTTCTGAAGCCCTAGTTGGGAGGGAGCATATCTCAGCATTGTGAGAGGGAGGGAAAGGGAAGTAGGGAGCGGAAAGGAGAGGCCACCTTCCAAGGACATAAGTTTCCCTCCTCTGTGAGAACGTTCTTTCTTTCCTGTTTGCTTGTGACTTGTACTGACTGGCTCTGCCATGCTTGCTTGTCTCTTTTCTTTCTTGCACTTCAGACAAGTTCCCTGTGGATGGCCTAATGTAAACACCACCTGCGTGGCACTTGTTTCCATTACAAGTCGCACATGTTACCTTGCAGAGTTGAACGATGGGCCATGTACTCTTGCACTTAAAGAAAGGAGGCTAGTAAGAGGAAAGAAAAGCATGCATGGTGATGCACACTGCTGCATAGGTGGCCTTCAGAGGAGATTTCAGGCTCTTAGCTTTTACACTGAACCTTTCATCATCTCCATTGACTACAAAAGCTAAATTTCTACATGTTCATTTGCAATGTTGAGGCCAACAGGACTGCCATGGCAGTGTAAATAAGTATATGCCCTATTAAAATGTGAGCTCCACTTATGAAACTACTACGTAGAAAACAGTTTTTAAAATTGAAGTAGAGGGCAACCTTAGACTGACTGTAAGCAGCAAACGTTTGTTTAAAAAAACATTGCAACACCCTGGTCTCCGTATACAGTTAATAAAACAGCAGACACAACAGGCAATGCTGTGAACAATCAAGCTAAATATGCTTAGTTGCACACCAGCAGGGAACATACAATATTTCCTGCAGCCTTGCCGTATTCAGAGATGACAGTCAAGGTGACAGTGTCGCCTTGTGTGACTCAGAATCTGGCATGTCAAATGACAAAGTGAGTGTTTGCTCACCTTTCCTCAATGAGCCAATCAGCACACGTAAAAGGCGACTGTTATCAGGATACAGCCCCTATTCAAGACACTGCAATTATAACAGGGTGAAGTACTACAATATCTTGTTGTGTTACTGAATGGTAGCAGCACTAGTTAGTCAGGCTTCCATGAAAATAGAATGGAATAAATGGCAAGAGATGTATGGTTGGATAGTAGACAGCCAGAGTCTGTAATCAGAGATGAACATGAAACTATATACACTTTTATGCTCTAGTGCACTACAGTTACAGACAAAAACATTTGGCAAAAGCTAGATATTGGCACACAGAATGGTATGAAAGGCCAACTCATGATACTTCAGCACTGCTTTGTGAAAGAGCATTTGCAATATATATATATATATATATATATATATATAAATCTGTCTATAACAAACCTCGATATAATGAAGTTTTTCTATTCCCCGCTGCAGCTTCACTGAAGAGCATGTACTTGTAACCTCTGTATAACAAAGTGGCAGCAGGAGACGTCCTTGATATAACCATTTCGCCCCTACCAACAGCCTTGTAATTTCACCCCAAATATCGAATTTTAACGTGAGCAGCAGCCACATCCACTACTGCAGATACACCACTGATGACAAGAGTGTGAAGCATTGTCAACGTGAATGGTGCATGCGCAGCCATTGCAGCAACCTCGCTTCCGCAGAGTGCTGCCGGTGAAACATGTGGAGGGAGGATGCTTGTCTGTGGGAGCCCCACTTACTCAGCTCCCCCGCATCAGTAGAGCCAGCGACATGATTCTTGCCGCCACATGGTGTAATAAATAAAATTGTCAGTACATGATAATTTCAAGCTGGCAAACCATAAATCAACCTTACACAACCTCTTGTACAACATAAAACTGAAATGAGGCATAATAAAATTGTACTGACTCCCATTTGTGCTAAATTTACTTAGAAATTCTGATGTGACCAAAGTGTATGAATTGTGCCACTGAAGGCATCTAAAAATAATACAGACCAAAAATATAAGAAAAAGCTTCAAAAAGAAGCAATGAGCACTAGTGCAGATGCACACACTCTGACAACACACCTCGGCATGGTCGAGTTGTTTCATCATTTCCATCTTCTTCGACAACAGTGTCCACCATGGCTTTCAGATCCCGGCTTAGTGTAGTGCTTAGTTCATCAAAATACTCAGTATTCTCCTCAGTATTGGGCCCTTCCTTTGACCATTTTACACGAAGCACCAGCTTTTGAGACTCTGGAAGCCTGTCCTCCAGCTGAGCCCTGACTAGGTTGTACCTGCATATTAGCCAAGCTGTAAATATTTTGAAAGGGAGAAGAAAGGCAGGGAAAAAGCGTATTCTAAAAGAAAAATGAGCAAGCTTACCGTTTTGAGTCAGAGATGTCAATGGGGCCAGTGCCCTCAGCATTTTCCACTAATGTGCCAACAACACTATTGCTCCGTTGGGGTCCCCTATGAGTGAACCGTCGCTCCATCCAAAGACAACAAAGTGGCTTTTGGCTTTCAGTCAACACAGCAGCCTCCAGTTCTTCTTCTACCACTGCAGCAATGTGTATCCACACAGTCATTCTTGCACAGCAGTAATAGGGCTGTCATCTAAAGATGCCAAACCTCTGTGAAACTCAAAAATATTTTTCGTGACAGCTCATGTACATTTATTATAGAACAATCCTAAAAATGTTGTTCAACACCCCCCTCCCCCACAATAGCAAATCTATCAATGACATTGCAAAAGAGTTTAATGCTATGGCAGTAGTATAGTTTTCATAACTTAGAAAAAGCATTTTACTACCGAAATCTAATTCTGCTGTATAATGTAGTGGTTTGTAACATTTACTTTACACTTGTTTGAAATTTAGATAAATATTATTTGTGCTGTTACACTGTGTTATAGAGATAGTGTGCACATGAAAACTCAGGGTCAGCACAAAACAGACACAAACAAGAAAGATAGCTGCCGGCTGAGGAAGTCCCAAATAAAGATAGTTCAACATTAGTGCCTGTCTTGTCCTTCTCATCAACATCATTTTTGTACTATTTTAAATACATATCAACGCTGCTTCAATGTCCTCTCAGACATTCTCTCCACCATACCTTTGAGAGAATGTGCTTTTCCTTTAGAGCTCAGCAGCCCTGTGTTCTCTGAAGCAAAGTGAACTGCCAGCCCATACATCATATAAACTATTGGTGCAAAAACTATCCACGAGGCTGCTTAATGGTACCCACCTACCCCAACTTATCAACAGCTTATTAAATTTCTTTGTACAAAGTAAGTTAACTCACAGCTAAAAGATGGCATTTGTAAATTTTGACTGTGAAAATAATTTGAATGCTTTAAATACTAGTAGAAGTACGGCGAGTATTATATTAAATAGCCAGCACTAACCCAAATATGCGAAACTTCATTATTTACAACCTGCTGACGCTATGCTCCCAGTTTCTACTTTGAGCAGTGAGCTGAAAACTCAACATTTGTATGTGTAAGTGCTCCGCTCCAACTCTTGTATGGCGCTGCATTGCCTATGTCTTTAGCAAATGGGGAAATTAAATGAGGATATATCGAACAGGGTTTACAGCATGCTGCTGATTCTATTGTTTCTATTGAATTCTAATACTGGCATTGAGGAATTCAATACATAATAACATATAGAATCAACCTTTGCTAATTTGACTTCTGTAGGATTGATAAAATTGATTATGCTATTTGATAATAATATATTATTGGTAGGGTTTAACATGCCAAAACCACTATATGACTATAAGGAATGGTGCAGTGGAGGGCTCCAGAAATTTTAACCACCTGGTGTTCTTTAACATGCACTGAAGATGCACAGTACACGGACCATTAGCATTTTTGCCTCCATTGCAAATGAGACCACCGTGGCGGGGACCGCACCCACATCGTTCATGTCAGCAGCAGATGAGCATCATAACCACTGTACCTCTGCAGCAGACATGACCTAAACAATCAGCAAGTGAAATTAAAGAAGAGGCAGAAAGCACAAAGCACCATTTCTCAGTTTGGCAGTATTGGCTTGTCTTTAACACACCCACAAATCTAAAGTACAGTACGTTTTTTATGAGTTCAAAGCAGAAACCTAATGTAAAAAATACATTAGAGCTATTAAATAAAATTGAAACTCAAGGCACATCCAAACTTTTCACAAGTAAAAATTGGGGGACCCTTAAGCTTCGCCTTTAAGAGTTGAACGTGATAGCGAACTCTGGCCCCCAGTGTGCACTTCAACCACTCAGTGCATACTTATTAATGTGTTGTTACACACACGCACAGACACAGACACACACGCGCGCGCGATGTACCTATAGTAATGGTAGAGGTTTTCGATCTATTTAACAGCACTTTTATATCAACTTCATGAAAATTTTGTACAGTGATGTAGTCACATGGTCCTGTATTATGAACTTCGCGTAGGTGTGACACTTTTATTCGTAAATGGTCCCATTCTGTCGTCCTTCTTGCGTTAGCTATCTGGCAGCTGTTCGATTTGTTCTTCTGGAAACCTCTTCTGGCCAACCGCAACAAGCATCACCTTATGGTCGATGAAATGGCAACTGCAGTACTTCACTTCTTCAATGGTGTCGTGAGAATGAAATGCCAAAAAAGTGGATGCAGAGCATTCGACGAGACCGCATATAGGCTGTGCTGTAGTCGCATGGCCTCCGAGATGGCGGGCGCGCTCGCCGTCTCGGACGCCATGGTAGTCGAGACATTGCTTGATATGTGTTCCGCTAGATGGACATAGCTGTCCATTTTTGGAGCTGTTATTTTTCGCTCACGGGCGATTTTTCGCTCGCGGAGAGACGCCGACTCCGACGGCGGTATTTCTGTGGAACGAGCTCTCTAATGCTATCGCATTAAAATGTAGCACACTTCCAATTTCGGTGACCAAAAAAAAAAAAGCAAAGGTATTCAAGTTCACCTTTACACAATGGAAATTCATATGCACATTGTCAATAGTCATCACTTGGGCAGAACTTCAGCACTGCCTGTTGACCCCAACACATCATCCTTCATAAGGTCCTACTTATATCCGGAACCATTCTACGATAATTTCAAACAAGAATCATGGCTTACACCTAAAGCAACCACTATTTCATTAGTTTGTCCTGTGAGGCAAGCTACTGCCGAGAATGTTAAAAATGGTTAACACAACTTAGTTGCCATGAATTTCGTATGTAAATATCTTTTGACTGAGATTTGAAAGTCAAAGATAAATCAGCGCACCTTCATTATAATCCTATACAACCATTTGTTCTGTTGCGCTCTTGTTACAACAATAGCAGTCTGGCTGTGATGGTTGGTTGCTACAAGGCAACTGTGGCTTTTCAGAGGATTTTACTGTGCAGGCCATTTTTGTACCAATATTCTTCAAAAAACAATAAATCATATCAGAAATAGTTTACTACAGTAAATCAACCATGATGAACTGCCATTCTTCCTTGAAAATATTTCTAAGAATGACCAAATGTGTTTTCAGCAGGAGATAACATGTATTTGGCATATGCGCTGTCCTCCAACACTGCTGACCAGGCACTGCAGTGATTTTTGACCACAAGTACAATCCCCATTGGAGACGAGCACATTCTGGATGACCAGTGAAGTTTGAATTATCTGGTGAGGACAAATTTCATAAACGAAGCAATGAAACTTTTTGCCTGTAGAAATGTCTAGCTGCCAGCTGTGACCCTTAGATTGAACTAAAAAAACATTGAATTAGCTTTAGTCAGAGTAACGAAAGCGTTCCGTGTTTGTTAATAGGTTCTAGTGTAATGCGAGGTCCTTTTTAAAGTGACGAGAAAAAAAAAAGATATTGAGGCACACAAATGCCACAGTTTATTATTGTTGCTAGTTACATACGGTTAATACTATAAAAATCTTGGCTTAAGAAAACTAAGGCTCACCCGAAACTAGATACTTCCCACGCTGTTCTGTAGACAGAGTGGATCTCAGTGCCTCCACCATTAGTGACGCCTGCTTTTGCCACAATTCAAAAGCAGCACTTTGTGCTGAGGGATTCATAGACGTGATGTCTGGTATACGTTCACGTATAGGACGAAGTCTATGACACTTTGGGACACTGTTAAAGTCTTCTGTGTACCAGTCCAGGAGCAGCTGCCTCTGTTCAGATGACTCCACAGCATCACTAACACACATCAGCACATCACTGGGCAAGCTTGCAGGCAAAATGTGTGGTAGCTGGTTTTCCAACTTCTCATTTAGAAGTACCTGTAAAATACCAGAAAGAAAAAGAAAGAAATATTGTAAACAAAGGGACTGACTCGTCCATTTAAAAAGAAATCTCTGCATAGTTGCAATCGCAGGTAATTTTCCTTTGCAGCTTGTTATGTCCCTTGCATCAGCTCTTTCCTACAGTTTCAAAAAGACACTGCATATCTGTAACATTGTATTCTGGTAGACCATGCTTTTGAAATGCTGGTAAGATGACCTTTTATAATACGGTTCAAACAGAGAAAAAATAAAAGAAAAGGGTTTACCACCTAGAATATACTTTATCTGGAATGAACAACAAAAAAGTGAAATGGTTGGCAGTAATGGTAGTGATGCTGACAGAAATGTCCACACTGGCTCACCATAATATCACAGACCATCAAAATGCATGGTCAAGACTAAACTGCTTATATATATATATTATACATAGTTCGGCGAAGTAGGTAGCTTCGGCTGGTGCATGAATGTAAGTATGAGACGTAGCACTTCAATAATATTTCATTTATCCGTCGACATCAATAATATTTCATTTATTCGTCGACATTTCGGTCAGAGCCTGACCTTTCTCCCCCCCACCAAGACAATATTTCTTTTTTCTCCTGTTCGTTTATATAGGCATGGAAGGGCGGAAACTGTTTTACTAAGTGAGTGGGGAAAGATGGGAGGAAGCAGAGGGGAGCCTTGAGTGCGCATACAGTAGCAAGTCTGCGCCCGGACGGGCAAGAACGTGCACAGACGTGCCTGCACGTTTGGCGACATCCTGTTCTTGCCTGTCCGGGCGCAGACTTGCAGACGCATTAAGAGATAGTGTGCGTGCTTGTTTATTCGGTTCTTTGAAGCACCAAATAGCAATTCATACCTTGTGAAACTGGCGTGACGATAGTATGCTTCCAGTATAAGTTCATAAAAATGTTTTTATTTCGGGACGCTTTGTTTAAAACAAGCGAGAGCGCACCGAAAAAAAAATGAGTACCAATCAGTGGTTGCGCGGTTTGCCTCTCCTTCATCCGTTTGGCTGGCCGTATGGCGAAGCGTACAGTGCAAACAGTGTAGAATACGTATATCGGAGAATGTGTTGCATGTACGTGGCTACTGAATAGCTTAAATATGTAACGGGGAATGAATGCAATAGTTTATTTAAAGTGAATTTGCCGGCACAGGCCGGCCGAATGCCTTTGTAGCAATGCCACTGTGCCAAATACATGCTGTGTTTTTGAAGGAGCCTATATAGAACCCAAGTTCCTATATTTTATTGTGGTGAAATGAGAGCACAAACACGTGCGTACATACCGATATGCGTACACACACATACATATACATATGCAGGAACACGCACACATGAACATTCGTGCACGCATACACGCACGCGTGAACGGCATATACGAACACATTGGCGCACAGACACACCTAAGAGCGAACGCCTACGAACGCACGGGTACACGTACACATATATGCAGACACACACACTCAGAAATACACACATGCGCATGCACATATGACCACATGCAGACATGTACTCACATATACATACAATGCACATACAACTCACACATATAATACATGCACATGTGTACACGTACGACACCCGCACATAGACATATGCACATACACGCACATACGACCACACAAACATAGATACATACACATGTACACAGATACCATCATGCGTAAATACATGCATACATAGATACACACACTGCACATATACACACATACGTAGACACACACAATACAAACATGCACATACATACATGTGCACATACATGCGAAACACACAAACACATGTATATAGATGTGCACATACACATGTGCAAATGCACACACATACAGGTGCGTTCACACACACGATCACAAGCTCACACTTACATATACACATGCACAGACACATGTGCACACACGTACAATTACGAAGCAGGAGTTACAGGCATTTAACTTATGAATTACATAATTTGAAAACTAGTGCATGCACGAGAACACGGTCCAATGCACGAAGTCAACTAAAACATACAGGCGTTCTCTACTGTACTGAGCGAAGAGGCCAGGTATGCAAGGTACATTGAAATTTCCACGCAACTTCACCAACATCTTCAGGAAAACTGTAACAGTCAACTTGCACAGCAGTGTGTACTTAGAAGGGGCGAAATGCTTTTCCCCAACGCACAACATTCAGTTGTCCTCGGGGGATCGAAAATCATGCTAGTCCTTTCTCTGGCTTACTGTTGCATTGAAACGCATGGCAGCCAGAGATTTCCAGAGCGAACAAAGTTCACATCATTACAGAAAGGTGGAAACACTTGCGAAATGCACGTTACGAGCCACAGGGTGACCACCGCTGGGCAGGCGCATGGTGGGCGAGAGGAACTGGAAGTGCATGAAAACAAGTTTTGCGTTGCTTTCGTGACACCAAGGTCACCTGACTGTGCATCACAGCCATTCAGTGTTGTGTATGCGCTGGCTCCGCGAACGAGGGGGAAAAAACGAGGAGGTTGACGGCTCCGGTGAGGGTGTCACGGCGTAGTTCAAAAAGTGGCGCTACTTTCCGACATCAAGGGGCTTTAGTCGCCATGTGATACCGCTAGCCTCAGCAAGCCACCGTCCTCTGACACCTCAGCAACCACATGGGTAGGATCAGGCCCATGTGGTTGCTGGACCACTCGAGGTTATTTGGACAAGATAACGTTTAGTGGCACTTGACCATACATTAATGTACTGCTTGCCTAATGTACTGCTTGCCTTGTCCATGATTCTCTCCTTTAAATTTTTTATCACTAGGCTTAAAGGTTGCCATTTGACACCCTCTCCTAGCTTTTTTTCTGTCCTCCATGGGCTGCACAGTGCACAAAGTGAGGTGATGTGTGCACTGCTCTATAAATTAAATATGAAACCCTTGAAGTATCTACACTTGGAAAGGCCACAGCACGCCTTGAGGAGGTTAGAAGCTTGGTTGTCTTTGCTGGAGCAGACCTAATGTGCTCTTTGTATCAGGGGAGCAGCAACTGAGTGTTCATGGCAGGACAGGTGAACAGACTCATAACGCAAGCAGCGGCCGGTGTTTGTCTCCTTCCTGATGACACCAAAAGAAAAGTTACCATTTATCCTCTGTACCAACACATCCAGAAAAGAAAAGTGACCAGAGACCTCATCTGTTTTTAAACTGTGTGGAAGACTATGCTGTTCAGATTTGCCAACAATGCTTCTAAAGCATCCTTTTTGATTATGCAAAGGCAGTCAATCATCAATATATTGCAGAAAACCCTTGTGGGGCAGTTGAAAGATGTTGAAGCTCGTGTCTCCAATGGTTCCTTTGCCAGGTTCACCGCTGTGACTGAAACTGAGGCAACCATCAGGTTCCATGTGCTTGCCTGTAAACCACATCACAAAACACAAAAGTATACATGTTTTCAAAGCAGAACTTCAGTAGCTTGAGATGATAAGGTGTGTATCGGTGATCCATCACGTAAGTGTTTCATTGGAGTGTAAATCTGCCTTGCGTGCCACCTGCCAATGCCAGATCCATAGGAACACTGATGAACACTGAAGAAAAGTGATTTCATATAAAAGAAACCTGTGGAGCGGTTCGCCGTGTGCACCGCTTCACCGTGAGGGAAGAAATCCGAGGAGGATTGAGGAGGAAAGCGTGCGTGCGGAGGAAAGTGTCACTACTTTCAAGATCAAGGGGCTTTAGTGGCGCTGCCTCCTAGTTTTTCCCTCCACAGTGAAGCCTAAAGCCTGTGTCGCAGTGCAATATGTGCCACATGTTAGTGAAGTATTAGCATGTATCTCGAGGACATTTCATGGTACTGGCACATGTTTCCACTAGCAAAGTGAAGCAAGAACTGATGTATGTGAAGGCCAGGCTCCAGAAAGAAATGTTCCCATGTATGGTTTACAGAATTTTCTGTGCAAATGGTGAAAAAGTCTACATAGGTGGAAATGAAAATTTTAAAAGCTGGCTGAAAGACCACGTGAATGACATCAAAAAGAAGCTCGTTGTCTTCAATGCACTTGCCAAACACGTCGCAACTCCTAATCACAAGATTGACTGTGCCAAGGCAGGCATAATCATAAGGGGAAAAAACTGGCACTTCTGTCAGTATCTGGAATCTCTTGTTATCCAGACCACAAAGAAAATGATGAGGAGGAATGATGGTGATCCACCACCAACATACAAAAGATGCCTAGGCCACATACTGAAACGGACTTCAGCACACCTCAAAAAGCCACTTGTAGGCTTCCGTACGAAAGTAAAAAGTAAAAGTTTTTAAAGGTTCTTAAACCCTTCATTTTGATAAGAGTCTCTTCTGTTTTTCTCTTTCAAATGCCTCCTCCCGACCAGACCAATTGTTGTAAAACCATCAATTTCATCTTGTTGCAAGAAATAATAATAATACTTGATGGAATTTTGTGTGCCAGAACAACAATATGATTAAGAGGCATGCCCCGTAGTGGAGTGCTTCAGAGCTACAGCTTAGACCGCCTATAATGTAAGTCATCGGAATTGTGAATGCCACCAATGTACACGGTACCGTACTATATAGCCAAAACAACGTTTTTCTAAGTCTACACGTGTGTTCGAGCAGGCAGCAGTGCATGTTAGACATTTGAGGCACGGGACCGGGCTGCTTTCACCTGCATAAAATTCTGGAGATTTCAAAGATTTAAGTCAGCAGCCGCGCTGTGCAAGAAAAAGAAAAGAAAAAAGTTCTATAGCGATGTCGCCACTTATGCGGTGTCCCCGGGAAACTGGACTGCGCAGAAATGGGAAACGATTACTGCACGCTATCCTTCGTTCTCTGTGATGCGTGTGCGATGTCAAATAGCAATCACAAACTGCAATTCCAGTGGTGCACCTGCCACCCATACCCTCGCTTCCGTTGACAGAATGATTCCTCCGCATTTTAAATGCGGCCACCATGAAGCCCAGTCACCCATGGCACTCTATCTTGCAGCCAGCACTGAAAAGGTAGCGCTCGTTAGGCCTAGGTCGTGGAGTCGCAGGCGGCGCACCTCACGGGAAGCTTGCCCTTGACAACACAGGGATCGGGTGCACCAGAAATCGTGCTCACAGGCTGAAGCAAGGGCAATGCGCGTGAAATGATTTGGAAAAGAAAAAAAAAACTGGAGACAAATAGCAGTAAAGTGGACGTCATGCGATTGCAGGCGCATGATCGGTACAGAGCGTTTGCAGCCGACAAACATCTGTAGTAGCATTCTGTCGCCTTGGCAATCCTATCAATCCTAACCTCAGAGGGCACGCCCGCGATGCGCTGCTGCCGCAGCCTTTCTTCCTTTTTTCTTCGTCCGCTCCTGGTTCATTCGTTCTGTGCTTCTTCCTCCTCCATGACAATTCGTAGCGCTCTTTTTGGGTGATGCACTTCCTCTGTGAAGCCTGCTCACTACCCCCTATTGTCCACGAGATTTTCCAGCAGCGGCATTATAACCGGTCTTTCATCTCATGGGCTGTAAACGGGGGACAGAAAAGACCGCATTACAGCTGGTCCTGCACTATAAATGGTTACGTTATAAGTGCTCTGAACTGTACTTTGATCACCTGGGGTTCTTTAACGTGTGCTTAAATCTAAGTACACAGGTGTTTTTTTGCATTTTGCCCTATCAAAAGGTGGCCACCGTGACCAGGATTAGATCCCACAACCTTGAGCTTCGCAAGCCAGCACCCTAGCTGCTAAGCTACTACAGCAGGTATTTGCTGCGACACAGTCTTCATAAACTACATCTTTGCTGAACAGGATCATAATTGAAGTGCTTCTCCCCCACAGCTTCCATTGCTTATTCTATGAGTTGTAGCCATGAGCAGCACGAATGGAAGGTTTCTGTGTTCCTGCAGTCTTTCCTCTGTTTCTTTTTGCTTAAAGGGACCCTGAAATGGTTTTGACGATTTTGTGCAAACATGGTGATCCGGTAGAGCGAGTCATTAGGATCATTAGAGGACAGATTTCAGCACTCTGCGTGAAGTGTGTAATTTACAATAAGGTTTTGAACACGCGCATTGCAAAGGATCGCAGCGGCTCGCCGAAATGCATTTTCAAACGCCCCCGCTTATCGAACGATGGATGGGAGGCCACTGACTGGCCCCTAACAAGTGACGTGCACATAATTTTCCCAACCTAACTGCAAACAACATGCTCCTACAACATGCTCCTTCATTTCAGACAACGGTATCGTCGCGGCATCTGGTGGCGTACACGAGTCACCGGCGCTCTATTACAGAGGCTAGCACTGCCGAGGGCGGTGACCTCAGTAAAGATATCGGGGTGCTATGTCGCTGCGGAGGGCTTGGCAGGGCGGCTGACATGGGAGGCACAGTCGTCGCTAGCACACACTCCGCAGCTGATCGAGTTGAGGAGGAACAGCAGTGGTAAAGAAGGAAGGTGACAGAAATAAGCTCATAGCTGCCTTAGCACATGGTGCTTCGCTTTCTTTATGGCGTGAATGATTTCACAATTGTGTTGCCTAATGAGTGATGCAATGTCAAAAAAACGTTTCAGGGACCCTTTAATAAAGTGGCCATGATTTTTTTTTCACTAGGCATATGTGAGCGCAGCTAGCATGACTGCTAGACAACTCGAATCTTCTTCAATTTCAATAGAAGAAGATTCAAGTCTTGAATCTTCTTCCATTCCAATAATCCATAGCTGGCATACTAGCTTCAGTTTTAGCAAAAATTTTTGTTTTGTGACTGAAGAAATCTTTTTCAGTACACAAGTTTATATTATTCCAGTCACCTAGACATCTGCTTTACTGTGTACTCAAGTTTGCCGAGTTGAAGAGGTTAGCGAGAGGACATCTTTAGAAGTTGCTGTTTTTTATTCATGTTTAATTCTCGGAATGTTGTATCTTGTGTGGGCATATGCCTTTGCCCACTTCCATTTTGCTGACAGTGCATTTATGAGATGAGGTATAGCTGTATCACGATATGTGCGCACTTCTTGTGAGACTGGCGACATCGACAGACAATGCTTGCTTTCCTGTACCTCAGTCATAAACCTGTTCTCTCACTTATTCCATGCAAGCATGTCAATTCCCTTCATGTAACAGTGCTTCAAATTTTCTCATTTTCTATTGTTAAGGGTGCATTACAAGCACATTAAGAAAACACATCCTCTAAACATATCCTTACATATAGCCAGAACTGCTGAAGCGCTTTATCAATACAGCCTCTTTGCCTGTGAAAATCAACAATGCATATACAGAACAGGACTGGATTGCCAATAACTTAACCTTCTGATTAAGTGTGATTAACATTTTAATTGTGAATAAATTTTTTATGGTAACCAACTGGTTCAGATTACACAAGCAAAAACAGAAAAGCACTGATGCCACTGTTTCGCTTACACAACAGCAAAGAGTAGAACCACGGACAAAGCTACAATGTTATAGTTAAAATATTACAGTTGAACCCCTTTATAAGAGGCACCAATATAAGAGACAATTGGGTATAAGAGACGATGTTTAGTCACACATTTGACTGCTTATCTCTCCCATTAGTTGGACCTCTTTTGCAATAGACATGCTCCTGAGAAGAATTGCTTATAATGGACAAAATACATATCACTAAATTTTGGTCCATAGTCTTTGTTATAGCAGATATTTTGACTCTAAATGCAGTGCTGCTGGCTGATAACTGCAGTTAATCCACTGAGGAAGCAAGGCTACTGACAAGCAAGTAATACGACAAGGTTGTGGTAGAAAAAACATGAATTCTGTTTCGAGTCACACAGTCCACCAAACAAATCTCCTAACACGAAGGCAAATGGTATATAACAAACCTGTTTAGAGCGTTGCGCATGTGTTCTCATCACTAACTGTCCTCCTGTTTATTTTTTTCCACTCTTCCTTACTCTATCCCATTTATTATTCCCCTCTCCCCCTCCCCACGCGTAGGGTAGCCAACCAAGCACGAGTTTGGTTAACTTCTCTGCCTTTCCTCTTCATTTCTCTCTCTCTCTCTCTCTCTCTTTGCAACATCCTGGAGCCTTCTGTGTTCAGTTTAGTTGCAGTGCACCCACATCGAAAAAATAGTTGATCAGAAAATGAAAACATGGCACCCTGCTTATAAGAGACCACTCGAATAAGGGACAGAAAGTGCTCCCTGAGGCATGCCTTATAAAGGGGTTCAACGTACATGCATGCCTGTATCTCAGGAGTTAAAATAAAAGTGACAACTTGTCAAGTGAATATTCTTACTGCAGCTGGGCTTATGACTGTTTCTGTGTCAATTTCATAACTCTAATAACATATGTATACAACCAATTAAAACGTTAAAGCTAACTGGTGTAAAATTTTATTTAATGCCCAGACCCTACATGCACACAGCACACATGTACACAGCATGCATGCACGTGCGTACAAAGTTGAAGTAAAGTGGAACCAATAAACATTGTGGTAAACCCAATGGTAAACTCTGCAGTGAAGAAACAACTTGCCTGAGTTTCCCTTGTGTTGTCCTTGTGTTATGTTGTGATTACTGTGTGTTATGGGTGTAAACACGATGTGGTTATGTTGTGCTGTGGTGTGTTTATGTGATGTTCTATTTATGTTGTGTTATGCTGGGTGCATGTTCTGTGATTATACTGTTCTGCTAGTAAGGTATCTCATTCTATTTTGATGCTAAGGTATGGATTGGCAATGTTATGTCAATGATCTGTTGCTATTGTCTTGTAAATATTGTTATTGGGGTTTTTCTTGTGTTTTTCTGCTCTTGTCTTGTGTTTATTTGTCCTTTCCTTGTCATAATCTGTTCCAAGGTGCAGCAATGGCCTGAGGGCCAGGGTGTATGTAGTGGGTTGAGGACGACAGTGAATCTGCTTTTCCCTTCTCTATGGCCCAGGTACAGAAGACAGGAGACAAGGCTTCCTTTCTTTCTTTCATTCATTCATTATTGCTCTTCGCATAATGACTACAATGGAGCAGTGGGCTGAGGCCAAGAGTGTGAATAGTGGGTCTAGGGCAGGAGTGGTTGTTGTTATGTGGGGTTTAACGTCCCAAAACCAGTTCTGATTATGAGAGACGCCGTAGTGGAGGGCTCCGGAAATTTCGACCACCTGGGGTTCTTTAACGTGCACTGACATCGCACAGCACACGGGCCTCAACATTTCGCCTCCATCGAAATGCAGCCGCCGCGGCCGGGGGCAGGAGTGGGTCAGCTTTTCACTCTTGTGTGATGGACATAGCATGAGATGTTAGACAGTCCTGGCCCCTAAAGTGCTCCGTGCTTAAAAATGTGGACAGGCAACAAAGAAGCAAAGCATGGCTAACTCCATACCAGTGTAATAAAGTGGCCTTGACTGCGCAGTCGTGCTATGGTCCAGCGGCAAAGGTGTGCGAAGTTGTCGCGGTCCATGGCCTCCACCTGGATACCCCAGTGAAGGTCCACCACATTGAGATCGTAGCCTTTCTCAGCAGCATAGGTGCGCACAGTGGGGTAGACATGTTGTTCCAAGTGCGTGCGCTCAGCCTCCATGTCAGCCAGGCCACAGCAGATGTAGAGGCTGATAAGCCGGCTGCCTGCAGCCAACAAGGATGCAGGCACAGCACTCGACCGGCCAAGCAACAGTGCCTGTACATCATCTGGGAAGCTCTGCAGGCATGGCAACCCATCATCAGAGAAGGTCTCGCTGCCTGGTGCTGGGCTCTGAGCACATAAGAAACAAAGGCCATAGGACATTTTAGATTCTAAGGCACTTACTGGTTTATTTACAAACATGATGAGGAAGAACTCCTGCTATATGCATTCTCTCCACAACCAAAACAATAAATTAGAGCTGTTCGATTAGCAAAATTTTAAGTGCGAGGAGAATTTGAATATTAATGTTCTAGTGCAAACTGAATTGGACATTTCTTTAATAATGTTCAGACATTTTTTTTTAAATACCATGTCAAATTGCAGAGAAATGTTCTCTCTCTCTCTCTCACACACACACATGTGCATGTACACGCACACACATATGCACACGCGCACACACACACACAGAGTAAAGTACTAAAGAACAGTCCTACAGAGAACTGTCCCCCTGAGAACTGAGTTAACTTTGCCACAGTACACAGGTGTTAGCTTCGCCGCAGTACACGAGCAAACCATACTACGTGCAGGAATGGGCCACTTGTCACGAGACATAGCGTATTTCCTCCCTTAATTATCAACTTTGAATAGTTCAAATAGTAAAAGATAAATGCAAATTGAATCAAATGGCAAATGCTATTCAAAAGTTATTTGAAATTTCGAATATTCGCACACCCCTACATAAATAAAAAATTCATGAAGTCTACGTGGTTTGGCGAACTTGAAGTGGCAATGAGAAAAAAATGTCTATTTATAAAAAGTCACCATCACACTTCGATGAAGGTCCCATGGCTGAAGACAAAAGGGACACTGCAATGTCACGTGGTGGAGTACGAAATCTGCAAAGTTGCTAATATGAATAATATTGTCGCTAACTCTTGATGAATAACATCGTATGTGTTGAATGAGTTCAAAAACACATCTATTGCGAAGTGGTCAACGTCAAGGACAGATGAAACGTGGTTGAAGGAGTTTTAGATGTTTCTAAGGATTGTCCAAACAGGCAAAAGCTTACTCACCAGTTACCGTTTGATAGAAGCATTCAAATTTTAGAACTGCACCTGCACTTGCACAATGAGCATGTTAGCTGGGCCTATCAACTTCCATATCACAAGCAGTTATTACATTGTACTTTGGTCCACTCAAACCCTTTCACTGCCGGGTTTTTTTCTGACTGCTCCTCACCCCCTGCCGGGTATTTTTTTCATGTTGGTTCAGTGGAAATTTCACGCTAATAATGCACCATAATACTCCACAGGACATGTAAAGATATTTATTCAGGATTATCCTATTCAAATAAAAAAAAGAGAAATTCTGCTCATCAAGTTATTCCTTTTCTTGCTCAGATTCTTCGGTGGCAGGGGCTCTTCTTCGCTGTCATCACTCGACAAGGCACTTAGCTGAGCTCCTTCATCGTTATCACTTTCATCTGAGTCAGAATTCAACAGCGGTTCTTGAATTTCTTTCTCTGTTAAAGCACGGACGCACGTGGCGCGCTGACTCGCCATGGCTGCTGCACTCTGCTGAGACGAAGCAACGCGGGTGTAAACACGTGAGCTCCATCTGTTGCCTAAAATTTAATTTACAAGTTCTACGTGTTTGGGTGACCTCTCCATAGATGGTGGGACAAATTTTTTTTTTTGCACAAGTTGTCTCGGGAGTGGCAGGGAGTGAGTTTAAAAAGCAACACAAGTATACTCGGGAGTAGCAGGGGTCGCGCATGGGTGGCTTCACAAGTTATCTCGCTAGTGGGTTAGAGTATGCAAGTTCAAGTGGCAAATCAGTTGTGGGCTTCCCTTATGAAACAATGGCTTCTGTCAAGGAAAGCCTTATTGGAGCACGATGGTCATTCAGAACATAAAAAGAGTTCATTAAAGCAGACAGTTACTTTATTCAGACACTTTACAGGACAGTTCACATTAGCCATTTTTATCGATTAAAAATGTGCTGTTTCGGTAGATTTAATATTAAAAGAAAGTATGATCAATAAACATTGCATAAACTTAATTCTGTGATATTCTAAGAAGAACTACGGTGAGCCATTTAAAACGGGTGGCAAAAAATGCTTTTTGATGGCATTCCGCTTCTTTATGCTCGGTTGGTTTGGATTGGAAATTTTTGATCACCCACTAGTATATAGTACAGAACTTGCTGCTAGCAATTTCTGCCTCTCCCCTACGCTGAAGCTTCTCTGCAGTAAATACACAGGAAATTACGAGCAGGAGAATGAAGTCACCATGTTCCTTAGTGAACTGGTCACACAAGAGTGCAGCATTGGAATTATGAAGCTCATGATTACATAAGACAAGTGCTTGGAGGTTAAAGGTGATTATTTAGACAACTGAAGGAAGCTTCATGTACATAATGGAATCCATATCCCCAATAAATATGTTTTCAATATTGTATAACTAAATCATCTTTATTTTTATGAACAGCCATTGCAGTAAAGAATAACACTCATTCTCCAGTTGAAAGACAGGAAACTAGAAGCAAGCGACCAAAATAATACTTGCATGTGACTGTATTATCTGCACATAAACACAGGGGTAAAAGAAAACATTATGACTTGTCGCTCAGTAGCATGATAAATACAGTCGACTCTCGCTACAACGAACGCCCCTTCAATGAAATTTCCAGTACAACGAAAAATTCTCGGTTCCTCGTCAGCAGTCCATATGAGTTAATGCATAAATATGCTCATCACAACGAACACATTTTTTTGTGCCGTTTCGATTCAACGAAATTTGACAATGCAATTCCAGTCTCAAAAATTCGATTTGCTGTGCAGTAAACACAATCCCAAACATATTGGTGCATTTCAGAAGATAAAAATACGTCTACAAAGCCGAAATCGCCATGGCATCACGAGAAATGGCCGATGCTGACTGTGTGGTTGATTACTGATGTCTACCGATGCCGTCTACTGATGTCTGTCGCGATAGCGTGCGCGACCACCCCTCTCCCATCAGCGCCCCTTTTGGTCCTTCGCCCGACGAAAGAAGGGCTGGCGTTTACTCTCTGCTTGCAAAGCAAGCGACGGCCAGGTCGTTTCATCTCTGCTTCAGCCGCGTTCCGTCAATAGCGTTAGCGTGCTTTTGCTCGCGCATAAAACATACGAGGCGTGGGCGGTGTTATTGAGTTGGACTTCGTACAGAAAAACAGCAACTGCAAAAACCCGCTAACAGTGTCCACATCATTGCAATAACTCCCCCACCCCAAGGTCAACAACTTTTTTTTTTTGGTACAAGCACCCCCTCCTCCCGTTGAGTACTGCAGTTACTCGAAGCTAACGCGCACCTTTTTCTAAAACAGGTCCAGAAATCATATGCGCATTAGAAACAAGTGCGAACGAATGACAACGTTAACCGAAGTTCCTACTTCCCTGATGCAATCTCTGAGACACCCACCCGCACCAGCTTTCGGTAGTGCTCGCGGGTGGCCATAACGGGAGATGTTTCCCATCTCTGCATGCAAAACGGCTCATCATCACATTTCTTCCTCATATCTGTGCTGAGCCTGAGCCTCTCACTCGTGCGCGCTGCATGACATACGTTTGAGATTGCGCCGCGGCAATCTGAGAACACGCCCCGATCATGCTTAGGCTTAGCTGCACCAGTCTGTGCAGCACGCATGGCAGCACGCAGCAGCGAGCGTAAGGGAACTGCGACAGCACGGAGGAATGCAGCATTGCGAGTAAATGATGTTACCGCCGCTTGCATGCGGCTACACCCAGCAACGTACGGCAGTTTTGTCGGGACGCGGGAGTTTTGAATTGGCACGCCACACCTTCGAGACACCACAGATCAAGCGAAGCGGGAAAGCCACAGCGCGGCCGTTCGAGGGACTGCAGGGGTGCAAAGTTGGCGGTCCGTTTATTATGCGAGTGCGTTCATTACGCGAGTACGGCATTTGTCTTTATGAATGTGAGAAGGGTAATTACTAAGGACTTTTTTTTTTCGTGGGTGCGCGTTACTATCGAGGGCACGGTAGAATCGAGTAAATACATAAATCTCCCGGATTCCATTTCTCTTGGCAGGTATGGTTTCAGTACTCGTGGTTTCCGAACCCTTCTGACTACCGCCGTGATGCCACGTCCTGCGCGCAAGATTGAGGCCTAAAAGTTTCATTGTTCTAGCAGCTCAGGTCAGTTATATTTTTTCGATTTCACGACAACGAAATTTTCGCTTCAATGAATTTTTTTCCGTGCACTGTCAATTTCGTTGTAGCCAGAGTCGACTGTATATGTTGTCACTCTGACTACAGTAGAACCTCATTATAACGAACCTGGATATAACGAAGTAATCGCAATTCCCCTTGAAATTCCTATAGATGAAATTGATATTGGTTATAACAAACTAATGGTTATAATGAAGTAATTACCACTCCCCCTTAAACTTCGTTAGAACGAGGTTTTACTGTATAACGTGTTCGAAGTAAAATTTCAATTGAAGTCCAGCAAGTGCCTTGTGTGTATCTTTCTTGTTCTATGTCTTTTCTTCACTGGAAAAAGGTATTCAACGAACACTCATATTCAACCTTCAGTAATCACAGTAGATTTGAGCCCAGATAATTTGGTGAACATCCTTTATGCTTTCCTTGGCTTCATTATTTATAGAGATCATATGTTCATATAACAAAAACAAACCCTTCCTTTTCTTTTCACTCCCTTTCTTCATCCATGAGGATGTTCTGTAATAAAACTAACTTTTATCACCGCTGCTAAACCAATGTGTAACAACAACCAGAATTTTTGATGCTGCATCAATTCATGTTAAGTTTTTGATAACATGCAAGCAATGACAGTACAAAACAAATAATGTGACAGCTGAGAACACAACTGCCATGAGTGAGCTTGCCACTTTGTTTAGGTGCAATTTTAGAAAAAAGCTTTCTTGTCGCAGTCAACAGGTTTTGATGCTGCGTTCACTGAATTCTGCGGATGGCGGTGGTTTGTTTTTCGAACAGAGTATTTGGCCCCTCACCATTTTAGGTGACACCCAAGCTTATGGTGGCAAACTGCAATGATGGAATGGGTGCAAGAGCTTCACTTAATTGTACCAGTCACCACAGCGCACTGAACCTGTGTTTCTTTTGAACTTCTGCGTGCCACAGAGCTGCTGCAAAATAATTTTTGCCAGTGCAGCATCAAACCATTCAAAAAAAAAAGGGGGGGGGGGGGGGGGTCGCGAGATATCAAGTTCAACAAACTTCATTTTAAAGCAAAGCTTTCTTTGCAAAACTTTTTTTAATTTTGCTGACTGTGGCTTCTGCAGCTGCTCCCTCAATGAAAAGCTGACTCACGACTGGGGAAAAACAGCCCCATCTAGGAGCAGTGCCTCACACTATTCTGTCCACAGCAATAAAAGGTAAAGAGGAAAAAAACGTGAGTGCACAAGAGGTATGTTACGCAAGTTTTGTGCCAAATGGCTCACAAAGAAAAAAGAAACTTGGCTTTGGGGTGCCCAAATGAGAAATTGCAGATCTGACACCCTGTTCCATGAGCACAGCAACCCAATGCTTTAACCTATTATTATGCTACCACAGTACACACACTTCTACAATGCCAATTCACCCTATTTCCTTCCTCCCTGCTCTGTATGTGGCAGCAGAGCAGCAAGCAGCGCAAGCAGAACAAGTGTATGAGCCTTGCTCATAAAAGGTTCACTGTATGTAGATTCTAATTAGGCACAAATCTGTAGTCGATCTTACTGTGATGTTCTTTATTAAAAAAAATGACTGATCATTCTAACATTTCTTGTGTCTCCTTCCATACCAAAAAAATTTAGTTGGCAATTGTACTTTGTATAAAAAGTTTAACTTCACTATTGGGTCAAGTCACTGTTATGAAGTGCTCGGTGGCGGCTGCTGTAAAGAGCCAGTAGTGGCCTGGCAAACAGTGTTGCTAATTGCAGCAGTAAGAGCAATACATGTGTTTAGGGGTGTACGAACATTCTTAAATATCCAATGCGAGTGAACAGTCCATGCTATTCATATTCTACTTGAGAATTTACTATGCAAAGTTGTCGAACATTCTTTAGTTTTGAATATAAGTACACAAAATAATGACATGGCCTCAAGAGAGTGAATGATAAATACAATGACTTTTCTGAATGATTCTCTAAAATAAATAGCGATCACTATAAAATACCCTTGGACTGCTGAGTTCATTTCTTTCTTTTCTTAATTTTCTGCTGGTGCTGCACTATGATGCTCCAGAATGAATATAAAAATGTTTACTGGCACCCTGTTTTCTACATAGAGAAAATCTTGAAGAATGCAAAAGACTACAATCTTTGAGAATGCATGTGTGCTCATGTGGGAATACAGGGACGAATCAGCAAAAGTCAGCAAAAGTGGCTTTCATTGCATGTTCCATGAGCATAGCAAAGTACTGAAACACATAGAACTCAGGGGCTGCCAAGTCTTTAAAATGGTGTACTGAGCATCTGTGAAGAGTGCATCTGCGAGAGTGGTAGCAAGAGTGGCAAGCATAGTTGCATGTTTGCCTGCTCACCTATTGCATTCACAATGTTACTAGTATATCAACAGCAGGACACTGAGAATGTCTACCCACTGTCATTTATGTAACCTAAGAGATCAATGCGTTCAGTTGGACGTACCATAGATAGTACAAAACTTTGAAATACTGTATTTCTTTTTGGAAATGTTTACTCAAGAAAAGTACGCACTCAAATCACAAAGAGTGCTATGCTCAGGAGTGGCAAGGGTGTGTGTGCACATGGAGGGGTGATGAGTTCTCGTGGGAGTCAGTCATAAGGTAAAGCACATTTCCTGCCCAGGAGCAATTATGGGCGACAATGTTTCGATTACATCATGTATCTTGGCTAAATATGCTTTTTGTACATTATGACCAAAGTTAGATGATAGTTATTTTCTCTAGTTGGACTATTATACTTGCATAAAAATCACCTTGTTTCAATAAACATTGGTTTAAGAGGTGCATGCATTATGTGGGGTAGATTTTCCGTGAACAAGATTTTTAGCACCAAGAACCTAAACAATTTTAGGGGCATAATTCTCATAATGGCTATCATGAACATATTCAAACAAATGATGAGCAGGGCTTACGCTTCAATAAGTGTGCATAATATAAAGGCACTAGGTTAATTGCGAATCGCCCTGTTATTTTTATCTCGTTCAATAAGTGACCCTTAAATTTTATTCAGAGTATTAGTACTCACTGCCGTTGCCATGAGATGTGTTGCCGAGGCTAGCAGTGCCATCGCTGGGGCATTGTGACAGTCCCACAAAAAGTAACAAGTTCTTGTGCCAGAGAAACCTGTGCAGCATTGCCTGGTGCTATTTTAGTCATGCCTGACCAGCACAAGGACTCTTCCAGGCATCGGCAGTGCCGCAACTTCTTGAAGTATCTAGTGCATTGGCTCTCACACTTAACAAGGGATCACTTTTGGAGATATTATTGTGAGTTGAGTCAGAAATTTTTAGTGATAAAATTTTTGGTGCTCTGCCTTAGCACAGTTGGAACGGTGGTAGACCACCATGGGCTATAAACAGCTGAATGCCTTGCAAAAGTGAAAGTACCTCTGAAAGCAATCCTCCAAAAATGTGGTCCTTGTTTCACATTGTCCTGAACATCATTGCCAGGTTTGCACATGTGTGAACACACTCGGCCAAGACAGTGTTGATGGATAAAACAGCAGCAATGAGAACGGCATCACCCACAGAACTGTAATCCATCTGTAATTCCACTTGCACAAACAGCTGGAGATGTTGAAGAGCTAAAAATATGCAGCACCACTTGCATGATGACTTACAAGCAAAAAAAACTTAAAGACATGCAATCAGACTGTGGAAGACATGACAGCACCTCCAACAATGATGGTAAAAGCACGCCGCAATGAAGTTCTGCCACAATGTAACAGTGTCACATCGTCATCAAGGTCTGTGAAAGCTAAGCACACAACAAATATGTAAGCATTTATCTTGCATGTTAGGAGGAGAGACAAGGGGAGCACGTGTGAAGAAGCATTGATGCAAATTTCACTGTTACAACGGACCGTTGATTGCACAGGTGGTGGTTTGCTGATAGCATGTGATTCAAGCCACATGTGTTACACACACCAATATTGACCATATGTGGCACAGCCGCACTGTAGAAAGTGCATATGTGTTATGTTTTTGTTGCTGAGCCCCCCCAAAAAATTGCCTTACTTGTTGACACCTATATAAGCCTCTTCAACAGACAGAGTCACTCTACTGTTTTCTGAATTGCACATTTAAACCCACTAAAATACATACACCTATTTTTGAAAGTGGCAGAAATTCTAAAGAACACCTGCAGATTGTTACAAGGTAGACCAGGAACGTCACCAGTTGCACATTTTCATGTGCAGGCACACAAATAAATGTATGCTCCTGACAATAAACCATTTCTCTTAAATTTATTCTTCATGCCACCTCCCCAAGTATTGTTCTTTCTGTTCATAAAATATCTACCAGCCAAATAATTTGCACTCCAGTTCTGCAGCAACTGATCAAAGACAAAAACAGCTACCATTTCTCGATAATATTTTAAAGAATGTTTCACAAACATGTACAGTCATAAAGTAAATTTCAATCCACTCACTGTGACCTGTGGTGCTGGAGATGCAAGAGAGCCACTATTCTGCTGTGCTTCTGTTAGCGAAGTGTCAACTGGAGCTAGAGGAGGTGCTGTGCTTCCAGATGTGGCAGTAACAGATGGGTCAGATCGCGAAGGTGGTGGTGTTGACTCTTTGCCATATGGTAGGCTGTCTGTGGAGCGCACTGAACTGCGTCGTCTTCCTTCAGGAGAGCAGCTGCTGAAGAGTGCACAAACAAAGATACACTAAGTGTGGGAGTGCAGGTTAGGGCATGTTTGAGAATAAATGCTAAAAGCACAAAAAATAATGAAGGAGAGATCGAAACACATATCTGAATGGAGTGTATATTTATGTTGCCAAAATGATGAAGTTATTAATGTAGCAGTACCTTTATGAAATGTCTTTTTAAGTAATTTAGGAACTCTGCCACATAACACGACACAGAGCTAGTTCTCATAACAGATAAAATGGGAAAGTACCCTATACTACTTGCAGATGACTGCACACCTTTAAACACACATAAAAAATGGGAGATAATGTAATGAGAAATTCACAAACTACGCATATGTACACATTAGAGGTGTGCAAATATTCAAAACTTCGAATAAAACGCTATTCGATTTGTACTTTTACTATTCAAGTGAATAGTTTGAATAGTAAGTTGGTAAGGAAGTTGGTAATTAAGGGGAAAAAATAGGCTATTTCTCATGACGAGTGGCCCATTCCCGCAAGCAGTGCGCTTCACCACATAACACCAGTGTACTGTGGCAAAACTAACGTTTGTGTATGGAGGCGGAGAGAGAGAGAGAGAGAAAGCACTTTATTTGCACCCGTCAGAAAGTATGGGATCGGGGTGAGACGCAGCTCCCCCTTCCATCGTCTACCTCCCCCCTAGACATCAGCCGGAATCAGTTGGCTTCCAGCGGCGGCCTGGGCTTGACAGATGGCTTGTTTTTGGGCTTGTTCTTCCTGGCTATGAAGGGAGGATTCCCATGACTCTTTGTTCCCATGTAGACCATTTAGCGCTAGGCAAGCCCAGAGCATGTGATTTTGGGTCGCTATTCCTTCACAGCTTTTGCATTTCAAAAAGTGCACCTCAGGATGCCATTTGTGTAGGAACTACAGGTTTGGGAAGGTACCAGTCTGCAGTTTTCGCCAGATCACTTCTTCCTTCTTTGTGAGAGATCTATGGGGGGGAGGAAGGGTTCTCATGCCCATTCTATAGTGTTGCAGAATTTCTCTGTATGTGGTTAGGTCTCGCTTTTTGGACAGGGAGTAGTATGCCTGCGCTGGGGCCCGGTGTGTAAGTCCTCGGGCGACCTCGTTGGCGGTCTCGTTCCCCATGAGTCCACTATGAGCGGGAGCCCATATTATTCTAATTAGGTCATTGGGTATGTTCTCCTTGCCTGCTTGCAGAATTTTGGCAGCCTCCTTGGACACCTTACCAGGGTCGTAAACTTTGATTGCAGTTTTAGAATCGGTGATGATTATTCTGGTTGATGGGCTCTTGATTGCCAGGGCAATCGCTGCCATCTCTGCCTCCTCTGGTGAAGAGTGTCTCACGCTACAGCTCGAGATTAGCTCGCCTTTGTCGCTCACTACTACTGCAGCGTAGTGCCCTTCTAGGTACTCTGCCGCATCGGTATACACTACTCCTTCTTTTTGGAGGATGGAGCTTTGGAGTCTTTGGACACTGCTTCTCCTGCAATCCTCGTTGTGTATTGGGTGCATGTTTCTTGGGATCGGGGGTATTCTTAACCTGTTGGCAATTTCTTTGGGGATGGCGGTTTTCCCCTCTAGCGATTCTGGATTCTGGTAGCCCAGTTTCCTAAAATGGATCTGCCCGTTTTGCTGCCAGTTAGTCTGACATATTGTGCCATGAGTTTCGCCTCGCACATTTCCTCTAGGGTGTTTGAGACTCCAAGGTTGAGGATCATCTCGGTTGATGCGCACACTGGTAAACCTAGGGCAGTTTTGATACCTTTCCTGATGAGGATGTCGACTTTGTCTCCCTCTGCTTTCGTTGTTTTTAAGTACGGGATAGCGTAGGTGATTCAGCTAATGATGAAAGAGTGGACAAGCCTGAGTAGGTTCACCTCCTTCATCCCCGCATTTTCGTTAGCTATCCTCCTGAGAAGCCTGCAAGTTTGGTTGGTCATGGCTTCTAGTCTGTTTATTGTTTCGGTGTTTCTCCCATTTTCTTGTATCCATATACCCAGTATCCTGATCTTGTCCACCCTGGGGACCGGGGTGTTGTTGACCAGGAGCTGGATATTGACCTGCTGATTACGGAGGCGGAGAGTACTGTGTGAAGCTAGCACTCGCATACTGCGATGAAGCTAACACCTGTGTATTGCAGTGAAGTTAACACTTGCGTAGCAAAGTTAACACTCACTTATTGCAGCGAAGTTAACACCCGTGTGCTGCGGCGAAGCAAACGCCCGTGCACTGCGGCAAAGTTAACACTCGCGTAATGTGGCGAAGCTTTCTGTTGCTCAATTCAGTGTTGGACTGTTCGGGACTTTCGAATGACACTGTGGACATACACATCATGCAAAAAATTTTTTGTGCCTATGTTTAACAGAACATGTCTCAATAATCAGATATGGTATTATTAAAACATATTCGAAAATTATTTGAAAAATATTAGGTTCATTCGCACCCAAAATTTTGCCATTTGCACAGCTCCAGTGTGTGTGTGTGTGTGTGTGTGTGTGTGTGTGTGTGTGTGTGTGTGTGTGTGTGTGTGTGTGTGTGTGTGTGTGTGTGTGGGGGGGGGGGGGGTGTCAAAAGCTCACAAGGCATATGGGACATGATATTGCAGGGCAAGAAATGCACACAAATGGGAAAAAAGAAATAGAATTTCAGTGTATATTTTTGTTATTCAAACACAGAGCATGACTAAGAGAGGACACAAGGAAACACGAGACTGCTTTGCAAATGCTTATGCTGTGGTTGTGTGTTCTGCCCTTTGTCAGCTGCAATGTGCCTTTGAATAACTCTGGATCAACTCATCCAAATCAGTCTTACTGCAACATTTTTTACACTGCTGTAACTTGAACATGATACTGATAGATTAATTTCTGGTTGATTACATTCCAAAACCCCGATATGATTATAGAGGCACCATAGTGGAGGGCTCCAGGAATTTAACCACTTGGGGTTCTTTAATGTGCAATGACAGTGCAAACTACACAGGCCTCAACATTTTGCCTCCACCAAAATGCAGCTCCACGGCTGGGACTTGATCCTGCGACCTTCGGATCAGCAGCCAGATATAACTTGCTTACTTCTGTAGACTGTTGTACATATGTACAACAGTCCACAGAGGTAAGCACAAGTTATATTGTTATTAGTTAGTTATTATTATTCATATTGTGGTGAAGCTAGCACTTGCATACTGCAGTGGTGCTAACAGGTGCATGCTGCAGCAAAGCTAACGGTCACATACTGTGGCAAAGGTAACATGTGCTGTGGCAAAGTTAACATCTGTGTACTGCGGCAAAGTTGATTCATGCGTATGCAGTTTTTGTCCGACTGTTCTTTAGGACAAATATTTTTGCCCATGCTAGCAGCCCATTTCTCTTCTTTAAGGGGCACTAAAAAGCAAGAGAATTTCTCATGTATTAATAATTGCCCTTTCACAATACCAACAGCACCACTCTTGCCACAAGAGAACGCTTAGTATAAGAAAACTTGATACTGGGCTAGTTGGTGCATGTTCATGATCACAGTAATAATGTAGGCGCAGGAACAACACTCACCGTGACACGAGGAGACAGGACAAGCGCTCACTTTCATCTACCTTTATTTGTGGCTACGCCGACAAATATATACACATACCATACACATGCTCCATCAGTCAAGCACATCGCCACCGTCATCCGACATCACATACCGCATTTACTCGCATAATGGTCGCACTTATTTTTAACAAAAAAAATTGATGTAAATTTCGGGGTGCAATCATTACGCGGGGTAAATTTTCCGCGAAATAATATTTTGAGCACCGAGAACGCAAACAATTCGCATATCAGAATTCTTACCATAGCTATCATGAACATAACCAAAAATAAAAGTAGAGTAAGGCTTGCCTTTGTAATAAACGTGCACATTACGAAGGAACTTCGTGCATTGCATATTGCCCTTTAATTTTTTCATTCACTGACCCCCTAACTTTCATTCAGAGCCTGAAGCGTCGCTGGCGTCAGTGCCGTCGCAACTCGATTCTCTGTCAGAACCGGCAGTGTCATCACAGTCCCACAGAAGGTTATCTTCCGTTCTGTCGAGCGCTTTGATATGCCTGTCTTCGTGAAGCTGTTGGCGTGGTGAAAACTATGGCATCTGTCTTTACTGCTATCCTAATATGGCACGTTTCCACCAGGGGTGGGCAAAAATTAGGCATCTGCTTGGTGCGTGCAGTTCACTTGGTGAGTCTTGAAGAGTTATTTAAGTAACGTTCGACAGATGGTAAACATGATGATCGTCAGCTAGACTTGGCACACGACATATCGCTGCGGCAAGTTCGGGGTGCGATCATTACGCGGGGGAAGAAAAGAATCGAATTTTGATGACAAAATTTAGGGGTGCGATCATTACGCGAGTGCGATCATCATGCGAGTAAATACGGTATCATTACACACAGCCCTCTAGATATTTTAGCTCTCCTTTCCTAAGATTAACAGACATTTCACTAATGCACTCTTTGCCCTTCTTGCAAATGAAATATGCCTCTAACAGTTCACGTGCCGTCTGGTCATTTCCCCTACCAAGAATTTTTGTTTCTTTCCATCTTGGCTCGCAATCACCACATCTTGCACAATGTTCTGCCATATTACTTCCCCCATTCTTAACAGCACGTGCGTGTTCCATTGCCCGGTCATTGAAGCAACGACCTGTTTGTCCTATATAAGATACACCGCATGCCATTGGAACCTCATAGACTACCCTAGTGGCACACTTAGCATATTCTACGCCATGTTTCTTCTCGCATTCTCTTCTTTTTACTCCCTTTCTTGATACACATGAAAACAGTTGCCCAAGCTTCTTCGGCGCAGAAAAAACCACAGGCACACCGTACCAGTTCGCCACCTTTTTCACATGGTGTGCGATTCTATGTACGTACGGTATTACCACCGGTTTGGTGGCGGTCCTTTTTTCTTTACCAACCACTTCTCCGAACAATGAATGCTTTGTCTTTCTCAGAAGGCCCTCAGTAACAGATAGAATCACTTCCAACGGGTAGCGCTGTTTTGTGGGAAGAGGTGTGCAGGAAGTGTTTAGGTACATGGACGATTATCTTACTTGTTTAGACAAGCTAACCGATATGACGTACACTGAAGTTTTGGGTAACATCTTGGACAGCTTCCGAGATAATGGGAAGGGCTTGGTTTTTACGCACGAGCTACCCTGCGTGCCCAAAAAGAGCCGTTACCCTACCGTTCTGCGCAGTCCAACACTGTCATTAGGGCGATCACCCATATGTTCTTAGGATCGGCGTTGGCCAAGTCTTACCCGCACAAAATGCACGCAAGTTTTGTTAAGCAAGTGCAGTGGTTGCTTTCGGCGGACTACCCGTTGGAAGTGATTCTATCTGTTACTGAGGGCCTTCTGAGAAAGACAAAGCAGTCATTGTTCGGAGAAGTGGTTGGGAAAGAAAAAAGGACCGCCACCAAACCGGTGGTAATACTGTACGTACATAGAATTTCACACCATGTGAAAAAGGTGGCGAACCGGTACGGTGTGCCTGTGGTTTTTTCCGCGCCGAAGAAGCTCGGGCAACTGTGTTCACGTGTGTCAAGAAAGGGAGTAAAAAGAAGAGAATGCGAGAAGAAACATGGCGTAGAATATGCTAGGTGTGCCACTAGGGTGGTCTATGATGTTCCAATGGCGTGCGGTGTATCTTATATAGGACAAACAGGTCGTTGCTTCAATGACCGGGCAATGGAACACGCACGTGCTGTTAAGAACGGGGGAAGTAATATGGCAGAACATTGTGCAAGATGTGGTGATTGCGAGCCAAGATGGAAAGAAACGAAAATTCTTGGTAGGGGAAGTGACCAGACGGCACGTGAGCTGTTAGAGGCATATTTCATTTGCAAGAAGGGCAAAGAGTGCATTAGTGCAATGTCTGTTAATCTTAGGAAAGGAGAGATAAAATATCTAGAGGGCTGTGTGTAATGATATGTGATGTCGGATGACGGTGGCGATGTGCTTGACTGATGGAGCATGCGTATGGTATGTGTATATATTTGTCAGCGCAGCCACAAATAAAGGTAGATGAAATTTAGCGCTTGTCCTGTCTCCTCGTGTCACTGTGAGTGTTGTTCCTGCGCCTACATTAGTGTGATCAAGAACGCTTAGTAAGCTAGAAAACTCACAAAAAGAAAATATGGATGGCAACACCGCATTCATGCTTCTGCACCAACTCGCCGTGACGTCATAGATTATGAAGGTGCCTTTTATGAAGCACAAATTTATTTTGAGCTAAAATTCAATCACGTTGTGTTCTAGGGTGGCCAGGGACTTCACGTAGCAAGTTTTATCAAATTTAATTGAGCCAAAAGGGGCGAAATATGAGGAAAATGCTTTGAAATGCATGCCGTAACGCTTATGTCTGGGTGCCTAGGTTTCAGTGCAAAATTTAAAAATGAAACATTAACGTGCATTTTCTCTTCTAATACTGAACCTATAGTGGCAAAAATCAACGACACTAGAGTTCTTAGATAATAATTATCGATTTCAACTGATTCATTGCTTCTCTTTAATGTCCCTTTAACATGGTATTGTTAAAAAATATGTAAATATTATTAAAAGAATATTCGATTTGATTCACACTCAAACATTATTACTCAAGTTCACTTGGCATTCAAAATTCTTCCAGCTCTACTAGACAACATTTAGTACAGCAGTCAACAATTTGTGTGCTTGTGATGGGATGCGCACTCGCGACTGCTCTAAGGTGTGAGTGTGAGTATTAGACAGGGTTAGCAGATGGATCTGTGTGCCTGCTTTCATGGGTGTCAGCAGGGTTGTGTTTTGAGGGAGGACAAACCCCTTGCTGGTAAGGTTTAAGGGTGGCAAGCGGCCCTTTTGCACCCCCCCTACCGACACCCATGCCAACTTGTGCAGTTACACTAAAAGTGTAAGCCCTTGCAATCTTTAGTAGACAAAAGTGTGAATGCGAAATGATACTCATAACCTTTCTAGAATTCAGCAGAACAACTGGTGAACTGGAGAAGAAGGAACATTAGCATAATGCCAGAATAAGAACTACAGTGAATTTAGCCTTGCGTAAGGCTTTGGACAAGTTCAGCGTGGGGTTAAATTCATGTAAGGCTTGCCACAAAAACTAATAGAAAGTAGGTTTTATCACCTTGTGATGTATATGTGGAGTAATAAAAAAACAAACAATGTAATGTCAGCCAATAGTACATCTGTCTGAACAATCTCATCCAATCCTGCTGTAAAGGTGTTTTTTTAAATTTCTTTGCTGGTGCTACCTAAGGAGCCCCATGCTTTATGCTGTTTACTACAATGGACACAAGGTAATGAATATTTTATGCAGTGTGCGGCAGTGTGTGAGCGTGAATAATGCTCACAAGGGTTTTATTATATAATAACAAGTGATAAAATGGTTGTCACATTTAATTCTGAACAGATTCACACAATTAGTGGAATGGCATATAGCACATGTACATGCCTTAAGTCTTTCCAGGCCACAAGTTCACTTGTCCAGGCGTTTTATCCAAATGTGCACTTGATGAGTCTGACTTATACAGAGTTCCTTTTGTTTATAGAGCATCACAAACAAGCTGAAGTCATTTTATTAAATCTTTTATTATTGGTATAAACACTGCACTACATCATACAAGTTTCTCAGGAGCTCTCAGCTAATTTTAGTAATGAATAAATCATCAATTGTTAACTAGTCTAGCCTTTAATCAATTAATTGATGTGGTTGCTTGAAATATTCAGCGCTACTTTTTAGACGCAGACACTACAGTAAACACACAGGACGGACGTGTTTACTGTAGTGTCTGCATCTAAAAAGTAGTGCTGAATATTTCAAGCAACATGTGTGACCGACTGGCCCAGCAACGTGTTTTGTTAATTGATCTGGTGTTCTATCAATTAGCTGATCAGTCAAGATTTCTTTATGGAAGCATTAAAAAGCACTGATACAGTTTCCCATACATACTTTAATGCTTGAAAGGAGGAACAACAGAAAAGAAAGGAGTCTACTTTTGATGAATAATAATTTCTAAACTGTCAGACTCAACATAATTAGCCCTGGTGACTGGTGAACAAATAAACAAGGTATGTCACAAGTGAAACACAGCAATGTTTATGGACTTCTCACCAAGCCTGGGAACTGAAAACAAGCATGGCACGTAGCTCACCCAGTTGTGACTCTGTCTGGAAAGTATGGAATGCCTGTACAGTGCAAAAGTGGCTGAAATTTTAAACAGAGGGTCATGCACCTTGCCTTTTGAGAGAGTTCATTTGGAAAGGGTAAAAGTCACACACAAACATGTGCATGCCCTGCCTAAGAGGTGCTCCTTGCAGTGTCACTGATCCTGCAATGTCAGCTCTTCATCCGATGTGACATTAGCAATGCTACTCCTGGAAATACGTTGCAAAATACGAGAAAAAAAGAGGTGGCGCTGATCATGTGAAAACAACGCGCTCCCTTGCTACTGGTAGTTGGGAGAATGCAGAAGAGGCTCTGTCACCTGTGGACACTAGCCGAGGCAAAGAGAGCGAGTGCTACTTTGGCAGTGAAGCTTGCCTCCTGGAGGTATATCAACAGGACAGTTAAATTTTTTTAACTTGTCTAATAATAAACCAAATTGAAAACTTCTGTCACTAAAGCCCTCTGTGGACAGCACCTTACAACAAGATTTGCAATGGAACCTCTAGGAGGGCCTTTTAAACAAGAAATAACACGGCCGTGAGTGAAGCAAACAAAAATTAGCAATACCGAACCGGGGATAAGGAAATTACTGGTTCAAAATTTTAATCAACATGCTCCCTTCTACGAAGTGAAGGAATGTCAGTGAACCAGGATAACTTGAGCGACAAGACACCATGAGTGGCTACACAACCAGCGTATGAGAATAGCCATTGGAATGCTGCATATGTTGAATATGTGCCCAAACACGCCACATCTTTTGTGGTCTAGGATAAGTGCTGCGATTTACAACTTAGTTTTTAGGTTCTTGTAATATACACTTTATTTGGCGTGTATATTGTACCAGCACAATTACGGCAAAGTAACTGTACAATACTATGCAGCATATATAAAGCAAAAGGAGTATCACACCAACATGTGATTTCTGCATCAGAGTGTGCAGCAGGTTTTAGTGCTCCCAGTTTGTAGGCACTGTTACAGTAGCCCAACAGAACAAGTGCACCGATCAAAAACTAACTACCAATAACCAACCCTTCTTGGCCCAGACATTGTGTTGCTGAAGTCACATGTTGGGCCAAACTTTGAGGAAAAAAGCAAAGGAAGTGGCATCTTTCCAGAGTTCATTTGCCAAAGGTACCTTATATGGTGATTATTTCAAATATAATGTTTTTCTTGTTGCTCTAGTATAACTGCTGGCGTTTTAAAATCCAAAAACCACAAAAGATTATAGTGCTCATTGCAGTGGAGGCTCTGGATTAACCTTGACTACCTGGAGTTCCTTAACAAACATCTAAATCAAATACATCGGTCCCCTAAATCTCAATGCCTTTGAATCTTTTTTTAATTAGTGCATCAGTTTATGAATGTACAGCATGATGACAAACCTACTTTTTGTGCTTTCTGTAGCGTCATTTGGATTATTTTGCTCAGTATGAATTCTGACATCACATAGAATGACTTCACAAACAGGGGTGACGAAGAGTTTTGGACACACAAAGCATGAGGCTTGCACAATTGTTTATGAAAGCTGTGCTCAACTTGACATTGACAAAACTTTCACACAGAAGTATTCAGTTCTCTGATGGCTATTCCCCTTTCTATATTTCTTGAGTGGCCCTAGTCATGTGTCAGTGATTTTGTTAAACATTGTCATCAGTCAAATCTAGGCATATGTTTTCTCATTAGGTCAAAAACATATTGAACTATTTGCTGGTAATTACTCAGTTGAGTTAGCATAACATTTTTTGGTGGTCAGTGATGGCCTCTAAGCACTTGTTACTACTGTCGATGGTGTTTGTGGCATAAGTAGTAAAAAAGCACAACAATAATTAAAAGGAAATGTTCCTTTACACCACAGAGCTGTATGTCTTGAAAAACAGTGTGTGCATAGGCTCAATTCAGCATGTCTGTGAGATATCTACACTTGTTCCCATAGAAGAAAAATTCAAGGCACACTAAAATTCGTTGTTTTTGGGATATAGTCAGCTATGTCAAAGATTTTCTTGCTACTTCACAGAACAACATTGACAGCCACAATCGGTGCAGAAAATTCAGCACTGATGCCGTCAAGAATATGACCGGAGCTAGCTGTAGTAACAAGAAAAAAAGTATTCACAAAGGGACACAGAACATATACAGGATGACAAAAAGTGGTACCAAACAAAATTTCACATACATGAGGCAAATGGGAGAGGTCCATAGAGCATAGAAGCATACGATGTTGTTGGAAAGCACACAGACACATAAACTGCAAACAGTGTGAATGCAGCTATGTATTCACAGTGCAAACAGTTTGAATCTGTCCAGAATATAGTTCAGCATGCATAATTTATAGAAACTGTGGTAAAATGTCAAGTGAAATATGAGATGCTTTCACCATCTATGAAAGCAACAAAATGTGCATGATGGCTTCATCAATTATAAAGACAAAGACAGCATACTAGGGCGAGAGGAATGTGCCATGTGCCCACGTAGTATCAGATTTCATTGCTTGTTTCACCTTTTGTTTCCTCTACTCCATATATATATATATATATATATATATATATATATATATATACAAACACACATAACTTATAATAAATGAAAATTTTTTTGTTCAGCAATTTGCTAATAACTGGCTATTTCTTTTTCCTTCACTGTTCAATATGTCTTCCTACTTCTTTGAAAACTTTGAAAACTTGATTCATTCCAACATTCCATCATTTGGGATGCTGAGGGCCGGGGTCAAAAAGCCCGACCCTCAGCATCCCAAATCACTAGGTTGTGGTCCTAGTCAGCACGGCCTTGACTAGGACCACAACCCCATACAAAATGGGAAATAGTATGTGAGAGGTATGTGAGCCAACTAACTCAAGTAGAGAAACATATTGTATCCATATTGTATCCCTGTTACACAAGTGCCTTAAAACAGATGCTCAAAGTCTACACACACTCTCGTACTAGAGAATGCATAGACGTGAGCCTCATGTGTCTGTATACCTAAAACACAAGTAAGTGAGCATCGCAAAGCATCTTGCAGTTCAGTACCTATGCACTATCATGACAATTTAAATGCAATTACACACCCTTTTTTCTTCTTCTTGGAACGATCCTTGTCCTTCTTTTGTGCAGAAGAACAGCTGCTACCCATAGCTCTTGTTCTCTCTTCACAGACTTCAAAAAGCAAAAGGTGCAATTCTGGAAACATTAAAATTCCCTGCTTTATAATCAGTTATTCACACGTAAGGGCTGCTCAGAAAAAACAACAAAATAACTACTATAATGAGAAACACAATGAAATACCAGCACAGCAAAAGACAAAAATTGTGAGCTTTTCACAATTTTCACAAGAAAGCAAGTAAACAAGAACTTTCTACGGAAAGAGAGCTACACAAAATATCATCCAAATAAAAGATACATTAGGAGATTATAATGGCACATTAAAACATCATCAGTTTCATTCAGCATTCTTGTAATCCTAGGCTGCTGGTATTCACAATTGCTCTGCCCTTGGCAGTGCTGATATGGCAACCCAGTGGAATAGATTGAAAAAAAAATAATAATAATAGAGAAAACCATATACAGATGAAAAGAATACTCCCAATCCTGATTACCCTGGTCCTGATGTTATCCTTATGAGGCGCAATAAAAGATTTACTTTCACCTGGTCCTTGACACATGAATGCTACTGGCATTCAAATGTCCCCCTCCCCTCCCCCTATATCTCCCCTTAAAAAATAAAGAAAGGCATGTAAAATTCAAAATTTCCATATGTAAACTGCATAGCCTCTGCTACTTGCCAAGAATCTGCAAGCCAAATTATTTAACTCTTCATTTCTGTTAGACTAGAAGAAAGCAATACATTGGAATCTACAGAGAGAAACACCAGTGCAGGATATGTGTTCCAAACGATTCTCCTCTCTGATTGCTGTGCCGGTTCCAGAGTTCCTAAGTAAATGAATGGAGCAGCTAATTTCTACACAATATTTTGAACTCGTTTAACGATGGTGCCTCAGCTTTAGACAGCCTATACATTCTTTGCAATGCGCATCAGATAGGGCAACTCATCAGCTGTTTCTGATTTACAAGCTGATCAGCTGACTGGACATCCAGTGATACACATCACTGCATGTATGAAATAAGGTAACAAGTCTCTCTTGTTTAAGCAGAAGCTTGGTTTAAGCTATAAGGTGCGTTTCACTTCAGGAAAAGTAAACAGTGCAAGAGAGATATAGAGGAATACATATATGACAGGACAGCTGCCAAATTGAAACTGAAGTTCATTAAGAAGAAAAAAAAAACATTAACATGCACAAAATAATAGATTGAGCATGCACACACTACAAAACTTCATTTGTGATTCTTACGAAAAAAATGTGCTTTCTGGTGGCAACACTCATCAGTGTTGTCATTAGTTTTACCAATAACAAATTCTACATCACTACTTAGATCTAGCATTTTTTTTTTTTAGAGACTTAGTGTTATGAACACTCTCTGACTTTAATTCACAAATAGGTCCGGCGATTGTGTCGGGGTAGGGCCACAAGCACCCCAGCCTAGGTGACGGCCTCGAGCCCTTGGACACGGGCGGCTTCCTCGGCGTGCCGGACGGCCCAGAGTTGATCGGCGAGGTTTTGGCTGAGCAGGCACACCTCCCATCGCGCCCCGCGGTCACAGACTGCCATGCCTACCCCGTTCCTAATGAGGGGATCCTGCTGTGCGTTCCCTGATGTTATCCTGATTAGGTGCAATAAAACTCCAGCGTTTTTTTCACCATGTTCTGATATCGATGTTTTCTGATAGTACTGATAGCCCTGTAGCAGCCAGGGTGGTTCAGTTTGCTCAGAAACGCACCAATAATTTTAGATAACCGACTGAAAGGCGCGTTCAAATTGAAACTGAACTTCACGCAGCATATGCGATGACGTCACAGCCTCCCCGCCATCAGAAATATGGAGCTGGCGCCAGAAAAATGACAGTGGCGAGGTCGTTCGATGATGTATTGAGCTATGCCAGCTTTCCTAAACTGGACAGCGATGATTTGAGCACTGAGGTATTGCCGTTTTGCTTTTGAAGGCCCGCAGGCTCGGGTAGGCAGCATTGAAGATGATGACGTCAAAAACACGGTGGCCCACAAGGGAATCTGCTATAAAGTTTTAAAATTCATTTCCAGGGAAACTAAACGATTTGCAACAGCCTAATTGGGCATATATTATTACAGTACCGAGAATACATACTGAAAATATCATTAGGATCAGTGGGCACTGAAAAATCGCCGGAGTTGCCTTTTAAGTTAGATTTGATGTCTATCTGATATGTGGTTATGTACCATTTCTGTGAATGAAGGAGTATGCTGGGCATTTTTCTTTATTCATACAGTTACACACACTAGAGAGACTGCTGGGAACAGAAAAAACTAAATTCACTACATGGAGTCACACTGTTGGAGGGAAAGGGGGGGGTTGGAGATTGTAAACTCCTCTGCCTTCCTCCCTCTCTCTCTCTCTCTCTCTCTCTCTCTCTCACACACACACACACACACACACACACACACACACACACACACACACACACACACACACACACACACACCACACATATTCCCCTCTGTCATTTGCACAGGTAGTCTAAAGTATACCTTCAAGGGCTCCATTGACGCCATCATTGCTATTCAGAAGGTGCGAGACATACCGGAAACGTAGTATAGCATGTTCCCCTCTGATAATTTGGGATATACTCAGGTGCAGAGTTTTGTACTAACAGCTTCGCATGACATAATACAAGACGGCATGTCTGCACCCTTATTTGCTACATGGGGTGACAAAATTGTCTATTTAATTTATCATTTAGATGCTATGTGCACTGCCCCTGAGATGGCTTCTACTCCCTGTAAAGCCCAGTCAAACACATTGGGTAAAATGCTGAAGAAATAAACATAATCATCATCCTGTAGTTATTATGTATTATTATTATTATTATTTGGCTTTTTATTTGCTCCTGGATTCTGAGAGCTGAAGCAAAGAAACTGCGCAATGCAAAAGGTGCCTGTCCACTCCCACTCATTCCACTCCCCCCCCCCCGTTTTTCTCACCCACTGCTTCTGGGAAATCCTGGGCGTGCTACTAACTTTATGTCTGCTGGCTACTCTCTTCAAATTATGGGTCAACTTGAGTGTACATGGAGGTACATTTGCTAGTACTTTCTTTTATGACTTGTTCAGTTGTATAAATACTTAGTTTTCTGTAGCGGTGCCTCAAAAACAGAAATTATAAGAATATACTGATCATCCAGGTTCTAACAATAACAAATACTTTTCTTTAATGAACTTGGTAGCTGGTACCCGGTCTATCATACTTGTTGTTCCTGAAATGTTCTTTTTTAACCAAGTGGTGTATGCACAACCTTTCCAACCATGAGTGGCGCTGCCCAACACTCCCAGGATAATACGTACATAAATACACAATGAAGTGGACAGGAAGACGAGCGCCTTCGTAGCTCAGTTGGTAGAGCATCGGAGGCGACATCCGAAGGTCGTGGGTTCGGTTCCCACCGAAGGCAGGCTTGTCTTTTCGTCCACTTTAATTCCTTTCTACTTTCTCCACAATTACAATACCACAAGTAACTCCCCGATGCTTTCCTTGGCTTCATTGTCTGTTTGCTCATTAAGTTGTTTCTAACAAATAAAGAACGAGCCCTTGACCCCTTCCCTTTCGTTATCTGTTGAAAAAACAAAGAAAACACAGCTATTTTTCTAGATTTACTCTGTAAAAAAAAGGGGGGGAGGGCATCAATATTCAGAGAAGTACTTCTTGAAGGGCTAGTTGGTGAAACATTTCTACGCCTTTCTTGCACCTTTCTTGCACAAACATCAATATTCAGTAGCAGTTCTCCTGAAATATTCGAACCTGATTAAGAAATTTCCCTGCTAGAATGTAGAAAAGCCTAATTTGTTTCATTTATGCAGAAATGCACCTTGTCTGATAACTGTATTAACACAATAAGCTTAGTAAAGGACAAGAAAAGCCAAGGCTCCTTTCCCCTTCAATGCTAGCAGTGCTGTAGCTTGATTTATCATGAAGATTCCTGTTTCTTCTTTTGTTTTTTTTTTTCTTTCATGCAATGTGCTAGACAGTGTGCTACTGGGCCATTTATACATTCTACAAGTCCACTGTCTTGCAATCTGAAGTACAAGAAAACTTTTGCAGGACAGCAGACCTTCATATTCATGCGAATCAAACTTTCTTCCAATTTCATGCAGGCGTAATTGTCTCTAGTTCCAACAGCACCACTGCTGTTGCCAAAATTGACTGCTTTGTATGGCAAATAATAACAGATTTTAGTGATACATAGACATACACCATCCTACATCTTGTAAAAATTTCATGCATCTTGTAAAAATTTTCACAGGGCCCCACAATATTAATCAGTACCAGTCCTTCCAGGAATAGAACAGTTTACTTGAAATGGTAAAGTTTGTTTATGTAATTACTAGGATGGCTAAGTGATTTATTTACATTTCAATTAATCCAGTGATGTTACATTCATGATTAAGTTCTTTTCCTTTCAATTAATTCCAAATGGCAGCAAAACAGAGTTACACAGCAAAGAATATTACGAATTGGTCACCTATATATGGACTCATCATCATCATCAGCAGCAGCAGCCTATTGTTAAGTCTACTGCAGGACGAAGGTGTCTCCCAACGATTTCCAATTTGCCCTATCCTGAGCGAGTTGGTTCCACTTTATGCCCGTGAACTTCTTAATTTCATCGTTCCATCTAATCTTTTGTTTGCCTCTGTCACGTTTTCTTTGTCTTGGTATCCATTCTGTTGCTCTTACTGCCCATCTGTTATCTGTCCTCCGAATGATATGCCCTGCCCAGGTCCACTTTTTTTCCTTTAATTGATATAAGAATATCGGCTACTCCTGTCCATTCTCTGATCCACTCCGCTCGTTTTTTATCTCTTAGCGTTACACCTATCATTTTTCTCTTCATTGCACGCTGTGTGCGCCTTAATTTAAGCTCTACATTTTTAGTTAACCTCCATGTTTCTGCACCATACAATAGTACTGGGAGAATGCAGTGATTAAATACTTTTCGCTTTAGTAACAGTGGCAAGTTTCCAGTCATGATTTGGGAATGTCTCTTGAATGCGCTCCATCCCATTCTTATTCTACGGAGGATTTCCTTTTCATGGTTAGGCATCCCTGTTAAGAATTGTCCCAGATATACATATTCGTTCACACATTCTAAGGGTTCATAGTTAATTTTAAAATCCTGTTCCTCAGCTAGACTGTTGAGCGTAATTTTGGCCTTTTGCCTATTCATTTTTAGTCCTATTTTAAGACTTTCCTGGTTTAGGTCCTCAATCATGTTTTGTAATTCGTCACCCTTAATTGGTAAAGAGCACAACATCATCTGCAAACCATAAATTGCTGAGATAGTCTCAGTCTATTCTAATTCCCTTTTCTGTCCAGTTTACATGTTTGAACACTTCTTCTATGCATGCAGTGAATAACATCGGGCATATTGTATCTCCTTGTCTGACTACTCTCTTGATCGAAATTTTTCTGCTCTTTTCATGTACGAGTAGTGTGGCTGTGCAATCTTTGTAGATGTTACTTATGGTTTGCATGTATACGTCAGGTACACCTTGTCGACGTAAAGCTTCTAGATCTGCTTGTATTTCTATGGAATTAAATGATTTCTCGCAGTCTATAAAGGCCATATAAAGAGGTTTGTTATATTCAGCGAACTTCTCAATTATTAGATTGAAAGCATGGTTGTGGTCCATTGCTGAGTAACCTTTCCTAAAACCAGCTTGTTCTCTTGGTCGGTTGAAGTCGAGTGTTTCTCTTATCCTAGCTGAAATTACTTTCACAAATAGCTTGTGTATTACTGGGAGTAGACTAATCGGTATGTAATTCTTTAACTCCTTTACGTCACCTTTCTTGTTTATTAGGATTATATTAGCATTTTTCCAGCTGAGTGGTATACTAGATGTCTTGATACATTTCATGAAGAGCGACGCAAGTTTTTCAAATATGATGTCTCCTCCGTCTTTGATCAAGTCAGCTGTCATGCCATCTTCACCTGCTCCTTTACCGCGGGACATCGCTTTGATGGCTTTTCTGACTTTGTCAGTGGTTATACATCAAGGAATCTCAGTGTTCTCCTCTGATTTGATTTCCACTCTTCATTATTTGAAGTGACAGAGTGTAAATTTGCACAAAAAGCAATTGCAAGTATTATTTGGGTTATAAGTGTACCGGTGTAGTAATTAACTAGTAATTAAATTGCTAAACTATCCACAACTCATATAAGTGCTATAGCAATTCCTGTTAAAAAATGTCAATTGATCCAACTGCCATTATGAACGGGTCTCAAATGAATGAACTGGACACCAGTTGGAACCTTACATTTCAATGGAATAGTCCTATCAAACTTGACAATTCGAAATGGTAATGTTAATTTGTGCGTAATTTTCAATGACCCCCTGCCCCCCCCCCCCCCCCTCGGTTCCGGGGTCCCTGGATATTAATTGGTTTGTGGGGTTTAACGACCCAAAACCAGCTATGATTATAACAAACGCCGTGTGAAGGGCTCCGGAAATTTCGACCACCTTGGGTTCTTTAACGTGCACTGACATCGCACAGTACATGGGCCTCAACATTTCGCCTCCATCGAAATGCAGCCGCCGCGGCCGGGATTCGATCCCGCGGCCTTCGGATCAGCAGCAGAGTGCCAAAGCCAGTGGAGCACCGAGGCGAGGCCATTACGATAGTGCTAACGTCTTACCATCGATAGCAAAGAACAGAAAAGAAAAATTAGGGGGGTGTGCGTAGGATGGAATTAACAGTCAAGCACAGAGGCTGGTGCACGAAAACACACCCGTGACTACTCCGTTCGTGCCATAGCAGTCATTCTCTGCCACAGCAAAGCTTTCGGAGTGCTGCCGGCGTGGCGCGCGCGTTGACAGCATTTCGTTGTAGGCGCTACTTATTTCTTCGAAGGTCAAATAAGTCGACACGCATCGTTCGATCTTCTAGCATGAATTTGCACCAACTTGCCCAACTTGATGCTTTGACAAATGTATGCAGGCGGTTGTTCATATCACATAAACGAGCCTGGAACATTTAAAACTGCCTTCACGGGGATCGCAAGCATGAAGACTGCTTACAGAGAACTAAAAAATTTCGATCAGGTCTTATTAAACCAATTTTTTATTATTATTCCAGTTGCACGCATGGGTACCCCCGCCGGCTGTTCTCTGCTACCCTTCGGTGTCGGAAGCAACGCGCGATAACTGATTTTAGACAGCTGGACGTAGCTTACTAGCACCTACAACATTTTACGTCGACTAAATAATGGAAATTTATGACGGTATTTTAATTCCTTCATTTTTCCGAAAACACGGCACACATGTAAACAGGCCACAGAATCACACACACACGCAAACACCACACACAAAATAGGCGTCTCCTTCATTTTTGTCAACAGTGGTTTCTATTGGTGGTTAAAAGTCACGTGATTCTGCGCAGGCCAGCATGCAGCCACTTACATATAAGCACACGGGCTGACGCTCAAGGAGTATTTTGGGAATTATGTCGAACATCGCTAGATGCGCGAGGATGAGAAAAAGACAACATACAGTGCGGATAACTTGAATCAATCACTTGCCGTCACCTGGCTGACGCCATGTATGCTTTACCAGCAAACATGCAATGTATGAGGTATGCTGAAGTACGTGCGCACTACGGCGACATGCAACAGCCGCATGTTTGGTTGTAGGAATAAAGGCCCTCAACGCAGCACCTTTATATACGCTTGCGTTTTCGGCGTAAGAACTTGCGACATGCAGTTTGTCCTGCAGCCACATATTGCTTGCATACTTTAAAATAACACATAAGCAGACATCCAGCAGCGCATGTAAGGTGGAGGCATCCGGTTTCACGCGCGCCTAATGTGGCCCTTTTCCAGAGGTCACACACTCGTCAAGGTACAGCTCGGTGCACCGAAAAATCAAACACTAGGCTCTGGTGACATCGCACGGTTGAGTTTTGCAAAATATTTAGAAGTTGGTCAAATTAGAGACGACTCTGCAGCATAGATCATGGTCAGTCAACGCACTCACACATTTCCAGGTATCCCCGGCAAAACCAAGTCGCTGCGATTCGTCGACACTGTTAAAATTCTTCCAACAGCCACCACTTGCAGAACCACCAAGCCTGTGGAGAAACAGGGCGTTGAGATCACCGACTGCATGTCAGACGAAACTCGAAGGTCGACAGTGCAATGGAAGGGAACAAGGAAGGTCTCGATGCGAGAACGGCTCGCGAACGCCAAACGCTCGCCATTTTGGCCAGGGCGACTGGATGGATACGGTCATGCGCAGTATTGATCATCCGCGGATGCTGCATGGGCTGCATGGCAGAGCGACGAGGACGAATCATATGATGCGGTGTCTGCTAAACGGAACGTAGATTTGTAAGAAACACGCGGAGCTTAGTAATAACAACGTGTAAAGAATAACATCCGCAGGCTTGAGGAAAAAAACGACAGCACTGAAAGTGCGCTGCGGCTTTACGGGGTCTGTTTCGATACATCGCCGAAAATGAACGATAGAACCAGAGGCGGCCAAGGGTCGAGGCACTGTAAGAAAAATTCTGAAAAAAACGCTGGAAAGGATAGCTTTATGGTCAAAAACAACGAAGCACAGCATGAGCTTTGAAACTAAAAGGCAGACGATATGTACTTCTTAGTGAAATCAGAATAACTTTCTCCGACTTTATTCAAACAGTATTTGCAGTAGCGGCGTTCACTTATGTGCAGTGTGTGCCGCGTTCGATCGTGCTGTTCGCGAGTCGCTGACCTTACAAGCTTCATTGCCGACTCTTTTGCGCTGCTACACGCAAAGGATGATCGGAATGGCAAAATGAAGTACAGCTCCTCGATGCCAACAACGGAGAGTCCTTGTGCGGCGCAGTAAATACCCTGAACAATTCTTGTGACTGCAGCTGCACGGAAGTAACACACACCGAGACTGTGACTACTGACGCCATGTGACTGTGGTGCACTGTGACTACTGATGCCATGGTGCATCTGCCTAGCACCAAACACCATGGAAGGCACCATGCTGACAGAGCAGACAGCATGACAAAGACGCTCTCTCCCATTCCTAAACTTTTTTTACACGACTACTGTGTACACACATTACGTAACCTACGGAGTGCTTTGATATGATAACATAAAATGGCAAAACTGCAACCATGTGGTGCAGGTTAAGAGTATTCCAGCGTTATTTTAAGTGAGCTAAAACTTTTATAAAAATTCTAGTATACAGCGTACATTTTAAATGCACAAGCGGAAACTTTTTCAACTAGTCCACATCCACACGACCTCTTCCCGTTAACAAACTTAAGGTGCTTCTCACTAGATGGCACAATGGATCTACAAGCGGCTCTCTTTTCGAGGTAACATAACATAGCGTTAATATCTTTTTTTCTCGACTTGTGTTACAGTCATCTGATGCAGTTAATTTCTTGACAACGTTAACCATGTGCCGAGCCAATTTCTGTGACATTTCACCTTCATCTTGACGCTAAGTGCCGCTCAAAACGGACTGCTCATTGCCGCTCGTACACTTGCACATTGACCGGCGCCATGTTGCTACGGCACTACAGTGCTCGTCTGCGCTGGTTCGGCCAAAAGCTGTTAGGCTTACCGTGTAGTGCGCAGGTGTTTGCGGCGCCGGTGACGCTTCCGTAGCAGTGAAAGAAGATCGGATGATCGCCACCGTCAAGCCCGAATTTCTCCTCCACTGTAACGTCTAAAGGTTGTTGCGTATTATTTTTTTATTTATTTTTGTTTGGTACCAAATGTCTTGAATCGGACGTGGGCGGATGCATTTTGCGGCGGAAACGCGTTTTCCTTCTGATTTCGGAACTAGGTGTGCCACCTTACCGGTATTCTAAGCTGCGTTCAGTATGTTGAATATGCGTTATATAGCCCAGTACAAATTGACGACTAGTCATACGAATTATTTTTGGGGGGCTCGGCAAGTACCAGCGTTATGGTGCGCATATCCTTTAGTTGGAAGTGCCCTGCCGCCATCTAAATTTTTTTTTTTTTTCAGACTATCTACACAGTGCTCTCTTACATCTTGGTAGTGGGTATCTGATCTTCACCTGTCGCTCGCGGAGCCTCCTTGTACACTGTAATTGCATCGTTGATCGGTGATAAGAAAGCGCACACCATATCGTCACTGTCGTAACTCCGTAAGCCCATGGAAGAGTATTATGAATGTTAAGCAGTTTATAAAGCAATGCGAAACTTATAATCGGAACGACCAGGATTTTCGGCGTGCAGCTGCTGACTTTTACGTTACTCGGCATGCAGTGGTGGTTCCCGTCGCCTCCTACGTTTTTCGTCTAAGTGCGATCTCCCGCGGGCGCTCTTCATTACGTTGACTTGTCGTTCGAGATTCCTATCTTACTCATTTTGGCCTTTTCCGTTGAGCGTTAGTTCATCCATTCATGTGTTGAAGTGTTTCCTTTTGTCAGCTGTGAGAAGTATCCTTATTAACGTGCTGGTTGGGACTGCTAGTTTTTGTGCTCTACAACCTGTTTTATGTTGTGTTGTCTACACTTAAACTTTACGCGATGATAAGGAACAACTCAAGAACAACTTTTTGCGTATGCTTTTGATTTGTGTGCATGTGTGTGTGTGTGGGGGGGGGGTGCTTATCCATTCATGACCAGACAAGTATGTAACGCGTTTCTGGCGACGTGGGCACACAAAACCTTGTTTTAAAAAATGTTTTTTCTTATACTGCCCGCTGGTTTGTGTTGCTATTCCGGCTGGGAAAAATGTGCTGCAGTTACCTCTCCTATGGCATTCGTATGTCTTATGTCTTTTAAGATGTTTAAATTGTGCTTATAATCATATTAATAGTAATGTGCAACTCTTTTTTTTTAATGTGGACAGCTTGTAAATGTCTGCTTTGGCCCACTAGAAGAAATGGGTTTTGACGTCATGTGAAGACATACTGTAAGCACTATTGTTGCTTATAGTGCTGGCAGTTGTTGGTATGCCAAATTTTGTGACAACTCGTATGGTGACATTTAAAAATGAAATTTTCATTACGTCTGCCTTGGAGTTATTTTGCATATACTGATGCATGCATTGTGCCACATTTCACCCAATAGCTTTGCTCTGCATGTGGTACCCCATTAGCATTCATCTGCTGTGGGTGGCATCTGTCATAACCAAACTATGACCTTGGGTTGTTTAGCTCCATAAATTAGTCTAACTTTTGGGACATGTGAATATTGTGCACGAGTATGTTTTACTCACACATTTCTTTCCCTACAACTCGAGAACCTAGTTGGTGCTTGATGAACAAATATAGAGTGCATGCAAAAAGACTGGACACACAAGGCAATGATAGACACAGGACAGATGCCTGGCCTATGTATATCCTTGCCTTGTTTGTCTAGTCTTTTTTTGTGATCCAAATATTTTGGAATTGAATGTTACGAAACAAAAAGCTGTATGCACTGGCTGTCTGGAAGTGACAGTGTGGAGTTATGTGCTTCTAAGGCTCATATTTCTAGCAGTTTTATGTAGGAAAGCGTTATTAAGTACAGTCTGGGGTTTCACACTTAAGGGAAATCTCAGAGCGCGCGGCATCGCGATGCGGCCATGATGCGGCGAGCACTGGAGTCGGCCAGCAGCGGCTGCTCGCGCAGGCGCAGATGCGCGATGTTTTGCAGCCTTTAACTGCATCGTCTGCTATGACAGCGCGTGCAGGCTGTATTGTCGGGAAACGTGCTACTGTATGTGGCATCGTGCTGATTTCATCATTAACGTGAGAAGTCAGCCAATATTCTTCACTAAAGGTTGTGCGGCGCCATACTTTTGGGCCTGCATTAGCAAGAAAGGAGCTCTGCAAACCTAATTTGACAGCACACTTGCTTTGTGTTGCCGGAGGGCCGGGGTACTGAGCGGGTGCACGTACGCTTTGTCACCGCGCCTGCTACCGTAATGCGCAGCGACAATAAGCGCTACAATATGTGCAGGCCGTGCTCGGTCTTTTCTTGACGGGAAATGAAAAGAAAGCATTCCACAGTAATAACTTTGCAGGTCGATCACGATCAAATGGATCGGAATAAAGTAACACTTTAGGTGACGAAATTGAAAGGGGAGCAGCTCTTCTCTACAACATTGCAGTGACACGAGACAGGCGCTCTCCATCAGCACGAAATGTACGCATCGCACTTCCAACTTCGCTTATTCATGTCGTGTCATGCCCCCAGCAGCAGCCACGAGAGTGCTCATTCTTAACGGAAGGAAGCAAGGCGTAAAGCGACTGAGTCAGCAATGTGTCCTGTCGGAGTGTGGCCCACTCGTTGACGATGTTGGGCTTATTGGTGATTCGGCACTCTTTATACCTCGTGAGATAAAAAGGATAAAATGATATTGAAAAGACAAAATGCAATAGCACCGCGTTCCTTCGTCCATTCGCGAGGCTAAAACCACACGACTATCTGTAGATATGAGGTTCAAGGATGCTTTGAGTAAAACTGGCGCAGTGTTTATTGTCCTGCGCATTACGTTAGCAGACGCGGTGACGAATAATATGTGCACCCACTCAGTACCCGGCCCTCCGGCAGCACAAAGCAAGTGTGTTGTCAAATTAGGTTTGCAGAGCTCCTTTCTTGCCAATGCAGGCCCAAAAGTATGGCGCCGCACAACCTTTAGTGAAGAATATTGACTGACTTCTCACATTAACGATGAAATCAGCGCGATGCCGCACACAGTAGCACGCTTACCGATAATACAGCCAGCACGCACTGTCATAGCAGACGATGCGGTTAAAGGCTGCAAACATCGCGCATCTGCGCCTGCGCGAGCAGCCGCTCCTAGCCGACTCCAGCGTTCGCCGCATCATGGCCGCATCGCGTTGCAAGGCGCTCCGAGATTTCCCCTAAGTGTGAAACAGACTGTACATCAATTAAGATGAAATGTTAGAGTGTAGACACTGAAATCTTGTATGATGTTAAAAGGTTGGTTATTAGGGAGCATTGTAATTGCCATAATGTATGCAATTCTGCTACCAATAATTTAATATTGCACTATTTATATGGCACAGTTCAGTTTTGGAAATATAAAAAAAAAAAAAAGTGGGAATCTTGGGAGCAACAACAAAGAGAGTATCGAGTGACTTTTATATACTACCAAAGCAGTGATGGCAGCAACCCGATGTGTAGTGTGCTCCGTATTGCATGTGCATCCACATGTCCATGTTTTACAGTATGTCATCATTATCACTAGAAACATTTACGTTGTCACGCTTTGTCTCTGATGTGACATTTAGGTGATGGCTGTCGCAGTAAGCCTGGAAAAGGGATCCACACTTCATTTTTAGACTTTCAACATTCAAATAACTCTTACCAAACCTTTAAACTACCCATAGCACCCAGAAATTAACCATACTTATTTGTGTTGATTGAGTTCTTATGGGAGAGAAAGGAATTTTTTGTATGTCAGTGCATCAATTTTTTTTCTGCAGTATAATACGTTTCATTTAGAGCATTGTTTGCCGGAAAAGTCAGGTTTGTTCAACTTGGTTTGAAACGGCCTGAACACAGAACAATCAGGAGCATCATACATTTCCCTGAGGGGCATGCCCCATTGTACTCCTGCGTTACAGTGTAGCTAATTATTTGAGAAGTTTAATTGTCAAAGTACTGGATCAAATAAGTGAAATCAGTGCATTTGGATTTGAGGCCTGAAACATCCACATTTTCTTAGTCACTGTCGTTCAAATACGGATGCAGTGATGGGCTTTAGAACTGTTTTTTTTTTTTTTTGCCTTAAACATGCTTGTCATTTTTTCTGCAGTGTTGTCTTGAATAGACTGATGAATCATGACTGCCAGGTGTGCTAAGCACACCCTTGAAGGCCAACTCCGGCGAATTATTTACCATGTCGAGGTAATGGCGACTCTATAATTCTGAGAAGCTCCTTTCATGCTCCTGATAGTAGAAATGCTCGGTAAATGTGAAAATAATTTTCCATAAGCAGAAATGCACAAAACCAAATTTGAAATCTGACCGAGCAGTGCTGTTATTTTGTTACGTCAAATGAGTCAATCCGCATTTCACACAGTGCGACCGTGCATGTACCCTTCCAGTAAGGTCGTGAGTCACCTTGAAACGGACATGGCCTTCGAGACTTGTGCCATCATGTGGCATATGCATATCTCAAGGGCTTTGGTTGGTACCTGTGCGCTTCTATAATTTTGCCTATGATGACGTCCACACTCAATGCTCAATAATTGTGGAATATAGGTGGTCAGTTTTAGTTAATCAGTAAAAATTAATTTGTACTTAATCTGCACATCTCTCATGCCTGCGATTGTGTATAAATGATGGAATTGCACAAAGGAACGTATGTTGTGAATTTCATTAAGATCCATTGACCTTGAAAAATTACTGGATTTGACCTTTAAGAAACTGTGCACACTGATGGGGATTAGGAGGTGGTAAGAGTACAGGCTGAGGCAATATCGTTTGAAGATAATGTCTGAGATTACTGCTAAAGCAAAAGTGAGTGCCATATTTTGGCACGTTCTTTCATACCTATCTACATAAGCTTGTGTTTTATAGCATTTTAATACTGTAGGCACCGGGCGCAAGGTGAGTTTATACTGGTAGCGCCTCTTGCAGTGTTTCCGCGAAAGTAATGGCATGGGGCTGCCGGAGAGGGAGCAGACACTTCAGCAGACGCCAGCTGCAGGTCCGCACACTGGCTGCATTGCTTGGTGCTGTTACTTCGTTTGTCGGGCTCAGTTCTGGCGAAAATGCCTTGCGGAACCAAGTCTGAACAGACATATTGAATTTTTGGGTGCACGAATAGCTGTTCATACACTGCCAAAGCTGTGTTTGAATAGTTATTCTACACCCAAAGAGGCGTCCTGCTGTATCAGTTGAATTTGCCTGGAGTGCCTTTGGAATATAATTTTTTGTGAGCTCAAGATGCTTTCATATAGTAAAGCTTCCTGATCATCGCTGCGCTATCTATGCGAAAGTTTAAGATAGCATGTTTGAGATAGCGCATTTACGGTTTTTAAACGAGATTGTTCGATGCCATCTATTTTAGGCTGTGGTGAAAGTTGCAATTCTGCACAAGCGAACTATAGCGATTATTTATATTGCTGCAAAGTCCTATCTTTGAAGGCCAAATTCTGACCATTCAGCACGCCCGAGACCGGGCCTGCAGCCTAGACCTGTTGGTGTCATCGTGGGATTAGCCGGGTGTGCAAGTTGTTGCACTTTGCTGAACCCAGTAAAAGTTCATTCACTCGCAAGCTGGGTCAGATGTCTGGCGCAACACCCGTAGTACGCATTATTTCTAAATCAGGAGTTCTGATGTTTCTTTTCCTTATGGTATCGGTATCGGAAGGCTGAAGAAAAGGCATTCAACTTCAACTGGCACTCTCCCTCTTAGTGGCCCCCTGCACAAAACAGCTCATGAGGTACTGCTTACAGCAATCATCTGTGTGACCAAGTGACGTATGCAAACATGTACAGAAAACTGTTTTTATTTTACAATTTGATTTTCTTTTATTTATGAATGAACATGCACCTGGGGACATCAACAGGTACATATGCCCAGCTGAGGATATTCCCAAGGACGTGTGTAGTTCCTGCAGTGGTGGCATGTTTGTACGATTGCACCCGAGCAGTTTGATTTTTCACTACTTGCAGTCGTTTCATTGTGTTTAAAATAAAATAAACCAATATTCGATCAAGTTTAAGCTTATAATTGGTTTATATCTATCTGTTCTCTTGGGTGCTTATCTACAGTGTACAGTGTACGCGGTGTGACAGTGCGAATTCTGGGGAAATTTTGTCCAGAAGCGCAGTGCTACCACAGAAACACAAACATGCTTTATGAGCCCTCATGCATATTTTGCCAAGAACACTGTGTTGGCTTATTTTGTTCTTTCAAGTTGGCACAATCACAAGTGCACAACCGCATGGACTGTAGTGAACTGAGTGAGAATTGGCCTTGCATTTTTATTTCCGCTCCTGACAGCGATATAACTTCAACACAAATTTCAAGCAAGTGTGTGTCATCGCAATCAATTCAGTGCGAAGTACTTTTTCTTCGCAGCTCCCCAGCTCTGTTTACTGCTGGTACACAACTCAGTGTACTCAGCACTCACGGCAAATGCCACCGCAGTGGTATGTTAGCAATTGCCGTCAAAGCCGGCCTCGCACGTGCACCGGCCGCCTAGCGACTGTTTTCATGGTGTCAAGCTGTGCGAGATACACACAAATAAAATTTGAGTATTTGATAAAATGTGGTTAGGATACCAAAGTATAAAAAAAAAATGTGTGCAAAGTATATAGCAACATATGTGCAATCGGCGAAACAGCGAAAAAAAGAGGGATTTCTTTCTATTTTTTTATTTTTATGGGTACACCGAACAAAAAAATGGAATAAGAATAGAAACAATGGTACATCTAGCTCCACATTGCAGCTTGTCACGTTGAGCTTTGTCTATGTGATACACTTGCAACATAATTGGCACTCGTTTGCTTCTTTGTACTCCCTGATGTGAACGTGACCTGCCTTGTGTAAGCAGTTATTTTCGAGAGTAGATGCATGAAAACATGTTTTCTATTCAGTCAGGTCCTGGAAACCACAGTACAAAATTACTGGAAGCACAGTGGGCGCACTCCACGTACTCCGTTCCTTTGCCGCGTCATCTGCTACACATGCCAGTGCTTTCACTACCGCCGTCGGAGTGCTGTTCGCCAGATACACTGAACAGCAGCAAGTCAGCGGAATAGCCGCGGTTGCCCGAGGCGTTCGCGGCTATTTCGCTGTCGGCCACGGGCGCCTCACAGTGGCTGCCTGGAGCCTGTATTAACAGAATGTCAATTGATTCAGTGAGGTATTGCATTGGGTTTGGTGTGAGGCAAAAGCCGCCATATTTTTGGAGGGTCCATCAGGAATATCGAAACTAAATATTGTATGTAGCTACTAACTAAATATTGTATTGTAGCTTGCATAAATGATACATTTTAAGTTGGCAGAGATATTAATTTTCCAAATGTTGGCATGGTGTTTAAGTTTTGTAACTTTCAGCAAATATATTTATTCCAAGGTCAATAAATTGAGTGAATGCATGTGATGCCGCTTGTTTTCATGAGGTAAAGCACATATGCTACTTGTGAACATAGACTTTTGCACCTGTGCTGGACAACATGCACTTTTATGCTTGCCTGATCATTTGTTATTTTGGATTATAAAGCAGTTCAAGACCACTGTAGCTATTCTTTGTTTCAGTGTTGTCCTTTGATTACAGAAAGTCTCAAATAAGTACAGCAATTGTGGTTCCTAAAAAGTGATAAAAAGAGTGATTGCATGATGCAACAGAAATTTCCTTTTTCTTTTATATTTTTCTGATGCAAGTCTGCAATATAGAAAGCAACACAACGTTTTTTTACTGCTTTTTGCATCTGAATATCTAATCTCTTTTGCTCTGTTGCTCTGGCCACATTTATTGGTGGCCACACCATTTTCATCCTTTATGAACTACGACGTGCCAGACAGACTTGCCTCTCTGTTGTGTGTCTCCTTGTTTTTGCCAATATTGCTTTATAGTGTAATGACAGAACTGTGGACACAAAGTGCGAATTTGAATTCCCATGAAAATTTATCATGACTCTATTTCGCTTAAGTATGAAGAGTACTGTTACATACACTTCGTATGTATTTGACAGGCTGTTCATGATGTAATTTTTCCAGCAGTGGCAAAACGGCTATCTTTTCTGTCTTGCAATTACTGAAGCCAATAATTAACTTGAGTGTTTTTTTTTTTCGGTCGATTATTCAATTAATTTTAAAAATGACAATATGACTGTACATGAAATCAGAAATTAGTTTCATTATAATTGAGTGCCCACTAGGAAAGCCATATATTCCTTTTGGCTGTAAAAGGGCCCCTCGCTAGGCCTTATTGCAGATTTTGGTTGATCACTGGAAGTTGTAAAGGTGCTGTGTAGGGGGTCGTTTTACTGAAATAAGGCTTCGAATTGGCTCATTATAACGCACGAAGAAAAGGGGTATGGATCTAGTGGCCAGTTCTTTTTTTTTTTTAGACATAATCAGTGAAGCCAAAGAAAGCATAGGTGCCATTGTTTATAGTTCTATGTTGAAGCATAGTGATTACCACATAAAGGGAAACGAATTCGAGTAGAAAAACACACACAAACACACACACAAACAAACAAACTTGCTGCCGGTGGGGATGGAACCCACGTTGCTTTGTGGTTATGACTAACTTTTGTAGCAATCATCGGCAACAAGCCTTTTTTTATTTTCAAAGTTCTGGTAGCCATATGGTAGCCAGCTAGTTCTGGTTCTGATAGGAAGTGGTGTCATGGTTGCATGCTGAAACCATAAGTTCCTGAGAGCTGCCAGACCAGCTACTCCTTGGCCAGATCACCCTGGCATATGAAGATGTCTTATTTATAATGGTATGCTGATTTTCTAGGGCAAGTGGTGTTTAGCTGAAATTTTAACTCTTTCCGCCACACATAGTGATATAATTCTTGGCAGACACCATCTTAAATGCACAATTTATGAACTGCTCCTGTCAGCTCAAAATAGTTGTACTTGTTGAGGGATTTGTAAGTATAACAGCACTAACACATGACAAGAAAAAGACTTTTTAAAACGCAAGACAGAGCACTAACTTCAGCTAACAGTTTACTTTTGGGTAAGCATGCATATTTATCAAAATAGCCTATCAATGCTAGACAAGATAATGCCAAAAGAAGTAACAAGCAAGGGAAAACTTCCTTTGAAATCTTGTGTGAAATTGTCATCCATTTCAGAAGAAAAATTTATCTCTTATTTAAAAACTCAGTTTTTTTGTTCACAAGATTGAAGGAACACTAATGCATGAGGAGCCAGCCATGCGTGTTGCAAGCTTGGGATAATTTCATGCTGTCCTTTTCATGTGTCTGTGAGTCACAGATGTCTACTCAAAGTCACGATTACAGCCACAGTTCTAGCAGTGCAATGCTAGTGGCCCAATGTCAGTCACATCATGTTATAGTGGTGCTCTTTGAGCCTCTCATTTAAGCACTTGCCCGTCTGGCCAGTGTATCTCTTTTAGCAGGTCAGCGGAATGGAGTACACCTGTTCATCCATGCATTCCTCAAATCGCAAACAGTGGTTGTCCCGCCTCTGAATGCAGTTAAGGACGTTACATACGCCATCACTGCTGTCGGCTGCCTGGTGGGCTGCGCTGCAATTTGTCATAGAATGGTCCCAAAAAGCAACAGCAGGACCAAAAAGCGAACTGACCACATCACTTGGATGCAAAATTTTCTTGTTTGAATATAGAATCAGCACAGGCAAATCGCTTGGTAAGGCATTTCTATGTCTGTTATTTTTGCCTGAGATATTTTATGGATATATTTATCAGACAAGAGTTTTATCGTTTGTTTGTGTAATGTGGTAAATGGTACCCTTTATTGCCTGCTTGGCTCAGTGAAACTAAGACACGAGAAGAAACATACCTTATATGTGTACAGCTTTCTGCACTTGCCTGTGAATGCCTGTGATGACCTGCTGATAAAAATTTTGGGAATTTGACTTATATGAAAAAAGTGCAGCGTTTTAGAATTCATAATTGTAATTTATAATTCATAATCACATCATGTCAAGTCAGACATAGCCTGCATGATGTAAACAGGAGCTGAGATAAGGAAAGGTGGAAGTTTGAAGTAGTGAAATATAGTTCAGCAGGGAATGTTGGTGGTGCCAGTGCTTCAACAAGAGAATTTGTCTTCACTTGACAAAGTCCTCTTATTGAAACATTGGCTGCAGCTACATTTGCTGTATATTGGTCTTTCAATACTGCTTGATTACATCGTGCCTGGTAAAATTCATGGTAAAAGTATCAAGTAGCAGAGTTTCAAACAGTGCAAATACTGGATAGAAATTAGCACTGTACTGGTGCTACAGTGATAGTTAAATCCCACAGTAAGTAAACTTGCAAGAAAAATATGTGCCACTTGTGTTTAAGTGTGGCTCGCGAGAATCGTAATGTGACCATCCAGTTATCATTATCTGACGTCTGCACCAGTGGTGGTGCAAAAACTCGTAAATTGTGGGTCATTCAGCTGGTATTGTGGGAATCGAGACAGTGTTTTGTTGCGCCTCGTTCCACAAACTAGCGTGTTACACAGGCCCTGTGCCACCTCGAACGGCGGGAACCGCAACAAAGCAGCATCATGGCGGACATGGTTAGCGTGCTGGTCCTCCATTCTCACATGCCGTCCTCCTTCCACCTGGCTCCGTCCGAGTCGTCAAGCTAGCACACATCACCGGGTTGCTCCCTGAGTGGCCCTTTCGGTGGCATCCGTCTCCACGTGAGCTTTCTCCTGCTTCGCACTCTAGCGCTGGGCACATGCTCACAGTACTCGCTATCAGGTGGTTTACGTGAAGCCTCTGGTACGTGGCTTCCTGTTTATGAGCTTGGTGGATGCCCTTGGGCACGTTTGGTTAGATGTTAGTGCCATGGGCACGCATATTCAGTCAGTTGCGCAGTGAGCCTCTCATTTACCTGCAGGCTGTGACTGTTGCCCGATGCTGTATCACAGGTTACTAGATCTCTTGCTCATTTACTAACTGCCTTGTTGCTTTTCTGTGCTGTGCCGGCGTGTCAATGAACCCCGTGGAGGAGTATTGTCTCTGACCATGCTTGCATTGTCAACCTTGTGCAAACCCGTGTTCACAGTTTATAACAAAATTGGCATTGGAAGGGATCGGTAACCTTGAATACTTGCTATTTACATCTTGATTAACGTTAATAAAATTGCTTGTGTGTCATACGCATATTCGTCAGCCAGGGATATGTGGGTATGAGCCACACTTGATGGAATGTTAACCTTTACAGCCTATGTCAGTAAAGGAACAGGCAAAGTAAATGTCGCAAATAGAATACGTTTACGGTGCTGGTTTACCGGGAAGGTGTACGGGAGGAACAGATCTTACCGACATCTAGCAGTGCTTTGCTTAACTACAATGCATTCAACTTTCTTTTTAGTTGCATAGAAAAAATAATGAAAGTACTGTGATTCAACCATTATGAACAACCAATGCTTTATCGTATAACTCAAACAGAATGGGAAAGCCACAGTAATATTAGCTTTGTTTGCCTATGGTTAGGCTCTGCATCATCAGGTGTCGCTACCAGTGCTGCCAATCACGTGTTTCCAGTATACCCGTATCCATAAACGTAAGAAAGTCTGTGGACAAACCAAAATCTTCTAATGACAAAGGAAAACGTCAAAGAACCTTTGACACTGTGGAGCGGCTTTTGCTATGAAGTTGTCTTAGGATGTGATAAGGGATTGGTGAATTTTTTAGGTTTGAGGCCCACATTATGAACCAGGTTCTTAAGACTGACGTGTCTGTGGGTTTCAGTGCTTTATATTTGTTATTTTTTATGGTAACAAGGCTGGAACAGATGCTGAATGCTGTGAAATGAATTTACATGGTGTGTGCTCTTGAAGTGCATGATAATGTGGAGCCCATGCTCTTTTGGAAAGTCCTTTGTCCTTCATGCCTAGGCTTGTCCGGTACATCACTGAAATGTTCGTGTTTAACACTAGCATAGACAAAAACAGAGAGCAGTCACGTGCCTGGTATGTGTAAGCATTGTGCACACCTACATTACTGGTAATTCACTCCTGAACTACATATGGGCAAGTATGGCTCATTGCACTAAAAGGAACTTGTGCCCAGGAAGGCCGGTATGAATTTTATGAAATTAGATGCGTCAGTGGGATCAGGCAGCGTGTTTTGCATCGGGTATAGTTTATACCGACGTGAAGTAGTGGCAATATTTTGCTGTGGTGTGCTGTTGTAGCGTACTGGTAATTAATTGTGAAGGAATTTCTTCTGTAATTGCTCTTTGGCTGGTTGATGTTCACAGGCTTTAAACAATTATTGCCTTTGTATTCGAACATTAAGGCCGTCCTCTTTTACATTGTAATAAAAGAATGCAAATATGCTCTACAGAGTGTCTTGTTTCTTTTCTTTTTATTTAACCATAGCTCCATAAACTTGCCATTTTAATGTCACATTGTAAGGATATATTTGAAGTCTATATACGGCCTTACCTTATCTGATGCCAGTGTTTATGGTCAGTGGACACCCTTACATATACTGTTCAGTGCACTGTCGTAACACCGATATATGTGTGCAAGCACTAAACATGTTAGGTGGACATCATTGGGCTTTAAGTTAAACAGTTAAAATGTTTCATTACAAAGAGTACCAGCATAAACGAAGTTGGTCACATTGTGCTTTATGTGGTAAATGTATTGAAATATTTAAGATAAGGTGGAGTGGTTGTTTGGCCTCCAACCAATTTGCCTTTTCTTGCCCCCCCCCCCCCCTTTTTTTTTTTGCTTTTCAGTATAACCTGGATATATGGTGAATGTATAAGTGTTTTGGTAGAGGATGGAACACTTCATTAGCATTTACTGACTTGACTGCCATTTGCTAATATGGCCTACTTCTGTGCAGATTAGCAAGCCTTGGTGCGAAATTGGTAAAGTGTACATTATTGTCATGTGGTCAAATTTGACATTTGTACAAGCTTTTACGATGCCTTCAGGCTTTGAAATGTTGGCCACGTATATGAGGTTTTATTTCTATATTTTTGTTATAGGACATTTGAATCTCTTAAAGTGCAATGCCTATTGTACATGTATGTGATGTTTTATATGTATATTTCTGTTAGTAAATGTTTGAATTCCTTGAAGTGCAATGCCTATTGTATCCAATTAGAAATATGGGAATGCTTTTTGTGAACTGTATGAAAGGAATGTGCAGGTAAAATCAACATCGCATGCTTCTCCTTGCCTCCCACCACTTTATTCAGTGTTCAGCACTTTATTTCTTTTTGACATTTTATCAAAGTAGTGTGAAGCTCTGTTATATTTCACCTAATATGGACTTCACTAATTTCTTATGGGAGAACAGGTTTTTTTTAAAAAAAAGGGGGTGCTTCCTTATTGATGGAGAATGTAGGTAATGAAAACTACATGAACATGTGTACTGCCTTTGTGGCGTCAACCACGTAGAATTTTTCAACAGTAAAACTGTGTCCACTCTCAAGTGAATTGGCATTCTGTGTCTAGTGCGCTGATATTGAAAAGAAAAACAATCTTGCATCGTCTTTATCTCGGAAGGTACAGTCGCAGCAGAAATTTTGGATCCCATGGCTCTCGTAAAAATTTAAATTCCATCTAGCACAGTATATAATGTGGAATTGTTTCAGCACACTATGTTGGCCAAACATGTGCAGTTAGGCTCGACCACACAATTTTAACCAACTTTCTCTGGCTGCAAAGAAAAAAACTGCAAAGAAAAAAAAGTGTTGCGGCATTCATTGGTCTCCAAGCTTCTGCTCATGACTGTATATAGCAGGAGCTTTTCCAGCGATAACTGAGTAAATAATTTTCATGGTTTTCACTGCAAGCTGTGTCCTTCCTCTTTATTATATCGAGACTAGTTTTCTGTCCCATCTCAGTGGTTTGATCCTCTTGTGCTATTACAAAGGCAGCCATTGCCTTATCTTGCTGTCACTTTTTTTGAGTTACCAAGCCTTTATTTTTTTTTTTCTTGATAGCATACTGTGATAGTTTGTTTGACATGCTTGACCCATTTCTGAACATGTGCTCTTTAAGATCTTTTCCCTTTGCAGCTGCTGTAGTGATGGGTATATTGCATACCACCTTGACAATAGCTTCTGCTTTGAATTGCTGAGCCCAGATTTTCTCTGAGACAGTCATGTTAATGTTCCTGCTGTGCCATATATATAGTGTTTTTGTTGTGCGTTGCTTTGTTAAGCAAGTCATCACAAGAACCATTTTCTGCATTAAAGACAGCATCATTACAGAGGCTAGAGCTAGCATGTTAGCTGGACTAACATGGCTTCTGCTAATAAAACAGGGCAGGAAACGAACATATAGAGGGGGGGGGGGGGGGGGTTGCTATTTTACCGTTAAAGCCAGCTTTCATGTTTCTTTTTTGTGCCCACTTTAACACTTCATCCTTGATTGATTTCTGGGGTTTTACATCCCAAAACCAGCTATGATTACACTTCATCCCCGTATTGTTTGACATAGATGTAGCATTAGTCAATATGCATGCCAAAATTATTGTATTTTAGGTATTTTTTTTTTTATTAAACATTAGCAGAAGCTTAAAGGTACCTCCTGTGTCATATAGAAGATAAATACTAATTGAGCTGGACTACTCGAAGGGCAGGTGCTACTTACAGAAAGAATTAAAAATACAATTTACTAATCCAACTATTTAATTTAAAGGTACATTGAAATTATCGCATGTAAGGCAGTGAGTTTGTAAAACATGTCCACTAGCACCTGTTTTGAGGTAAGCATGGGAAAGTTTGCATGAAATCTTCTTTTTGCTTTAAGCAAAGTGCCTTTTTGCTTATTGAAATTTAAAAAAACAATGCCAATGTAACTTCACCCCAAATTTTGGAAACGCGTCTTGAAAGTGACCATCAGAAATAGTTCTAAGTGGATATGCATTTTCTAAATTACACTGTTTCCCATGAAATAATTATTGAGAAGGTAATCAGCCAACTGTGAATATCTATTTTTCATCCAAATAATGGGCATTTTTTAGATTAATCTCACTCAAGAACTATGATTTCACTGCATTTCCCAGGCTATTTATAAAAATTTCAATTAAACAACTGTTTGTGTGTCTGTGCATCAGTTTGTCATGCACTAATAGACCGTGATTAACATTGATTTGTACAGTGCTCACCTTATTGTCTGTACTGTGTTCTCTATAGCGTTCCATATTTCTGTGGTATATTTGATAGCTTCATGACGTTTCCTGTTAAAGAGCTCCTTCACAATTTACGGAAATCTAAAACTGCTAATTCAGAGACAAGCAGAGACAGTTGTGCTCATGTGAATGTTTTTAAAGCTTGATAAGTGCAATCTTTTACTCTTTAGGTATGACTCATAGTTCATGTCTACTGAAAAAAATATGCTGCAATATGTAAGTGGACACATGCAGATGTCATCATAATCCATGATGTCATACAAGGTTGTGTGGAAGCATTGGTGTTCACCTTGTCTTGTTTTTACATGTTTCCTGGCTTATTGAGCTTCCTCTTGTGATAAGGGTAACTTTTTTTTTTTTTTTTATGCCAGAAGAGAATAATTTTTCCGGTGAGAATATTTCTTTGTGCTTCAAGGCAATTGACTTGAATCATATGCAAGGGGTACATAGAGGATGTTTATTTTATGTAATGCATACTTTTTATAAAACATGCTGCGACAGTAAAGCACCAGTAATCTTTCCACATGAACTCTTTTCTTGCACTGCACACTATTTTTCCTGATGAGATTCTGCTGCGGCGGCCCTTAATTCAGATTTTGGGACGTCTTTGTCATAAAAAGTTTGCTTTGACTTAACAAAGCAGCCAACTTTTCTGCATGCCTGGCATGCTCTTTTTCGATATTGGGACATTGGGCTGATAATGAATATCTTAAAATTACGTTTTTTTTTTTTTTATTTTGGAAGAATGTGCATGCCATGTTTTTTGTGCCTACAACTTTACCATATAAAGAACTGCTGTCAAGTTGGTTGATTAAAAAGTTGCTGTTAATTAGTCATTTCAGTGCAACATTGGCAGTGGCAAAATATTTATGCCTCGATGATGAGTTTGTGTGTGAAGGTGACAGGTGCCTTGCTATCATAGCATTTTAATAAAATATCTGTATTGTATATATGAAAAAAACACCCTGTATATAGATTTAGTTCTTTTTATGGAAGATTTTTTTGTAAAAGGAGGTGCACTTATTAAATCTGCATGCCTTTCCTGAATCACCCTAGGAAGTGCTGAACAAATTTGCTGTTTCCCACAGGTTCAGAAAAAGTAGCGCAGGATTCAGGCAAAATGTGCTGATCTAATTTGAAAAAGAACAGGCATGCTACTAAGCTGTTGTGAACAAGCTCATGTTGTGTTATGGTGTATTAATGAAAAAAAAAAACTTGGATGTAAAATAGAACTCTGAGAATCTGAAAGCTGTGTTCTTTTTTTCTTTAATTGTGTATAAGTGGAGACAACACTACATATATCTCCATTTCTGGCACGTTGTTTGCGAGCATGGCCATGCATCTAGGGAAACCTGCAGGTACTCATTTTTTTCTCTGCCAGCATGTCTTGTAATAGAAATAAGCATCTTTCAGGGGATCAAATGTAATTTGCACATAGTGCAAGAAGAACAAGTCATCACATTTCACTTGTAAGAGGTCTTGTATGTTCTGTTTACATTACTAGTATTACCATATACAGGGTTTTTTTTTAGTTGCACCAAATTTTTTAAATTAGAAAAACATAAATCGCGGGGATGTTTTGTGTACCATTCGAGTGTATGGATTGGATGCCTCTAGATACTGAACAGTTTCTGTACTTGTGTGCATAGTTAGCGAAATTATGCTAATTAACCTTCTAATTATCAGTAATTGGTGGCTACAGCAAATGAGTACTTAGGAGGCCATCCTCGACACTACTTATCCCAATGATCAAATGTTAATAGCGGAGCGCATGTCGGAGCTACACGAAAAATTAGTTCCCCTTGGTAGGCTCCATGAAACTGGCCGGATGGCGATGCACACATGATGGTGGTGATGCACCCATCACCATCACATAATCTCAGACACGATGCTACAGGTCTTGCTTTTTCTTTATATAGTTTTTTTATTTATTATTATTTTTTGCACTATGTACGTATTTGGTGAACTGTCGCATATCCTATAATCTTCAGCTTACGTGCTCTTGAAGAACTTCAGCATGTATGAAGTCATAGGTAAACAAGGCTTACAGCATTTCGCACCACACAGAGAATGCTACATGTACCAAACTTATTTCTGGGCTTTAAGTCTGTGTATGAGCTAGCTGCCACAACATGAAGAAGCACCCCTTAACTGTTTCTTTACCGCATGAAAATGGCCATTTTTTTATAGGTCTGAGTACAAAATTTTTTGCTAGTACAAATAATGCTTTAGGTTACATTGCAGCACACCAAATTGTGCACAATGAAATGCTCTTTATAAATAGCACATGTTTCAAAACAAAAGAAAATATTACACAACTTATAAAAATATTAGCTCTACCATTTTCGTAGCAATTTGAGAAAAACAATACAAAGAAAACACAATATCTACGAAAACATTATGAACAAAGGAAATTCAAAATATACATTTCGAAGGTAAATGACCTAGGAATATTCTAAAAGAAAAATAAACAATCTGCATAATGCCGTTTTTCAGAGAGATAAAAAAATACTGCAGACCAGAAACTGCTTCACCACATGGTACGAGCGGGGAAGCAGTTTCTGGTTTTTGTTAAGCACAGGTGCACACCACAGCTTTCATAATATGTTCGTTTTTCGTTCAACTTTGCTTTCCTCATAGCATTTGCTACAGTTGGGCGGGACGACGACACCATGGAAGCGACGCAGAGATTGCCAAACACCACGACGCTAACGCCAGATGCGCCCTCTCTCGCATAGATAATAAAGAGAAGCGAAACTGAAACTGATGCAAACTGGCTTAAAAGGCCAGCTCAACAAGTTAGGCACGTGGCGGACCTTCAGAAATGAGCTTTATTTGAATAAAATTGCCAAACTCGGAACCAAACCTCTCTGGTGAATAGCCGGTGTCATTTTCACGTAATTATCATGGCCAAACTTTATTGACTTGCAAAACTGATGACACAATTTGATAATTGACTTGTTAGGAATCGTTTGATAATAAAATGTTGATAATAATGGAGCACAAACTCGAGCGGCGCTTTTTTCTCAAGTGGGGCAGCCACGCCCCCTTTTATAATAACACGTGCACATTAGTTTGCAAAAAACTTCGTCAAAAGTCGCGATGTCGTCAAGAGTGGGAAAATTCGAACGGTTTGTAAAAAAGCAGTCCCCGAACTTGATGCGAGGTGCTGCTGTAAGCACGGGAAACTTTAACATGTCGAAATTGGCAGCTTTAATCGTCAATCACCAGTGATCGATTTGCATAGGCGTGGTAACGAAAGTGTTAAAGTGTTTGCTGTTCTGTTTGCCAAATAAAGTTTGTCTTAAATTTAACTTTACTTTCTCCACACTTATCTGAATGCGTTGGGATAGGGTTGCGGGATCGAATCCCAGCCGCGGCAGCTGCATTATGATGGAGGCAAAATGTTGAGGCCTGTGTACTGTGCAATGTCTGTGCACATTAAAGAACCCCAGGTGGTCGAAATTTCCAGAGACCTCCACTACGGCGTCTCTCGTAATCATAGCTGGTTTTGGGACTTCAAACCCCACAAATCAATCAATGCATTGGGATAGGTTGAGACTTCTCTGTTTTTTTCTTCCTCCGTGCTTGAGACTCTAAGAGGATATGTAGTCGTGCACTAAAGTTCATAAATGAAGCATTGCAAAGCAACTGTGATATTTTTTTCGTGAAGGTGTGATATTTTCACACCTTCATGACAAAGACAGAATGCATGCCATCTCTGAGGAAAAATGTGTTTTCTCCATTTAGAAGTCATGGCAAGTGGTACCACTAGTGTATAATTTTTTTTGCAGTAAAACATATTCAAATTTAAGCTTCCAGAGCATTTACGTTGCGCATATAGATTAATAGTACCAAAAAGAACCCACAGCTGAATGCCATGTTTAAACAAAATTTTGTTGTGAGTGATGCGGTTTGGCCTGATGTCATTCTCTGTGAGCATTAGAGAGAGCTGTAATGTGTTGTGGTTGTCTCATTATTGCTTAGTGTTCATGAACATAGTATGTTAAGGCTGCTTTTTTGGAATAGAATTACATGTGCTTTTTTATTGTTTGTGTGTGTGTGTTGCTACCAGCAAAGAGTAAATATAGCAGCAGTTATGAATGTGTGCTAGGTAAACTAAAGTACATAAAAATGCCAACATTTAAGAGGTCTGTAAAGGCTGCTTGTGGCAAACATGCTTGCAAGCTCTGATTATTTGATGTTGTTGGCTTCATACATGCAACCTTTTAAGTTCCTCTGCTTCTGTAGTTCTGTAAGAAGGATCGGGGAACATACTTATAATTTGCTTTGGGTTTTTGCGTCTGATGACGTAATTTGGTAGGACTGAACAAAAGAGAAGAAAGGGGGGTGGAGCATCAGAGAGGGCTTGGTGGACGGCTTCAGAGTAATCCTTGAGTGGTTGCTGTTCTACAGTCCTGAAGAGAGGTACATTTGATTTGAGCACATTTGGATTAGCAAGATTCATTGTAGAAGAAATCTGACACCAAGAAATAAATCTTCATTACAAAATTATTCAGGGTCTTACTTTTAGATTTCTACAGAGATGTAATTAGGGGGAAGAAAAGGACATGAAAAGTTGGACATGACACTGTGATGTCTCTATACACTCCTTCACAATGCATTGCTAGTGCTTCTAAGGCTTTAAGTCATGGCTTGCTATTTAGGCCTGCGCACTAAAATGTAGATTTGGTACTGTCATGCACGGAGGCATAACGTTAAATGACCTACGTGTTCAATGTTGGTGTATGTTACCCTCACTGTGGTGTGCCTGATTATCGTATGGTTTTGGCATGTAAAACCCCACCAAGTGCTGCAGTATTCATATGTGCATATGTTGAACGATATTCCCATAGTGATGAAAGCGACTTCCGCAGATTGACAACAGGGATGCCGACGCCTATGCGTCTGCGAGACCTGATTCGTCAGATCCGAGCAGCCCGAACAGCAGCAGATGAGCGGGCAGTTGTACAGAAAGAGTGTGCTTATATCCGGTCAACATTCCGTGAAGAGGACAACACCTGGCGCTGTCGCAATGTGGCCAAACTCCTCTACATTCACATGCTTGGCTATCCTGCACATTTTGGCCAGGTATGCTTTTTTTTTTAATGTTATGTAATCCCCTGTTGAAATCTATAACCCAACATGGGTCCTAATGTGTAGTGTGTAGGTACTGTATGATAATTGAAATTTTCATTTTTGCAATACTGCAGTCAAACTCCTTTACAACAAACATCCTTTCATCAAAACGACCGCTAAACAAGGTAATGCGTGCTTCCCCACCTCCCTGAAAGCATTGCAGCAGGTGACCTTTACAGTGAAATGACCTATACAGCGAAGTGTGTTCAAGGTCCCAAGCACTTCATTATAAAGGTGTTACAGCTCATTATAAAGGCATTGCAGAATTACAGCTCATTCTAAGACAACTTTTTCATAGTTGTAAATAATATTTTTTCAAATATGACTAAAAAAATGCACACACAATTTTACATGTTACATGCTAAGATTTGTTAATACAGTTGAACCCCGCAATGGCGAAATCTGCGGGGAAAACAAAAAAATTCACCATTGTGAGAATTTTGTTGTGAGATAAGACAGTGAAATGAGGAAACCACTGAAACATAAAACATTATGCTATAAATATTTCATCAGCCTGCATTGGTGAGCCTTGTTCCGTGCTATCTAGAGCTTTGTTACCAACAGCAGGTTCAGTAAATCGTAGTTCAGACGAGACTGCTATTTAGTTTTCATGCATAGACCTGAACGTGTTGCTTGACACATAGTATGCCTGCTGTGGTGATCACTTTTGTCACGCAGACGTTACCGTATTTATCTGAAGCTAACACGTGCCCAGTTCGCAAGAGTTCACTATAAAAATGAACCTGAATGTATTGTTAGTAAGCTGCGAGCTTATCTTCGAGGTCCCTTTTCCGGACTGCACAAACTCTCCCAATCTCTTTTTGTATTACTCATGGTCGCAGCCCTTGGGCACAAAGAGACGATGCAACGCAGCTGTCTTTATAGTGCAAAATAACTTTCTTTTGGCAAGTGCTTGATGATAAAGGCGGCACGTCACTGTGAGACAAATATGATGCACACGGGCCGCAGTCGAGCGTGAAACAAACCCACTGCAAACTCCCTGCACTTGCTGCAAATGTCCTCCGTCACCATTTTGCGATGGCGATGACAGTGCCCATTACCAGTCTGACAGGTGCCTTTTACCAATGCTGCGAATGTGGTGTCTGTTTCGTACTTGATTCTAAAGCACAGGCAGCGTTCGGGCTTGGTTTTGTTTTCCAAAGCAAGGTTATGGATTGGAATTGAGCAAATATGGTAACTGTACACCAATCAATAAAAGTTTCTGATTCGCCAAGAATGCAGCGATACTGGATATTGATCTGCATGGAGGGTGTGCATGACGATCATAGGCAACAAACGTACCAATAAAACTTATCACCGACACCCCTATCGTGACAATTTGTTCAGCTTTTTGGCTGCAGTAAGTGTGATGTAGTGTCGTCGTAACGTGCACAGTGTGCTTTTAATAGGCGATAACCTAAACACACTGCGCTGCTATTCGCTGCACCGCAGCGTGAACAGCGTGAAAGCGTTAAAAGTGCAAAGTTAGCGACACCCGACCTTTCCTGTGCATGCTACTAAGCTGCACACCATGGCGGTTTGCATTAGGTGCAAAGTAACACGAACCTTCGAGTAATTTTTGTTCAGAATGTGCTTACTGACATTAACAATGGTAATGCGGCAATAAACAACGGACACAACTGGAACAGCCGGCAGTCGAAAAGCATGATAACAGCTGTGACGTTTGCAGTACGGTAGCGCCCATGCAAGTGTACTGTGATTATCTTGCAAATTTAGCTGCTCACAAGGTGCGTTTGAACACATTTCTTGAACTTAGTTAGAGTCAAAATGGGGTCAAATGGTCCCGGCAAATTTCATTATCGTAGCTTAGCGACGTTTCGTTGTCGATAGATACGAAATGCATTGAACGCTATGGGCTTTTTTTCACCATGGATCGTGAAATGGTTCGTTGTTGCGAAAATTTCTGTTGCAGGATTTTGTTATCGTGGGGTTCAACTGTATACTATTTATGATTTACAAGTTAAAACAGTTACACATTGTTCAAAATGTGGAAAGGCATTTTGGTGCTTTGTAATTTAGGAATACAGGGAGCATAACCTGTCTGAGCTACCTAAATGTGAATGAACCGAGTTTTTGCATTTTGCCATCTGGGGGTAATTTCCAATTTCTTGCCCTTCCTCATGCAGTTGGAGTGCTTGAAGCTGATAGCATCATCACGGTTTACAGACAAGCGTATTGGTTACCTGGGAGCGATGCTTCTGTTGGATGAACGGCAGGATGTACACCTGCTTATCACGAACTCACTAAAGAATGACTTGGGCAGCCAGACTCAGTTTGTAGTTGGGCTAGCACTTACTGCTTTGGGTTCTATCTGCTCACCAGAGATGAGTCGCGACTTGGCCGGTGAGGTGGAGCGTCTCCTGAAAACATCAAATGCATACATTCGCAAGAAGGTAGGTGTCATATTTTTTACTGCATACACCCGCTTGTTGTTCACTGTAGGAACTTGAAGGAAAACTGCATTCCAGTGATCTAGCTCTATGGACAAAGTCTTGTGTATACAGGCTTGTTGGAGCTGGATCAGTGATCATTGTCTTCATTATATTAGCTGCAGTTCTTGCATGAGTGTCTACTGTAGCTCACAGTATCTCTTTCTAAGTTGATGAACTTCTTGTTGCAATATTTCGATGATGTTGCGTCAAGTTTTACTGAATACAGTGGGACCCCGTTCATACGTTTTTCAGCGGACCGGGGGGAAAACGTAACAGCCGGGAAAACGCAAGAGTGCGGAAAGCTCCGAAAATGAATGAGAACAGGGCCGCTTTGACTTCAAACAATTTATTTCAGCAAGGCGAACCATCTAGGTCGCCAACCGATAATTCGGACAGCCGTGCGGTACCGCCAGTGCCCTCGTAGACTTAATGTGTTAAGACGACCGATATTTCGGACGGTTTCTAGCTCTAAATTCGATAATTCGGACTACGTTCGCGGCTGTCGAGCGCAGTGAATGGGCCGCTATTATAGCCTCCGGCGCCCTGATGAGGGAAAGTATAGCCTCAGAGATCGCAATCAAAACTGTCATCATTGAGGCTAAGTTTCAGCGTGACGCGCCAATTTTGGAGGCAAGTCGTCCCGTCACTGGTCGGCTGGTCGCGTTGGGTCCGCGATCGCTCGATAGCGCTTTCACGTTCAGTCTTCAGTGCTTGTTTACCGTATTTACCCACATAATTTGCACCCTCACATAATTTGCGCACCCCTGATATTTAGCCGGCTTTACAAAAAAAAAAATCCTCGCATATTTTGCGCTCACCGTCCGGCCCGAACCAGCTCGCTAGCGCGCGCACGGACAGACTTTGGACAGCCGCGCGGCCGCGCCCCTCGTTGCGCAGGCGAGCGCAGTCATATGCAAAAGGGGCTACGAGTGCGATGTCCCTTTTTTTCGACTTTTTTCTCCAGAAGCCCCTGGACCCCAAAGTACGGTCGCTAGAATAAAAGCACGGGAGTGGGGGCGACGAAAACAGCTGAAGGAGAGATCAAACGCGCCCCCCGGCCCATCTCCGTCGCTCGGAGGCGATAACATCACCCCGATTGGAACGCCTGTAGCCGAAGCGGGGAGGAAACGCCCCGCCCATCTTTAACGAGCATCAAAAGACGCAAGGGCGGGGGGGGGGGGTAGTATCGCTCGGCTGCCGAGCGATCGCATGGCTGCTGAGATAGCGCGAGCGCTATCTCGGCAGCCATCAGCGGGCGGCGATTCCTGCAAGCGTGACCTAGTCTGTCAAAAGTCAAATCAAGATAGCGGTGCCCGCACGGGTACGGCGTGCCAGGTTGCAACGCATCATGCGGGAACAGACCCACAGTTCCGACGTAACAGCGGGGTTCGCAATACATGGGATCCTATGGGAGCTATGCCGGGACCGATGAAAACCAATGTAACAGCCGGGAAAACGCAGCAGTGAGGAACGTAACAGCGGGGTTCCACTGTATAAATTTTGCTTATACGAAGAGAAAGCTCTCATTCGTGTTTAGACCTTCCATTGAGTGTCTTTATGGGAGAAAATGCAATAGGGGTGCAATAAGGGGTAAAGTTTACATAGGCAAGTTCTTGAAGCAAGTGAGAATGGGCAGCATCAAAATAAGTTTAGCTTGGCGCTCTGGTAATGAAACGCATGCTTCTCGCTTCTTGCATACAAAAAGCTCTGTCTGCAGTGCCCCGTCACAAGTAGCACCGTATTATTGTGCTTCCATCTACCGTATTTACTCGAATCTAGGCCGGCCCCGATTCTAAACTGACCCCCAAAAGTATGAAGCCAGGAAAAAAAAAAAAAAAAGAAAACTTACCTCGAATGTAGGCCAGACAAAACGGTGAAGACAGCGTTCACAAAAAGAAAATCTTTATTGAACATGAAGATGAAACGGAGCAGTTGGTTGATGATGCAAATAACTCGAGAAACACACAGCCGCTAGTCCTGTTTTGTGTGTTTCTTCTTTGTTGTCGTTTTTTTTTCGCACTGCTTCTAGTTATTTGCATCATAAAGATGCCACGCTCATTCTGAGTCGTCGTCGCTGCTTCCCTCGTTGCTCACTTCTTTATTGCTGTCTTCAAACAGTGTGCAATCCTCGGTGCCATCAAGCGCATTGGATATGTGCACTTCTTAAAAGAGCGCATGATCAAAGTTCCTGGGATGTCGTCCCACGCTGCAGCCACCTAGCCTGCCAACTGAGACAGTGATGCCCGCTTGATGCGGCCTGTTGGTGTCAGCTGGTGGTCCTCCTCGCTTAACCAGTCCGTGTATAACCCCCGCAGGCGATCCTTGACCGGCTTGTTTATGCACACGCCAAGTGGCTGCAACTGGTCCGTCATTCCACCCGGCATCACCGCGAGGTCGGTGTTCCTTTCGGCCAGCGCAGCCTTGACGCTATCGGTCAAGTGCTTGCGGTATGAGTCCAGCACAAGAAGAGAGTGCTTGCACAGAAGGGCACCTGGACGCTGCCGCCATGCAATATTTAGCCACTCCTCGACCATGGCGCTGGTCATCCACCCGTTCTTGTTGGCCCGCATGATGACGTTTCGCGGGAAGGCCTCTTTGGCGGGCAGCGTCTTCCTCTTAAGGGGAAGGTGGCGTTCAAAAAGAACTTTTTTGTTTGTTGACCTAGAGCAATGAAATTTGGCATGCATACTCATAACTGTCTCGAATAGGGAAATAGTACAGTAGAACCCCGCTGATACGTTTCTCACTGGACCGTAGAAAATAAGTGTAAGAGCCGAGAAACGGGAAAAATAGCAAAATGAGAGAAGTGGTGGTCAGCACACAATTTTATTTCAGTGCTAGCGCTATGAGTTCATGCATCGGCACACTCAGCTATGATTTCGTTGACAGAGAAAACCTCGTAGATGACAACGGCATCATCGACGGAAACGTAATCACTGTACGCGATTCCTTCACAAACAGTTTGAACAGCTGTGCCATAATTTTGCTGGCGGAAGCCGGAAACGTAATGGCCATCGCCCATAGTGCAGCTAATATAGTCAAGCCAAGTCAAGCTACGTGAAAAGTCAACGTTGCCGTCGGCAGTGGCCGCTGGGAGTGCCGATTCGTGACGTAACATACGGGAATGCTCCCGCACTGCGACATAACAGCGGGGTCCCTAATGCATTGAATCCTATGGGAGCTATGCCGGGACTGGCCCAAAACAACGTAACAGCCAGGAAAATGCAGCAGCTGGGAACGTAACAGCGGGGTTCTGCTGTATGCAGTTTCATCATGATACGTTGAGTAGTTCCCAAGTTACACCATGCTACACGGTCCAATTATATGGTCTGCTCGTGGAAAGCCTAGCGCTGTAACAAAATGTGCCAGGAAGCTGCAAATGGTGTTGATCTTTACTTAAAAGAAGACTACAGGGTCTGACACACTCAGAATTTTTTTATGGCTTCTCTTTTTTTTTTATAGAGGCCATCATGATTGCCTACACACTTTGTCAGAAACAGTGTCTTGTACAAATCATCTTCTAGAAAAAAAACTGGGCCATAAACAAGAAATCAAAGAATGTCATACCCTCAAGCAGTGTTCAGGGATTCAGGGAAAAAAAAAAAAACGGCATCAAAATCAGTCCAGTCATTCTCGTGCGACTCTTTCCACGAGCAATGCACAATGTTCAAAACACACTTGTGAGAAAACGCCTATCAAAGTTTTCGAAGTCATTTGCACTTGTTAGAATGCACCAGCGGCGTAGTTCTTCGTGTCCTTGTGTGGAGGCAACCTTTTGGGTCTCTGCCCTTTCATTTCATGCATGCTTGACGACTTCTTTGCTCGCTGAGCGTCTTTTTCAGCAGCCCTGTGGAGGGTAAGGGCCCTAGGTTGCACACCCATTGCAGCACAAAGCTTGGTGTACGCTTGCAAATTGCCTGAATTGTACCTCGCAACTGCCTCATGCACTGCTGCTTCTACAGTGAAGAGGGAGGCATGCTGCTGCTTGGAAATTAATGACTAAATAAATCACCGAGTGAAGGCTTTCGGCCGCATTTTGAGTCTTGTTTCCACTGCAGCGAGCCAGCAGTTGAGGGTCGGACAGGCGTTGGTATACTGGCTGCAACGCTTTGACAACTTTGCTGGGCAGATTATACTTGTGTGAGGTTGTGGCTGTCCCTCTGCTTCTGCTGCACGGTGCTTGCACCAGCTGAGGGCACTGGGAGGACGCAGCTCGTTTCAACAGCTCCTAACTTCTCTCAAGCACACCAGTTCTGTAATCTTTGGTTTGTTTTGTGACGTTAGACTTGTTGGGCATGTGGCCTCCCATCTTGTGTGCCTTTGTTGCCCATCTTTATTTTTTTATATAGCCTCCTTTTACGATTTACAATGACCATGTTGTATGCATAAATTTCAATGCAAGTTACCCGCATGAAGGGGTGGTGTGACAGACACTGCAGAATATAAGGTTTGTTATACAATTGGGTCCACTAACGGTAGTAATTGACCAGCGTTCTTGCATTCATGCTAAATGTAATTAGTGGTCTTGCATATGATTGCAGAATAAGGAATAATCACAGAATTATGATTGCACATGGCTCTCAACATGACAGCTACACTTCCTTCCTGAATTAAGAGACAGTCAAGGTAAAGACATAGTTGTTACTGTGATTGATTTCTGAGTACCGTCAACTCCCGGTAATTCGAAGTCGCTTAATTGGAATTTTCGGTAAATTGGAAGTGACGTCGGGGTCCGGTCAGTTTTGCACGCAAGCCAATAGAAAAAAATGCTTGGTAATTTGAAGTTAGAAGTCTAAGGTGTCGGTTAATTAGAATTTATTTCTCAATGTTATAGCTCAAGATGATCGTAATGTTTGAGAAATTCCGTATTATTAAAGTGAAAAACAGCCTTGCGTGCTGAATTTACATCGCTAGCATCGCAGCTGACTACAGCGCCAAGCTCATGAAGTGCCAATGTTAGGTACTGGCGGCATCGCCATCGCAGCTGGCAACAGCGCAGAAAATGATGAGGTGGCAGGATTAGCCCATCCGCCCAGCGCTATCGCAGCCTCGCATGGTCGCGTTGACGTGCTAGGCCTATCTGTATGTTTCCTCGCGTTGAATCGGCCCGCCGGCATCGTTGCACAGTCGTGGCAATGGCAACTCGCGGACCTCATCGTACGCTTGACTTGGCGACGAAAGTTAAGATTTTGAAGGCAGTTGAGGACGGAGGCAACGGAGGCACCGCCAAGCGGGACATCGCACGGAAGTACGGCATCAAACGCTTTTTCGAACACCAATAAACAAGCGCTCGATACTCGAAGCATTTGAGAACGACCAATTTAAAATGTCATGCATGAGAATGCGCACCGGTGCCCACCCGGAGTTAGTGCAAGCGTTGCTCATTTCGATTAGGGAGGCCCGGAGCAACCAACTTCGGCTTAGTGGCGATATCGTAGCAGCAAAAACCTTATCACTTGCGGCGATATTAGACATTAAAGATTTTTCTTTGTCCGATGGATGGCTGTACCGAAAGCGCTTTCTCGAGCGGATGCTTTTGTGCATGGATAACTCCACGCAGTACGAGGTGAGCCTCCTCAGTGCTATCCACATGCTAGCCCGAGCATGGGGTCGCGCTAAAGAGGAGACGGTCGCGAACTGCTTCAGGACCTGCGGTTTTAGTGCAAGTGCCTCGAGAGATGGAGGTGGTTCGTCTTCTCCAGCAGGGGAAGGGCATGCAACCGAACTTGACGATGATAGCCTTTGACCAGCTCGTCCCTTTCGGAGAATACGTTGCCGTTGACAGTCAAGTTGAAACGTGTGGTGCGCTTACGGACACCGAAATACTCGGGATTGTTCGACCCAACAAGGCTGCTGACGAAAGTGACATGGACGACAATGTTTCAAGCGAGCCGCAACCTACGGCTGCTGATGTAGCTGCGGGCCTTGCCCTCGCGCAGCGGTTTTTTGCTGTATAGAGAGCAACGCCGAGGAAGCACTCGGCCACATCTACAGCCTGCAGAACTTGCTCTCCGCGGCAAGTTGCTGCAAGCTGATTTCTTTTCCAAATGAATTAATAAAAATGCCCGTTTTTTCCCACTTTGGTTAATTGGAAGTTTGGTTAATTCGAAGTTTTTCGCAGTCCCTGTCAACTTCGTATTAACGGGAGTCGACTGTAGTTTATTTCATGAGGCAAGAAGTTGAGGCATGAGGTTGAGTAGCTGCAGTTTCACCCTACCACCCCCCACCCCCCCCTTTCCCTTGGCTACTCTGCGAGGCATACAATATACAATGTGTCGGAACGTTCACAAGAACTTTCAGTGATACTAAGCAAGGCGTAAAATGCACCTAAACTACACTACCAATGCTTGCTGACCGCACTTCATTTGTCCGCGAAGTGAGTGCGATCTGAGTGATTGCGGGGTCCAAGTCTACGCGCGCTGCGCTTGGTAGCGGCGTCGCGGCGTTTGCGCGAAATGCCGAGCCGCGTTTCCGAATAGTCGGCGCACAACGTGCTTGACCTCGCTTTGAGTAGCCGATGCCCGAAATACCCGAAATGCATTGCCACTGATCCGAAAAGCCGCCGTGCGACGTGCTCAATTGCTGTGCCAGCAGCCGATGCACAGTTAGGCCTAGCGCGACTCCGAGCCGTAAGCGTGCGGTGTGCGTGGGTGCAGCACTTCAAAGTACCGCACGTAATGCTCGGTTGCGAGTCCGCAGTGCCGCTACGTGATGGCCTTCGTAGGTCCGACGTGACCGCGCTGCTGATGAGCGGAACTTCCGCGGGTCCGATGTCTGTTGGTTCGAGACGCGCTTTGCAATGTTCGCGACACGCCGCCGTTATCTGATCGCGATCGTACGTGCGGCGGGTGTGTCCCGTGCGCCTGCCAAACTAAAATGTAGTTTCGTTTTGAATGAGCGCCGATCAGTAACCACAGAGCGAGTGCGAACACGCAACTACGTAGCGCCACTCGACAGCCGTAACCTCGGAAGGTGCAAGCAGCAGACGATGTTCGCCCACGTGGGAGTGTCAGACCAATAGCGAAGCGCGCTCGGGCAATATGGCAGAAGCGGCCAGTCAGAGCCCTCAAAACGACTTCGAACATTTGCTTTTTGTGCGCTTGTTTTGGTGGGGAGGAGCTAGCTGAAGCGGGAAATTTAAAGATGGAGAACTGCTCATTTCAACGCGCCCAAGATGGCGGTGGCCGGTAGCGTAGTTGTGGAGCTACAGCGTTTTGAAAAACGCAGTTTTTTCGTTATTTGCGTGATTTTCACCTCCTTCGCTAGTGAAATGAATTATTTTGGGCATTTCTACTTGGTTTTCAGCAAGGATATTTTGGAATCGGTGAGAGAAAGAGTTGCAGAAACGGAACATACTATTTTCAAAAAATTGAATTTTTTTGGCATTTTTCGCGATTCGAAAGCTGCGTCCCCCCTTAAAGGGCCCCTAAACAACCCCGCGGTCCAAAATTTGCTTTAAAGATATAACTGCGCTCCTGTGCGATGTGAACATGCTCCCGCAAGAATTTTGCGAATAGGTGCAATAATGAAGTTGCACGGGTTTAAGTGGCCGGTTGCGTCGGTTTCGTTTTCTCGGTCGGCCTCCCCACCCTTCTCTGCCGAGGAGAGGGTAGGCGTGGCGCGCCATCGAGACTTCGCCCACTTTTCACACGTGACATGATGTGAGCAATTGACGTCATTGACGCTTGCGGTGCAATTCCGGTTGCTCCTGAGCTCACGCCGTTGGGATGGCCAGAGGATCTGACAATAGACCTGGTTTCGACCAGTCAACGAGCTACAACTGCACAAGGTTGTTTGTGGTAGAACGTGACGACACCTAGGATGCGAGCGCGACTGGTCAATCGTAGGAAAGAGGCGCGGGAATTGTTTTTTGAAATACGGCGTCTGTGTGGCGCGCAGCGCTGTCATATTTGCAGAATGTGATCGCCGCCACCTTCTCTATGATTGAGTTAGCTTGTTTGGGCAGCTTTAAAAAAAAGTAGGAGCCTGTTTAGTGGCCCTTTAAAAACGATATAAGGAGGAAGCTTGTGTCCGTCCGCTGTGCAGCACAGCATCACAGTCGCGCGCTGCTTCTCATACCCCGCAGAGCGCACCTTCACTTCCTTGGCCCCATTTTCAGAGACTGTGTATGCCACTGGCATATCAAAATATACCAGCGTTTGGTCCGTGTTGCCAATTTGGCCTAGCGGATACGCTCTCGCTTCTCTCTTTCAAAGCACGAAACGTTGGAACTCCAGCAACTTCCGGTAACTTTCGGGCGATTGAGGTGCGACAACGGAGGCTGAAGCCAAAGCACTTCATGAATTTCTGCAGCCAGCTTCGGCTGGCTTTGAAGTCTGCCACCGACGTACCTCGCTCCCTTTAAAGCTCCCTCGCCTTCGCCTGGAGCACTTCCATCGTTACTGGAAGGGCAGCTGCTCGCTGCGTCCGAACAAAGTTGGCCAATGCCGTCTCCATTTCAGGGTGACAGCCTTTCCGTGGACCGGTAAAAGCCATCCTCGTTGCGGCGCACGCAAAGAGCTTCTCCCGTTGGGCCCTCCAGCGACGCACATTTTTTTCGTCCACTCCAAAGTCCCGCCCGGCTTGAATGTTGGACGACGTCTCCGCGGCTAGGACAACGTTCCTTTTATAAGCAGCACTGTGATGGCACTGCCTGTTTGGCACCATTGCGCTACGCCACACACAGACCGCTCGAAGCGTGACTTGAAATGACAAACGGCTCATCTTAACACTCGCCACAAAGATAAAAATGGCAGCCTCGCGTGTGTACTTAAGTCAAGTGTTGGCTCGGCTACTAACGGGTACAATACTGTCTAGGTGGCGTTTTCTAGGTGGCGCTAGTTGTGCACCATTTTCTTGATGAATAATGGTGTGTTTTTCAAAATCCTGGAATCTAAGCCGACCCTGGAGTTTGATACAAACAAATTTGAAAAAAACTATCGGCCTAGATTCGAGTAAATACGGTATTACAAATCCTTAAGGGGCTACGGTAGGCTAAACAGCTAACCTTGGCTGTAGCTTTGTACCTCTTCAGTTGTTCTATACTTTGTTGTGAAATTTTGCATGTTGTACCTCGATGATACGAATTCGTAGGGAGCACGTAAAATATTCGTATCATCCCGAATTCGTATGAGCCAAAACAAGTTAAAGCTGATCATGAAGATGAACAAGAACTTCATGGGGGGCAAACTACTACTTGCTGAAAAAGGCCATGATGTTCTTTTGAACTTTTTCAACTTCGCTGTCCCTCAAGAAAGCCGCCTGAAAGGAATAAAATCGTGCTGTGGTTCCTTCACTCACGCTGCCGGTGCTTACGGTGCGACGCAGTACATCGAGGGCATCAAGGTTTTCCGACACTGACGGTAGGAGATCACACTCACCGGCATCTTCACCATCATTCTCAGACTCGGTATCATTTGCCTCGTCGACCAATTCTTTGATGGATCGCAGCCCACAGGTCGCTACGTTGTCGTCCGCAGTGACGAAGTCTCGGGCCGAAGCTCGAGTTTCAAGGTTCTCCCAACCCTCGATGTGCAAATCGTCGTCATGCTCTTGGTTTTCTTCCGTCGGAGCCGCATCCGATTCCGCAAAAAATCCACACTTGCGAAAGCAATTCGCGATCGTGTCCTGGGTTACATTATCACAGGACATGGCTAAGAAATGTAACGCGTCAAGCAGGCTAATCCGCAAGTTTTCATCCTTGTGCTCAATTTTCGCCAGAAGCCTCTGCACAAGCAATCCCTTGAAATGGTGCTTCACATTTTGGATTATTCCCGCATCCAGCGGCTGTAGACGGCTCGTGGTGTTTGCGGGCAGGAACCTTACGGCGACATTGCTAAGTTGCAGTCTTTTAATGGGCCGAGCACTGGTCGACGAAAAGCGAAATTCTTGTTTTTCGCTGCCATTTTCCGGTCCAAAGTCATAAGGAACTCGCGTAAAAGTCTGCAGTCAAAATCTGAGCCAGTCGCTCGCGTGAAGCAGTCGTTTCGCGCGTTCGTATCATCCGCAATGGCTGGGGAAACTGTTCGTATAACACCGAATGAAGGCGCATTTTATACAACGTAGTCCGTCCAAAACAACATTAAAATTCGTATCATGGCGAAATTCGCATCAACCGTAATCCCATCATCGAGATTCTACTGTATATGAATGCCTTTGGTCTCCATTTGTGTAATAGTTCTAGTGAAGCCACTTTTGCATTTCTTCTACTTGAGAACCAAATTTTGGGCTGAGGTGCAATATTAAATGCACCTTTTCTCAGAAACAGAAAGTAGTGTGACCGTCAAAAGTTTGCACACTAATGGACCATCTTCAAGCACACGAGCACCACCAACGGTCGCGCAAGCACTCATGGGAAAAGTGTGTACCGCGCCGCACTGCCAAGGCACTGCCACACTGGCTGGACGGGCCACGCGCTTTCCTGCTGCGCTATGCCAGCACTTCTCCGCTGAAGTAAATTTGACAAAGCTGTGTAATTCTACCATGAGTATTTTGTTTGTTTAGCCACGGCGGCTTCTCTAAGATTTCCGTATGTCTAGCTCATCCGCTCTTTAATGTCGGGCCGGCTGAGCGGTTACTCAGCATCACTGTTTTTTGCATATCCATTTGGAATCAGCATCCACCGATGCTTTTAACGAACGGCACATGTGATTTGGAGATAAAAGAAAACGCGATATTGCATACACGGCATCCTACTTTGATCATACAGCGTGAGAATCATTCGCACCAGCGAGCAACAAGCTGCAATTGCCTTTCGTTCACATTGTCTTCAGCTGTACAATTCTGCGAACATAGGTTATCCTTTTACGTGTTGGTTTACAGCTGATCACTACATGATGACATGCATGCAAATGAGCTCTCATGTCTGATGTAAATAGGGGTATATAGGGAGATGTAAATTATCCGCAGGTTTGCATTATTTGCACATAATGCAAACCACCGTGTTGTGTAGCTTAGTAGCATCCACAGAAGTACAGCCGGGCATGTCCTGTTGTGGCATGTCACAAAATGCATGCTTTTATGTCGCTCACTCTGCTGCGCAGCAAACAGCGGCGTGGTGCTTTTGGGTTATCGTTGGTGCATGTTACAGCAGTGCTACACTTCACATGTACTGCCGCTGAGCAGATTGTCGCAATAGACTTCCTGGCGATAAGTTGTACTGGCACATTCGTCAGCTGCCATCATCGCGTACGCCACCGTGGAGCGCGATATCTGGCCTCTCTGCAATCTTGCCGTAATCGGCCATACTGTGAGTTGTGGAGTGCAGCTGGCATATTTACAGTTAAACGTGCTTATAACAAACCTCCAGATAACGAATTCCTGGATATAAAGAAGTTTTTCTATTCCCCGCCGTTACTCCATAGAAGCATGTGTAAGATCTCTATGTAACGAAGCGGCAGTGGGACACCCCTTTGAAATAACGAATTTTCTCCACCGACAACCTGGAGATATTGCCCCAAACTTTGTCACCTTTTTGCGAGCAGCAACCAGAAGCACTTTCTCCGCCACGACAGAATGCGAAGCGGTGGTGTCGCGCTTGGCGCGCTCGAAGGCACGGTGACTACGAGGCAAGAGTAAGTGCATGTGTGTGTGTGTGTGCGAGGCAGGCCTGCATCCCTTCACCCGGCAATCTTGTCGCTGCGGGCACGTCCTTTCCCCCTGAAAGGGTGGTCTTGTCGCCGCGGGCGTGTCCTTCCCCCTCACTTCAAACCTGGTCCCGCCGCTTGCTGCAGCTCGCCGAGCCCATCAAGCCGGCACCCTCCTTTTCCAGTTAATGTTGCCGAGCCACGCCGGCTTAAGAGAGAAAGAGAAAAAAAAGAACTATCTTTCTTTTTCGTGTTGGCCACTCTTTGCTTACTGCGCAAGTCTGCGCTTCACTTCGCTAACCTGACACTAGGTGACAGCACTTGTTAGGCCTAGCTTGCGGGGTCGCGGATGGCGTGCCTCATGGGAAGCTTGCCCTTGACATAAAGGAATCGGGTGCACAGGAAATCACGCTCACGGGGTGATTCAAGGGCAGCGCGCGTGGAATGATTAAAAAAAAAAAAACTGGAGACAAACAGCGGTAAAGTGGACACGGGCACGCTTTCCGTGCTGAGCATTTGCAGCTGACAAACGGCCGTAGCAGCATTCTCCATCACAGTGCACCAAGTTGGGCTAGTTGGTTAGGTTTCATCTTGGGAAAGTTTTACTGCGTTAGAAACATGAACAGGAGAAGAGAGCACAAAGGACGCCACATGCGCAAGTGGCGTTCTTTTGAGCTGTCTGTGTTCCTAGCGCAGTAAAACTTTCCCAAGATGATTCTCCGTCACCTTGCAAATCCCATCCTCAGAGGGCGCACATGCGATGTGCTGCTGCCGCGGCCTTTTCTTTTTTCTTTTTTTCTTCCATTTGCTCATTGTTCATTCGTTCCGCGTGCTCCTTCCTCCTCCATGGTGATTCGCTGCGCTCTGTTCTGGCAGCGCGCTTCCTTTGTGACGCCTGCTGGCTACTTCCATTGTCCGCGAGATTTCCTGGCAGGGTAGGTCATTTTCTGCCTTTATTTATTGCCTGCATCAGGGAGTTTGTCGTACATGCGACGTGCTGCTGCCGCGGCCTTTTCTTTTTTCTTTTCTTCTTCCATTTGCTCATTGTTCATTCGTTCCGCGTGCTCCTTCCTCCTCCATGGTGATTCGCTGCGCTCTGTTCTGGCAGCGCGCTTCCTTTGTGACGCCTGCTGGCTACTTCCATTGTCCGCGAGATTTCCTGGCAGGGTAGGTCTTTTTCTGCCTTTATTTATTGCCTGCATCAAGGAGTTTGTCATTTATGTGACCACAAGAGTAATTCACCGCTGCAGTATAGTACATACACTTAAACCTGCTTATAATGAACCTCCATATAACGAATTTCTGGATATAACGAAGTTTTTCTATTCCCCACCATTACTCCATAGATGCACATGTATTTGAGACCTCTACATAACGAAGTGGCAGTGGGAGACCCCCTTGAAATAACTAATTTTCTCTGCAGACAGCCTAGAGATTTCGCCCCAAATTTTGTCACTTTTGCACAAGCAGCACGCAGAAGCACCTTCCCCGCTGCAACTGAATGCGAAGAAGCGGCGGCGCGCTTGGTGCACTCGAGGGCCCGGCAACTGTGAGGCGGGCCTGCATCCCTCGACTCGGCGATCTTGCCGCCGCGGGCGTGTCCTTTCCCCCTCACTTTAAACCTGATCCCGCCGCTTGCTGCATCAGGCCTAGCCCGCCAAGCCAGCACCCCTCCTTTTCAGAATCAGAATCAGAAATGGTTTTATTTAGTCGTCAAATTTATTACAAAATATGTATATACAGAAGGAGGTCCCATAGTCGGAGACTGAATCAGGACCTCCAACAGTAGTGAACAGCGAAAAAATTAATTGATGCAGTAAACAGTGGTGTAGAATACAAGTAATGAAATACATCGCAGACAAAAAAAAAAAAAAGAGTTCTATTTAAGACAAACAATAGCAGAAAGCAGCAACAAAAACCGAAAATAGACAACTTAAAAAAATACAAGTAATTCAACTCTCCTAGGCAGTGTTCAAATAATTACAATGTGAAAGACAGCAAAAAAATAAGCGACGAAGAAAAAAAGAATGCATTGAGATCAAATTTCAGCAGTGAGGGATCATGATGCGATGATTTGTCAACTGTACGTTGTGGGAAGGCATGAATGTTGAGAATGCATGTGTGCGCCCTTCCTTTTCCTTTTTATATATATTTTTTGCGTTTCTTGAAAACCACGGAACGACCATTAGCCGGGGCTTTGCCCTTTCTAACAATGCTGCTAAGTACTGCACGACGACTGTCAAACTAGTGAGAGAAGGAAAGACTGGGGGAGCTAACAAAAGGACGGTAGGAGCAAGACCGTGGGAGTGAACGACCAGAACGACGAGAATGACTCGGAGGATCGGACGAGAAAGGACCCAACAACGACCGCTCCGAAGAGATTTGTTTGATTCATTTGGAAGTACGTTTAGAATTGTAAATACGTGTTAATAAATAACATGTAAATATTGAAGCGTTTCTTCCACTCAACGAGCATCAAGCAACTACCGACACTGAAGGATTACATCGAACAATGAAAGGGAACGGGAGTAATAGAGGCGACCAAAACTAACCAGATCATGGAATGGATGCGAGGAAAGTCTTCAGATCTTTTTTGAATATCCACTTGAGGTTGCCGAGCCATGGTGGATTAAGAGAGGCAAAGTTTTTTTTTTATTGTGCTGCAGCGCCACTCTTTCGTTACTGCGCAAGTCTCTGTGCTTCAATAAGCTGACACTAGGTGACAGTGCTTGTTAGGCCTAGCTCGTGGGGTCGCAGGCGGCAAAGCTTCCCGTGAGGCGCGGGAATGCAATAAGCGGTATGCGTATACGTTAAGTTCTATGGGAGGGTAAACGGGGGTCAGAAAAAACCGCATTAGAGCCGGTCCTTCACTATAAGTGGTTACATTATAAGTGGTTTCAGCTGTAAATGTTTTGGATGAGCTCTGCCCTCTGTTACCTTTTTGCATACTTAAGCATTTCTTTTTCGAATTTTCGTGCCGAACTTGCATACAACGAAATCCTCTTTATAACAAAGTTTTTCGGGAATTTGTCAATTTCGTTATATCCAGGTTTAACTGTATTCAAAATCTACTGCCCATACCTTCCCTTGGAAAGCTGCCTGCATGCTCAAATTGAGTACGAAACTGAAGCCACGTTTTGGCGACATCAGTAAGAACTTCCCTTCAGATCAGTTAGATGCAGTGTCGTCGCCACCCCAGAATGGTGACGAAGGATGTTTGCGGCGAGTCTGCGGTGCGTTTGCGGTGGTTTGGTCTGCGCTCGACTGCATCTCTGTGTGTCATATTTCTCCTCTGTTAAGTTCATGTGGTGGTGTGCCTCTTCTATTATCAAGCTCTTGTCATGGGAAAGTCATCTTTTGCTCTAAAGGTAGCTGCTTTGCGTCTTTGTGTGCGTGAGGCCTGTGACAACGCAAATAGTAATTCAGAAAGTTAGGGAGCTCGCATGCGGTCATGTAGGCTTGCTATGGAACATTTTTGCGGGCTGGAAGTGGGACAATTCTCAGACCTCTAAAATATGCGCTCAGCCTCCTAATAATTCTTTGTCTTTTTGCTGTGAACTCTTGAAAACTATGTACAGTGAACTCCCGTTAGAACGAACTCGGTTATAACGAATTCTCAGATATAACGAACGACATAGGCATGTTTGTTTGGTTCCCCATAGACTCAATGCAAAAGAAATCCTCTTAAGATAAACCCCCTCGCAGGTAACCTTCTGTTAAGAGGAACTTTCCCAGTACTGTGGACAGCTGCCCATAGTTTATTGTAGGGGGATCCAAGGGCTGGATACCTGTGTTCTTTTGTTGTCTCCCCACCAAGGAGAGTACAAAAGAATCAAAGACTAAGTAAGCAAAGCCACTGGGGTACCAGCACTAAAACTACAGAGTTTTATTGTTGGGGACCCCAAGTGCTAGGGGCACCCTGCCTTCTTGGGCCCTTTTGTTGTCTCCCCACCTCTTGTTCAGCACCTACAGGGAGAGTACAAAGGAACACAAGGCAAAAGAATCCAAGAGGGCTTACACAGAGACTCTGGGTACTTGAAAATGTTGCCCCCCTCCCCCTGCCCCCAACTAGTAGAGCAGTGGTAAAGCAAAGCAGAACAAAACAAAAAGGGATGACCTGGGCTCCCACAAAAGGGGCAAGAAAAAGGGGGCTGATATAGAAAAGTGAATGCTGCTTTTTTATCCACAACAAAGTGTACACATTAGACCTTTTGGCTGATCAGCACCTCCTGGGGCAAGTGCAGGAAATCTGCCCTGAAGAAAGACAGGCCTAGTTTCTAGTCTGGGCATTAAAGGAGTCCTTGAGGACATGAATGTGTATGTGAGTATCCTCAGAGATGCATCACAATGCCTAACGCATTGACTGGCAACACAACTGACGTGCTTACTGAAGAAGTGCTTGAAGTGCTTTCGAAGAATATGGGAGGTAGCTTGTGCCTGCTTAAGTTCTCTAATAAACAACCTTTCACAGCAGCATGGAAATACTGGAGGATACTTAAAATCATTAGATGAAATGTCTTTTATGGCTGCTTGCCAGTGCTTGAAGGCAGTTTTCAAGTTGGGTGAAAATATTGTTTCATTTGTAATTTTTTCCCACTTGCAAGTGTACTTGATTGACTTTTTGAAGTAAGATGTTTGGATCCACCTGGGCACGTGGCCAATCCATTCTTGGAGGCACTTCTGATAAGACGAACTTCTGATAAGATGAACAAATTGTCATGGTCCCCTCGAGTTCGTCTTAAAGGGAGTCTACTGTATATGTTAGATTAGGGAAATATGGTGACCCTCGCGGGATAAAAGCAATCACCGCAGTAGGCGTAGTGTGTGGCAAGCAATACGAGCCACTCTATGCATGAAGACTGAATCATGGACTCACCCAACTATTATTTATTACTCGGTCTGTATACGATACATTCCATCATTTCCATCCATATAACAGCATCACGGCTCCAGTTTTCCCTCTACGTAAATGTAACAAACTGAACACTGATGTGGTTGTTCACTGAGTTCCGTCGACTGGAACAGTGGCTCTTCTGTCAACCATCGACACTGCCACAAGAGCCACGGGCACTGAATTGGAACTCCATGGTGCATTGTAAAGACAACCGTACGAGCTACGAGCAAGTGTGCTGAATAATCGTATTGGTAGCTCTGGAAAGCAAATGTAAAGTTGCAACCACACCGTGGCATTCCCGGTTTCTTATTTGTCTCGCCATTGTTGGTGGTACAAGTTTTCGTTTTGATTACAAGTTGACTCCGCAACTCTGGATTTCAAATTTCAAGAAAACAAGCTGACTTACAATCATGTTATATATACTTCACTTTTCAAAACTGGAAATTTTTTTAAAAATTCTCAGTGTGTTAGAGGCTATGCACATAAAGAACTGAGTGCAGTATTTTTGCTTCATTGTAGTAATTGTTCAGATTATCAGTCTATTTTAAATAAAGATAACAAATATAATGCCTGCTTACTGTTATATTTACCACTGCAATGCGTATTCACTTCCTTTTGTCACAATCAATTCTTTTTATGCTTGCAGGCTGCCTTGAGTGCCTTCAGGATTATTAGAAAGGTTCCAGAGTTGATGGAAATGTTCATACCTGCAACACGGTCACTCCTCACTGAGAAGAACCATGGTGAGTCTTTTCTTTTGGGGTATGTTTTCTTGCCTTAGTGACATGTCTTCACGTTGCAGTCGATCTCGGATATACCAACTCAGCTTTATTGAATTATTGGATATACAGTAAAAGCTTGTTAATTCAACTCGTTATTTGGAAAGTCGGATAATTTGAACTTGTTCTCTGGTCCTGTCAAAAGTATGCATCACTCATTATTTTGGATGTATTTGACCCGAAATTGAATAATTTGGCGACTTTCGGGCCACTGTGAAGGCTCGAAAAAAAAAAAAAAAAAACAATTCGGAAAGAAAGAATGACTTCCCTCATCATGGATCATCATAGTTTATGCATGAATGCCATCCTGATTGTGTTTTCAGTGATGAAGCATGCTTTCCTGCTGAGCGCTTGTGTGACTGCACTCTCCGTTGATGGCCATCCTCAAAGAATTTTGTTTTGGCACTGCAGATAGCATGGAAGCTGCTGAGCAATTTAAAGGGTTCAGGAAAATTCTGTCTGCTCGAAAACAGAGGAGCATCTGTGTTTAGATTGTGCAGTGAAGGAACATTGACAAAAATTGAGCGTTTATTGTGTTTATTTTGACCATTCGATAATTTGGACATTTGCTTAATTCAAACATTTTTCTGTTCCCTAGAAATTCAAATTAATGAGCTTTTACTGTATTGAATGGTTCAAAAATCCCCTACAATATCCATTGCATAGGGCTGGTGTGCATTTGTATTGAACAGCTGTGAACTGGTGAGTTTGATGCAATTAAACCTGCATATAACAAAATTGATAAATGCTCTAAAATTTTTGTAATAAAGAGGTTTTCATTATAACCAGTTTCGGCATAAAATTGAGAAAAACGTGCAAATGAAACAAAAGGGCAACTGGAGGAATAGCTAGCCCAGAACACATATTTTGTGGTATAAACGTGGAAGGCATGGCTCAAATCGACCTCCGAAGATTTGTAACCATCACTGTGATGTTGGACGCACTCCACCAGCACCTCATCTGACATTTATTTAGTAGGGATGACATGATGAAGCCGCCCGCGCACGCTTGCACACACACGCACACACACAAAAAAAGAGAGAGCGAGAGAGAAGAAAACCTGCCAAGTTGCACACAGTCCAGGGTTCTATTTGTGCTCAATGAAAGCCAAGTTTCTCCTTTGAGGCACTCATCCTTTCAATGGTATGCCAAAGGGACGGAATGTGGGGATATAGGAGTCGGCTCACATGCGTGCGCACTGCATGAAAAAAAAGAAAGCCAATGCATACAGCGTGATGGCTAAATAAAAAAAAAAGACATGGAAAGCTACAGTAGTGAGTGGAGGTGTTGCCGCCGCGCAAGCTGTCGGGAACCTGATACGAAGTTTGGAGATAGAAGGAAAGGGCACAGCTGTGACAGCGAGAATCACATCGATAGCTGGAGTGATGCAACAGAGCTGAGAAGTGGGGCCCGCTCAGACAAGCGTCCTCTTTGCTTGTGTTTCACTGGCAGCACTCTGCGGAACCAAGGTTGCCACGGCGGCTATGTGTGCGCCATTTGCAAAGACATCACTTCACGCTCTGACGTCGCTAGGATAGCCGCAGGAGGGAATCCAGCTTCTGCTTGCGCAGAAATTAGATTGGGGTGAAATTATTAGGTGGTTGGCAGGGGGGGAATTCGTTATATCAAGGGTGTCTCTTTTGTTATACAGAGGCTTGCATTACCGTGGCCACAATGGCTACGTTTGAAACTTACAGCCTGGGCTCAGTAACAGAAATTTGTTAGAATTAAGCCTACACATACACTGTATGAGTGCACTGCCTCCACAATCGGCCCACCGTTATGGACAATAGGAGATGCTGACAGCCTGTGCGCATAACGGCACTGCCTCCAGTATCAGCGCATCGTGATGCATGCATTAGCCGAAAGTCTGCTTCGCGCTGTCGTTCCTAGATGGCAGTACAATCGAATCTCATTAATTCAAACTTTGCGGGGATAGAAAATTTGTTCAAATTAACCGGAGTTGGAACTAGTGGGGGTCCTTGTTATTAGCGCACAACGCACATTTTCAATGTTTGAAACGCATGCGCGATAAAGTAGGCTCTATCACACATCCTTCGGAGTGCAATGTCATTAACTACGCACTGTGGAAATACAGCATATGTAAAGGTGAGGATCCAAACTTAAAAAGCAGGCGTACACTTACGCACTACGGAACATGGCGCACATGTAGCACCGCTCGCATTATGACACCCTTGCCCCACATAAAGCACGAATAGCCATACGTGCCCATGAAAACTTCTGCCCCCAACAACGAATAACAGATTTGGTCCGAACAGACCACCGCTCGCAGCACCAATCATTCCATGCTTTGAGGCAATGTGCATGTGAGAACACGAGAGGCTGTCGCCGTAGCGCGCATGCAAAAATGCAAGAGGACATTGCATATGAAAACGTGTTTAGTTATGTCGCTCGAGCATTAAAATAATCAGTCACCTGTGATTGGGTGCACCTTTTTCGACGCGACTCCAACAGCATGAACTGGGAGCCAACCCAAGAGCTCTAGAGCAGTGGTGAGGGGGGCGCAGAGTCCGTGTCACGTTCTTGCGGAACCGCGTGGCTGCCCAGCACCATGGTGCCAGCGGCTTGGCGTGGCTGTAGAACAGACGAGTCACTGCACACTCCTGGAGCAGTTAGTGCGAGAGGAGCACAGTACAAGGAAGCGACCGCTACTGCCACCGGTGTAGGAGAGTACAGCTAAACAGCTCCAGTGCTGTGAAACCTGATAATGTGCTTTAAAAAATTTCAGCTACCTAATCTTTGTATAGTTTGTGTAATTAATAACCAAAGTTGGCCAAAACAGAAGAGCAGGTAAGCGCGGCACTCCACCTCTTCGTCATTATTGACTCCCGGCGCTTGGACAAAATTTTTGCTAGCAAAGCCAACTTCGGATCTCTTCTTTCCGCACATCGGGCAGCAATATATAAAATTTTGAAAGAAATTGAAGAGGGTGACCAGCCATGCTTTGTTCGATCTTACATGGAATCACCCTCCAATGTTTAGTTTCTAGTGGCGGCCTGTGCGGGTCCAGTGATAATTACCGCCCTCTGCTGCTTCACAAAGCTGACCGCCGCTGTGGACAGCTGTTCTGCAGCTGCTGGACACTGAGGGCGAGGGAAAGGGGCGAGGGGAATCACATTCCTAAGAATGGGCTTTGTATAAATTGGAAGGACTGAAGAATGCAAGCCGAGTCGCAATCGAGCAATGATGCATGTGTGAGCTATCACAGGACTACAACCGCGCCGAGCCCAACGCGCCGACGATAACTCGGTGAGCAGCTAAACGAAGCTCTTTCTAATAACAGATAGTAGAATGTGGTAGTTACTAATGCGGCTGCATGCTCTCACAGTATTCCGCACAAGCAGGGGTCATATGTGACGCTGTTCATAGCCAACCGGCGATCTCCGATAGCAGCGATAGCAGTGGCTCATAAGAATCAGAGAAAAGATTAGATAGATAGATAGATTGAGATTGATTGATTGAATAGATAGATTGATAGATTGATGGCGAAATTAACATCGCAAACGCAATAAGGAATATATATTACTCCATGATTACTCCTTGCCGTAAGACACAAAGCCGTACACTACTAACCTTTACACAAATCTTTTTGCTGGCCGATGAAAATCGGATGACTAATTAACACTTTCAGCCCACTTCCTGTAAGAAAGAACACGATTCTATCGCTTCACCGCCACAACAGAAAGTTCGCGTGTTTGTGCTGGTGTGTATGTGTATAGATGTGTGCGTATGTATCTGTGTGCCTGCTACCTCCCTGACGCCTATTTTTCCATTTGTCTTTGCACGTCCATGTCCATTCCGGCATAGGAAATTATAGATTTCATTACTCATCGCACATCATTCAACTACGATTTGTTACAGCCAGCGATTTGCTTTGTTTTTTCATATTCACGTACGTTGCAAAAAACTTCTTTATGCAAGACCACACGGAAGGTTTTCAATCCATTTCTTTGACCCTAACTTCTACTACACAACTGTCAGGCAACGCACCGAACTCAACACGTGGAGGCATATCTGCTTAGCGAGAATGAAGAAGTTAAAATGACTCGTTAAAACACGATTTTCCACGTGCGTCGACCTTACTTTCAGAGCAATTTTAGAAACTGTGACGTCCTGGATGTCGCGATCAGCAAAACTAGATAATCCCGGACATTTTGAGACCAAATACTGTACGAAATAGTAACGCCGGTATAACGGGCATGAAAGACCTTGACAGAATGTACGTTTAACGACGCGGAGCTGCCGCAACTGGGACCTCCAAGGGTCTCAGGTTCGATGCCCCCCCTCCCCTTTTTTTAAAGCTTCTCCTCTAACCGTTTGTTATACTGCTCGAGATTACGTCAGTAGCGGGGCCCCGCAAAGGTTCGGTACCTGAAAGGCTTTCAATCATTCAACTGCCGTTTACTCCTACACCAGAACAGGAATTGGCCTCCCTGGTGTAGTACTTGGCCACCACCTCTTCCAATTAACCAAATCGGGCAAAAATGGACATTTTCATTAATTCATTTGGAAAAGGAATCTGCTTGCGGCATCTTGCCGCGGAGAGCAAGTTTTGCAGACTGTAGAGACGTGGCCGAGTGCTGTTGCTCTCTGCAGCAAAAAAAACCGCTGCCCGAGGGCAAGCCCCGCAGCTACATCAGCAGCTGTAGGTTGCGGCTCGCTTGAAACATCGTCGTCCAAGTAACTTTCGTCAGCAGCCTTTTTGGGCCGAACGATCCCGAGTATTTCGGTGTCCGTCAGCGCACCACACGTTTCAACTTGACTGTCAACGGCAACGTATTCTCCGAAAGGAACGAGCTGGTCGAAGACTATTGTCGTCAAGTTCGGTTGTGCGCGCTTCCTCCGCTGGAGAAGACGAATTACCTCCATCTCTCGAGGCACTTGCACTAAAACCGCAGGTCCTGAAGCAGTTCGCGATCGTCCCCTCTTTACCGCAACCCCATGCTCGCGCTAGCATGTGGATAGCACTGAAGCGGCTCACCTCGCACTGCGTGGAGTTGTCCATGCACAAAAGCATCCTTTCGAGAAGTTGCTTTCGCGTACAGTCATCCATCGGACGAAGAAAAATTTTTAATGTCGAATATCGCCGCAAGCGATAAGGCTTTTGCTGCTACGATATCGCCACTGAACCGAAGTTGGTTGCTCCAGGCCTCCCTAATCTGAAATGAGCAAAGCTTGCTCTAACTCCGGGTGGGCACCGGTGCGCATTCTCATGCATGACATTTTAAATTGGTTGTTCTTAAATGCTTCGAGTGTCGAGCGCTTGTTAACGGTGTTCGAAAGAGCGCTTGATTCCGTTCTTCCGTGCGATGTGCCGCTTGGCGATGCCTCCGTTGCCTCCGTCCTCAACTGCCTTCGAAATCTTAACTTTCGTCGCCAAGTCAAGCGTACGATAACGTCCGCGAGTTGCCATTACCGCGACTAGAACATAGATAGACCTAGTACCATAGGTGTTCTCTGCTAGTACGTCAACGCGACCATGCAAGGCTGCGATTGCACTGGACAGATGGGCTAAGCCTGCCGCCTCATCATTTTCGGCGCTGTCGTCAGCTGTGATGCCGATGCCGCCAGTACCTAACATTGACGCTTCATGAGCTGTGTGTGGCGCTGTAGTCAGCTGCGATGCTAGCGATGTAAATTCAGCTCGCAAGGCTGTTTTTCACTTTAATAATACGGAATTTCTCAAACATTACGATCATCTTGATCTATAAGATTGAGAAAAAAAATTCTAATTAACCGACACCTTAGACATCTAACTTCGAATTACCGAGCATTTTTTTCTATTGGCTTGCATGCAAAACTGACGGGACCCCGACTTCACTTCCAATTAACCGAAAATTCCAATTAAGCGACTTCGAATTATCGGGAGTTGACTGTACTTGGCCACCACCTCCCACATGATGTCTACAATTAAACCCTCGTCCTCAGTGTTATTTGTTATGCAAAGGCATTTATTTTCCACGTAAACACAGTATACGGCAAAGTTTGTCATAGTTTTGCTTGCTTCTGTAATTTGTAAAAGCCTTAAGTTTTCTAAAGGTGCGTTCTTTTCGAAGTATTCAAACCTGTACATCTTTTTCTGCAGGTGTGCTTATCACGGGGGTCATCCTCATCACAGAAATGTGCGAGAAGAGTCCAGACACATTACAGCACTTCAAGAAAGTGAGAACGGTTTGTTGATCTTGTTGTGGACTTTCTTTTTCTTTCTGCTTGCTTTAATCTGATTTTGTGGTCAAAGTTAAAAAGAATGTGACAAAATATTTCATGTAGTGTTCTTTCAACTGTCTGGTACCCAGAGTGTTAGGAATCCTATTCATTACACTTTATTCACTTCTTATTGGGCTTAGGGCTCAGCTAAATGTGTACTGCATATCCTAACAAACTGCATTGCAGGATGGTATGCAAAGAAAGAGAGACGGAAAACTTCAAATTTACAATTTATTTATTGGAAACATGTAATATTGTCCACCGCATTTGTAAGTCTGCCCTCGTCTGTTTTTTTTTTTCTTTGTGCTCCATCCTGCTGCACATTTTGTTAAAGGGATAGTGAAATGGTTTTTATGATTTTGTATAAGTGCATTGCCCCAATAGCTCAAGTCCTTTTGATCATTAGCAGATCATTATCACTGCCCTGCATTAAGTGTGTAACTTACTGCAAGGTTCTAAACATGTGCACCATGAAAGACTGACGTAAATCAACCTAAGCCCCTGCCCATGGGCTGCACAACGGCCACACAATGATTGGTTTTCATCGTGAGCACCAAAGGGTCAGCGTAGTGTTGCGGCACCTGGCGGTGCCCACTCATGTTGCCAGCGCACTACTACATAGCCTAGCACTACCAGTGCTAGCGACCTCAGTAAAGACATTTGCGGTGCATTGTTGATGCTAAGGCCTTGGCACAGCGGCCGCCACGGAAGGCACAGTCTTTGCTAGCGTGCACCCCGCAGCTAAGTGAGTTGAGGAGGAATAGCAGTGGTGAGGAGGAAGGCGACAAGTAAGTCCATACCTGCCTTGGTGGAAGGTGCTGAATTTATCGATAGTATAAATGATTTGAAAATGACACCTAATCAGTGACGCAGTGTCAAAAAAAACACACACACACACACACACCCACCATGGTAGCTTAGTGGCTAGGTGTTGGCTTGCGAAGCACAAGGTTGCAGGATTGAATCCTGGCCACGGTGTCTGCATTTCGACAGGAATGATATACAAGCAACATTGATATATTTAAATTTAGGTGTATGTTAAAGAATCCCAGGTGGGCATGCTTCATAGTCATGGCTGGTTTTGGCACATAAAACCCTAGAGGCTATAAGCTATTATCAGTGCCGAAAAACTAGGGGTGTGCAAATATTTAAAATTCTGAATAACTTTTTAATAGCATTTGCTGTGCAATTCAATTAGCACTTAACTTTTACTACTCATACTGTTCAAAGTTAATAATTAAGGGGCAAAATATTCAGCGCCTCACGACAAGTGGCCCATTCTGGCAAGTAGTGCGCTTTGTCGCTTAACAGTAGTGTACTGCGGCGAAGCTAACGCTCATGTACTCTAGCAAAGCTGGTAGTCACGTTCTGCGGCAAAGCTAACGGCCGTGTACTGTAAAGTTAACATTTGTCTACTGTGGGGAAGCTAACACTGGTGTATTGTGGTGAAGCTAACAGTCTTGTATTGCGTGAAGTAAACTTGACTTTCAGTTGCACAGCTTTGTGTTGAACTGTTCTTTAGGACTTTGGAATGCAACTGTGGGTGTGCACTAGCCATGCAACAATCTTTTTGGCTCATGTTTAGTGGTATATTTCTCCACAATTTAACATGGTAATATTAAAAAAAAATACTTGAAAATTATTTAAGAAATATTATGTTTGATTTGCACTTGAACAGTAATGTTCAAATTCATATCGCAGTCAAAATTGTACTATTTGCACCGGCTCTACAAAAAACCGTTTCAGGGACTCCGTAAAAGGTGATGCCATACCACCTTGTCCAGCTGTCAGGCAATGGTGCTTTCATGTTATCAACAGAATCTGCTGGCCTTGAGCAGTGGATGCTAAGGCTTGCATAGAATAAAGCATAACGCATTGCTACAAAGTACCGGCCCAGCAGTTCTTGGCAAGTTTATTTAAAGGGGTCGTGAAACGTTTTCTGAACATTTTGTACTAAGTGCGTATTCGGGGTCCTGACCCTCCAATCAACAATATGCATTGTTCTGTTGCACCGTGTGCGTTGAGTTAGAGCGATAAAAAACGCGGTTTCGGTTTCACTGCGCGCGTTCCCCTCGACTCTGCAGATGACGTCATCTTAGTAGCCGTCATACCTCCGAGATTGGCGCGCCCTCGGAGGCCATGGGAAAACAAACCGTGCTGCCGTTTTTCTTCGGAATGGTGGCACCGCACGGTTTCCAAGTATTTTCTTCCTTTCTAGCTTTCAAGTAAATCGATTCCTTTAGAGCAAACGCGAGTTCACTGTGCCTTTGAACTTAAAAGTATCTTAACTCAACGTCACCAAATAGTACCACGCCGGCCGGTAGTGTCGCATAGTCGTTTCGGTAGCGCAAGAAAGCCGAGATTTAAAACGGGCGTTGTTAGATGTGCACTGAATATTTCGCCGAAATATTTCGGAATCTGCTTGTCGGATGCGTATTGAAGCAGTGAAAGCTAGAAACCGGCACCTCCAAATTCTTTTCACGACCCCTTTAATTGGTTATGCGAGCAAGGCATCGCTACGACTGCTGGCACGCACAAAGAGTGTAAGAATAGCATCGAAAGATGCATAGCTAAATTATTGCAGCCATGGCAGTGCTGCACCCTGGCCACAGGGATTTCCCATCAATGCAGCAATAAAATTTAAAGCATGCCTATATGCCAGAAGCAGGCTTGCCACCACTTGTAAACACCAGCCACACATAGCAATGCTGGCAGTGCTTATGTTACTAGGCTGTGAGTGCTTCTTCGCAAATGCAAGATTTGCTCACAATGCATGGCATGGAGCTTTCAAGAGATACAGATTTTAAGGCCATTGCAAACTGACTGCAAACTGCAGAAGCAATATTAGAAGCTGGAAATATGTCACAGATGTAATGGCGGTGGTGTCTGGGATTATGGGTAAATGACTGAATTGTTGAAGAGGTGTGAGCCGGCTTGATGCAAGCCAATCGGCAAGAAAGTCCAGTGTGGCAGACACTGGACGGTTGCTCACATTTGTGGTGGTGGTGCCGGCGGCCCAGCGGGCACTATGTCTATTCAAGCTTCATGCATGCTAGTGACTGATTGCTCCAGAACTTTGTGTCTCTGTTCTTTGAGTTTATTATGCAGTGACTCAAGTTAGGCAACAGTAAGTTATTTTATTGTAATGCTTGCTGAGTTGGGACAAGTGACTACATAATCAGGGACAAATTTAGGTTGTTACGGTGGGTAGCCTGACTGTCAGGTGGTAGTTGATAATGATGACTGCATGGATGCATACAACCAGTAGTAGTAACAAAGCATTTATTCGTGTCTCAGTAACTGTCCTGTAATTTTTTTTTTAACACGAGTGGCATTGGTCAGTTGTGGTTGTAGCTAGCTAGCTATGCAGCTTCTTCAGATGTTTAAGATGCATAAGCACCTTTGAAGAAGCCTGTGTGTTTGAACTAGGGTGTTGATATTGATATGTTGCACCGATTTAATAAGGGTCAACCAGCATGTATAACTGCACGTGTTCTATTGTTGCTTTTATGCATAGCTGACACGTGTATTTTGGTGAAGTTAATTTCTCTTGGATGACGTGCGAGCATGTCTCTTTATATAAGCATATATTAATGTGCAAAGTAACTGAAATGGAGAAGCGTATCCTGTTGATGTTTGTTCTTTTTGTATGTCTGACCAAGTTGTTTGAACAAAAGCTCTGCTACACGAGATACGGAAGGGCCCCTGCCAGTGATACTTCCATATCTGATGCACCATCAACTGAAATGAATCAGTTGCCTGGGTCTGAACTTTACACATATTTATACATATGTTTCAATGCATTACATATAGTAAGAGTTGTTTTTAGTGGGCTGTTATCCTGTGTCCTCTCATCTCAGTCTATCATTCATGCCCTTCATAATATAATGACAAGTTTATGCATTCAAGTATACTCGTAGCGTTGATCTTAATGCCAACTTATCAGCACCGTTGGACAGCATCAAATATTTCATTTCACTTCATTTATTGGTACTTTGAAGTTTTCAAGTCCAAGTGGTATTATAGAGGGAAGCAAGTAATCGAGTAACAAACAGAAACCAGCATGAGATGTAGCAAAGAAAGAAAAAAAGATACAAGTTGTTAGGTTCTTTGTTATGTAATGTTAACTAGTGCTATTTTAACAAGCTCGTGGGTCCCAGTGGTGGCAAGACTTCTGGGAGGGTGGTTCCAGTCTAGTGTTGTATATGGGATAAAGCTGTGGGAAGAATAATCAGTACTGCAACAAATAACTTCAACTTTAGGAGAGTGATTAATGTGAGGAGAATGATAAGATCGAATGGAGATCAGTTCATTGTACAGGTGGCTGTTACAGAGGTAAATTTTGTGGAAAGGCAAAGGCAAGAAAAATAACGGCGAGGAGAAAGTGACGGCAGACTTAGCTAGTGTTTCTTTCTTAGTAGGCATATTGACAGCGTGTTTGTGGTTGTGGGGCACGAAGTTAGTGGACTTATTCTGAACAAGTTCAAGTAAAATAGTTAGCTTATTGAAGCTGGAGTCCCATATGGAGGAAGTGTACCCAAGTTTGGAGAGGGCTGATGTTTTGTAGAAAAGCAGTTTTAGTGATACAGGGGCAGAAGAGAAGTTGCATTGCGGCTATCCGGATGATTGGTTGGTGTTATTATATGGTTAATATGAAGGGATGTACTTAGGTCAGACGTAACATATGTACACACCAAGGTAATGGTAAGATGATACTGCCTTAAAGATAATGTTATTAAGTTTGCATACTGCCGGAGGAGACTCAGTATGAGATACATGTGGGACTTTGCGCTTATTGTTGTTTAAGGTTATTAACCAGTCATTGCATCTGACAGAAATAGCGTTGAGTTTGGTTTCTAATGGGACAACTTCCAGATCGTTAGTTATCTCACGGAGCACAGCACAGTCATCAGCAGACAAATAAATCTTAGAATTAACGTCTTAGGGTAGGTCATTGATGTAGATTAAAAACAGAAGTTGGCCCAAAATAGAGCCTTGTGGCACTCCAGAGTGGACTGAGCTGCTATGTGTAATATTGTTAACGGTGTTAGATTGCCAACAAATTGAGGAAACAAATTGAGTTTGGTGACATAGAAAGTGTTCTAACCTTGTTAAAATTTTTGGATCAAGGCTGCTAATTTTGAGAGTAATAGCTCCTGATGAAATTTGTCAAATGCCTTTGCAAAGTCTAGTAAGATGCAGTCTGGGGACGAGCACTAGTTAAAGATTAGGTGGAGTTTTGTGAGTAAATGTGGCGAGTTGTTTTTCACATGAAAGTGTTCTTCGAAAGCTGTGTTGTGCATGTGAGAAATAAGAGTTCGAGTAAAAAAATTGAATATTGTGGAACATACATGGTAATGTGGTCAGCATGAAGTAATATTAACTTTTTTTAGAGCCACAATGTAAATTCTGTTTACCTTCTTATATATTGATCTTGGGGGTCAGTTAGGCGCATGATACAAACTTTTCGTTCAGATGGGCTGCCCACATAAGAAGGCATTATCCAGGGCATGTTGGGATCTGTTTGGTTCATGTTTCACAGTTAGCTCATGGACGTTTTCTTTTTTAATACATCTGGAAAGTAGAAAGGTCTAGAAAGTAACACCTCTGTGATGAAAGGGACTTAACTCGGGAACTCCTGATGATCATGAAATGTTAGTGAAGTTGAAATTGCCTAAAACTCTGTTGGGACTCTGTTCTTTAGCAGCGGCTTCCAGGGATACGATCACTTTTGTGAGACTTGATGTCACGGCACCAGATTTGTCTGACAGAGATCATTGTGCTGTACACTGCTGAGTGTGGCACATTGCACATCCCGTGTTCAGTTGTGCAAGATCTTGTGAAAGCTATTGTATCCCCAGAAGCGATCACCCTAGAATGTTGCTTCACATCTAGCAAACCTAACCGCATATTTCCAAGCAGCCAACATACAAACGGTGCTAATTACAGACCTTTTCGTTAGAGCTCCCTGGGAGCTTCTGTATTGAGCTCTGGGCCATTGTAAATAGAGGTAGATACCTGCTGCTGTTGTGCTGCTAAGCTCGAGGATGCAGATTCAGTTCGTGGCCACAGGGGCCACACTTTGATAGTAGTCCAATGCAAGACCAGCAGTTCTATTTATGTGCATGGTAAAGAACCCCAGATGGTAAAAATTAATCAGAAGTATCCTAGTACTGCATGCCGCATAGTCATGTTGTGGTTTGCCATTTAAAACACCTAAATTATTATTATTAATAGAGGTGATGCATCATCATAGAAGTGCTGCAGAAACAGCCACACGTGTCTTTGCATTCCTGTTCAACAGTCCAGAAAGGTGGTGCTCATTTTCTCCCATGCAAACATCTATGCTTGACTGCTGACTGCTGACATCGTGGTAGCATTTGCTTGCATTTATGCTACCTGACCCAGTGTTATTTTTCTACCTTCAAGTAGCTTTGAGTTGCCTTGGGATCCTAGCAAAGATGACTGATATTCATTTCTGTCAGGACTGGGACTAGCTAGCTGCCATGTGGCTGCCAATGGACTGCCAGAACTTTGAAAACCAAAGAGATCTGCTACTTGGGATGGTATCATATTCTATATTGTTTGACTAAACCAACTTGTGCCAAGGGGCTGGAGCTTTCCAATTTGTGTGAATGGCTTTTGTTATACAGTAGAACTTCCACTACTTTATTGCACATGGAACACACTCTGGGCCATTCCATTTTTGTTTTGTTTGAAAACACATAGGGGCTTCGTGTTAATCTCCTAAAATGTTACGCATAGGCATTCATGCTTGGCATTCTTTTGTTGGCCTTTTTGGGATGAGTAATTTGGTCATTATTTGAAAGGTATAAATTAGCAAGAAGTAATTAAGTTTTTATTGGTTATGAAAGTAGGAATGGTAGGAAGGTTATGAATGGTAGGAATAATAGCAGATGCAGTTTTGTCTGCATGGTTCTCAAATTCCTATCCAATAGAAGAATAATATATGTTCAGCAGACCTAAATGACAGAGGGTAGATAAAAGTAGTTGAAAAGCACAGTGGCAGACGGGGCTTTGCTGGAATGGGGTTCTAGATGTTAATGCACATCTGATTTGTAAATGCTGCAAAGTGATGGATGTCATGTGCATGGGACCATATGGAGGCTGGCATTATGTTCCCCAGATTACAATGTCAATTCTGATTGCCAGAATTGGAGTCACGCTGCACTTGCAAACGTTAGGTGTACATTAAACTCTTCCTTAATGAAGAGCTTTATTTTAATTTCTACAATGGTTGGCCTTCTGCTTTGAACTTGTGCAGTCTATATGCTGATTTTATGTATGTGTTGGAATTGGGCAAATGCTACTGATGAATGAAGCAATGATTTGTTAGTATTTTTTTTTTGTTCTGCCTTTACCTAATTTTACTCACAAAGGAATTTGATGGTCCTGGCAAGGTCAAGTGGACAGAAGTAAGGTCAGGTGTGTTTTAGTGAAATAATTATTTGTAGTTATGTTGGTAGCAGTTGGCAGGCATTTCGGTGGCCTGTTTTATCAGTGGGTTAGCTTACCGTTGCCGTATTTACTCGATTCTTACGCGCCCTTGATTCTAATGCGCACCCGTTTCCAGCGACCAAAAAAAGAAAAAGAAAAGTGAAACATTGATTCTAACACGCTCGCATTTTTCCTGACATGGAAAAAAAGGTCCTTAGTAATCAACCTTCTCACATTTATGAAAACAAATGTTGTACTTGCGTAATGAACGCACTCGCGTAATAAACGCACCGCCAACTTTGAACCCCCGCAGTCCCTCGAATGGCTGCACCATGGCTTTCCCACTTCACTCGATCTACGGTGTCTCGAACATGTTCGGCGCTCCGATTCATAACTCCTGCGTCCTGATAAAACTGCCAAACGTTGATGGGCACAGCCGCAATGCTGCATTCCTCTATGCTATCGTAGTTCTCTCATGCGTGCTGCTATGCGTGCTGCGCAGGCTGGCGCAGATAAGTGGGGCATGGTCTCCGAGATTGCCGCGATGCAGTCTCGGATGTCATGCAGCGCACACGACTGAGATGCTCAGGTGGCTCAGGCTCAGCACAGATATGAGGGAGAATTGCGATGATGAGCCGTTTTGTGTGCGGGGATGGGAAACATCTCCCGTTACGGTTACCCGCAAATGCTACCGAAAGCTGTGCGGCGGAGATTGCACCGGCGACGTAGCGACTTTGTTTGGCCGCAAGACAGCCAAGCTGGCGCGACGAGTATTATCGGCCTATGCATCATGTGCGTCGTTCAGCGCGGGACCGGCGGCAAACTACGTGCCAAAGACCGCCACGCCGCTAGTTCGTTTTTTACCCGGCGACCATTCAACAGCGCCCGAACCTCATAGGAGGCGGCCGTTTTGACACCGACGGCGATATGGTAACAGTGTCTTTCGTTCGCCCTCGATTCTAACGCACATGCGATTTTCGGACCCGTTCTATCGGGAAAAAGGTGCGCGTTAGATTCGAGTAAATACAGTATATATTAGTGGCCACCCCTTATACCAAACGACCAGAAGCCAGTTCTGTACTTGTCAGAATTGAAAATTGCAGTGAAAATGAGTGACCAACTGCTTTGTGTGAGATGTGCTACCATAGTGACAAATAACTGGGTGTGAAAGTTGCATTTCATGATTATGCTGTTGATAGGTTGGAACTAAATTTGAATAATACACACACTACTGTTTGCTTCAGTGGTTGCTTAAACCATAGTGTAAAAGGTTGAACCTTAGTGTAACAGAGTTGTAAAATTAGCCATCTTCATTTAAGCGTAATCTTTCATAGCGTAATCTTTCATCCCCAGTTGTTGGCTTCGGCCACTGCTTGTCATTTTGAATTGCATGTGTTTGACACATGGACATGGCACTTTGTATGTGCTTACGTTACTGCAGTGAACCTTCGTTACTATTGCACAATTCTTAGGTTCCCTGTGTGGTGCTTATGGTTCTCCCATCTTCACACCGTTGTCTGCTATGCAGTTAAGATTTCATTTGTCTTTTTTTTTTTTTTTCCATTTTTCCAGTAGTGGTGAAAGTTTGTCTAGTGTTAATCATCAATAAAATTTTGGTTATGTTGGACAAAAATTCGCGGCATTTTATGGAAAGCATAATTATTAACCGTGAAAAAATTTGTTTCATTGAGGTTTAATTGTATTTGTATTTGCCCTGTCTTCAGAAATTGTTTGGTTATTGAATCTTGAAAAGCGTTGTGAAGTAATTAGGTCTTTCTTTAAGCTAGTTAATGTACTTTTTGTACATAGTTCTGTCATGGAAGTAGAAAGTCGAAGATGATTGGCACTGACTTTTGAGCAGCACTTTATCTGAGCCACCTCTTGGATAACTCAGTCATGTCAACAGCTGGCAACATGTCCAGCTGCATATTCATTATAAAGAACTAGTCTAAGTAATTGATTACAACAAACTGTCTAAGTGGAGAGATAAAATCGTGACTTCGTATCATCGGAAAAACTGCATTTGGTAAAAGTAGCCAGCCACATTGTGATTGTTGCTTGTCTAAAAATCTGCTTTCCCAACAGCAAATATATGAAGAAATGTTTTAAATTATTTGAGCACCAGTGTTTTATTATTCATAGCTTGGTAAACTTAACCATTTCATATGTTGAAGGTTAATGATAATGCCTGCCTTACTGGTATAGACAAAAATGAAAAACAGATTTGTGTAGTGTTTATATTTTGCTGTTTTGTGTTGTCTTAACAGTAGTGTGCTTTAACAGTGTTTTTTCTGAAAAAGAAAATTGCAAAACATGGAGAAATTATATGCATATCATATTTGAAGTGCGTGATATTGGTGTTTTATGGTGTTGGAAGTTGCCTTAATGCTTTTTTTGGAGTCTTCTGATTACAATGGTGCAAGTGGCTCGTAAGTTTTTTAGTTTAAAGGGCCTTTAGTCAAAAGGGCTACCACTGACGGTGGTGTCTTCTTCTTCCCTTTGCTCCCTTTGCCCGTTTTTATTCCTGTTTCATCCGTGAACCACTCTCGTTGCCATTGTGACGGGAACAGTACAATGAGGTATCGCTTTTTACAACTTGCTCCTTCCTTGCTTTTTTTCTTTGTATATCATCTTAGGCTTTTCTGTTTGTCTGGCTCCCATTTTGAACTTTTGATATGCCTGCTTAATTTGTTAGCATGCATATTTTTATACCATTTTCTCTCTCTCACAGCTCTGGGCATTGCTGTTGCACAAATCTAGATAAGTTGTTAAAACAACAGTTAACCGTTTGGAATATGGTCAGAATGACTTATAGCCAGCGAGTTGAAGCTGTTAATGTGACCCTGCAACACTTTCTATAAGAGGTGCAATATAATTTTTATTTTCATTTTTCACTAAGAGATTTCAGAAACAGAGCTTCCTGCAGTCATGGAGAAACAAACAGCTTCTTAAAGAAAATTTTTTGTTGATGTTAAATGTTACTTCAGGAACATTTAGTGACTGCTTTCCTGGCAGTCAAGTACGAAAGTATATGTGTGGTAATCCGAAGTAAATTCTTAAGTATGCTTTTAGGCTGTAGTCACATATGCGAGGAGTTAAAGGTAGTCAAACGCTGTTGCTGCCACAACAGTGTAACTTGCCCTGTGTTTTAATTCTTGCTCTTGCAATCAATGTTGTGCGCCTTGCTTTCAGTACCCACCATTCCAAAACCACGGTACAATTATTTTGGCTGACTGTAGTATGGGCAGGGAAGAAGTTTGGGCATGTTGGTAGTTCATCGTAAAATAGAATATTTAGCACAAGAAACAAAGGACAAAAAGAAGACTAGACGAGTGTTAATCTTCAACAAAAGATTTATTGCCGCTGGTAAGCATATATACTTGAGGAGATGGCACTGGAAACAGACGTACATAAAGAAATAAAGGTACTATGCCAAATATTCAAGTTCTTTCTTAGATAAAACAATAGCATGCTAACACAATCGTCACCTGCTCTAGCTGTCTCTGCTGTTTTGACAATTTCCCTTGTTGTCTTATTCCTATGGCAGTAGACAACGACAGTTTGCTTAAAGAGAAAGTAGCACAATGTCTCTGCGTCACATTTTCTACAGTGGGCAGCTAGTTGCTTGTTTATTGTGGTGCTTCCCACTTTATTACCGTGCTCAGCCGGACGCATGTTTAGACATCTGCCAGTCTGGCCCATGTTGTACTATCCACATGAAAGAGGAATCTTGTACATAACGTGTCGTGTGCACGTTACGTCGGGGTTCTTGTGCATGTTAGTGCAAAATGGCTTCCGCTTCCTTATAGGACAGCTCAACCTACTCAAACTCAAAAGCTGGTTAGGTGCTGTAAAAACGACGTTTACTCCGGACCTTGCCTTACATTTTTTAGGTTGTGAGAAACCTTATGAAGGTAGGGACTTTCCCTACTTTTTGTTGAAAGCTCATGCTCGTCTTCTTCTTGTCCTTGTCCTTGTCTTCTCCTTGCGCTATGTATTCTATTTTACAATGTAGTATGGGACTCTGAATTAATTTTGAGCATTTGGGGTTAATAATCTTCCAGACTAAGTAGACTGGTGTATTTTGCATTTTGTCTTTCGAATTGCTCTCTGTGGCTGGGAATTGAACTCACAATCTTGTATTTAGCAGTGCAGTCCTATAGCTGCTTAGCAACTTGAGCAAATTAGCCAACATGCTGCTTTCATTATAGCATAGATGAACCTCGTTATAACAAAGTAGCCTTGCTACCATGAATTAGTACAGTGTATCCCGTATTCGTTGTAGCAGTAGAGAAGGTGGCTCTAACAAGTCAGCAATCTGGCTTGCGTGAAGAACTTAGATACAGAAACTCGTTGTTTTACAAACCCACTACAAGTGAGGTAATCCTTACCTTGTCTCAAACTCATGTGAACCGTGAGGACAGCCTCTGGCAGTTCATGTATCCTTAGGTTACATGGGCTTCCAAAGTTTCCCCATTCTGCCCATACGTTACTGTATGGTGCAACCAGTCAAATATGTTTTTTTAATTTAATTTTTATTTTATTTTTTGCACTGTATGACCAAAATTTTCACAACTTAAAAAAAAAAACATGGTGGTGACTTGTGTTTCAATATTTTTTTTACTTTCCATTTTTGAGCCTTGCATGAAACAAATATTTATATAGGCAATGTTGTGCCAGCTGACATGTTATTGATTTTGTCACAAAAATCACTGAAATGAAGCATGACTAACCGAAGTTCATATGTTTAATTTGCTGGAATTGACATTTTGCTTTATCAGTGTTTGTTATAACGAGGTTGACATTTTTTTTTCTTGCATTGCGATAATGTGTACTTCATTTTGTGCCTTTCATTGCTTTGACCATCTTGAAGGCTGTGGAATTGGTGCTGTGCTAATGTACTCTGCCACCGATGGTGCCAGCACACCATCATTCCTGGTGGCTACTCCAATTCAAAGGGAATGCTCCTAGCATCCATCTACTCATGATATTTTTCGCTTTTTTCTGAAGACGACTTATTTAAAGAAATGTACTCAATAGCCTTGGTGTTTTAATCTTGCGGATAATGGAGTAAAAATGTAGTAGTAATGATGTTGATTTGTTAAAGGGGGAGGCTAAGGTGGAGGCTGGTGTTGGGCATTCGCACGAGTGATGTTTCATGTTCCTAGTTTAAGGCATCTGTATTTATAACGCTGTTGGCTAACAACTACGCAAGGTATTGTGTTCAGAAGTGTTGCAGGGATCCTTTTATGGTGTTCTCAGAAGCAGCATAGACAGGATGGGCTGTGAGACTGGGAATTGAGAAATAAGCGTCTTGGATTTATGCATGGCAGCTTGAGCAGTGTTCATGTTACAAAGACATGCATTTTTGAGATGCAGCAGTAGATTTGTTTTTATTGGTATGTCTAAAGTGAACACTTACTTCACTTTTGCATGCTAATTAAGCCATTTATGCATTTTCTTTCCCAGAGGTTGCTAAAAGAAAATGATGGAATTGTCTGGCTTGCTTCATGAAGATGGTGTGATTTCTAATTAGTGCGCAGCTTGTCCGCATGAGTATGACAGAAAACAAGTGCAGGGCTGGCTTACATCTTACATCTCATCCTGTGCTTGCATTTTCATCTTGTTTCTCTCTAGTGCCTGTACTATTTTAAACGTGATTGTTACAGGAATCTTGAACATTGCTAGTCCGGGCCTTATCCATATTTCATCAATAATGGTACTATAACTCAGATTTTACTTTTACTTTCCTGTTCTTGCAGAGGAACTGTGCGTAAAACTGCAATGCATATAACAGTTGCTTATCATAATTAGGATTTAGTGTATTCAGTGTTATTGATCGCATTTAGTTTCACATGCACGTTCAAATGGTCTACTCTCAGAACAATGGGTGCTTATAATCAGCTAAGAATGGTTCATTTTATTTGAGGTCTGCAGCACCTGAAATTGTGGCTGTAGCCAGTGCCAAAAAGGTAAATTTTAATTTTTCAGTCGTTCAGTACAAGTACTGTTAGGAACTAAAGGCCACTACTGAAATGACATGATCATGACATGATCATGAAATGGATGCTGTGTGTTTTGACTACCATCAGAAGAATGCCATTATAGACCATGGAATTATTTTAAAAGATAAATTTAAAAAACAATTCACAAGGATGTGCAAACATTCAGTGATCGGTGCAAAAAGTAGCCAATTACAACAGCAGCTCATTTGCTTTCCACTCATAAATGGCATCCACAGAGATGTCGAGTCTGTTGCAGACTTTCATGAATATTGTGCAATACTTTGCCTTGGAATGATGTAGCTATGCATCTTGAGAGTGACACCATGGTTGTTGTAGACCAAGGCTAGCAGTTCTTTTCACTTCCTCAATAGTAGTCCATTTACTGAAATGTTGTGAGCTCAGGCATGTTGTAGACGCATGAAAAGTGCAGACTCATCATGCGGATTGGTTGACTGGCTTTGGATTTATTAAATGTGAAGCATTTCTTGGCGAACTTGAGCAATTGTAACCGTTGTCTAATTAGCCCGCCCGTTTGCCGTCTGTTTCGCGTCGTTCACTTGGTCGACATCAAAATTGGCATGGTAGGTTATCAATGTATGATGAACACGAAGAATTGATGTAGACATCACTAACATTTTATACTTGTCCTGTGTTTCATGTTTAATGATAATACGATCACTTGTGGCTCGTATCCATAATGCTGAGGTAGGCAGGTATGCGGCACAGGTGATTGGACGTTAACATTTGAGCTTAATTGAGGACCATATCAAATATGCATTGAAACTTTTATCAGAACAAAACAGTTTGTGTGGGTTAAACAAGAGAAAGACACACTGTTTATTGTAGCTTGCAATAACATACCTGCAGACAGACACAGACAAGCCTGCTGTAATGACCGAAGGAAACCCACCAAGTGCTGTAAGGGTAGGAATTGAACCAAATTCTCTAAAGTGACAAGCAAGCATGCTAACACTCATTAGCAGCAGCTCTTCCCATGCTACATATATAGTAAACAAAACCATTGCATCAGCAGCCGCGGTGGCAATGTTTTCCTAATGTCAATTGGGGTTCTAGTGAGTTAACGTCTCTTATAGCAATGTAAGAAAAGTTATACATGTGCCACTATCTTTGCTTGGCCTCATAGGAATTGTCCAGAAAATGACGCTTATGATGTGCACATAAGCACACTGTAGTGTGCATTTCCTTTCTGCAGTGCAGACGTGTCTGCACTAACTTGAGTGGCGTCATTACGTTGTGCCATGAGCTACCCTCCTGTCACCATAGTGCTGCCAGCGTGCCTTGTAAAGCCACGTTGCGCACAGTACTCAATTTGCACAAAGACATTGATGCTAGTCGTAATACTGGGCTGTGTGCCACACAATTTGACAGACAATTTTCTTGCTAACTACAGCGCATGACATCTATTCCTACAATGCGTGGGATCTGCCAGATTTTTTTACCCTGGCACTGCACTTGCTTGCCAGTAATGCCTTTGTTGCTGTCTGTGGAGCTCATGGACTGCTTTTCATTGTACACATATACAGCTCTGAGCTTGTCATTCAATGAAATTGGTTTCCTTGATCTGGAGACTATTATGTTTCATTTGTGGGATGGCACCATGAGGGCTGGTATTCTCAGGCAATCACTTTTGACAGTATTTTTTACTTTTGAGAGATTTGTGCCTTATGTTCATGTCTATTACCAATAGTGTTTGATAGTTTGTGGTGGCAATTTAAGCATGTTTGGCACAGTGCCAGTCTGCTGGGATGTATAGACAGTGGTAATATGACTTGCGAAATTTAAAAAAAAAAAGGATCTCTGAAAGGGATCTATCAAGAACATGGCACCAGCTGATTAGCGATAACACACTGGAGCTTAAGAACATGACCTCAGACTGGCTTTTCTAGAGGCCAGGAATACTACCAGCTGAACCTAAACTTGGTGCCCATGTTGGCAGATATAAATAATTTTTTACACATGTAATTTAATTTGGAGATGATTTGCCCCTAATTTTGTTCACTGTAGCCAATTGTTCATTATAGTGTGGTCCATTGAAAATGTAGTGTAGTGTGTTGTATAAACAAAATAGGACCAATCTAAGCTAAAATATGGTCATGTGACATATGTAGCAAGAGATGGAAGGAGAAGCCGATGAAGAAGAGGTGGCGCATGCAGTGCAATAAACCATCGCGCATCAACCACGGCACGACTCCCGTTTCTAGCACCACACAAGTCGACAGGATGACGACCTGGCAGCCACCACATCAGCCTCGCATCATCGACAGCCCCAACCCCATGCCTTGACTGAATGCCGCCATCAGACACGGATATCTTCTATATTACATGGCCAGCCACATGGAAGCATCACCAGCGGATGTCGACATGCCTAAGTACACCGGATCAGCGGATGACGGACCCTTGGAGGACTGGTTAGACCTCTACGAATTCCACGCTACCGCTGAATCATGGTCGGAACAGGAGATGGTCGCGAACTTCAAAGACTACGTCACCGGTGAGGCCTTCCGATATTATCTGACATACATCTTCCAAAACGATGAAACGTGGAAAAAGATAAAAGAGGAAATGATCGCCAGATTTAAAGATTACAGTGTAGACTCGCCTATCAGCCACCAGTTCGGCACATTTCGAGTCAGCCGTAGGAGTCATAGACAGCTTTCATGTAGTCGTTATAATTGCCAAACAAGACTGTATATTATTAAATCCTCGACGAATGTCCCAAACTTGCAATTCTCAGAATATACGACGCACACTCAAACGCCTGGTCTTAATCTACAGTTGTCAAGAGACAATGTGAAGCCAGTGATCCCTGAACAGCAATCAACTAGCAATTTCAAACATGTGAAGCCAGTGCTCCCTCAACTGCCATCAAGTCGTGTATCAAAAAGACCCAACCTCCCACCAGGCTTCCCATCTGCACAAAGATCGTCGCTGTCCTCTGCAATTCCCTACATGTCTCGAGTTGTTACTGAACCGCTCCATCCATTTGATTCCTTGGTTTGCATACGTGATCCACCACCTGATTTTGCATCAAGTGCATCTTTTCCCGTTCGCAACTTTCACCGCACTCCTCGCAATGTCCCTACGTCCACGGTAGACGAGCTGATCCAGCAGGAGAATGCTGGGCCAAGGCATGGCCTTCTCACCAAGGCCCACAAGAAAAAAGGGTTCAGCACAATGATTTCGCAAGACGACACACAGTTTCAATCGACACACGCTCAAGCCATGCATGCTGCAATGTCATCCAGCGCCCAACCACCTGAAGGTACAACCGATGTTGAAGTAGCCGTAAGTACAAGCCTCAACAATGAAAGCAAGAAAACAATGCACAGCATCGAAGAAGCCTGTGGAGACCATTCTACAAATTATGGTACACTATCATCACTACCCGTCAAGCCTCACAATACTCCTCCGGGCAACAGCTTTGTGCTGACCACTAAGTCCACATGTGACGAATATCAGACGTTTATCAGACGAGCTGATCCAGCAGGAGAATGCTGGGCCAAGGCATGGCCTTTTCACCAAGGCCCATAAGAAAAAAGGGTTCAGCACAATGATTTCGCAAGACGACACACAGTTTCAATCGACACACGCTCAAGCCATGCATGCTGCAATGTCATCCAGCGCCCAGCCACCTGAAGGTACAACCGATGTTGAAGTAGCCGTAAGTACAAGCCTCAACAATGAAAGCAAGAAAACAATGCACAGCGTCGAAGAAGCCTGTGGAGACCATTCTACAAATTATGGTACACTATCATCACTACCCGTCAAGCCTCACAATACTCCTCCGGGCAACAGCTTTGTGCTGACCACTAAGTCCACATGTGACGAATATCAGACGTTTGACCGGAAAACAGCGCCACATCAACAATTGCCGGAGCAACATCAGACAGCCAAACACGGGCAAGCTGAAGAGCCCCAGCGACAGCCAGAGAGACATGAGGAGGATCATCACCAAATGAAAATGTTATCAAACGCCCACTTGTGGCTTAAAGAAGGTCGTCTGGAGAAAATCGCACTAGAGCGAAGGCAAGTTCGCAATGAAGGACACCTTCACCGAAATAAACTCCATGAACGCCTTTTATCCCAGAGGTCCAGGCAGCGCCTACAGTCAAAACAGCTGGGACAACGCCACAGAATGCGACAAAGACCCAAGCCGACCCTATCCATTTCGAAAGAACATGAACGTCGCCTCAGCAGCCTTGTGCAACGCACACGCAACCTGGAAGCATTACGTGTCCATCGGCCGCGACAAACAGTTCAGCGCTCTCGACAGCCGATGTGCGGATGCTACAACATGTCCAAATCTCATGCTCTTGTGACAGGGTTGCAAACTGTGTGCTCATCCAGTATCGATGTCCAGCCGATGCTTAAGTTGTCCGGACTGGAACAGCCAGCCTCGCCCACCTGAGCAGTGACAGACGTCCCTGGACTGGTACATCTTTGGCTGAAGTTTAGTGACATCGTGGAACTTTCTTGAGGACAGGGAACTTTGTGAATTTTTCATTTTTTGCTCATAAGACTCTCTTGCTGTTCCTGTTTCATTGTTTTCATTGATCACGTGCGCTTCCTTTCGGGGGGAGGGGGAATCATGTGACGTACATAGCAAGAGGTGGAAGGAGAAGCCGATGAAAAAGAGGTGGCGCGTGCAGTGCAATCAACCATGGCGCATCAACCACGGCACGGCTCCCGTTTCTAGCGCCACAGTCATTATATCTGAAAGGCTGCCGTTGATTGGGTCCATTATGAGTGTAGACCATAGTTCTTCATTTTGACCTAAAGTGATGTGACATATAGCCAGGCTGGGTATAGCTTCTGCATTTTCATTGTATACATCCCGAAAAGTACCTACGAAAATTATTTTGTAAAATGCATTTTTGCAGTAACATCAGCGTTATTTTGGGGGGGGTGGGGGGGGTGAGGGCGGTTAAGGCATTTTTTATTTGTCACTTATTTAACCTATTTTTAACATTAATTCTTATTTTAGTTGGTCTGCCACACTTTTATAAAAGCAGTCTCACTGAAAAGTCAAAGTGCGTACTGTATGTGTATAAAAAATATATATTTTATTTATAGCAAGTGTTTGCCATAGCAGAAAGATTTTATGACTAAAACAACTTACTATAATATATGGGCACACATTTTCCAATCTTGTCAATGTGTGCTCCTCTCACTTCACAGAAGAAAAACCAAACAAAAAAACATTTAAAACGCTTTCAATGTTCACACAAAGCTGTTAGGTTCAGTAGTGCGAAAGGATGGGCCAGCCTGAGAAATGTGTTGTTCGGAAAATTAACAACACATCCTTTCAGTGGCATATGGCTGTTATGAAACATTTCTTTCCAATGAATGAGCCATATGCCAATAGTCAAGAGATAGAAAGCAATTGCCCATGTCTGTTCAACATTGCTGGTAGTTCTGCTTCAATGTTCAGGTTCATGGTGTTAGTAATGTACAGGAATTTTTGCTGGTTGTGTGTAATGTTTCACTGCGAACAATTGCTTCACAGTTTTGCAACACCACTGTGATGCTCTTCTGAATCTATGCTATGCTATGCTTTCATTTTTCATGTCATTATTTTTGCCTCTGTGGCAGTTATTTTTCCTCACTTTTTATGTATGTTCTAAAAAACATGGCTGGGGTGATAAGTTAAAGTCACCCTCAGGCAGTCACATTCTCATTGAACCTATGGCTTTTCTTACATGTTATCCCTTAAAGACTATAAAAAAAGCATGGATGTCCGCTTCCACGAGACGTTCTGTGTGATCAGTATAAAAATATGCAATCACACAAGGCTGCTGCTGAGGAACGTAACTGCATCACATAAATGCGTAACTTACCAGGAAGAGCACCTCCTTATAAATAAATGCATTTTACTGACAGTTACTGCCAAGATATTTAGTCTATGCTGTTTCTGATATAGCGTTTGGCAACTTGTGCAGTTATCAGGTTCTCAGTGACATTCACCTGACACACCCGAAACTCAAGGGCAAGGCAAGGCAAGGCTGTAGCACCCTTGAGCTGTCACTAGCTATTCACTTGTTACACAGCTGTAAGCCACTCTTTAAAGGGCTGCTAAATTACACTGGAGTGTGAAAATTTTGTATGTGATAGCATACCAGTACATCATGAAGTTACACTGCAAGAATTTTGTGAAATGGCACTGTAATAGCAAGTTGAAAATATTTGATGAATGACTACGTGGCTACCGTGACTTCTCACTTGCCTTTGCTCCCATTTTTCAAGTTCTCTCTTCTTCCATTTCAATCCACTGCAGCCAAAAGCTGCAAGTCTTCGCCAGAAGGGCTTCTCTATTTGCAATCATCCATCCCTTGTCAGTCAGCAAACTCACAGGTTTCAGCCTATTGGCACCCCACACATTACCTTGCTGGTGTTACTAGATGCATAAAAGAGACCAAAAAAGCATGCAGGGTAGCACGAAATTGTGCCTTTTAGAATGCTAAAATGTGAATGTTTTTTGGGGGCCCATAGCACCTATAGGTTTCTGTGCCTGCAGTAGTGGACACTTTGTTAGGTTTATTTCTTTGGCCATTTTTCTCGATTGTCCTGCCTTCTTTCCAGCTGGCAAGGCTATTATCCTGCTGCATTCAGGTTAACAAACGGAAAGGAATTGCGTGGGAAAAAACGACCACATAAACCATACACAGACACAAACGAGCGTAACTGTATCTGTGCGCTTGTGTCTGTCTGGTTTATGTGGTCGTTTTTTTCCCGCATAGTTCCTTTCCATTTAAGATGCACCAACTCGCCTAACAACAAGTTCTTCTAAACTGCATTGAGGTTGCTGAATGTAACAAGCAAGTCTTCCATAATGAACTTGCCGTGCTAATTTAGTGATACACTTTCGTAATTTCAACTCCTCTGCAGCACGTACGGTGATATCCAACTACCACTAGGAGATTTGCAAATAAGTGTCACCTTTCTGTCTTTATGTTCAGTTTAAACAGCATAAACTGACATTTTCTATGAAATCTTATGGTCATTTTCTACAAAAGTTCTGGCAGTTTTGCTGTTCACATAAACCATAAATAAAGTGCTGTAATGCCATATTTCTACCAATTTCTACATTTTCAGTCACTGGTTTTGAATGCAGTTTTAAAGCTTTTTTAATCATGGTGATGACCTTTAATTATTTTGCATTTATTGGATAAAAATGTGGCAGCACAATGCTATTGAAAGTTTATACAACCTACTCCACTGAGCTGCTGTGTGGAAGCATAAATCTGCATTTGCCATCCACTTAGCAGCAACCAGGCTAGTGGAGCAAGGAATGTGCTCTACTTGGAAGCTCCCTATGAAAGGCATCACCGCTATCACTAGTGCTCTTTTTCTAAAATGGGTGCTTGCAGCGAACCATGCCTTCAAAAACTTTCATTGCAGCCAGGGTATGGCACACCAGTCACATGCCCATGCTTAGGGTTCTCTCTAAGGTAGAATATGTAACATAAAAAAATGACACTCCACACCACCCTTCTTTCCTAGGTGTCATTTCATAGTCAAGCGTAAACCCATTAAAAAAATTCCTGACTATGCACTGACTGCATCCTATATTATACACCGACTGTAGCTTGTTATACTTTACAGTGCAAGCTTTGAAAATGTGGTGATGAGCTGGTCATGCATCACAAGTACGTGACCAATCATTTATAGATTAAAAGTTCTTCATATACATAGTACTTCTTTTACTTAGTAAAATAATATAAAAGTTCCTTAGGTTTTAATACACTGAATTAGTACACTGAGAAAGTGCTAAAGGCATGAAAATTAACTGTGGTAGGCTAAGTGGCATTAAAAATGCAAATACAACTTCAGTCTCCGTTGCTGTGCTCCGAGGGGCAGCACATTGTAAAGCAAGACGCCAAGCACTCTTGACTAAAACACTCTGCTATTGACTTGTCTGATGTAGTACATTCCAGCCTTGTTATAATGTCATGGTATGGGGCAGATCTGTGGTCATAACGAAGTAAGAAAATTTCGCTTAGGAATCCCCATAGACATACATGCATTTGAAACCCTGTTTTAACACAGTAAAACATACTTTTGAATGTAATAACAAACTAAAATAGTCTCTGAAACCAAAAGTCACTGCTCTTTCACACCGACAGTGTCACTTTCTGTGGTGTTCATTGTGGCAATTCAAAACTTCCGCATCCCTATAAAACTGCAGCGGGTAGCCATGGGTGAGCTGAGGTGCACATTTACTTGCCCTGCTGCGTTCCTTCATGCTGTTGCACCCCCTGCTGCTTCTTTCATTCTCTCGCTACGGCGTGCTGCGCAAGCAGGCACAGCTAAGTGCAGTTGGGGCATGGCCGCAGAGGTTGTAGCAGCTAAATGTCAAAGTATGGCCTTTGAGATTGAGTTGTGGAAATCTTGGAGGTCATGCTTAACTGCACAGTGAGATGGCCAGTAGTAGATATATGTCGGAGAAATGTGATGATGCATAGCTGCTTGTGTCCATTGGTGAGAAATGACTAATCCATCCACCTCTCTTGTTGCGGTTGCCCGTGGATGTATGAACACTGATGCGGCCGGGTGTGGCCTTCAAGATTGCATCAGCCGTGTAGCAACCTTGGGGGCCACAAGCTGGTCAAGCGAAGCCGGTATGATGAGGTTCGTTGGCCTATGCATCATGTGCATCATAAAAGAATCGGAGGCAAAGCTGGGTTGTCCACCATCTCCTGCTATTTACCATGGATGCATATTTGCTGTTGACTCTTCAGCAGTGTTGCTGTCCTTATGGTTTCATAGCTAGGTGGACAAGCCATGCACTTAATAGAAGTACAAGACAGTTGTATAGGAACAGAATGCATACACTACAATACTGACGGTGTAGATTTTTGTATTGCCATTCATTGCATGCATGGCCGTATAGCATTTCAGCAGGCTGCCGCGCTGTCTTCATCTTTGCATGTTAAAATTTTTGCTCACAAATTGCAGATATTGCAGTTGAGAACAATAATAGATATAGCATAGTAATTCCATATCTCCCTTCGACTTCATTATAACGAGGTTCGAGTGTATTTCAGAATTTATTTCTAAAGTTTGCATGTGTGGCATCCTGTTGAACCATTTGCATTGTCAAATCATCAGCCATGCCCGAACTCAGTTGCTACTAGTTCCTCACACTGTTCTTTGTCAGTGGCACTTGTTTAAAAATTGGATATGTGATGCCTACTGCTTCTTCGCTCTTAGGCTAGTAGTGGATAGCAAAGATAGTCCAGTTTGAAACAAATGAAGGCACTGTACACCACAAATATGCACTGTCTCTTGCACATACACAAACAAGATCAGAAAAGGAGGTTGAAACAAACACCCTGAAAGCACAAACTTCTAGCTACCTTATTGTCATTGAGAACACACAGTTTGCAATATAGCAGTCCCCTGCAGTTGAGTTGTATTTCCTGTATGATTCACAATATGATATGCATAAAATTAAATGTAGCTTGCAACAAGATTAATATCAAGGGCAGCCTTCTGCACACTGCAAGCTGCCACATAATCTGGCTAATAATTTTCCATGATTAAAGCATACAAAGCTTAGTTTAAAGCATTAAAAATGTACTTTTGTAGTTCAGTTGTTATGGCCTCAGCATTCTTTTGTGAAAGACTTGGTGTAGCACTCACGAAAATTGTGTGCAAATTTGTGTGCAAGCACACACAAAAATGTGTGCTTGCGCACACATTTTTCAAGGAAGAAGAAAGGAATTATTTCAAGTTTTTGATGAGTTCAGCTCATATTTTTTTTATAGTATGGTCTTGTATTTTATTTATTTATTCATTGTTATCACATCACACACTTTGCGGTTGATCCTAGTGGTAATAACGGTGTGGTGTGTTCAACATCTGAGCCATCGAGGATAGGCTGAGAAGAAAAGATCAAACATTTAAAAATGGCTCCTTCTGCTAATATTCCCAGACATGGCAGGTTTCTCAGGATTTGGCGCAATGCCCATTGTGCAATGACATAAACAAATGCTATACCTTGTTTTTAAGTGCGTGCTTACTTGCACAATTGAGCATAGTGTCAAACCAAAGCTTGTGGTGCCGCATCACCACATTCTCGAAATGCTTTCAGACATGTTCGGTGGTGAGACAACTGCTCATATTGCACAGTTTTAATACGATTCCGTTTTCCTGCTCTGAGCTGCTCCAGAAGCATGAAAATTGGGAAATTGCTCCAAACTGCTCCAAAACAGTCTGGAAAGCAAGTATTTTGGTGCTCACGTCATTGTCAATAAGGAAAGAAAGCGGAGTCGCGCAACGTGCATTGCGTGGTTGAATGTTGGGCATCCGAGATTTGCTGCAGATGCTTCGATTTTCGTGTCAACGAAAATCAAGACATGTGGAACCAAGACACGTGGAATGCCATTATCTACATGAAGTTGGAGTATCTTCTACAATTTGTTACCACCACAGTATTGCACTGTTACAATAGAAGGCAATGTGCTGATGAAAAGCTCTGATGAGCTTCTTCGTAATGGTGTGAAGCAGAAAAATCTCGACAAGATCTAAAGTGACCAGACTCTCCTGACAAAGAACACTAATTAACCTGCAAGAAGTGCTAGGGATGCTTCAGAAGCTGAATAAGAAAATCCACAAATAGTCACCGCAGTTAATGGCAAAATTATGTCAGTTGCCTGACAGTTTTATTAATTTTGAGAAGTGCATGACCCCTGGTTGTGAAAAAGATACTTGACTGCCTGGGCTGCTCCAAATTTGTTTTTTTGAGCTCTTAAGACATCACATTAAATGTTGTGAGCTGCTCCAAATCAAGGTTCTCCTGCTCCAAAATGAACATTTCGCTGCTCCAAAAACTGCTCCCAAGTCTGTTTCTGCTGTCTCACCCCTGCATGTTACACAGATATACGTGCTTACGTGATTATGGAAAGATAGGTTGAGACTTACAAGGTCTCAGCTTTGTTAGAGAGAGCAGTTATCAATAGCTAAGGTGTGGCAGGAAACATTCTTGCATGGTACTTGGCACTGTAGTAAGAGCTCTTGCATTGGCTTACCTAGTGGTGATGGCGTCCACCTCACACGCAGAAACAACCATAAGGCAGACAACCATTGCACCCAAGTAACGTGTAGTTGAACAAAATAGCTTTACCATGAATTGCATTAATTGAGGATTTAAATATTAAATATTACAATGCATAGCAATCTTGTGTTAAAGAAGTGGAGCCTAGAGTCTGAGTAACAAAGTTTCATTCCCTCTTCCTTGACAATAATGTGGCATGCATGTTGCACTGTTCATGAGGAGCTCACACTTCTAAGGTTGTTTATGTGCTAGTATTAAACTCGTGCTATTGAAGAGCAAATTAGAGTAATGGATATTGTACCTACAGTGCTTGCACAGGAAGTGTTTGCAGAGTACGTCCAATAATTTTGCATTGAAAGAGCACAAGCAAGAATACCTGGTTCTGTGTAATCCACATGAAGCTCCTTTTACTGTGATGTAGAGTTAATTGCTTTTATATTTGAAGTTAAAGCATGTTCTTTGTTACTTCTGCTGTTGAAAAATCGTATGTACTTTTGTGAGCTTGCTAAATTCATCTCTGTTTTCAATAAATAGCATCCTCACTTTTTAAAATCTGATTGCATTGAGCTCCTGCATGGCGTTTCTTGAATCAACATGCTTGATGCACACTTGCATGCAAACTTCAAAACGGGGCATGCTGAAAAGTTAGTTTTGTTGTTTGGTGGATGTTAATATAAGTGTTATACAAAATCAACAGTAATAACTATGTGTGAAGAACGGGGGCACAGTACTCTTTGGTGATGCTTTAGGTAGGCTTCTGCTTTATTTCCTGTGGCGGTGCTCATGTGTATTAAGATTCCGAGAAAAATGCGCATGTTGCATTTGCTGTTCGCAGTTGGTTCCCAATTTGGTGCGGATTCTGAAGAACCTTATCATGGCTGGCTATTCTCCTGAGCACGATGTCTGTGGCGTCAGTGACCCTTTTCTTCAGGTATGTAAAGTCTGGCAGCATAAAGAAAAGTACCATGTTGCTAGAGCTGCACCTATCATTGCTATATTGTGTTCTTCGGGTAGTTAGCAGGCTTTACCGCTACACAAATGTAAGCTGTGAAATGTTAACCTTCCAAATGGATGTGTACTTTAGATGGAAATACAAAATACTAGAGCTGTGCAAATAGCCGAATTTTGAGTGTGAAGTGAATTCAAATATTTATGTTCAAGTGCGAATCTAATCGATTTTTTTTTCGAATATCTTTATTCGAATATCGATTATGGAGAAATGTACTGTTAAACATGGACAAGAATTTATTACATGACATGTATGTCCACAGTGTCATTCCGAAGTCGTGAAGAATAGTCCAACAGTGAAATATACAACAGAAAATTGAGGTAACTTCGCCACAGTACACGTGTTAACTTGGGTCAAGCCAGCATAACAGCCGATCAAAGACAGAGGAAACATTGTATTTGAAAAACTTCCGTCGCTCTTCACAAAATGTATCAAGACGTCTAGTGTACTGCTCAGCTGGAAAAATGCCAATATCATCCTAATACATAAGAAAGGTGACATAAAAGAGAATTACAGACTGATTACCCTACTCCGAGTAATATACAAGCTGTCTACAAATGTAATCTCTGCTAGGATAAGAAAGAAACTTGGAGAGCAAGCTGGTCTCTGAAAAGGTTAACTCAACGATGGATCATAACCATGCTATCAATGTAATAATTGAGAAGTTCGTGGAACAGACCTCTTTGTATGGTTTTTATAGACAAGAAAGCATTTCATTCCATAGAAATACGAGCAGTTCTAGAGGCTTTACGTCAAGGGGTGCCCGACGTATTTAATAGATAATTCATGGAGAATAAATATTTCATGAATTTGGTTTGCACTGGGTGGATTTTGGTATCAGTTGCAATTGTAATGTGTTTGAATCCATTGGTGCAGCCATTAGGCTTAGCAATTTTTGGATTTGTTGGCATCATGATATGGCAACATTGTCAAGCCCGACAAAATGTGTACAAGACCTCGCAGCACTTTGACATCAATTAAAAGGATCTGCGAGCAGGATAAGAAGTTTGAAACTTGGCTGTGATGACACTGCTGGAAGTCAAAGTTGAGACGAAAGCTAGGCAGCAATGCTTCGGTGTTTAGCGAGGGGTTCCATTAGAGTTTTATGAGCATGAGCGTAGAGGGCAGCTATCACGCTTGGCTGTCTGTCCTACGTTGGTGAATGGGTCAGAGTACGGTTATGTCCGACAGTGTGCTGTTGTACATCCCAATACGCTGCAGTCGAATGTTGAAGCCTACTCTTATACCGACTCTGAGGACATATACCCGGCGACAACTTTCTGTGGCAGCACGGCCAAGGCTACGTGGGCGGAGCCTATGCACATGTGCTACTGCGCCAAGTAGTCCGACTGCTTCGACGGGTGTTTCGGTTTCGATTTCACCAGCGCAGGTCGCTTTTCCTTACTTGTGCATAAACGTTGTGCACCTGTACGGACAGATTTTGATTTGGCAACGCCTGGTACGACTGCGAAGCTGGTGGACTCGCGGCACGCGGCTGTGTTTCCTCCGTAAGCGACGTTGACGAGCTGCAACCGGAGGACGCCAGCTTTGATGGTGAGGAATGCGGCGAGGTAAAAAAGCGACGGAAGCCAAAGAAACCCACAAAACCTGAGAGATCATGAAACGAAATTTTTTCTACTGCGCTACGTTTTTATTCACTAATTAAAAAATAAATCTGCGAGGAATGTAAGTGGTGAATGGTAAAATCTTAGTTACCGAGAACAGTATACAAACGTTTTCGTTGGGGGACTACATGCTGTGGCGCAGTAAGACAAGCGTGCTTCGGCTCCGTAGCCTTGGCTGTGCTGCCACAGAAAGTTGTCGCCAGGTATAGTGTTGGAGGGGCCTTTCAGTGGTTTTTAGTGACTAGCATGTTGCTCCAATTGTTTTTGATCATTCCATGCACTGCTATGACCCCTTCTCTATGACCTGCTCCCCCTTATTTATATTTGTTTTTAAGTGCTCTGACTGTCGTTTTGAATTTTAGTGCAAGTTCGAGCAATGCCCCTCAACTCAAGGATAGGCCCTTGCTCGGAATTTTACAGTAGGCATGGAGCATCTTATCTTTCCTACCATTCCTGCATCGTTTGTGTGGATGACGATAGCAGTTCGGACTGTACCAACTTGTTGCTAATTCTTTTTCACGGTACAGTTAACGTCCGATTGATCAGACATGCCCCCAATATTCCGGATGTCTTAACGGCAATGCTATAAGCCCTGTAGAATCAATTTATAAGGAAGTCTATAATATTGGATGCTCGAACCCTCCACCATTCAATTTTCCATCCAGACTTTTATTGTGACAGCAATTATATGGCCACTTGAATGGGCTTCTGCCGGCGGTGACTGGTCATGTCCCGTTTGTGTGTGTGTGTGTGTGTGTGTGTGTGTGTGTGTGTGTGTGTGTGTGTGTGTGTGTGTGTGTGTGTGTGTGTGTATTTACTCACGTAATGAATGCACCTTTTTCCCCAAAAAACGGAAGCAAAGTTGGAGGGTGTGTTTACTGTGCAGGGTAAATTTTATGAAATTTTTTCAGAGCGAGCCAAATATTTTAACGCGGAAGAAAGAAGACGTTGGTGACCCGTGGTAATACTTAGAGCCACGCAAGCAATGAAATTTTATTTTAAGAACAGTAAAAAGAATGCTATATGGCATTGGTACCTTGTGACTCGAAACCCACGGCGGCAGCCCTTATGATGGCTGCATTTTGTTCCACTGCGATGGTCTTTCACTTCTGTGTAACGCGTGGTCCACCCACAGTGCCGTGAAACTGCAAAAATGGTGACGCTGCATGTCGAACGGTCAGCAGCGAAAAAAAAACGAACTAGCTGCATGCTGCAGTTTTCGCCGTGTATGGGGTTTCTATAGTGTCCATGTCGCTGCAGCTCCCGCGCGTATCGACATGAATGTAAATAACCTTTTGACGGCCAGCCCTCGGGCGCCGTTTCACATCAGTACGAGTCTTCTGCGAGTGGCATGTCGTGGTCGCTCATTTCCATTGTGCGAGTCTGGTCACACCTAAGCACACCTGCAAGTTTATTCACTACAATTTAAATTGCTCCTAAAGCTGCTATTCTTACTTCGTATGTTATGTCATGCAGTGCTATCTCTTTTATTGCTTCCTCCTTTTGGAGAAACTGACTTTTTTGATGTGATGGAAGGTCAGAAACCATCAAAACTGCATGCTGTCAAATGTGGCTACAAAAAAACTGATGGGATGCACGAAAAATTCGTAGAAGCTGAACTTTGTCGCAGGAAAATTTAGTCTGCAAGACCACACAAGTTTGGAAAATATGTTTATCATGACTTGTCCACTTCTCCCCACAAGCACGTGCATAGTTTATTGGCATTGAACTCTCGCTAACTCAGGTATACTCTGCTGCACATTGAGCTGTTCGCATGACTTCCCGATTGTGCGTGCAGAGTGCAGCAAATGCGCGTCGCGTTTTGTGCGCAAATGGCCAACCGAAAACTAAGTGCCGAAGTCTGCGCCGCCGTAGTCTCAGTGAACGACCAAAAAACTGGGCTTGTGTCTTATTACTGTATGATTTTATTGCCTTTCACCTACCCCTGCATTGGCGACACAGTTTCGTAGCTGTGTAGTCGCTATTGATAATTGCGATGATAGCGAGCGCGTTCTCGTCTGCAGTGGGCAGGAACCCATAGTTACGTTTTCACTCTGTGCGCGCAGGCCGTGCACGTTCACCTTTATAAACTGCTTTGCTGCTACACATGGTCGCGCATCAATCTGTGGTTTTCTCTACAGCATTTGTGAAAAGCAGCTTTGGTTCGGCTCGCTGCGTGGTGGGTGCGCACATGCTTTCAGAGTTTAGTGGTGGCTGTTGTGGCCATACATGATCGTGTCGGTAGCAACCGCGGTTTCTTTTAAAAACCCGAAAATGATAAGCCTCTGTTTGGGCACTTTATGCACTGGCCATGCACATACTTTCAGAGCTGCATCGCTGCCATTCATAATCAGAGCGACCACGGTTTTGTAGCGCTTTCAGTGTGTGCGTACTTTGCAAGCGTGGTGGCCACCATCTCTGAACACATCAACACGACTGTGATTTTCAGCAGAATGCAGTCTCACTTGGACGTTGCATCCCTTACCTGTGCTCGTGCCTTTGAAATGGTGTTATAGTTAGCCTTGACAGCACGAGCAGTAATTTTGTTTTGTTGCAGTGTAATGAGCGTGATGTCATAAACAGGGTGGGAGTTCTTAATAGCAGTTCTGCCATGGCCCCCACGTGCATCAAACCTGCTAGCTGCATTGGGTTTGTGGTTTTGAAATTCATATTTCGTCGACCAGAAAAGTATCTGTAAAATGGTGCACTTTTTACATGCATTCATTTTTCGTACTGCCTGATTATTCAGACGTTTTTACGTTCTGTAGAGGGTGTTAAAAATTTGTCATTCACTGTACATATTTGTGGCACTTTGCATGAATGGTTTAGAACGATCCTCGCTTTGAGGATGGTCCTAAACCAGATTGTGGTACGTATAGCTGATTTAGCTGATTTAACATGAATTTGATGCCACTAAATTATGCATATGCTTGCCAGGACAAGTCTGGATTTTTTAATTTTATATTGAAGTTAGAATTATTCAGCATTTACTGTACTTTGTTTTTAATAAAAGGAGAATGGAATTGAAACTGAAAGAAAAACCTAAGCGGCCAATGGAAGACGCTGAACTCAAACATTCAAGGGGAAAATTGTCTTTATTTTTAGTATTACATATGATGAAACATGCAGTAAGAAAGTCTGACAAGTTCATGAAATGTGTTATGTTTGTTTGGTGTACTTCGAAAGCCTAACTCTGACAACTTTTTGACAATGTCAATGTAATGGTAATTTTATTTTTCTGAGACACTCCTGCCACTTGTCTGATAGTAGGAATGTTTAGCAAATTTTTAATAACAATAAAAGAAATGCGAAACTGAAACTGAAATCCTGCTGATTATTATAGTAAACCATCATTAGAGCGACTGCTGCCATCCTTCTTTGATTTCCTGTTCTTAATCTCAATAGAAAGCGCACCATTCAGAGTGTACAAGCTTGTATTGGTTAGGCCAAGCAGTTAGGCCAAATTTCGTAGTCATGCACGGCATGCAGAGTTCACTACCAGAGTACAAAGTTTCCGCTTTCTCAAGAGCCCGCTCTTGAAACAGGCTTGCTCATACTCTCTTCAAAACTGCTCCATTTCGTCATTTAGCAGATTGATGCTATTGGCCAATAAGCGACATATCCCCTTCAGTGGCACTGTACACGATTGTGTGCGCAAGTTGTTTTCGGCAGTCCAGTGGACAAGTCACCATGAAAATGCGAGTGATGCTGAGCTTTGGATGGGTTGAAGCCTCTACATAGTGTTGCCAGATTTCTTCATCGTGTGGCATATTCCTGAAGACATTTAATTTTGTGAAGGTACTACCATATTTGATGATTGAGTCGAGGCAGTACATTGCAGGTGCGAAGAAATATGATTTTCATTGTTGGCTCATGTTGAACACAGCCAACAACAAACTGCACTGCATTTCAAGTCCGACTTCTGATTCCTTTAATGATGAAATAAAGGATAAGTGACTTCAGAATAAATTTATTTAATTATGCTGTAACTACAAACAATTACTTATCACAACATATAAGCACGTTTTCTTTCTTTCAATAACATATTGAGTGAAATATGCTAGGAAATTATGTGTGAAGATATGATGCATTTTTAGACACTCCATCATAGTTCACACCTGAAGGAGATAAATCAAGAGCATAGATTAGATCAACTATGCCTCTTCTTACAGTGACTCTGTATAATATAGTTAAATAAGCAGGCTGCAGTATACAGAAACATCACTTTAAACATGTGATGTGGCTGCCACACTTTCAGGAGAAAAAAGATATCTGTTGAACTCGGCATATAAGTGTACATACATTCAAGTAAAAGTGTGGATGCACTGCTTTTTTGGCATAATGGCCTTTGTGGCTCGTTTGTTTTGGTTAGCTTTGAACGTCATAAGTGGTGTAAAACCTTGCCAAGCTTGTGTGCAGCGGTGCTGCATAGATAGTTGCTGTGGCAGTCATAAAGTGCCACCATGTAACCTGCATCGTGGTTACATTGTGTCATAATACCAGAACCATGTGAAAACAAAAAACAAACAAAAAAAAACCCTCAAGTGTGCTTGTTGAGATTGAAATAGGAAGGACATGCCCTGAACCAGACAAATTCCTGTAACTCCACTTACCTGTACTCACATTTATTGTACCATGTATTGAAATTATGAGCAGTGGCTATCACTGCAGATTTTTTTATGGGTAGGTTTTCGATGTGGCCTCCCAGATCTTGCATGTCTACAGTGAAATTTATCCTGAAGCCCACTTTTGTCTGTTTCTTGTAGTGTGTAACAAAAAATATGCATGTCAACTGTGTGCTTCGTATGAGGTTTTCTCTGTGGCCTCCCGGATCTTGCACATCTACAATGAAATTTACCCTAAAGCCCAATTTTGTCAGTTTCACATAGTGTGTAACATAAAAATACGCACAGCAACTGTGTGCTTCGTATGAGGTGCTGTCCTTTGCTATTATTTTCTGCATTAGTGTACCACCCTGCCCTTTTTGTTGTCAACCATGCGAGGGGTGTTAGGGGGCCTTGTACATCCTGTATTAGTGATGCCCTTGCTATTTTGATGCATTAGTGGGCCAATGTTTGCTAAGGACTGAACTTTTATTGCAGGTGAAGATATTGCGACTGCTACGATTGCTAGGTCACAATGACCCTGAGGCAAGCGAGGCCATGAATGACATCTTGGCCCAAGTTGCTACTAACACTGAGACCAGCAAGAATGTGGGCAATGCAATCCTGTATGAGTCTGTTCTCTCTATAATGGACATCAAATCTGAGAGTGGACTCAGAGTATGTATCTTTTTGCAGTGACTATGTAATCATAAACTTTTTTTTAGGGTTGTTTGAATATTTAAATTTTTGAATATGAATTGAATATAAATAAAGCAACGAACCATTTTTGAATATCAAATATATGTGTATCATTAAAACATTGCAATAGAAAAAGTAACAATGACTTTTATTACATTTCTGAAGCAAATTGATGAAACTGCTTTTCACTAGACGCCAGCAGGTTGACAAGTCTTCTGGTAATACACTCATTTAATATAATCGATGCAAGAGAAACAGCTGCTCGACATGATCAGAAAGTAAGTGCTCTATACACAGCGTAACAACATATCTGAAAGCGGGAAAGACCCTCTTACTTGGGAATAGTTGAGGTGGTTGGATGTAGTGTAATACTTTCATGCAGGCTTTTCTATTTCGAGACATCAAATTATTGTTTAGGTATTATTACTAAGGGGCTTAGTTGACCTTCATGCGACAATATGTGATCACAGTATACAGTAACTGGTAGGCTTAGAACAAGAGGGTATGGCAGCAAATACATTTTATGGTAATTATTTGACATCGATTTAGATTGATCTGTGAATAAAACTAAGTGGAAAGTGCCACATGCAGCATTTGATAAAAGGAGCTGAATATTTAAGCAGAATTTCTTAGCACGAAAGTGCTGCGTAGTGTACCGTGCCAAACAACTTAAATGTGATAGGGCTTCTTTTACAACAAATGAGCACTGGGGGTCCCAAATTGAGGCATCTTCAGTACACGATGAAAGTGTGAGCATCTTTCCAGCATTGTGACTGCGTTTGACCCCCCTTCACGATCACCCAACGCTCGTTGCTAGTGTATAAAAGATTCCAACTGCCACATGGGCCACATATCACAATTTCGGTTGCAGAACACAGGCGGTGTGTGCCATTTTTCATTAAGTAAATTTGCATTCATTTTCAACTTTGTACCCCGAGTTTGTGCATATATATTTAATTTCATTAACCAGTTTGATGTGGACAACTTCTTGTGCAGACGTGCACGGGGCTTGCACCTGTTTGACTAATGGCATAATTTCCTATACAGTGGAACCCCGCTGTTACGCCGCAACGGTGCGCCTGTTCCCGCATGATGCGTCACAACCTGGCACGCCATACCCGCCCGGGCACCACTATTTTGATTTGGCTTTTGACAGTCTTGGTCGCGCTTGTGGGAATCGCCGCCTGCTTATGGCTGCTGAGATAGCACGAGTGCCAGCGCTATCTTGGCAGCCGAGCGACACCCCTCCCCCCCCTCCGCCTTTGGTGTCTTTTCATGCTCGTTAAAGACGGGAGGGGCGTTTCCTCCCCGCTTCGACTGCAGGCATCCCGATAGGGGTGATGTTATCGCCTCCGAGAGACGGAGATGGGCCGGGCGCGTTTGATATCTTCTTCAGCCGTTTTCGTCGTCCCCACTCGTGTGCTTTTATTCTAGCGACCGTACTTTGGGCCCCATGGGCTTCCGGAGAAAAGAATCGGAAAAAGGGACATCACACTCGCAGCTCCTTTTGTGTATGACTGCGCTTGCCTTCGCAGCGAGGGGCGTGGCCCCGCGGCTGTCCAAAGTCTGTCTGTGCGCACTCCGGCGAGTGCAAAATATGCGACGATTTTTTTTTCTGTAAAGCTGGCTAAATATCAGGTATGCGCCAATTATGCGAGGGCGCAAATTATGTGGGTAAATGCGGTAAACAAGCACTGAAGATGGAACGTGAAAGCGCTGTCAGGCGATCGCGGACCCAATGCAACCAACCGACCAGCCGTACTCGCAATCACAAACTACGCACGGGGTGCCGGAACAGGATGCGGTGATCGCACTGACGGAACGACTTGCTTCCAAAATTGGTGCGTCACACTGGAACTATAAGCCCCAATGATCACAGTTTTGATTGCGATATCTGAGGGCATACTTTCTCTCACTGGGGCACCGGAGGCTATTACGGCGGCCCATTCACTGCGCTCGACAGCTGCGAACGGAGTCCGAATTATCGAATTTAGAGCTAGAAATCGTCCGAAATATCGGTCGTCTTAACACATTGTCTATTTGGGCACTGGCGGTACTGCGCGGATGTCCGAATTACCTATTGATCAGCGACCTAGATGAATCACCTTGCTGAAATAAATTAAGTCAAAGCGGCCCTGTTCTCATTCATTTTTGGAGCTTTCCTCATTCTTGCGTTTTCCTGGCTGTTACGTTTTTTTCCCCCGGTCCGCTGAAAAACGTATGAGCGGGGTTCCACTGTACTTCGTACAGTCTGTGGGAAAAAGTAGTGATGCTTTTGAAAGCTGGGATGTGTTATGCTATTCTGTAAATAAAGCCATTGTCTTATCAAAGCACTGAATTTCGATCCACTGTTAGCAATGTCTTGGAGATCTGGTGAAGACTATCGGTGAAGTATGAATTTTGTTCTGTGGCTGCCAGTGCCAGAGTGGTGATCCACAGAGTAATTGAAACTCTTTTCAAAAGTTTTGCCAGTGCAGTTTGGAATTTGTGCTTGACACTGTAAGGAAGCTTATGACTCGAGAATGGCTGAAAAGCTTTCTAGATACAGCTGGTATGCTGTGTAGCATGCTGTTTCTAGGATTTTAGACGCTTTTTGTTCCTTTTAATTCCCGACTACAAGGCAACTGAACTAACTTCTGTATACACTCGACTAAGGGCTGCGCTCGTGTAAGGGCCCCTCCCCCCAACTTGGCAGTCCAAATTTTGAAAAAAAAGAGTCTCACCAGCAAACGGCAGCATTGTCACGTCTCGTACACGCATTTCGCAGGAGCCACCAGATGTCAATAGTTCTCCTGCGGCTTCGTCACGCGGCGCTGTCTGTGTGAGCTTCGGGCACGCTGCACTATCCGGGAGATCTTGTCGCTTTTCTCGCAGGCGCCATTGATCCTTTGTGCCACCGTTAATTTTGACGACTGCCTATAGCACAACCGCTCGCAATGGAAAAGAAAAAAAACTCTAAGCTGCGCACGATGCTGTGTTCAAACTTCAAGTTGTCACGTATGCCAAACAGAATGGAAAACGTGCAGCTGGGCCAGAATTTCCACGTGGTGTGACCAAAAGGAAGAGCCACCTGCAACAATCAAGACTAGGAAAGCATTCCGCTGCAAGCCTTGCAAATTTCCAACACTCGAGAAGGAGCTCGTGAAATACGTCAGGGGCAGCAGGAAAGACGGCTATGCGTTGTCAACCGAGGTGCTCCGCGTCAAGGCCCTTGCAGTCTCACGCCACGCATGTGATTGCATGCAACGATACTGAGCTGCGGACATCTAGCGAGGATGTCCGCAGCTACCATCATTAGGTACATATGGCACAATTAAGTAGGTTTTTCATATGTGGATCGAAAATTTAACAAAAATTTTACATTTTCGTAGAAGGGCCGCACCCCACCAAAATCGTGGAAAAAAGTGTGGTCCTTACACGAGTGTATACGGTACTACTGACCTCTTAGGATTGAAATAATGAAATTAGGTTATTTTTTCATCTTGTTCCATTCTCACTGCTATTATTTTGTGTTCATTTTGATATAAGGATTCACATTTTAATGTACTGGTGGCTCATGTTTTGTTTTTTTCCTGACTCTAGTTACTTTCTGTTGACAGATATTGGGGGTAAACATTCTGGGCAGGTTTCTCCTCAACACGGACAAGAACATTCGCTATGTGGCTCTCAACACACTTCTCCGGACAGTGCACGCCGACTACACAGCAGTTCAGAGGCACCGCAATACCATCCTAGACTGCCTAAAAGATCCCGATGTTTCAATTCGCAGGTGTGGTTACTACTTCTCTGCTTTGTAGAAGACTCTATGTATGCTTGGAGATCTAGATAACCCTCGTTAAAAAAATCACTGTCAAGAACTTGGATGTCTGAACACTTTGTGACTTTGAATTTTGCTATGCCGTGACTCATTGTGATCCCAAATTGCTCTTCTTGTTAACCCTTTGGTGTGCAAGGCAAGCTGAGTCTGGCACTTAAAAAAAAGGAGTAAGAAAGATAATGGAGCCTAACTTTTCCACTGCTGTTTTACCCTTCATGCAGCCTTCAGAACAAATTGAGTTTTTGAGCTGCTTTGTGCTTGTTGTCAATTACTCTTAATTGCACAAGGAACAATTTGTAGTTCAAGAAACAGACAAAAAAGGAAACATCAGACAACATGCTGGCTGCCAATCATTCATTGGTAGTTAGCGTTCGCATGTCGTCTCATGTCTTGTTTTCTGTCTGTGTTTCTTGTGCTACAAATTATTTATGATGTACATCCAACAGGCGCAAATTTTCACGATTCTGAGGCACCAAGAGTTTTGGAAGAATAAAATTGTGAGCATAGAATTTTTTTTATATTATTATTATTATTATTGTTTTGCTCCCAGCAGGCTGTTAACAAGTAGCATCCTCTGTACTGACATCTTGTTAATACTATCACATCAAACCTTAACTTTGTAATTCTCTGTGTACAGAGTCTAGTAGCCTGCATTTTTTTCTTTTTTTTTTTTTCGTGATGTTCCCCATAATGGCACGCTTCTATTCCATGAGGTCAAATGTGGTGTCATCATCATTGCAAAATGGTGGCGTCCATGGCGGCAGAGTGCACATTGCTGCGTGTTGGTCCATGCTTGGCAAAAATTCCATGTTCTATGCTCGATAGAAAACATGGCCATGGCAAAACTGAGGAGCAACAATTCTGGTTGTTGCCATACTTTTATGCAGTTCTTAATCGAAGCTTGCTTTGTTTTTATGGTGTGCCACGTTTTTTGATGTCTTGTGTTTATAGCACTAAATTGATAGCTAGCAATTCGGTGAACATAACATCGGTGTTGTCTTCACAATGTAGGAAACACCCGAATTTTTTAGAGCAAGCCCTCTTTGCAGATAGGCGCAATAGCCTTGCTTATCACTTATTATCACAGTGTGTTGCACTTGTGTTGCTTTAACCCTTATGCATTATGTACGGCCGCTGTGATGAGGGCTTCGATGGCACATTGTCATGTTGTTGCTGCCGAATCTCGGATTCAACATAAAACCTTTTTCAAACATTACTGACGTTAAGATATAACTTTTTTTTTGTCAGTACATGTTAAAGAACCCCAGATGGTTGAAATTTCCGGAGCCCTGCACTACGGCGTCTCCCATAATCGTATCGTGGTTTTGGGACGTAAAACCCCAAAAATTGATCAAAGCACGTTAATATTTTTTTGTACTGCTATATTATTCTAGCATCCCTGCAGCATTTTTGTGTTAAAAAAAAAAGAATCCTCCAGGGCCATACTTTGCATAAAAGCCCGAATTTTGATTTAATTAAGTTTCAATATAACAAAGTAAAGTGCTGATTTTACAGACTTCATTTTATCAAGGTATATCTGCGTTCAATTTGCAAGTCAAACTATTCACAGAGTTGCTATTCGATTTGTATAAACAGTAATTTCAAGATCTGTAATAATGTGAAACTAACTCAACCGAACTAAACCCTGATGAAGCAATATCGATGGCCATGTCAACACTGCTCAAGAAGTCCAAGAGAGCACTCCTGAGCAATGTAAGGATCAGATGGGAAGGCCTTCTTTCAAGTGCATATGGTTTTGGATGCCAGTGCCATAGTGACACTCAAGTGTGCTTTCACCTTTGAGCTCGCGCACTCCTTAACAATGCTCACCATGGAATGAAAATTTTAACCGTGTAGAAATGGTAACTATAGTTTCTTTACAATCACTGATATGGTGCTACAAGTTCAAGAGTGTGGTGGATTGTTTGATATATGTGTTCTAAAGCCATTGATCACTGCAATTAATGTATAATTGTGCAGTAAGGGAAGAGTTAAAGCTCATCAGGTAGCTTAAGTAATTTGGTGGCCCACACTGCCGTAAAATCCCGATCAAGTGCCCCCTCTTGTAAAAGACCCCTCCCTCTTTCGATATTTGAAATTGGTGCCTATGACTGAGCAAGCACCCCCTCCCCTTTTTAAACCCAGTTTACTGAAGTGTGCATCAATGTCAGGCCACTCGGCAACGGTTTCTTCCCCCCCCCCCCCCCACCCAGGTTTTCTAGAAGTTGCACAGTGAGGGCTGTTCCTGGCTGTGATGCACGCCCAGTAACAGTTTGGTTCTCGGAATATCAAGGAACGAGCATAGCTATTTATTTGGTTACGATACAGGCAACATAGTAAGATGGTCTAGAATGTGACGCTGCACCTCAAGGCGCCTTGTTCTGGACCGTCTGTGGCGAGTGAGCAAAAACAGCAATGTTTTGGTTTATTGGAGAGGCAACTGCACACGCCGTGAACTCAATGCGCTGTAGCAGACATGCAAACAGAATTAAAAAAAGAAAAAGAAAACCTGCAAATCGGTAGCAGATGGCAGAACAGCCCTTGTACCCGTAATCGCACATGCATCGCATGGTCATTCAACCTTAGAGAGTACCTTGCAGGGTGACAACGGCCCCTTGAAGAGAAGAGGGGGGGGGGGGGGCACAGTTGCTTCGTACTCTTGAGTATACGTACTGTATTTACTATTCTAATGTGCACCCGTTTCCCATGACCAAAAAAAGATAAGTGAGGCACGGAAAAAAGGTCCTTAGTAATCAACCTTCTCACATTCATAAAAACAAATGCCGTACTCGCGTAATGAATGCACTCGCATAATAAACACACCGCCAACTTTGAACCCCCGCAGTCCCTTGAATGGCCGTGCTATGGCTTTCACGCTTCACTCTATCTGTGGTGTGTCGAACATGTTCGGCGCGCCGATTCATAACTCCTGTGTCCCGATAAAACTGCCACACGTTGCCAGGCGTAGCCGCGTGCAAGCGGCGATAACATCATTTACTCACAGTGCTCCTTTCCTCCGTGCTATCGCAGTTCCCCCACGCCCACTGCCGCGTGCTGCCATGCATGTTGCGCAGGCTGGCCTGGCGCACATAAGCCTAAGCATAGTGTGGCCGTGGTCCCCGAGATAGCCGCGATGCAATCTCGGATGTCATGCAGCACGCACGACTGAGAGGCTCAGGTGGCTCAGGCTCGGCACAGATATGAAGGCGATATGCGATGATGAGTCGTTTTGAGTGCGGTGATGAGAAACATCTCCCATTATGGCTACCCGCGAACGCTACCAAAAGCTGGTGCGGCTTGGCGTCCCAGAGATTGCATCGGCAACGTAGTGACTTTGGTTTGCCCCAAGACAGCCAAGTGGGCGCGGCATTATTGGCCTACACATCATGTGCATTGTGACGTCGTTCAGTGCGGGACCGGCGGCGACATAGAAACTACAAAAACTATGTGCACCAAAGACCGCCGTGCCGCTAGTTCGTTTTTTCGCCGGTGACCGTTCGACAGTGCCCGAGCATCGTAGGAGGCAGCCATTTTGATGCCGATGGCAATATGGTAACGGTGTCATTCATTCGCACTCGATTCTAACGCGCATACGATTTTTGGGCCCATTTTATCGGAAAAAAAAAGGTGCACGTTAGATTCGAGTAAATACGGTACTTACATAGCCAATTTGAGCTTCTTTGCGCATCGGCACAAATTTTTTAAACCACAATGGAGAATGTACTAATACATAAAAAAAGGGGGGGGGGGGGCACGAAAACGTAACTGGTACGTCAATGACAGCGAAAGAGTGAAGAATGGAAAATAAATTTGCTCTTGAGCTGCACTTTTGCAGAGGCCTGATAATGGCTTCATCATAGCCGTGCACTTGTCATCAACATAGCTAGCCATGACTACAGCTGGAAGGTGACTGGCCTTGTGAGTTGCCATTTACATAGGACTGGACTGAGCTAGAATGGTTCTAGGTTGGTCTAATCGGACAGACGGATGTGAGCCGTGTCAATTTCTAGCGTGAATTTAATGTTCGATGCTGCTCGTTCCTGCGGGCCCGCAACTTGGGCGTCCGACTACGAGGAGTCGTTTGACGGCTTCGAGAGCAATGGCGTTGAATAAAAGCAAATGCACATATTCTAGAGATGTTTATGAAAAGAACTGCTCCGTATTCTTTTTTTCTCTTTGGCAGTTACACCGCCATTCTGACTTGGTTCCCAACTGAGCAAGGGCCCTCGATAAATTTGTCGAATTATCTCTCGCCCACTTGCTCGGGATTTTACGGTATATGGTCTACCTTGTAGTGAAATTGTGGTTTTTACGTGTAAAGCCTCAGAAGTGAATTTTTTAGATATGTTATGGATCTTTGGTCACGTTCGACCTTGGCTATCAATGTTCTTGTGAGAGCAAAACAAGCACGTTCTTATTTACCTGATCTTGAATAGTTGTAGATTGTACTCTTTCTTCTACCTGTATCTGCTTGAAGTAGAACATCTTCTACCTTGTGTTATGTATTTGAGAACAAAATAACTTCATGTGTGACAGCAGTGTTTGAGGCTTTAACCAAAGTATCTTTTACAGCAATTTTCATCAATTTTTTTGGCCACCGCTTTTTATGAACATGAGCAGACCGTGTGCAGCTTCAGCTATGAGTCAGTACTGTTTTTACGATATTCACTTTTCTGTCTGCCACTTGATGCTGTCCTGCAATGCCCATAATGGGCAGAAAAATATTGACTTAGACTGGTTGAAACATTACTGAACTTGAAAGAAACAGTGCCAAAGAACAGGGCAATGGCAAGAGAAGACAAACACGTTTGTCTTTTCCTGGCATTGTTCTATTATTACTGCTGTTTTTTCAAAGCCTCATAGAATTTTCACGGTTCTCTCTCATTACAGCCTTCCTCGACTAGGGAGACCCAGCCTTTTGATGGCATCTAACAACTTTTAGTGTGCATTTTTTGTGACAAATGATAATTGGTCATGAACACTTGTCTTGCCTCGAAAATGCGATTTTCTTTTTCATCTAACAAGGCAGTGAAGTTGGAAGTTGTTCTCTGTGTAAGGCAGCTAGGGACTGCAATCTCACTTCCCGAAATTGATGTGCTGGATAGGTAACAGAGGGTTCAGTAACCATAAAGCACGTAGACGCAGTTCAAACAAGTCGAAGGTTCAGGGGAAGTTCGAGGCTTGAAGTGATGAAAAATCTTTTTATGGATTATGTCACTGGAGCTAATGTTTCAATAAGAGGGCTTATCTTCATCAGGGCAGCAACTGACTTTACGGAGACAGGTCCTCTTGCCAAAACGTTAGCTTGAGCAACATTCTCTCTTTAAATGATTTCTCATCACTTCTACACAGCTTGAATCTTGTGGTCTATTGCTATTTGAAGCCATGATTTAAAAGGGACAGTGGTTCTAGAAGTAGGTGAAACTAGTAAATTTTCAGTGGACAAAACTATCTGGTGAAGAGGGCATACTGTTTCATTTCACTAGCAAGCTGACTTACAAATGATCATTGACTTAAGAGACTTCCACAATTCCACAGAAGTAAAAAAGCATCAGCACACGGGTGAATTTAGCCACAGTGCTTGAATAATGCTGATTCGCAATAATTGAGGTAAAATGTAATAAGGTACTCCCAATTTCTGCTCAGTAGCATTAGAGTGGAGATGTGCTTCCCAAAATGTTCCTCACTGACAAGCTGACAGATGCGTCAAGAGCATTGTAGAAATGCACTTACAGTCAAACTTTGTTAACAAACTTGAAAGGGGCGTAAAAAATGGTTGTTATATTAGTGGTTCATGTGATATAGGGTGGCCCTTCAGTACGTGTGCAGATTAGCAACCAAGTCGTTTGGTGTGTAGGCAAAGCCTATGCAGCGCAATGTCATAACAGAACTGTTGAAAAGAGAGAGCATGGCTGGCACAAAGTGGAACAAAAAAAAAAGTATTTTTGCCAACTGGCACCGTTGTCAAAGGTAATGTCAGAGGACTTTTTTTCTGGAATCAAATGGTAATGCACTAGTAGCATATTTATTGCATCTTGTAAAATGGTGCACTGATATTTTTATTAAGAGTAGCTATGTATTAAAATGACCGAGTACAAACAGTGTTAAGCTAGTATATAGAATGTCCCACTAGAGTCGCAAATCGTGTTGTTTGCTAAACCCTGTTGTTGATAGTATTGATGTTTTAGGCTTCATCAAAAATTTTCATTTCACTCCAGGTGAGCCTGGCACAAACTGCCTCTAGGGCCCGCGTGCAGGGACGGGACTGCCACTATTGACAGGGAGGGGGGCAATGAAATTTTGATGCAAATCCAAAAAAGGCTCGAGCAACTGGAAAGCAATAACACCAGATACATGCATATTATCAAAGAACTCAAGGAAGAAAATGCTAAACTAGAGGAGGAGGTAGCTAGGAAGGACGTCATCGTCCAGTATGTGGAGAATAAAGAGGAAGTCCAAGTTGGGGAGGAAACGGCATCCATACCCGCGAAACGCAGGGCAATTGAAGTGGATCCGGATCAAGCTGAGTGTGAAACAAAAAAAAAAAGTGGAGGACAAGATCTGGAAAGGACAGGATAGACTGGAAGTTCAAGTAGAAGAATGCATAAAGACATTGCGGAAAGAAATAGAGGAGGGAAAGAACACTCGTAAGGACGACATGGAAGGGATGCTGAGCCAACTCACCAACGTGATGCTGCAGATAACCTCTACAATGCAGCAAGTTCAACAGCAGCTCATGGCCCTCCAGATGCGAGTCGAAAATGTACAAAAGGAGGTCACCAGCCAGCAGCTGCGGACCGCTCAAACCCGCAGGAAAACCGTACCTCAGGCCAGTGGAGACAGAGGCAAAGGGTAACACTGGGAAACAGTAACATTGGTAGGCATTATGGCTAGACACGACTATAACGCTCACAAAATCTGGTAATGGAATTGCAAAGGATGCTCAAGAAAGTGCGAGAATCTGCAACAGTACCTTATTGAAAACGAGCAACCAGATGTGATACTACTGTAAGAGACTAACACTAAGGCAAAGTTATCGGGTTATAGGTCCTTCAACGAGACTATTCCTCAGGACATACTGCCCGTTACGACGTTAGTCAAATGCAACCTTACTGTAACGCCACACGAGATTAAGCACGACACGATACCAGACTTGCTGCTGGAGATGGTGCAAATGAAGAACTGGGACGACAGTCTTTTCATACTTAACGCGGACAGTAGCCTTCGACGTAACCACAGATTTCAAGCGTTACTCAAGAAAGTGGTTCGCATTGCATGTAACCAGGCTGTGCTCATGGCGGGCAACTTTAGCGCTCATCATGCAGTGTGGGGATACAAATATGAAACTCCCAAAGGCAGGAATTTGTGGGAGGACTCGCAACAGGAAGGTCTAACTCTCATCGCTGATCCCTCCGCACCTACGCGAAGAGGGAACAGCGTATGTGCTGATATATCACCCGACCTCGCATTTGTTAAAAACATCGGAAAAATTCGGTGGATTAACACACAAGAGGACTTAGGCAGCGATCACACAATTATAGAGATCCAAATTGATGCAGGACCACGCAAGCCGAAAGCCAAACGCCTTACACTGGTCGAGTGGGACAGGTTCAGACAGATCAAGAAAGAGGGGAGTAACTTTGTGGAAAAACATTGACGATATCGAAAGATGGACAGATACTTTGAGGAGGGACATTGCGGCGGCAACGCACGAAGTCCCACCTGACGCGAACCTCGAGGTCTTGGACAGTAAGCTATTACACATGTGGGAGGCTAAGCATAGTCTACAAGCAAGACGGAACGTACAACGACACAATAGGACCCTGCGTAGGCGGATAGCAAAACTAAATCGAGACATCAAGGAATACGTTACAGCTTTGCCAGTTACAATGGAAGGAAACTTGTAATAGCATGGAAAGTCAGCGGGGAGTTTTTGCGAGGACATGGAATTTCCTCAGGTTCCTACTGGACCCAGAGGAAACCAAAACGGCACGTAGACAAAAAGTCAGTAAGATAATACACGAATACAATGGCACCAATGACGAACTGTTGAACAAGCTCAGGGCGAGGTACATAAGCCAAAATTACACCATCTCCCGCTAAAGGGGACCATGAGGCGATGCGAAGCAGCACGGGGGGTGCACAACGCGTTTGCATCGGTTTGACGCTAGCAGACGCTGCCTGCGTCAGCGTTGTCTCTCGAGGGCGAGGGCGCGTTCTCGTTCCTTGCGAGCTGGGAAAGCGCTCATCGAAGATTTCCGTCAGGCGGCAGCTGCGGGCGCTGTGGCGAGCGGGTGGCAGGCGAGGGAGATAGTGACGTCAGCGCGCACTGCGAGGAAAGCGTGACGTCAACGCGCAGCTGCGGCGTGACCTACTTGGCACCGCTCCAACACCTGCGATGAGGGGAGCGCATTGCGGCGCGTTCGTACGGACGGAGGGACAGCGTTACACAGGCTAGTCAGAGAGCTGCTTCGCATCTAATATAGACCATTCAGACACTCAGACTACGAAGGCACGGCAAACGACGACTTAGATCGATCGTTCAGCATGGCCGAAATTCACACAGCATTGCACAGGCACAACACTAAGTCTGCACACAGCTGGACAGAGTTACTAACAACACCCTTAGAAATTTAGATGACGCATCCATAGAGCAACTCACTAATTTCATTAATACTTGCGGAGAAAAGGGACGGATTCGTCGACAGTGGAAAACTGCCCGCATAGTAATGATGCCCAAACTTGGAAAGCGCCTACAGCTGGAAAATCTTAAGATCGATATTGCTGATGTCCTGCACGGGTAAGGCAATGGAGCGCATGGTCCTCGCGAGGCTAGCCAACTATCTCGAGGACCGCGACCTGATCCTTCACCGTGCTAGCTTTCAGGAGGAACGTTTCCACACAGGACGCCATGTTACAAATTAGGCACCAAGTAATAGACAACGCGAGCAGGTCTGCCAAAACGGTTTTAAGCCTGAATCTCAAGAAGGCGTTTGACAACGTCAAACACTCTATAGTACTGACACAAATAAAAGAGTTGGGTCTCGGTAAGCAGACGTACGACTATGTGCGCGATTTTCTCATGGGCAGGACAGCAAAGATCACGCAGGGAGAGCTAGAGTCTGGGGAGATAGAGATGGGCAGCGCCGGCACCCCTCAGGGCTTGGTGATTTTGCCGATGCTCTTTAACCGTGCACTCATGGGGTTGCTGGCTAAATTGGAGGAGATTGACGGGCTCTGCCACAGTCTATACGCTGAAATCACCATGTGGGTAACGCAGGGATGCGTCGGTGAAATAAAACAGACACTGCAGAGAGCCATCATCGCAGTTCAGAGTTACTTAGAAGGCACAGGCCTTACCTGTTTCGCTGAGAAATCGGAGCTACTGGTCTAAAGGCCTATGCGCAGAAGCCGCAAACTGAGAGACGGCGAGCACAATTGATCGAATATGGAAGGAGAGATACGGCTGACGACCGCGGAGGGCCACATCATTCCAACCGTAGAGAGCATATGAGTATTAGGCTTGCACCTCACAGCCAACGGGCACAATGGCAAAACTATTCGGAAGTTGGAAAACAGGCTAGACCATACTATAAGACTGCTAAAACGCATTATAAACAGGCACAGCGGCATAAAAGAAGGCAATACGATTCGTCCCGTGCATGCCTTCATCCTCAGTAAAATCACATATGTTGCTCTTTACTTGAAGTGGCAGGCTTGAGAAATAAAAATTAGGACGCTTAATCAGGCAAGTGTGTAAGCAAGCCTTCGGATTATTAAGGAACACGAGCACAGCGAAATTGTTAGAACTAGGCTTGCACAATGTGCAGGACGAATGAATAGACGGGCACAACATAGCCCAGTGGGAAAGACTTTCAAAAATGAAAACGGGCAGGTACATCCTCGAACAACTAGGCATAGGTTATCATATGCAACACGGAGAAAAGGCAGACATACCCCTGATAGTGAGAGATGAAATAGTGGTCCCTCCGTTGCCGAGAAATATGCACTCCGAGTACCACACCACTAGAACAAACAAAAGGGCACAGGACTTGCAGAGGAAATTCAGCAAGTGCACAGAAGCGGTCTTCGTGGACGTGGCTCGTTATGTGTGCAGGCACAGCTATGTGGCCGCGGTGGTTGATCACGAAGACAAATGCAAGATGAGCGTTACAGTTAACCTGCACGTAGAGACTGCCAAGAAAGTGGCCATCATCCTTGCGGTGGCCTCACAGTAGTGATTAGCGACTCGCAAGTGGCGATACGAAACTATGCTAATGGCAGGGTGTCCCGGGAGGCGCTGTGAACGTTAACAATCAACGAGGACAGAATCCGAAACAAAAACAATAAATTTGTGATATATGACCCCCGCACACACACACACACTGCCCCAGCGTGTCTACCAACCGGGAAAACCGGGAAATCTCAGGGAATATGATTAGTCTGGAAAATCTCAGGGAAAACTCAGGGAATTTGGGCTTCTGTCAGGGAAAATCAGCTCAAGTACGAAAGTCGCGGTAACGCTGGCTCTAACAACGCACCTTGCGATTGAGTTTATAGCGCAACTCGCAGTAACTGAAGGGATGAGTGCCTCCCCTTCCTCATCGCTCTCCGTCGCGCGAATCGGCTGCTTTTTTTATTATTATTATTGCCTTTACTTGTCACGTCTTCAATGTAAAGTCCGCTGTATGTGTCTGGACGCGCTACGGCGCACACACGGCCCGTGTGTGCGTCGAGCGTTATGTTGTGCATTTGCATGCACGCAGTCTTTTCCACAAATATTGTGGAAAAGACTGTGCGGAGGTAGAGGGACGCACGGCTACACGAAGCTGCGCGCCCGCTCCCTAGGGAGAGGACGCGGCGCCGATTATACACGCCACACGGTGACACGTTGTACCGCGTACGTGTGGTTAGGGCAGTGGGTTAGGGCTTTGCTTTCTTGCGGAGATAAACAGAACTTATTTCTCGCTGGGGTGCGTCGTGTGGTCTGTGGCAACGCCATTTGGTGGTTTCGGTTTCTCAGCATGATTGCAACGGAGGCGCGTGAAACTTGATGTTTATCTTCATCGGCACGGCACCCCTTTTTAGAGGCGGCGGAAGTTGATTTTCATCTTTATTGGCGTAGCTTTCAGCTTGTTTATTACCGACGCTTATGATCCGAGGGTCGCGGGATCGAATCCCGGTCGCGGCGGCTGCATTTCGATGGAGGCGAAATGTTTGAGGCCCGTGTACTGTGCGATGTCAGTTAAAAAACCCTGGGAGGTCAAAATTTATGGAGTCCTCCCTTGTAATTATAGCTGGTTTTGTGACGTAAAACCCCACAAATCAATCAATTATCAACGCTTACGAGGGATTCTTGCTGTTCTTGATTACTGAGTTTACTCTGCCCAAGGCAGCCACACGCAGAGAAGATACCGTGTGTGTACCAACACAGCTGGTAGCTCCAAGATGAGAACAGAGATGCGTTTTATGTGCGCAGACTGCGATAAGACGCTGTGCGTAGACCCGTTCTTCAAGGAATACCACGTTCTAAAATACTATTGAACAATTTGTAGTATTTGCTCGATTCTACCGCGCCCTCGATTGTAACTCGCCCCAGTTTTCCGAGACAAAAGAAAAAAAGAAGTGAAACATCGATTGTAGTGCACACTTATTTTTCGGGACACCAAAAAGAGGAAGTCTTTAGTAATCAACGTTGTCACATTAATAAAACCAGATGCCGTACTCGCGTAATGAACGCACTCGCATAATAAAAGCACCGCTAACTAAACCACTGCAGACCCTCGAACGGCCGCGCTGTGGCTTTCCCGCCACACTTGATCCGCGGCGTCTCGAAGATGTTCGGCGCGCCGATTCATAGCTCTTGCGTCTCGATGAAACTTCCGCACGTTGCTGGGTGGCGTGGGTTGCCGGGCGTAGCCGCGTGCAAGCGGCGGTAACATCAGTTACTCGGAGTGCTGCATTCCTCCGTGCAATCACAGTTCCCTCACGCTCGCTGCCGCATGCTGCCATGCGTGATGCGCAGGGTGGCGCAGCTAAGCCTAAGCATGGTCGGGGCGTGGTCTCCGCAGTTGCCGCGATGCAATCTCGGACGTCAAACAGCGCGCACGGCTGAGAGGCTTGGCCTCAGCGCGGATATGAGGGAGAAATGCGATGATGAGCCGTTTTGCGTAAGGCGATGGGAAACATCTATTCTCCCGTTACGGCCACCCGCAAACGCTATTGAAAGTTTGTGCGGCTGGGCATCTCGGACTTCGGTTGGCCGCAGAATGGCCAAGCTGGCGCGGTGATTATCATCGGCCTGCGCGTCATGTGCGTCGTGGCATCGTTGCACGGGGGACCGGCGGCGACATAGAAACTACAGAAACTATGCGCGCCAAAGACCGCCGCGCCGCTAGTTCGTTTTTTCGGCAGTGACCGTTCGGCAGCAACCGAAGCGCGTAGGAGGGGGCCATTTTCCTACGCGCCTTGATATGGTAACGGTGTCGTTCGTTAGCACTCGATTGTAACGCGCATACGATTTTTGGACCCGTTCTATCGAAAAAAAAGGTGTGCATTAGATTAGAGTAAATACGGTATAAGTGATGCTGACACCAAAATACAGCTCCTGATTCCTTTTTACGATGTTTTTCCGACCTTACGCATTTCGTACGTTCAAAATCCGCAATTTCACAAATTGACCGTCTGGGAAAGCTTATTTCCTTTTGTTTGTTTTTTCTTCGTTTTTTTTTTTTTATTTGACCCTCAAAGAGCTCAACATCCTATAGTGACGACATTGGGTGACATGGTGCTTACCCGCATCGACATGAAAGAAAATTATGCGCAACTCAGGGGATTTCCCAAAAATACCCAGGGAAAACCTGTAAATCTCAGGGAATTTAGCAATGTCAACTTGGTAGACACCCTGCTGCCCGCTGGCCGGCAATAAAGCTGCAGACGAGGTGGCTCGAGAGCTCACAAACCGAGCCGCTTCACACGCCGACGCCGCCTCTGCCGAGGCCACATGCAGGGAAGTATGGGAAGGGGGGAACATATGACTAGCTACAGGGAGATTACACAGCACTACAAGCTAGATAGGTGCAAATACCCACCACCACACAGCAAATTAACTAAGAAGCAGTCAATTGCATGGAGAAAACTCCACACACACACTTACACTGATCTTTCGCCTCTGTTACCCTGACCTTTATTCGACAAGTAAATGTAAAGGGTGCGATTCCTGAGCAACCTTCGGGCACATGTTATGGGAGTGCTCGAGTCTCAACAACGCAATAAGTAGTACAATCGAGGGGCAGTCTTGAACCGCAAGGCGAGCTGGGAGGAAGCTGCCCTAGCCCAAGGGCTCTCGTGGCCAATGCCTAGGCCGTGGTTCAAGCTTGCCCTGGTTCTCCATCGCCGGACATTTGAATAAAGTTTTTTCTTTATATCTGTGAACTAAATTGTTATTTGTAGTCCCTTTTATGTGGAAAATTGGCCTCGAGGTTCATTTACGAAATTGCAAGTAATCAGTAAGGAAATTTTAATGTTATAAAAACAATTATTCCAGTGATCACCATTGCTTACAGTTTAGACTGTTTGAAAGTTCTTTTGCATTTTATTTTTATGCAGACGTGCACTGGAGCTATGTTTTGCACTTATCAACACGCAAAATATTCGAGCCATGACGAAAGAGTTGCTGGTGTTTTTGGAGAAGGCTGACCCCGAGTTCAAAGCCCTCTGTTCCTCAAACCTTTTCATTGCTGCAGAAATGTGAGTACTGATGTTTAACTTTGTATGTTTCTTCTCTTGTTAGGCAAACACCTTCACTGTTTTAGTTGTCCCTGATATCAACTCCTGCTCTAGCAAGCTTACCTTTGTTTTGTCTGTGTTTTTGTGCTGTTTTCTGTTTCTGGAGAAGGTAATTTACAAGTAAGCTTGTGAAAGCACTTGTTTTGCTATGAAGCTTTGATATAATGATGTCATACTTGCACCAGAAATCTCTGCAAAACAACAGATCTTGATGATTTCTGTGTTTCAGCAGTGAGAATAACCTGACAGGTTTCTAGAACAGTCTTGGTGTATGTTATCTCATTAGGAAGCATACCAAAAAGAAAAATATAGTAGTGTTACTGTTTTCCCTGAGAGCCAAGACAGAACTTGAAGAGCAGAAAAATGTATCGGCTCTTTTGTATGATTGGGTGATAGTGCTCTGTGGCGGTACAAAAAAGCATTTCGAAACCATAGCAGGGAACATGGTGACAGAGTGAGCTACTCATCCATTTTATCCCGACATGCCTGTGCACATTTTGTACAGTGACCTGCTGCTCATCAAAAACTGGCACTGCTTCACTTGAATGCAGTACCTTCTGCCGTGTGGCACCAGGGGTACTGTCTCATTTGTGTGCATTGTGTTGCTTATTTCACTCTGTGCTACAATGGTTCGCTGAACACTATGGAGACACCTCTGCTGTCGAAGAGTCTATGCAGTGAGGTCTTCTTGTACCTGTGTTGCTCCTGACCTTGCACAAGTGCAGTGTCTACTTGGTTTGAACAGTGTGGTGACACTAATTTGTTTTAGTTTCTATGAGTACTTCAGACTTGGTGCCTTAGGTAGCATACGAGGGCTTATTGGGCAGCAGCCATCTCATCTAAGTTCACGTTTTACGTGACGCCTCCTGGCAAGAAAGTGTGTTCCACACATGGTGCCATGGCTACAAGTGGCGCTGCCTAACGCTCCCAGGATAATACGTACATAAATACCCAATAAAGCGGACGGGGGGACGACCGCCTTCGTAGCTCAGCGGTAGAGCATCGGATGCGTCATCCAAAGGTTGTGGGTTCGGTTCCCACCGAAGGCAGGTTTGTCTTTTCGTCCACGTTAATCCCTTTCTACTTTCTCCTCAATTACAATACCACAAGTAACTTCCCCTATGCTTTCCTAGGCTACATTGTCTGTTTGCTCATTAAGTTGTTTCTAATTGAGTGAGCCTAACTGGCTACAATTTGTTGATTATGATATGCACTATAAAGTAATGAAAATGTCATGTATTTACTTTTAGTCCAATACATATTTTCATTTCTTGTGCAAGTAATAATTGCCACTTTAAGTAGTTTAGTTGTGAGGGCACAATAACATTGTTTGCTTCAGGTGATTTTTAAAAATATTGTTTTACCGTATTTACTCGCATAATGATCGCACTTTTTTTTTCAAAAATATTGACACAAATTTCGGGGTGCGATCATTACACGGGGTAAATTTTCCGCGAAATAATATTTTAAGCACCGAGAACGCAAACAAGTCGCGTATCAGAATTCTTACGATAGCTATCATGAACATAACCAAAGATAAAAGCAGAGTAAGGCTTGCCTTTGTAATAAACGCACACATTACGCAGGAACTACATGCATTGCATATTGCCCTTTAATTTTTTCATTCACTGATCCCCCATTCAGAGTCTGAAGCGTCACTGGCGTCAGTGTCGTCGCCGCTCGATTCCCTGTGGGAACCGGCCGTGTCATCGCAGTCCCACAGAAGGTTATCTTCCGTTCCGTCGAGCGTGTTAGATATGCCTGTCTTCTTGAAGCTGTTGGCGTGGTGAAAGTTACGGCATTTGTCCTTACTGCTGTCCTAATACGGCACGTTTCCGACAAGGTGGGCAAAAATTAGGCATCTGCTTGGTGCGTGCAGTTCACTTGGTGAGTCTTGAAGAGTTATTGGCGTAACGTTCGACAGATGGTAAACATGATGACCGTCAGCTAGACTTGGCACACGACGTATCGCTGCGGCAAGTTCGGGGTGCGATCATTACGCGGGGGAAAAAGAAAATCGAATTTTGACGACAAAATTTAGGGGTGCGATCATTACGCGAGTGCGATCATTATGCGGGTAAATACGGTATTAAAGAAGAAAAAAGAAGTATAGATGTTGTTGCTTCCTTCACACAAAAAGAAACAGCTTTACAAACCCCATTGCAACAGCCGTGCAGTGTCATTATATTTTGCAAAGAAAGTGTAACGACATCTATAGAGCTCTCGTGGAGGCCACGTGCATTACTTTGAGTGCCGGCAGCCCAACTTGAGAGTTGTAGTAACCCTCATATGTGAGCCAGGCACTTTCAATAAAAGTTCATCCTGTGTACGTCTTCGGAGCCAGTTGTGATGGCTGGATGGATGCATGCTAGGAGCATCCCCTTCGAACAAAGGTGGTAACTAGTGTCACCAAGCTCTTTATTATACGTACTCAACTCTCGTTATAAGTCAAAGGGGGACCCATAATTACTTTGTTATATTCATTATTTTGTTATAATCATTACTGCTCTTAATTGCAGTGTCTACCATTTGGGTGGGAAAATTTTAACTTGAAAGGACAGCAGTGTCGTGGCCGGCAGTAATTCTATAGAACCATGCATGCAGTTAAGTTTTGTAAAAGCAGGAAAAATAGAGCATTTGTTTTGTTCCAGTGCAGTCTTCTTTCAATAGCATTTAGCGCATGTCTTGTCCATGTCGCCGTAAAACTGGAAGAACGACGTTGAACAGCAAAAGTATGTATCGTAAACGTGCAGCCGAACAATCAGCATGTAGTCTTTGTTGCTGATCCATCCCTCTATAATGCACACAACGCATAGGCCAATGGATCTCGCTAGGCTGGCTTTGCTTGGCTGGCTTGGAGCCCCCCCCCCCAAGGGTCACTATATTGTCAATGCACTCTGAGGCCATGCTCAGTTACATCAGCAATCGGTGGCATTCGCGTGTGACCATAATGAAAGAAGTGGGTAACCTTGTAATTTCTCACCACCACACGCAAGCACCAGTGCACCATCATAATCCTCTTTTATATCGCTACTGGAGGCCACCTCATTGTGCATTTAAGCACGACCTTCGAGATTGCCACGATCTCGGAAGCCACGTCTTGACCACACTTAGCTGCTCCAGCCTACACAGCATGTCACAGCGAGCGAATAAAAAAGCCAGATTGGGACAGATGGTGGTGACTGCAGTAGCACAGAGGAAAGCAAATGTGCACCACTGCTTGCACATGGCTACATGCAGTCATTCGATTAGGATGAGGGAGTTTCGAATCGCTGTGCCACACGGCTGCCAAATGCCGTGTAAAGAGAAGCTGTCTGCGCAAACACACAAGGATTTTTTTGAAGGTGATCTCAGTCCGTTATATCTATTCAAAAGTCAATCGAACTTCATTAAAATGAGGTTTCAAGTGCATGTATGTCTATGGGGGTTTCAAGGGAAATTTTGTTTATTTCATTATATCCGTTATTTCAATATCAATATCCTGTTATGTTATAATGTTTTAGTGTAGTGCTTCCTCCGTGCATTGCTGCTTATACTAACAAATTGTCAGTTCTGGCCTTCTATTTCATAGTATTCTGCCAGAAATTCAGCCTTCCCTTACTTATCTCCACGGAAAATTTATTTAGGTTGCGATAACTGTCCTCGAATCCCATTATTTAGGTAGACATCAGGCACCCTCATCGGAGGTGCTATTCTGGACACCATATTTCACCACGTTGTTGAATTCAGCATCTTGTCAGCTCTTGTTGTGCCAGAGGGTTGCTATGGCCTCCCTCATTGGCTTAAAATGTTGCCATTATAGAAATTCACAATATGGCGGTATTTGGCAGTGTCCAGGATAGCACCCCTGGCCTCAAAAAGCAAGGAAGCTCACCTTGAGATAGCATGAAACGTCTTTTTATTTTGCTTTATGTTGCTCAATGCACCTTGAAGTGGCGTGAAACATCTGATTTTGTTTTACTTTTGCTGCTCAATATACCTCCATTGCTTCTATCCAGTGTCCTGTTTCTGTATCCCCGACTTCGTATCCTTCTTCTTTTCTTTCTCTCCGTTCACCATCGTAATATTTACTCGTTCACTTCCTCATCCCTCTCCTTCACTGTGTGTCCACATTCTTCCTATACAAGAAGTCCGCTTATAATGGTACATGTATAACGTACAACAATATATCAATGCCCCGCGATGGTGGTCTAGTGTTTATGGCACTCGGCTGCAGATCCGAAGGTCGCGGGATCGAATCCCGACCGCGGCGGCTGCATTTCGGTGGAGGCGAAATGTTGAGGCCCATGTGCTGTGTGATGTCAGTGCACGTTAAAGAACCCCAGGTGATCGAAATTTTCGGAGACCTCCACTACGGCGTCTCTCATAATCACAGCTGGTTTTGGGACGTTAAACCCGACCAACCAACTAACAATATATCAATTCTAACGATAAGCTACCTCAAAAGTATCAGCTAATGCATTGACACTGCAAGAAGAAAGACCATTTATAGTGTTGGATCTCGCCCCAGTGGGAGCGGAAAGAAATTGACTCTTTGCTTTCAGGTTTGGGATGAGACTGCTGATCTTTATTGTCTAGGACGCTGCATGCGGGGTGGTGAGGGGGATGGCACACGGCTTCAGTGCATAAGGCCGTGGAGAGCATGGACCATTAGCCCTTTTTTCTTCCTCACCAGAGTGGGCCGAGTGTTGCCTTTAGTAACCGAAGTACAATGGAACACCTGTGTGTGGGAGGGTTGTAGCATGCCGTGGTTTCCCACATGGGAAAGGGGTTCCAGCTCTGGCAACTGCCACGGCACTTACACCTGGCTACATTCGATCATGGATATATTGAACTCAAAGGGCATTGCGAATCAATGCGATATATAAAAAAAATGCGAGCTATGAATGAGACCTTACCTGTGACAGACATCATCATCATCATCAGATCATCTTATGTCCACTGCAGGACGAAATCCTCTCCCAATGCTCTCCATGCTTTCCTGTCCTATGCGACCTGATTCCATTAGTGCCTGCGAATTTCTTGATTTCGTCACTACATCTTACTGTCTGTCGTCCACGGCTGCGCTTACCCTCTCTTGGTATAAATTCCGTCGTTCTTACTGTCCATCGGTTGTCTAGCCTTCTCATCACGCGACTTGCTCATGTCCATTTTTTCTTCTTCACTTCGACTATTATGTCGGCTACCCCTGTCTCTTCCCTAATCCTCTCGGCTGTCTTCCTATCTCTTAGAGTGACAGACAATCACTTACCAATTAGCACATTCAAGAATGACAACTACCGTATAAACGCGTGTAAGGGCTGCACTTATTTTTCAATAAGATACGACGGCCAATATTCAGGGTGCGGCCCATACACATGATGTGTAAAAAAATTTTTTGAGTAAGAGCAACGTACCCATTGGCAAATGAACAGCGTTTATTGCAGTATCCATGGCAGAGTCACCATGACGCTCAATCATCATCACTCGCCGATTCCTCAGACTCCGAGCTGATGCTCTGTTGTGCACACACTCATCAGACCACAAAAAGTCATCCTCGCTGCTGTCCAAGCTGTTGGAGATACCGGTGACTTTGAAACTTCGGCATACAATGTCCGTCGATACCAAGTACCATGCGGACGTTAAATTTTGGAAAAGAAGGTAGGAGGTGATCTGGTCATGGTGAACTTGTACTCAGTTCACACCTTCTCCTTCATTCCACTTCTTCACTTCCTCGTGGAGCCGAGCTCCCCCAGTTGCTGTTGCTGCTGTGAAGAAGGATGGGTGGAACTCTTCCCCTACTGCCTGTCCGAAGTTGCGTTTTCTCTACTTGAAGGATGGAGACCAGCCCTTTCCTCACACAAATACAGCTTGACTTTATATACAAGACAGTACATACACATTGACAGACAGCAGCCTCGGTTGGCAGGACTTACGTGGAACCATCGGTTGGTAGGGCTTAGGTGGAACCATCGCTTCCATTCGGCAGAGCTTACCAGTGCATAGCACCGCTCCTGCGACCAGAACCACTACCCGGACTCGTACTCGATGTCCTCTCTAGTACTATCCACTCTGTCCTCACCAACATCCAGCCTTCCAACATTCTGACCATCTTCAGCCTTCCGACCTCGCTTCTAACCACCAGTGCAATGTGCATTTGCAACCTCCGCTTAATTCAATGGCAGCGGGAGACATCCTTGATATCATTAATTTCCCCCTACCAACAACCTACTAATTTCTCCCCAAATATTGAAGTTCAGGAAATTTGAATTGAATTCAGCAGAGCTTCCATTGCATCCTTTAGGGGAGGAGTTAGAGTGGAGGGGAAGAGCGTGAGGGGTGGGAAAAAAGAGGGTGTTACGTGTCAGGAGCAGCAGAAGACTATCGGCTTTTGACGTCATTTGCAGCGAAGCAAGCAGATATGCGGGCATTTTTTTAGATATATATCACCATCATGCTATTTGCGTTTCTCCTTTACTTTATTTGTATTTATAAAAATTTTACTTACGCACACATGCGTGCGAGTTGACTCCTGTATCCACACATTCAGTCATTTAGGTGTATCAGTGCAAGGTTGAGTGTCTCAACAGAGAAATGGCCCAACTGTCGTGCAGCAGCCTGGCTTTCATTGCACATGAATAGAGCAGCCGTGAACCATGTGCAGTCTTGCCTTTTTTTTTTTTTTTTTTTTTTTTTTTTTTTTTGTGGACGACTGTGTCATCCCTACCGAAGAGATTTCGAGGAGACACTGGTGGAAAGTGTTCAATATGACGGTGATGGTGTTGAATCTTCAGAGTACATACCTCCATTTGCCCCTTTGTTTCATTTACATTTTTTTTTTAATTTTTATGCTGAAACTGGATAAAACGAAAACCTCTTTGGAATTAAAATTTTTGAGCATTTGTTAATTTCGTTATATCCAGGTGTATGGTGGGGCACCACCTTCGAGAAAGAAATTTACTGTTGCAGTCCAAAAGTTACAACCATATTTTTGGCTTGTGAAGCTGAAGTAGTTCAAAGTATAGTAATAAAATTGCTAAAAATATAAAAACGAAGTTTTATATAATTATTAATGTGCCAAAGTATGCATGTTGTACCAACAGTCATAACTATAATTTGGTAATGCGATCCAAATGTGACATGGCACGTACACATAGTAAGGACAATGAACTATCCATATAACCACCACAATCGCCACATGTCTGGGCTAAGGTGTGTTGTCATAAAAAGACTGAAGTTTGTATCTGACAGGTTTGTTTCTCACATATTTGGCCATAGTATCGAACTTTAATAATTGTTTTTACTCATTCTAGTTGAATGCACAGCTCTATGTAAAGGGATATAGCACACAAAATTTTATGTGAAGATATTCATTAAAAGAAGTGTTGTCACTGTCGTATCAGCAGGATGCAAAAAAATTGTTTTGAGAAAACTGGTTTTAAACATTTGAACCCACTGTCCATGTAATAAAAACACATTCTATGGGCCTAAAATCCACCAGGCTCATAGCTTAGTCCTTCCTTGGAAACAGTGTGATCTCCTTTGAGAGAGTCAAAGCACAAATTTTCTTTTTTACCCGTTTTGCATATCCAGCCGACTCACATGCGGCCTTCCTCACACAGCCGACAGTCACTGGTCAGACGCACCGTCATTGTGTAGTGACCAGGTTCGATGCATGCCTGCTTCAGAATGTCCAGTACATGCCTGTTTCTGTCATTGAACTGCATGACAGCATCACACAACCTGCACAAAAAATGAACAACTTTCGGAACCCTCTGCCAAACGATCCCGTTGAAACACTCATTGGCTATATGTCATGGTGTAGTGCGAAACGCGCAAAAAATATGGAGGCACACTACACAGCACCTGTGTTCTGTCCTCCTTGTAGGTAGGCCAAATACCCTACGGTTGGCAACGCTACTCCTCTAGTTCATATCCTTATTTCGTGAAAAGGTTTGTCCTTGTACCGGTGTGGGAGAGGCATCGTGCACCAGGGGCCGTAATCTTGGCACTGGCACCAGTTCTCTTATATCTTGCTTTCTTTCGTGCTTTTTTTATTCAAACACACAGACACTGGAGAGTGTGAAGAGATGCAAGAGGAGGGCGCAATGCCACTGGCACCATCGTGCAATGTTCTGGCTCCCCATGCTTTTCGTAATCGTTACACATGAAAAATGGTGGCAGACGCAAAATCGTGTTTGCGATGTTTTTGCCCCATTGCGGCATTGGTCAAGGCAACTTAGCATCGTGAATGTCAGGTTCAGCATAAAAAACAAAGTTCAGAAGGCAAGATTGCAATCTTTGTGCCTGATTTGTGGTCACGAATGTAGTTTTAATACATTATGTATAAGGGGTTTTTCTTTTCATGGCTCTAATGGGTTCCTTGATACTCTTGAGTAAAGTTATTGTTAAAACTGGCATATTGGTATACGTGATATTGTAAGTGGACTGCACTGTAAACGGCTATGCCATGAAAAGAGGATTATGCATAGGGCTACAGTTGTTGCGCGTGGTATGTTGAAAAGTGCAGTAGGATTTTTGTTTGTTTCAAGGCACACCGCTAACAACTCAAACCTCTTTTTAACGTGACAGGATATAAGGAAATAATGGATATAATGGAGCAAATCAACTTCCTATTGACATCCCCACAGACATAACTCCACTTGACACCTGGCTTTAACGAATTGAAATTGACCTATCAATGGATATATTGAACTGAAAGCATGCTTGCATTGACCACTTTAGTAGGGAAATTAGCATGTCTGGTGAACCGCTATACGCAAAGCCCTTTGCGTACAGTGAAATTCCAGGACGTTAACAGCGCATATGCAACCATGGCTAAATACTGCTTCAGCTCTTTCAAGTGGTCATCGTGTGCTCTGTAGTCAAGTTACTAACGGTTGCATTTTCCATAACTTCATATCGTGAAGCTTCGACAGTAAATATTTGTGACAATTCGACACTGTTTCTGAAAGCCCCACTTAAATTATTGAGGCTGTAGGCTTAGGCAGTGTCTGCCAGAATCTCTGACGGCATAGGTGTTGGGGAGTTGCCTGTTCTCTTTACCACACATAGCTGGCGCCACGTGACTGAGAAACAATGCTATCCAGTATCTGCTACGCTTTCGCATATACCAGATTACTGCACGTGCTAAAATTTTTTAGTTTAGTGGCCGTGGTGTTCGGCGGCTGTACAATGAGGTGATTTGAAACTCCCGCGTCCCAATTGCACACAGACTACTTGCACAGCTGTCTTTCCTCATGCTACTACAATCCCCAAGTGCTCATGCTCCATGTCCGGCTTTTTTGTTCTCTTGGTGCAACATGCTGCACAGGCCAGTACAGCTAAGGGTGATGGGGCATGGCCTACTACAAGATCGTAGCAATCTCTGAGGTCATGGTTAGTTGCGCAGAGACAGCTTGCAGTAGCTATATGAGAGGGAAATGCGATGGTGCGCCATAGCTTGCTTACGTGTGGGGGCAAAAAAATACTAGACCACCACTTTCATTATGGTCGCATGTGAACGCCACCAAATGCTGATGTGGCTGGGCATGGCCTCTGAGAGTGCATTGGCAGCATAGTGACTTTGGGATGCAAGCCGGCCAACTAAGCTGGTGCGGTGAGGTCTATTGGCCTACGCATCGTATGCGCTATAACGGATAGTAGCTGGATGAATGAGCGATGAATGTGACATGCTTGGTTGTTCGTCGTGCACTGTGCGTTCACCATGAACATATTTTTGCTGTTGATTGTTCGATGTCACTGTTTTTCTTTACATTGCAGCTATGTGGATGAGCCGTATGGTAAACGGAAGCGGATGGCATTGGTACACTACACAGCCATGATAAAGGCTCGCGCTATGTGCTGAGTCGCACAGTACCGATGCTGTAAATTTTTTTGCTGCTTTTCTAAAACCTTTCCATAGCATTACCGTGGCCTGCGATGCCATTGTCATATTCTCACATTAAAGTTTTTTTCACCCAAATGGTGGACGTTGCAATTAAGAGAAGTAATTGTTGTAACAAAATTATGGATGTAACGAAGTAATTGTCTGTCTCCCTTTGACTGCATTATAACGAGGTTCGAGTGTATGTCCATGTTTTGCTTCTTTGAAAAGAGATGAAACTTATAATTGCAAGTGGTACAATGATTTTCGCATTGTTTTAGCCTCTCATTTCATTAGCCAGTGGCCCTGCCACAGTGGTTTAGTGGCTGTGTTACTTGGCTGCTGATCCGAAGGTCGCAGGATCGGATCCCAGCCATGGCGGCTGAATTTCTGTAGAGGCGAAATGTTGACCCCACGTGTTGACCCCCAGGTGGTTGGAATTTCTGGAGCCCTCGGCTACGGCATCTACCATAATAAAATTATGGTTTTGGAATGTAAAACCCCAGATATCAATCAATCAATTCATTAGCCAGTGGCTAAAGAAACCAGCGGAGGATAGAAACATGGACAGCATCGCTCAGGCTGTGCAGAAAAAGTGTGGTTTAGATATCAGTGCAGGGTTAAAGTTGTAGTGCTAAATCAAGTGGAACATTATACCGTATCTCCTGGTGTATTAGATGAGGGCGTTTCTTTTCCAAAATTTTCACTGGTGCATGTTACAGTTAAACCTGCATGTAAAGAAATTGACAAATGCTGGAAATTTTTTTCTTATAAAGAGGCTTTCGTTATACAGTTAAACCTGGATAAAATGAAATTGACAAATTCCTGGGAAACTGTTATAAAGAGGATTTCGTTATGTGCAGCTTTGGCATGAAAGTTCGAAAAAGAAACGCTTAAGTAAGCAAAAATGTAACAGGCTGCAGAGCTCACCCAAAGCATTTATTTTGGGTGAGAAAACATTTACAGCTGAGACCACTTATGTGACAGCTTATAGTGAAGGATCGGCTATAATGTGGTTTTTTCTGACCCCTGTTCGCCCTCCCGCAGAACTTAATGCATACCGCTTATTGTGTAGACCCCTCCCCCCCACCGAGTTGAAGGACTGGTTATAATGCGGCTGCCAGGAAATTCAGCGGACAATCGAGGTTGCGAGCAGGCTTCACAAAGGAAGTGCACGGCTCGAAAAGAGCACAGTGAATCGCCATGGAGGAGGAAGGTACGCGGAACGAATGAACAATGAGCGGAAGGAAGAAGAAAAAGAGCCAGGCCTGCGTGGAACCGCAGGACAGTGACAGCGTAAGCTGGAGGAGCGACCTTCTTAGAGGCTATTTAAACGCTTGAGGAAACTAGTGCAAGTAGAGGTGGTAGCTATTCCCTGCGCCATGACTCATCATTTAGGCAAGTACGGAAGTACCCACTCCACCATAATTACTGCGGTATTGTAACGTGCAAATCTGTATAACTGCACATCCTGGAGAGTCTCTTTGCATTGTTTTCCCGAGAACAAACCGAACTCTCGGCCCGGCGTCGACGGCAAGCTGCAGTTTCGGCTTCTCTCTGCACAGCTGTCTGTTGTGCCCGACGTTTCCTTGCTGTAGCCGTGCGCGTAGCTCTGCGATTCGCTTCTTCAGCAGCGGTCCGCACCTTGCGAGGAGGCGCCATCAGGTATATCGAAGAGCCAAGTCAGGTTGCTGTCCGGGCTGCAGACGTCGCCTGTCGCGTGATGTATGGCACGATACGACAAAACTGCTTCACGAGGCAGCGCTTCGTAGTAATGACGATGGATAAGTTGAAGAAGATTGTTTCATAATGATGATATTGATGATGCCTCTGTAATGGGTACAGAGCTACAAAGCATGCTCCCCTGTGTTCTTTGAAATGATTCTCCGAACTCGTTATGCAATCCACTTTCTGCGACATGTAGTGGTGTATTGTTATTCTGCCATGTAACATTGCATGTGTTTATGCGATTCGTCGGCAGACATTATGCCTGCTTCGGTCTTTTAGCGAAAATTTTTCAAGCACAGGCTTAGCTCAGTGGTAGGATGCTTGACTGCCATGCAGAGGGAGTGAGTTCGAATCCACGCATAGGACGTGGGTTTGAATCCTCCTCGGTCCTGGTTATCTTTTCTAAAATTTGCACGATAGCAGTTATGGACACCAGCGGCAGCGGACAACTACGGCGCCAAAAACGGCCCTTGTTATGATCTCATAACAGCTTACGCTGTGAAAAAGGCCGCAGCAGAAGCGCGCCGGGCGCGCACTCCCTGAGGATAGGAGTTCGAAGGCGACGGAGAATGCTGCTACGGACGTTTGTCAGCTGCAGACGCTTCGCACGGAACACGCGCCCGTGACCTCCAGTTTACCGCTGTTTGCCTCCACTTCTTTTTTTTTAAATCATTTCACGCGCGGTGCCCTTGAATCACCCCCTGAGCGCGATTTTCTGTGCACCCGATCCCTGTGTGTGAAGGGCAAGCTTCCCGTGAGGAGCGCGACCAGCGACCCTGCGAGCTAGGCCTAACAAGCACTGTCACCTAGTGTCAGGTTAGCGAAGTGAAGCACAGAGACTTGCGCAGTAAGCAAAGAGTGGCCAGCATGATGGAAAAAAAACTAGTCTTCTTTTTCTCTTTCTCTCTTAAGCTTACGCAGCGCGGCAACATCAATTGAAAAAGTAGGGTGCTGGCTTGACAGGGGGGGGGGGCTAGGCCAGCTGCAGGAACTGGCGGAATCAGGTTTGAAGAGAGGGGGAAGGTCACGCCCGTGGAGACAAGATCGCCGGGTCGAGGGATGCAGGCCCGCCTCGCGCACGCTCGCACGCACATGTGCACTCGCTCTTGCCTCGCAGTCGCTGTGCCTTCGAGTGTGCCAATCACGACACCGCCGCTTCGCATTCTGTTGCGGAGAAGGTGCTTCCGGTTGCTGCTTGCGAAAAAGTGACAACATTTGGGGCAAAATCTAGGTTGTCGGCGGAGAAAATTCGTTATTTCGAGGGGGTCTTCCGCTGCCACTTCGTTACATAGAGGTCTCAAATACATGTGCTTCTGTGGAGTAATGGCGGGGAATAGAAAAATTTCGTTATATCCAGGAATTCATTATATGGAGGTTCGTTATAAGCAGGTTTAACTGTATCTAGTTTTGGCATGAAAATTCGAAAAGAAAACATGCAAATGAAACTAAGGGGCATCTCGAGTATACGTAGCCCAAAACACATTTATTTTGTGACAAACAATTAAGGCATAGTTAGAATTGAGCTCTGTAGATTCATCGCCATCACCGTGATATTGGACACTTTCAACCAGCGCCATATCTGACATATGCCTGGTAGGGATGGCACAGTCGCCCACAAGAAAATATTTAAAAAGAAATCTCGCAAAAATGTAGGGCTGCTCCATTTTAGCGCAATGAAAGACAAGCACCTGTGTGACAGGTGGGCCCTTTTTCCGTTGAGGCACTCGACCTTACAATGATACACCTAAGTGACTGAACTCGTGGATATGAGAGTGAACTCGCATATGTGCGTACCGTGCGGAAAGAAAAGTGAACACGAACGGCATGATGGCTAAACGAAAAAAAATAAAATAAAAGCAGACATGGAAGGCTACAGCAGTGAGAAGCAGTGCTGGTGGCGTGCAACCCATTAGGAGCACAATACGAGGTTTGGAGGGAGGAGGAAACTACACAGCTGCGGGAGCAAGATTTGCGTCGCCGGCTCAAGTGATACAATAGAGCTGAGAAGAGTTATTCAGCAGAAGGACTTGTTCTTGGTGTAGTTGGTGTTTGCTTAAGGTCATGGTGTAGTGCGACTAGACTCAAAGCGCACATACAGACTCAGGTTGGAGCCTAAAGTCTCTGCTCATGAGCTGCTTGCTTTGAACCGAAAGGTAGCTATAAAAGCTGATCCGGAACAACGTGAAAGATGCCTTCTTGAAGGTATGGACTGCCTACAGAAAAGCGTAGAAAGAAGCAACTTTCGTGATGTGAGTTCTCTGCAGTGGCTTACTGCCTACTTAAAGCTTAATGACATATGTCTGTTACAGGCTGATAAGGAGGGCAATTTTGTTGTTATGCCAAAATGCATGTTTATGCAAAAAGCGCAATAGACCATTGCCAAGAATTTCACTCTTATAAAAGTAAGCTTGGCGGAAGCTAAGAAGGTGGTTTTGAAATTATGTGAAGACAGTAATCTGCAGCTGCTAGCTAAAAGTGTAGATAAGAGTTGTTGCAGTACCTTGACTGTGTTTTTCAGCGATAAAACTTATAAACAAGATGTCCCGTTAAGAACAATTATCAGTGAACGTGGCTCACGGCAGCTACAAATTGGTAGGTTTTTGTTAGGAGTATTGGAACACATTGCCATTGATGATCCTTTCCATGTCTTGAATTTGGAGGGCATTTGCAATTTTTTTCAAGGGAGCCATAACTTGGGTCCTGCCTTTTCTATCGATGTTATTGTTCTTTTTTACGCTGTGCCTCATGTGTTGTTCATGGCTGTTGGCAAATGCATTTAACTGCAAAGGGACGTGAACTTCCAAATTAGCGTGGGCATGAACGCTGATAAATTATTTGTTTTACTTGAGACATACATGAAGAATACTTTTATCTTGTTTCATAACCAACTGTTTTTACAAAAAAAGCATTTGTATAGGATCATGCATAGCACCTTTACCCTGTGGCATTCCTTTTGGAAGTAGATAAAACACTTGATAACTACCTTCATGGTATGCATGTTTTTAAGTTTTTAGATATGTTGACGATTTTTTGGTAGTGATGAACCAAGGTTTTTCTTTGCAATCTTCGGATGTTTCCGCGGTTTTATATGTTGTGAGAGGTTCGTGGGCCCAGGAACTCAGACGAGAGGCGGAAAGACGCCAGACATGGAAAAAAAACACTTTATGACGTCACAACGATGGGCGAAGCACAATGCACAACGAGACATACAAATGACATAACAAACAAAGTGATGTACACTACAGTTTACTAACACACGCCACCTCCGCGCACTAACCCAGCCGTGCGCCGACACACACTGGTGTTCACACGGCACCGGGCGCCTGGGCGTAGCACGTAGCGCTTCTGCAGCTGACGACCACTCACTTGAGCCGTTGCGGCGAACATGGGCGCCGGGCAGCCCGGTGAGTTGGCCTTGCCGTTGTTGCAGACGAGTACGTCGTTGGTGATGGCCTGAGGTGCGCTTGACATATTTCGGAAGCCGTAGGCCAGTCACATTGCCGTTGCGACGAACACAGGCGCCAGGCAGCACGGTGACATGGACCTTCAGGCCTTCCAAGCTCGCCTGTCATCGGTGCTCGCATTAGAACTTTCTTCGAAGGCACGGACCGCTGTCTGAGACCACTGTGTTGTCCATGCGGCCTGGTGGCGCCCATGGTCCAACTGCCCAGCACACGGCCCTAAGCCAACCACCCAGATCGAACACACGTCGATGGCCGCCCAACCAACGTCGTCGTCCTCTTCCTCTTTCCTGTTCCCAACCTTTAGGTGGTAGTAGCCGCTGAAACCGAAACAAGTTCGCCACAATGTGTTTGAGCATCATGGTAATGGCCTGTATGTTACTTATGAACTTTCCGTTGATGGCTCTCTTCAATACTTGGATTTAAATCTGAAGTTCAAAGAGGATCGTGTGTGTTGGTGCTACTCTCCATGAGCCAAAAAGGAACTTTTACTCTACGACTCGGCCCATTCTAAGCTAGTAAAGGGAGCTATTGCTACACTGCCTTGGGCCTGCACTCGGGAGGTTTTGTGAGCACAAGTTGCAGGTCAGTTTTGAAACCGAGCTAGTTAGGCTCTCAAAAGCCGGCTGCCCTTGTTCTGTTTTGATGTCAGTGGCCGAGTCGTTTCTACAGAAGATCAAAGCGGGCACATCATTGAACGGGGCTAGAGCTGGTGAGCCAAGCGGCCTGAGGCCGGAAGTTGTGCCATATGTGCACAAGATGAGCCACAATTTGAAAAAAGTTACCGATAGGTATGGTGTACTTGTGTTCTCGACTCCCGTTAAGCTCGCCAAATTGTGCCCCTGCATCATGAGCAACCATTCGAATGGATGCAATGTAATGCATGTCAAGCCAACGTATGTACATTGCATTACCAGGGTGGTGTATGGAATCCCCCTTTCATATGTTATGTATGGCAGACCGGCTGCTGCATCAATGTCAGATTGATGAAGCATGTGAATAAATTAAAGAAGGACCTCAACGCGCATTTTTCTGCATGTGCTCTCTGAGATTCCATGATGTGAAGATCCTAGGTAGGAGCAAGGAAAAAAAAGCACGTGAGCTTTTGGAAGCATTTTATATTGAAGACAAGGGCAATGACTGCATAAGTGAAACATTGGTGGTTTTATTCACAAATGAACATGCGTTTTTGCGGTGTTTTGTGTGATAATGTATGCCTTGGTTATGTGCCCCCTGTGACATGCTGGATGTGCCTCATGCACCTGGGTGTGGGAATCGGATATAGTATTGTTTTCTTCCATGATTCCCTTAAAGTTGCTAGTAGCGCCCGTGTTGTGTGCCTCCTGTCTGTGTGTTTTGTGTCTAGTCGCGCTACACCATGACCTTAAGCTGAGAAGAGGGGTCCATGCAGACAAATGACCTCCCACCATGTGTTTTGCAGGCAGCACTCTACTGAAGGCCAGTTGCCGTAACGGCTACTGACATTCTTCACGTCCCGCCGTCGGTGGGGTAGCCGCAGGAGTGGATCCTTCCGCTACTCACCCTAAAACTCGCTATTTTGGGCGAAATTACTAGGTTGTTATTATGGGAGAATTATAGGAGTTGGTGAATATTCAAAATTTCGAATAATTTTCAAATAGTGTTTTCGATTCGATACACACTTAACTTTTAACACGAAAGTGTTTTATGCCGGGTTCCATCACGACCCCTTACATCACTACCGTAACGGATATGACGCAGTAAACATGTAAGAATGACAATCAGAAAAACGTCTGTTGATGCGCTAGGAATCGAACTCATGGCCCCCTCTCCACAACGAAAGGTGCCTGGTGCGCTACCACTGCGCTAACGCCGCACGTGCTGACGCCGTACAAACACACCTTATATTTCTTGTGTTCTTCAACGCTCTCGTCCAGCTCAGCACACGCACATCCAGGCACACATTGCCTGGAATGGTGCCGCCATCAAGTAGAGGCGAAGTCAATCACTAAGCTTTACTTTGCCTCTCTTGGATGGCAGCACCATTCCAGATGCATTCCAAAGTCTGCCTCGATGCACACGTGTGGAGCCGCGTTCTTACAGCTTTGAGTGCATATGCGCTGATAGCGCAGTGGACCATTCTTCGAGCATGATGGAAACAGGAAAACTGCTGCGTTAGGCGCCAAAGCACAGCAACGACGTTGACGGGTCAATGTGGCGCAAGTGAATATGACAGGTACCTTTGTCGCACGGCATGACTTTGCCCAGTTATTAGGTAAACTATTTCTGTTACCACAAAGGGTTGGCCCTTGATGTTATGGAGGCGATGCATGAACATGGGTTCATCCAGAACAAATATTGCTGTACTAGTGAAACATGGGTAGTGATAGGCAAGTTCACCTCGATGTAACATTAAACAATCAGCTGCTTATGTAAAGAGACATTTCACTTTCGTATTATACCGATTCCTTTGACAGAGGGATTAGCCACATTTTTTTGTATTCGAACTACTCATGAAGTTGGTGATTAAGGGAAAAAAATATGCTGTCTGATGACAAGTGTACTGTGGCACATTCCTGTATGTAGTTCTCTTCGCCGCATACCGTGTACTGCGGCGAAACACTTGTGCATGGCGGTGGAGCTAGCAGATGTAGTGCGGCTAACCTAATGCTCACGTGATGTGGTGAAGCTAACACCCGTGTACTGCAACAAAGTTAACACTCGAATACTGTGGCAAGGCTAACACTCGTGTACTGCAGGAAAGTCAACACTCGTGTAATGCTGTGAAGTTAGCTTAGCATTTTGGTGTACAGTTTTCTGTTGGACTTTTCTCAGGACTTTCGAATTTGGACACTAGTCACAATAAATCTTTTTTTGCCCATGTTTACCAGCACATTTCTCCATAATTTGACATGGTATGTAAAAAATATTTGAAAATCATTTGAAAAAAATTCAGTTCACTTGTGAACATTAATCTGTATTAGAATTCTTTTTGCATTCGTAATTTTACAATTTGCACAGCTCTAGAGAATCCGTTATATCAAGGGTGTCTCCCACTGCCAGTTCGTTATACAGAGGTTACAAATACACTATCTTCTGTGGAGTTGCGGCGGGGAATTTAAAAACCTGATAATATAGAGGAATTCGTTATTGAGGCTCTTTATAGCCAGGTTTACCTGCATATACAACAGTGTGTCTTTTTATGTAAGAAATCATGCACACTTGCATGACCAGTGCATCCATATTTTATTCTAGGGTACCGTAACTGTGTGCAACAGCATCTGAAAAAAAAAAATAACCTTTACTTTGGTTACATTACAAAAGAGCGTCTGTCTCCTCGAAAATTGGCCACTCGCCTTTCGAACAGTGCGGCGGCTGCAGTAAAGACTGCTATTGTTGCTTGTACTATTTGGCTGCTTTTTCTTGAAACATTGGATCTATAGAATTCATGCAATAGTAAAGAAAAGGTGAATACTATTTCATTATTGTGTTGCAATGCCCGTTATAAAACAAATGCACTGCTTCATTATTATCATCGGTTTCTGTATGAGAAGTCACCGCAGCCAGTGGTAATTCCAGCACCCACTCGCCATTTATTTCTTTTGTGCTCATGTTTTAGTGTTTTGCAGTCATTGTTCATGTGTTCACTGTAAAGCACTACCAGTGACATGTTTTAAAGTGCTTACAACACTGCGTAGCATCAAAGCAACCCGGCGATGCTACCAAACGAATTGGCAGAACTACAGACAGTGCACCGAAGGAAGCGTCCTTCAATGGCTTGACGTGAAGTACAATGAACACCAGTGTTTCATGTTTTTGGACTGTGTTAGTTCCAAGTCGTTTACTACTAGAAGCTGCAGTTCCTAGCAATTATGTTTATGGAACTTCATCGGTTTGCTTGTCTTTGACATTTTGTGGTGGGCATACAGGCGTGTGTAATTGCATTTCATCATGCCATTTTGTGCTATGGGCCAGTAAACAAACCCAAACTCCTTTTTTTAAGCTAATTTATTATATTTTTGTAATACACCTTACAAATAAGCTAGCCCAGTCATAGAGAAGGCAGCGACAAAAGGTAATCGTTGCTGATACCCACTGTGTGCTGTGTGGATGCATTGCTTTGAAAATACAATCCCCATGCCGCTCCCTGGCACTTCACCAGGTCTCATCGTAGATGGCGCTGCAGCTGACTGCAGCGCCATGTGGTAGTCAGTGTCATTACTTTACAAAGAAAACCTGTATAAGCTGGGTATGTGGTATGCTGTATCCTGTTTAGCAAAAGTTTTAGAAAACCTGTTTATTCCCACTTTAATTGATAAATGCCTACTGTACTCATATTTTTTTTTTCATGTATTTTCTATGTGACAACATTGTTGGAGCTTTTTTTCATCTTTGCTGAAAGATTTTCTTTTCTTTAAGGCACTTTAATTATGGAGGTTGATAGCAATTGCTTTTCCAGCCTCAATTTATTAATGCAGTCCTGAGTGTACTTTTAGCGATGTTCCTTTAATTAGTGGCTTGAGAATTTGTTTTCTGAACAAATTTCACCTTTTGTTCCTTCATGACAGGTATGCACCCACAAAGCGGTGGCACATAGACACCATGATCAAAGTGTTGACAACAGTGAGTATTAGTTTTATGCCTTGGCAGCCATGTACCTTGACTATGTTTACCCTTTACTAGTGACACTTTGACATTGTGTTAATAGTAAACATTTATTATTTACCTTAGCAATGTTTACCTTGACCTTGGGTTGATGGAACCCTGCAACAATCTTAGAGTGTAAACCACCTTAATCACTAGACAGTACTGTTCACAAACATTTGAGGCTAATATTTTGTACTTATCAGCAGAGCCAACAGCTTCCTTCAAGGCACCAATACACTCAAACCTTGTTACAACGTATGGGATATAATGAAATAACAAATTCAAATTGACCTTTCACACAATATAACAAGCTAAAATCATCTCCGAAACCAAAAATAAGTGTGTGTTTGCACCAAGAAAATCGCCTCCTGCAGTGTTCAGGCGCTCTTCAATGCAGCTTCAAAAATCCCGCGGCCTGACGAAGCTGCCACACATCGCTCCGTGTAACCGTGTACAAGCTGTGGCACACACCGATATATTGTGCTGCCTTCCTCTGTCCTATTGCAGTCCTCACTTGCCACACTCGGCTTTATTTTTCCTTTTTTTCTCGCAGCAGCTAGATGTCAAAGCATGGCCTCCGAGATTGCATCATCGCAATCTGGGAGGTCGTGCTAACTGCACATTCTGACCACCAGCAGTAGAGATATGAGGGGCAAGCATCATGGTGCACTGTTGCTTGCATCCACTTCTCTCGTTGCAGCTTCCCTCTGTTACTAAATGTTAATGCGGCTGTATGTGCACCAGCGACATAGCAACCTTGGGGACCGCAAGCAGACCAAGCCAAGCCTACATGGCGACATCCATAGGCGTCGTAACGGCGAAGACTGCTCGGCAGTCCTCTTTGTGCTGCTCATTCACGACGAGCGATTCTCGATAGCATTGCCGTTTTTCCAGTTTCGTGGTAACATGGATGAGCAGTACGCTAAGCGGAAGTGAAAGACGATCGCACTGCAACAGAATGCAGCCTGTTGCTCTGGCTACCAATTTACACGGTACTGATGAGGAGTTTGTTCCTTTTATAGCAAAGCTGTATACCCCTACCAGCCAAAGAAATTTTCATTGTGTGGTCAGCAGAAAACGCCAGGCTAAAAAAGAAGGCCAGCCAGCATAGCAAGGAGGAGAGGCACACAGCAAGGGGAGCACAACACATGCACATAAATCATCTGGCATGGTGCATGTGCACAGGTGGTGTTACGCCATCCCTCACCTATACCGATAAATGGTGTCATGCAGCATAGCGGAAGTCAGGTAAGGAGAAGTGGAGCAGGCAATAGTGGGATACATGCAGCTGCTGCCGACGCTGACCGTGTTTCCCCGCACTCATGCCAGACACACCCAGTGTCCGTGACTCTAGTGGCGGCTGAGCCGGTTGTTAGAGCATAGACCAGTTCAGCAACTCATTCAGTCCGTTGCAGGCTACCATGAATAGACCGCGGAAATTAAAGATGCCAGAATACCAGCGTGAAAATAATGCTCAACGAAAAGAACAAAACCGACTTGCTCAGCAGCGTCGTAGGCAAAACCCAGCAGATCTCGCACAAGACGCCGAGTGTATGCATGCCACTAAACTGCATGCGAAATTCAAGCGATGCCACAGTGGGTAATCATTGTGGACGTAGTTTACAGCTTCGCTGTCCAACCACCTTCAGAGCATGGATTGGAGCTAAATTTTTTACTGCCTTTATAAAACTTCATCACATGTGTGGCTTTCCTGTAGGCAATAGTACCATGCTCTTATTTTCACACCCAAATGGCAAATATTTCACTTTAGGACAATAATGGTTGTAACAAAATGATGACTGTTACGAAGTAATTCTGTGTCTCCCTGTGGCTTCGTTATAATGAGGTTCGAGTGTATTCCCTTGCCCCCACCTTCCTTGTTTTAATGTATGTCACTGAATGGTTTTAAGCATTGGCTAATGGCGAGATTTGTTCGGGACCAAAACAAAGCAGCTTCTTAGGAAGCTGTGCCATCTGATTTTCTAGAATAAGCCACCATATAGATGCTATGGTCTTGAAGATTGGGCAGCATCACATTTCAGTATCAGTTGTGCCAATTTTAAATATGCAAAGGCAGCTTGCTTTGCTTGCCAAGCTAGTTTGCGGGCATGTATGGAGTGAAATTTTAATAGAACACAGTGATGCCACCGCGCGCCAATTGTGCCAAGCTGCGCCAAAGCGTGGAGGCTGCTACACCCTGCTACATTTCCCCCAAATTTTGGGAACCTGCACCAATGCTGCGCTGCATCCAAAGGAATGCACTGACTTTGAGAAACGAAGCATCTACTCAACGTCTCCCCATTGAAAGCGACATCACATTCTAAATCCCATATGATATATACAGTAAAAGCTTGTTTGGACACCATTAATTTGGATAATTTGGACTTATTCTCTAGTCCGATAAGCATATGCATTATTTCATGGCACGAAATGCTCGGTAGTTTGTTTATAACCAGCTGCACCCCTGTTATTTCGGACAATCCTCGATGTGCTCAGACCGTGCATTCCGGATTGCATGGGCATTACGTATGGTCGCGTTGCCAGCGACTACCCAGGCAGCACGCAGCGTAGGGCCGATATTGGTTTTATGGCGGCAAAGCATGGCCCTTCCACGGCCTAATGTTGCCGGCAGCGAGCCAGTATCGGCTAAGCCGCCGTCAATGACCGGCAACGTTGGGCCACTGTAGCCGCTGCCCCGCCGATATCGGCAGGCCGTCGACTGTATTTGGCAACATAGGTCCGCATATGCTGCACTTCTGTCGACATCGGCTGATCCGCTGACTTTCAACGGCAAATGTGGCGCCGATTTTGCCGTTCTAGACTATATGGGCAAGCCGTCGCTTTTTACTGGCAACATTGTGCCAACAAGTATGCCGCCTTAGAGCCGACATCGGCTGAGCCGGTAACTTTCTCCGGCAAATGTGGCACCGATTTTGCCATCCTTTGGACAGTATGGGCTAAGTCATCACCATTTATTGGCAACATTGTGCCAAGTATGCCACCTTAGAGCCGACGTTGGCTGAGCCAATAACTTTCTCTGGCAAATGTGGCGCCGACTTTGCTGTTCTTCAGCATTGTCTGAAGAATAACAAATTCAGCACGATATTTGCCTAGAAAGATTGTTTCACAGGAAACATTGAGTCATTTCTGCCGTCCTTCAGGCAACGTCGTCTTCACATGGTTGATATCGGCTGGGCCTTTTTCGAAGCCTGCTGTATGTAACAATTGAGATCCGATCGAGACGACTATGACCGAAATTCACTTGAGAGAGATTCTACGTTAGAATCAGATGTTGGGCTTCATATATTCACATATACGTGTTTCAGTGCCGGAACATAGTGCACGTGTTTTGAGCAGCATATAATATTCTGTTCGCGTGCTTTGTTTTTCATAAACATGGTGCACAAAGAACATGCATATCGAGAAGCTATTGATATATACATGTATAGGCTGTTTTCTGGGAACTTTGCGAAATAGGCTGGCGCAACAGTGAATATTAGCCAGAAGGATCAGCAAGCGTGGTGGAAAATTATCTGACAGCGCATGTCAGAAAATTAAAATTCACTGAAATTGAACTAGCTTGTGCTTACATCGATCGCCATAACCACCGCTGATATGCTAAGCAAAGATGAACAATCGGAAGCGGCACCATACTGCTGACATTTAGCAACCTATGCAAGGAAAAGGCATACGGAGATAACAGCGCAACAGCGAGGAGACAAAAAAAAATCTAGCGCAGACTTTCTGGTGCTCTGAAGCAGAGATAAACTCTCGCAACTGGCGTTATACTGCAGACATTTAGCAACCTATGCAAAGGAGCGGTATACGGAGTTAACAGCACGACAGCAAGGGGACAAAAATAGATCTTGTGCTAACTCTGTATTCAGAGGACCATGAAATACATAGATACCTTTGCATTGCAAATTCAAATGAAGTGCTCTTGTCAAGACGACGACATTTGCAAAAAAGGCAAAAACGAAAAAAAGAAAGCAGTCGTATGGCAAGCATTTTTCATCCCAAAGGTGGCAAACCAGTGCACACACCTATAATTGATATATAGAGAGCTTTTCTGGTCAGTTATACTAGAGTGTATGTGATCACTCCGTGTTCTTGTGCAGGCGATCTACATATTTTATGTTATATAAATACAGCAAGCACTTAATATGTCCACAGCATTGCATATAATTCCTTTTTTTTTTGCTTTTTTTGTGTGTAACTACTGTCGGTGTGTTCTTTCCGTACCTTTCAAATTCGTTTACACATCAGCCATCGGTTACATGGTACTAGTTAGATGAGCAGAATATATCGAGCTTGACTGCATGCTGTGTGCAGTGTGTCGGATTTATCACTGACATTCATATGAGACTATGGCGTTGATATAAGCACACATGTGCGTATTCTGATATTTAACAACTAATTTATTTATAACCAATAAGGGCAAAAGAAGGGCGTGGAGACATTCATTGCAGTATTTCTTGTTGAGCGGAAAGGCAGCACGTGCATGTCTTTCCTGCGCTGCAGAAAATGGCAGAAATTCAAGCGCAATGGTGGCACCGCACATCCTCGCTACGTTTGTTGCGTGCTGTGCAGCGTTTTGCTCTCGTTTTCAGCTAGAGGGGGCGGTTCAGCCTCTGCGACATCCTGTGCTGCAGGTAGCTGGCAAGAGAACACATGCATACCAGCGTACTTCATAGGCTGCACCAGGCTGCACTTAACAAATGCAGTCCCGGCGGGTGTCGCCGCCATTGTGCATAAATGTTTGCCCTGTAGGGATGCTGTCTTCCACATTTTGTGACCACCACAAAAAAAAAAAAAGAAAGAAAAACGCGGGTATCCTGCTTAGAAGTAACCTAGCATGTGCTAAGCCGGCAGCAACTAAACATGAAAAAATGTGTGACGGGGGACGCGCGTCCCCTTCCGAGCTGACCGCCATCGTCATGGCCCCTTCTAGGCACATCCATTGTGCACATCTACAGTTTGCAAAGAATGTCGTTCTGAACCTGCTTTTGTCGGCATTAGTTCCCTTCGGAGGGGGAGACCGCGCAGTTTTTGGGGAACTTTCCGCGCTCTCTCGTTGCGGCTGCATTGCTGCCAACGTGCAAGGTGTACGAACAAGTTTCAACGGGTGCACGCAGTTTGTCTACACGTGTCAGCACATGTACCGCATTTACCAATCATTCACGTTGATTGCGCGATTCCTTGGCGTGTGTACCTCCTAAGACAGTGCCCATCCCAACTGTGACATTGGTTGTATATGAAACAACCCTGCGCCTTTTGGTGAGACTACAGTGTCGTCGCCGAATTTGTATTGCTGACTCACAGCTGAAGAGTGCACAGCGGATGCCGAAATTCGGTAAGTGGCTGGCCAGTTTTCAAAATGGGATGTGGCACTTTTTGTTGCGTAGTTAAAGCACCGGTTCCACCTTTATATATTATTTGTGTCGTGAGGTGCGTAGGCTCTTTATTTTCGAATAAAGAGCCTACGCACGTTGTCCCAAAGCAATTTTACTTCATATAGTTAATCCTGTGCTTGTATCAAACACCCATGGTGCGGTGACTTGCAGTTCTCGTAATATTTTTTTTTTCTTGCCCGTATTTTTAAAGGTAACGTGATACCGAACATGCGCTCCTTGGTGTAGGAAAGGTGTGGCAGTTCGGCACACGATAGCATTTTAAAGTAGTCTTGAAAAGATGTTCCTCCTCTAATATCTGCTCATAATGCACCTTGCACCTATAATTTAAGGACATTTTTTGCCTAACGACCCCATCCTTGGTGTGTGTCGTGTTAGCTCACGTCTACATGTTTTCCTTTCCGATGTATGCCAAAAATATGAAAGTTATTATAATGCAAAATGCACCTATTTCATCTTGTTTTTTTGTGGGGTTTAACGTCCCAAAACCAGTTCTGATTATGAGAGACGCCGTAGTGGAGGGCTCCGGAAATTTTGACCACCTGGGGTTCTTTAACGTGCACTGACATCGCACAGCACACGGGCCTCAACATTTCGCCTCCATCGAAATGCAGCCGCCGCGGCCGGGATTCGATCCCGCGACCCTCGGATCAGCAGCCGAGTACCTTAGCCACTAGACCACCGTGGCGGGGCGCACCTATTTCATCTAATGTGCCGCTTTTAAAATTGCTTTGCAACAGAACCTTTACTCATGTTTTTTTTTTCCCCTTGGGTATCTAAAGCGACACGAAGCCAAGATCTGGGGGGTTGAACATTGAGCATCGATTCATTATATAGTTAGAAGGACAACTTTCTTTTGTTATTTTCTAAAGTAGTGCTCGATTACGAGATGTTTCTGACATTTCTTGAATTTCTGCATTTGTTCATAAGTCGCACATAAATTGCTTACAGTGATAGTATTGTGCTGATTTGCTCCAAAGCTGTGCTAACTTTTCATGCCTTTTCCCGCAGGTTACACCCTTGCGGAAGCTATTCCACTACGACAGTGCAACACGAGAATAGCATATTATCAATGCAAAGTCCAGAAAATAAATGAAATAGTGCTTTTCTCTATAAACCTCTCTTGTGTCATTTGTTTTATTTAGAATGCATTAATAGAAAGTGCAGAGGATCCACTTAGCCCCAGTTATTACTGTGTTAATAGAGCTTTCGCGTATGCATGAGAGGCACATTTATACAAACTACTGTTGGTCCATTTCATAGTGCCTTCGAAAATGCCTTCATAGCCCTTCGAAAATGTGAAAACACAAAAATAAAAATTTTTGCAATCCAAACAGCGTGATACACATGGGGTAAACACTGGAAACACCATAATGGCTGTGAACAGTCGCACGAGGGGTTTCCCGATGTCGGCGGGGCCGACAACACGCCAAAAAAGCCTGAATGCCCGCAACATCGGCCAATGCTACCTAGCCAAATCCGACCCATTTCGGCTGGCCAAATTTGACCCATTCTGGCTGGCCAAATCCGACCCATGCTGGCTGGCCAAATTTCGCCCACTCTGGCTAGCCAAATTCAGCTCACACTGGCTGGCCAAGTTCAACCCATGGTGGCTTCGCCACAGAAGAGCCATTCTGGCTGGCCCGATGTAGCGCGAGCGCGATTTCCCCACTTAGGCCCGATATCGCTGCCGACATTGGCCAACTTCACGCCTGCATCAGTCCTGTGTTGGCATGCTGCCTGGGTACTGCCATGTATGCAGCATGTATGTCGCGGATTTGGCACTTGCTATAGTTTTGAGTTATTTGTGTCTGTGCACATGTCTTCTGAGCTGCATGCAACGAATGCGTTGCTGGCAATCACAATTACTTCCGCAGTAGAAGTGGCATAGTTTCGTTCTGACTCAGTGCAATGTTATGACGTTACATGGTGGGAGCTGTTCTAAGTAAACAGCAATTGCGCCGCGTTCCACATGCGGCCGTCGAACGCACTGGGTACAATAGCAATGGATCAACAGTTTGTTGCTGCTCAATTTCTTGACAAAAAAAAAATGTTGCCGCTAGTGCATGATAATTTTAGGGGTGGCAGCGGCAACAGAGGAGTGGAGGAGGGGCTGAATGCCACTTTCCGATTGAACTAAGATGCGGGGGTCTTGCACCACGGTCGCTACAAAAGGATAGTCACAAATGACGAGAAAGGCTTCTTTTTCACTGGTATTATGCAAATTAAGAACACAATTCAGTTATTAATCTGTAAAATCAGAGTGCATCGATGTGGCAGACATTTATTCTGTTGATACTGTTAGTAATTCCGAAATTTTTTCTGCTGCCCTTAAATTTCACTTAACAAGCTACAAGGGTCGAGATTTTTCAAAAGGAAGTGGAGACTACAGAACATGCTCACAGGTGCTGAACTGATAGTTTAAAGCCAAAGGCATTTGGTGAATTTCAGAGTGGCATTTCCCTTCTAGCTAGGAATAATTCACAATTTGAGGTAGCTGTTCAAAACATAGCCTGTGTAATTCAAAGAGAGAGAGGGCACACTCGTGCGACGTTTTTTTTTTTTTTTTTGTGGCTTTTAGCAATATTCATTTTTAGTGTGAGCATTAACATGAATTTGTAATTTTCTAACTGAGCTCCCGGTGTACGAGACTCGGCTCTCGCGTTTCGTCATTGGTCAGCTTGTGCATAGTTGCAGGCCAACAGAAAAGAGAGCTGTGTCAGGAGCTTTATATTTTTATTATACAGTACTTTAACAGTGCGCAGCACATCACACTCTCTTGTCAATTGTGCACCATGAAGGCAGTTTTTCTGCTATAGAAAACAGTTTTGCCTGCTCCAAAATCTGCTCCAAAAAAACGTGGGCTGGTACACTGAGAACAGTAAAATTGAGCTGGTACAACTTGGCACACCTTAACATTTTGTGTTTCTTGATTGTGGCAGAATTTGATTGCTTATAAATTCTGTTTCTATATAAAATGTGATTAGGTTCTTCTTCATAGTGAACATTTGGGAGGTGAGATATTGCATAACTTTAATAAAGCGTGTTGATGGCCACATCGTTAAACCATGCATTTATGTGTGCAGGCGGGCAACTATGTGCGGGATGACGTGGTAGGCAGCCTCATCCAGCTCATATCGGAGACCAGCTCTCTACACACATACACAGTTCAGCAGCTGTGGCGGCAGGTCTCCCAGGAAGACTTCTCTGCCCGGCAACCCTTGGCACAGGTCGCTTGCTGGTGCATAGGAGAGTTTGGCGACTTGCTCAATTCCTCTGACGGGGCTGATGCAGAGCCTGTGAATGTGAGTCCTTTAGATATCTTCAGAAAAATATGCTAACTGTAATGGAGGTACATTCAACCCAAGGAATACTTCTAATGTATTGGCCCATAATTGCAGAGAGCTTCAAGAGGTGTAGTGCTTTCCCAACAGCCTTCTTAATGTTTCATTTCAGGTATCAGTGCATTAATATACAGGATGTTCCTTTTTTAGACACTATATATTTTTATAAAGGTGCCTTGACTGCACGGACAAAAGGATAGAGAGCTGAGCGAGTTGGTCCATAGTGAAAATAGTCATAGTTTCACTGTGACTGTAAGGCACTTGTCTTTACACAAAGTCTATGCCAAGGCGGAAGTACTTTGCCACTACTAATGTTAAACTGAAATCACTAATTATTGGGAAATTGTTAATTAACCTTTCACTTATCAAATTGGGGGCAGTTTATGTGGAAAAGTTGGAGGCCATAACAAATTATAGCCTACCCAGCTTTAAAGGGGCCTTCTAACACTTTTCACGCACCCGTTTTTTTTTTTTTTTTTCCCTTGTTGCGTAGACAGATGGCTAAGGGTATTTTTGGCAGGTGTCAAACCACCGATATCACTTGATTTAGTATTTCATTCATTCAGTGAGTCATCACATCGCTACCAATGGCATCAGCACGTAGTGGTGCTCATCAGAGCTGTTTGTGGTGGAAATGACGATTTAGCGCGTAAAATTCTCGCGCCACTACACCGGTAAACCAGGCAATACTCAGTTTTGTTTTCTTTCGTGTAGGTTCTTATTGAATGCCAAAAAGATGCACTCGTAGCAGAAAGATCACCACCATTACAAAAGCGATAGAAGCCCTTGCTTCTGTTTTACTCTTGTCTTTTGCTTGCAAGAGTCGTATGTCCGTACGAAAGGAACCTCTTTTTCCTTTATCTCTGTTGTGTATGTTCGTGACTCGCTGAAGCACTGAACCACTGGCTGAACTTTGTCGTTTTGTCGAAGTGTGTTGTATCGCGTGCAGTGCTATATTAGGGAATTTGAGATTGTCCTGTAAACCGGTACACGCAAAGGCAAACTGGATACTAGATAGCCTAAAGCGTTCTCTGTCACACAGTCAAGTAGCGCCAGCTATGGGTGATAAAGAGAACAAGCAAAACTGCGTGATCATGTTCTCCGAGAATCTGGCAGCAACTCACTAAGACTGTAGCTTTGACAATTTGAGTGTTGCGATGAGAAACGGTGTCGAATTGGCACGGCTGCTTTACTGTCGAAGCTTCATGATGCTGTAGGCTTATGCCACAGGAGCGAAGGAAAGAGACGGCTGAACCGTAATTGATGCCAGCAGCGAACGCGAGCCGTGGCTTCACGTGCCACAGCCAAGCGCCGTCTTTATTTTCTTCACTTCTGGCCACGTGCTCTCCGGTTTGTGCACTGCCCAAACGAGGGCGCTACAGGGCCCCCCGTGTGGACTGGAAGTCGAAATGTGACATTATGCCATTTTTGGGAGTCCAACGGGGGGTCAGGCGTACATGAAAGGGCTTGTGTGGTGGTCTTGAGGTATGCCGGCTTAAGCCGCTCCAAGCTGACAGTCTCTTTGCGGCCGTTTTGAAGAAGAGTGGCAGTTTTTAGGGGTGAAGCTCCTTAGGGTCTGGGTCGTTCCCTTCTCTGTAGTAGTAGTATGTATGTAGCCACTTCGCGCCACCGGGAGGCTCGCGCTCGCCCTCGGCGCGTGCCTCCCGGCGCGCGAGCTCTCTCTTCCATCTGCTGTCTTGTGAGAGAGAGAGCGAGCGAAAGGCGCGCGTTGACTGTGGAAACGCTCTTTCTTCGATGAACGCTGTACCAGCTCGCAAAGAAGGAGAACGCGCCCTCACGCGCGAGAGACAACGTTGGCGCAGGCAGCGTCTTCTAGCGAGTTTCTTGATTGAAAAATACCGATTGCTCACGCTGGAGAACTGTTCACCAGCCACCCATATATATATATATATAGGCACTGGATCTTGACTTGCAACGAAGTGCCGGTGGGAGATTTCACTTGTGCGTAGTTGAACCATAAGGATTCGTAGCGTGCGCGTTAACTAAATTAATCCGGAACTTGGCACGATCTGCGATGAACCTCCGGAGCTTCGCCCACTCATCATCATTCACTCCGTGGATATGCTGTGAATTTTTTTAGTACAGTTAAGGACACGGAATGGTCCATTGTAGGCTGGTGTTAAAGGTGGTCTGACCGCATCATGGTGCACGAAAACATGCGTTGAAGTGGCTGGATCAGGGTGGACAAATATGGTCTTGTCAGAAGGTCGGGTGGAGTGGGCCAGAGGTTTTGAACGCAGTCTAGCAGGCGTTGTAGAAATTGTTGTGGCTGGCCTGGTAGCTGCGTTGATGCGAAGAAGTCTCCGGGGAGGCGCAGAGAACTGCCATACACCAGCTCTGCTGTTGAGCACTGTAGGTCTGGCCAGATGACAGCTCATAAACCTAGGAGCACCAGTTGCAAGACATCAACCCAGGTGGCTCTATTGAGGCGGGAGGCCAGAGCGGTCTTTAGTTGTCAGTGGGGGTGTTCCACCATGCCTCTGGTGCAGGGATGATACGCAGTGGTACGGCAATGTCTGGCTCCAAGGATGCGATTGAGGTAAGTAAACAGCGAGGACTCGAACTGATGCCCACATTCTGTTGTCACGGTGCCAGGACAGCCAAAACGAGATACCCACGTAGAAATGAAAGCTCGGGCAACTGTCTCAGCAGTGATATCTTGAATGGGAACAGCCTCCGGCCAGCGTGTGAAGCGATCAACCATGGTGAGTATACAACAATAACCCTGAGACATTGGTAGAGGGCCCACAATGTCTAGATGAACATGGTCGAAGCGATGGCCGGGTGGAAGCGTCTTAGTATGGCCGGATGGCCGGGTGGAAGGCGTCTTAGTATGACGGGACCCCTTTGTCATCTGGCAAGGCAGGCACATGTGCGTCCGAGCACGCACATCACCGTCGACTCCAGACCAGACGTAGCGCTGGGTGAGAAGACGCTGAGTAGCCCGAATGCCAAGGTGACAGATGTCATAGAGAGAGTGGAAAACGGTGCGACGCAATGAAGCGGGTACGAAAGGGCGGGAAAGGTCGGCTGAGATGTACCACAAGGGCTCAGATGATAATGGATGGGGCACCAGGTTTAGTCGGAGAGAACAGGGGTTCTCTCGAAAAGCGGGGAACTCTATCATTCTGCTGTGCAGAGGAGAATGCGGCCCAGCTGATGGTTGGATATGAAGAGTTGACCGCGGCTATACGAGAAAGGGCATATGCAGCGGTGTTGTCAGTGCCTTTCACGTGGCGGACATCAATCGTGAATTCCGAAATATAAGCAAGATGGCGGAGTTCACGTGGCATGTACTTGGATGAGTTCGTGCAGAAAACTTACAGTGGCTTATGATCGGTCAGTACGTAAAACGAGCATCCTTCCAGAAAATGCCGAAAGGGCTGTATTGCAGCATAGAGGGCTAGTAACTCCCGGCCGAAGACGCTGTAGCAGGAAGTAGCTTCCGGTCTCAGCAGGAAGTAGCTTCCAAGAGTAAAAAGAAAAGGGTTGCCACTCTGTGGGGTTACTACTAACAGCGAACTCGCCGCCAGCAGCCCTGTGCCATGGTGTCCGGGCACTCGACAAGCATAGAATGGGGCCGTCGCGTCCGCACATGTGCTCATCTCAGGCCATGCACTGCCGTGCGTCAGCCCGCGGCCCACCTTGAAGTGGAACAGCAAGGACTGTAGCACGCGGCAAAGGAGGAGAACGTTAGGCACCACTCTCCGAGCATGGTAATTTAATAACAAGGCTAATAATACAAACAAAAAGGCTGAATCACTCGAATGAAATACAAAGAAAGGACTATAACAATCAACAACACGCGAACACACAATAACACACAAAGACCATGCAGGGGGAGAGCCACCTAACCCTCAGCCAGAGCACCTGCGACCGCATGCCCCCCAGAAAAGGAAAATAGGAGGAAAAGAACATACAGAGATGGGTGCCGATCGCAGGCCGCTGCCAGTGGTCGTTGAGGCTTGAGACGGCGCGCGTGATCCAGCCTCGTCGCAAAAGCACGTATGTACCGTTCCAAGTCTTAGCGAGTTCTCTCCCAGCATCTCCAAAAACCCGAATGCGCAAACCTCCGAGAACTTGCCCGTCTGTCATTGGACAATGACAGACCAGCCACGAGCCACATGGGCAAAGCAGGCGGCCTTCCACGGTGATGGGCCACCACTCTGTCCAGCTGGGAGAGGGGGATGTGGGGGTATTCCAAGGAAAATGAGGTGTCGCGCGGCCCCCAATCTCCACAACTCGGAATTAATGCACTGCTGTAAGACTGCTCCGACGGCCACGCTGGATGCGTCCACCAGCAACCGAGTAAGGGCTTTGCTGCGCGGATGAATAAGAAGCACGGCGTTAGCGACCGCTTGCTTGGCAGCAGTAAAGGCAGCCTGAGTTTCTGACGGCCAAGAAATGGCAGAGGATGGGCCGGTGGTTGATCGAAGAAGGTCCTTGAGCGGTCGAAGCAGTTGGGCACAGTGTGGTATGAAGCGCCTGGAAAAGTTCACGAGCCCCAGGAATTGCCATAACTGGCGCAGTGTTGTAGGTTGAGGATAATCCTGGATTGCTTTAACGTGGGACCAGAGAGGGCGTATACCTTTGGATAATACGTGATGGCCCAAAAACTCGAGCTCAGATGTGCCAAAAATACACTTCGAGGCGTTCACAACGAGGCCGTACTGCTGTAAATGTTAGAACAGAGCGCGAAGATGCTGCTCATGATCTTCAGGCGTGCGGCTGGCGATGAGGACATCAAGGTTTGTAAGGACAGTATGGAGGCCCCGTGTGACCTCAGAAATGAACCGCTGGAAGGTTTGAGCCGAATTGCAGAGTCCAAAAGGCATCCGCACGTATTCAAACAAACCAAAAGGCGTCGTGAAAGCGATCTTAGGTATGTCGGCAGGCTTGACGGGCATCTGGTGGTACACCTTAACAAGGTCTACTTTGCTGAAGATGGTGCAGCTGTCGAGGTATGATGTAAAATCCTGGATGTGAGGTAGGGGAAAGCTGTCGTGGACAGTCTTGGCATTCAATGCTTGATAGTCTCCACAAGGACGCCAAGTCTCCGGGATCACGCTTTGGCACTAAATGCAGCGGAGAAGCCCAAGCGCTTGACGACGGGCGTATAATGCTGAGCTGCAGCATGTGGTCAGCATGTGGTATGGCGATAGCTAGTCGGTCCCCAAACAGACGGTGTGGTCGAGTGGCTGCTGGTGGACCGCGGGTGATGATGTGGTGTGTCACCGTCTGTTTAGGCAACTAAGTCAGGTTACACGGTTTTGTTAATTCTGGGAAACTCGCCAAGATTTTGTCGAATGGTGAGTAAGGTATGAGCATGTGGATAGCCATAGGAGCAATGTTGGATAGGACTCCAGAGATGGAGAGACGAGTCTGACCGTCTATGAGGCGGCAACGCCACACGCTGACATCCAAATCGAAGTAGGAGAGGAAGTCTGAGCCGATGATCGATTGAACCACGTCTGCGATGACGAAAACCAATGGAAAATCCGGCGAAGGCCAAAGTCAAGGGTGAGAGATCGGAGTCTGTATGTCGCTATAGACGAAGCATTGGCAGCACGAAGCGACTGCCCAGGTAACTTCGAACGATCAGCCTTAGTCGAGGGCATAACGCTAATTTCCGTGCCCATATCTATAAGGAACCTGGCACTGGATAGCTGGTCTGTTACCATGAAAAGGTAGCTGGGACGAAAAGGGAGATCACACACCGCCGTCAGTGATCCTGGCGGGCATTTTCCGGCCACGAACAAGGAGGTGTGCACTTCGTGGCTCGGTGTCGGAAACGCCGGTGGTACCAGCAAAGAAAGGGAGGGCTGGAACTCCGAGCTTGTCGTGCATGTGGAAGAGCTCGATGACTGGAACGAGGCGACTGAGTCTCCTGTAGGGGGCTCTGGAGGGCGGCAGTTGAGGCGGCGATGCGGGCCTCAAGGTGCGAAATCACCGTGTGTGATGGTGGTGAGACAGCGTTGATGAATCGGGCGGTCGCTTCATGAACCTGATCGCGTCGCCGGCTGCTGCGAGGACGAGGTAGATTGGCTGGGAAAGGCATTGGAGGAAGAGCTCGTGAAGCTACGCTGAGTGGGTAGAGACGTTGTGCTCCCCGAGAAGCTATCGCATTTGGCGCATTAGTTGGGAGGGACGCCTGTCGCCAAGGTCCCCCTCTGCAAGGAGCTGCTGTAGGTGGATGCGTTCCGATGTCATGAATCGCTCCAGCACCTTGGTCTTGAGGTGCTGATATGGCGTAGTGTCCGAGGGATTGGATAAGACGTCGGAGAGCTCACTGGCAAGATCAGGAGGAAGGACTGAGGCTACTTGGTAGTAGCGTGTCGTTTCCGAGGCAGTGCGATACAGGGAGAATTGCGCCTCGACCTGGTGAAACCAAACTTGCGGGTTCTGGGGCCAGAAAGATGGGTGACGCAGTTGTACCGCAGAGGCGTCCTGCAGAGGTGAGGCCTGTTCAGTTGAGGGTGCGTTCGGATCAGTCATTGTCTTCATCCTAGGTCACCACTTGTAAGCTTATGCCACAGGAGCGAAGGAGAGAGATGGCTGAACTGTAATCGATGTCAGCAGGGGAATGCGAGCCGTGGCTTCACATGCCTCAGCCAAGCGCCGTCTTTATTTTCTTCACTTGCAGCCGCGCGCCCTCCGGTTTGCGCCACCCAAACGAGGGTCTACAATATAAAGCTAAAGCAAATACAACTGTCACTTAGCAACTCAAGGGCTACAGAGCACGTGATGACCACACGAAAGATTCGAAGCGGACGGAATACACGCTGGGTGGTCGGCCACGCTTGCGCGAGCTATGTTTACACCCGGTATTCTGCTCTACACAAAGTGCTTTGCGTATTGGGATTTACTGGACACCCTAAAATTTCCTATTCCCACTTCTGTGCTTCCATGTCTGCGTGTTTGGTCATATGCCACATGGTTGCCAGCCCCTCTCACTGGTCATGACGGCAAGTACAGAGACAATGGCACTCGCCTTGTATTGTCATTTATATGGAATGACGCATAAAACCTCAGTTGCAGCAGTCAGAACGTTTGAGCAGTCAGAAAAGCTCATAACTCGTGCTCCACGTTGTTTGTTGACATGGAAACAGTGTCATCGTAATGCTGGAGCGAACAGGCAACAATCGTGCACGAACTTCCCCTACATAGGCGCTTCAAGCCAGTCCCATTGGCTCCCGCGCTATATCGCACATGGAGAGCGAAATGTCACCTGACCCTGCAAAACTCCAGTGGAGCGTCCGATTTTTTCCTTTTTTTTGCTTGTATTTTGAACTTTGTCTCCTTAATAACTTCGCACTGCCTTCTGCGCTTCAAGCCAATCCCATTGGCTCCGCGCTATATCGCACATGGAGAGCGAAATTTCGTCACCTGACCCTGTGAAGCTCGAGTGGAGGGTCCGCTTTTTTTTTTTTTTTTGCTTGTATTTTGAACTTTGTCTCCTTAAAGGGACTGTCTACCGCTCGGAAAATTTTCTAAGATTGTGGTAAAATTGGGCAGATCGTGCCTCACATTTACGGGAACGAGCACGCTTTCACCCCACAAAAAAAGAATTAGGTTTCTAATTTTGCTCTGAAAGTGGTGCAAAAAACGCCGCTAGCGACACTCAACAGCGTGTTCGTCATTTTCCAAGTGTACGAGAACCAGCCCACACAGGCATACGTACTCTGTTGAAAAACAATTATGCATGTCTTACAAGCGTACTTCACCCTATGAGACACCTTGTTATAACGTGCAAGAGCAATTTGTTCTTTTTTTCGCTGCTTTCATGGTGCCGCAGGGGGCGCTGCCTTCGAATTAGTCTGCCTGCAGAGGTGCGTAGTACTGCGCTTGTCATGCATGCGGCGCTGCATGTCCGAGGCGCACACCCCCGCGCGCCGACTTTTCCTCGCCTCTCCTCCTCCTCATCACCTCTGGACTGTCGACCTTGAAACCGGTCTGTTGAGAAGCCTCCCGCGCCCAAAAGGGTTTCTAGGGAGACGACGACGCATCATGCGCAGTAACCAGTGTTGCTGGCATGCCTACACTAGGAAAGGAGCGACTTCGTAGATTAAAAAAATTGTATTTTAATAATTTCTATTCAGTTTCTGGAGAAACCACTGCACGCTGGGACACTTCAAAAGGTACGCTTTCTATTGAGCCAAAAAACGGGAGAGCGATGAAGGGCAGTAGTTGGTCCCTTTAATAACTTTCCACTGCCTTCTCCTATCGCTGTCGTTCTTGTAGCATTTGTTTGTCCACCCTTCAGTCTTTGCAAGCGCACATGAAAACGGGTGCGAGAAAAGTGTTAGAGGGCCCCTTTAAATTCAGTGGTGAGAATGCCGTTACTATTGCTCCAAGCGGCTACATTTCATGTGTACTGTTACATCCATGCTATAAATGAGAGAAACTGCATCAAAACGTGTCCTCTTGAGATTCTGAGCAGGCTGTTGCTGTGACTGACAACCTCGGAGGCTATGTACCAGTGGCGTAGCCTTTGTAGGAGCAAGTCATTGGGACAGCCTTATTCATGGTTGTCATGTTTATTGTTTTGTAGCACTGCAGTGTTGTGGTGCATTTATTGAGGCCACTTGGTTATCCCACATCGCATATCTCAGTGTTCACAGTAGGAGACGAGCAAGGCACCTGTGCACTGTATTTTGCAAAAGGTCATGCCTTAAGGGTGCCCGGAACAACCACAAGCGCTTGGTGTTGAAAACACTTGGGTGTGTATTGAAAGCCTCTCAGAAATTCACAGCTGAAAGAATATTGACGCAGGACAAACCACGTTTAAAAGACGCACGCATGTTCGCGTTCAAGAGGACAGTGGCGCGTTAGTGCTACAGCACAAAGGCCGTGATGCCACGTGCGTTCGTGGCATGCGATCACGGGGCGAGACAAGGAGAAAAGAAGAAGGAAGACGCCAATCTCTTGGTGGAAAATATTTGCGGGGAGCTAAGATATTGCAACTGGAAGATTTTCCTTTCCAGTTCTGTCTCAGTTCTGCGGAATAGAGCCCAGAGAGCTCTTATGGGCAGCGTTGGAAGTACCGCGTTACGTCACCAGGGCTCAATGTTGTATCAGAGTGGTTGATTGAAAGCGCAACTTCGCACCACTGTGGGGGCTGTTGGCAGCACACACTTGGAGCCTCCTGCTCTCTCGGTGCCTCTGCTCAATTGCATGCCTGCGCTATCACTGCAATTTTTCAATCCTCCGAAGCTATATTTCTGTTCACCACATACATTTAGGCTTGGAAGTTCGCATGCTTAGTTTGTCAGTGTGCTGTCGATATTGCACATCCAACAGCATCAAGATAAACTGCTCAACTACAGTAGAATCTTGGTGATACAATTACGGTTGATGCAAATTTCGCGATGATACCAATTTTAATGTTTTGGACGGACTACGTTGTATAAAAGGTGCCGTCATTCAGTGTTATATGAACAGTTTCTTCAGCCATCGCGGATTATATGAATGTGTGAAATGACCGCTTCACGCTAGTGGCTGACTCAAAAGTGGAAGAGTGGCCACCACAGCTGCCAGCGGTTTTTTTTACACCCTGCTTGCCTTCGCCTCTTTGCCCCAGCAGCGCAAAGAAGCGGCGAAATCTCTCCTCCCCGTGAGCAGCAAACCCGTCCACAGCCACGCTGCACCCCACCGACGAGAAAGAGAACCTCTCCGGCACGCTGGCTTGGGAAATGAGCGTGCAAGGAGGAGAATGGCGACAAGGCATGTGGGGCCTCCAATTCAATATTTCTTGTTTCCAGGCCGGGTCACGTGCCTGGCAAGTTTGGTGCATCAGCCCGTTCCTGGCAGCTCATTGGCATATTGCAGTTTTTTACTGCTACGTTGCGCGCGCCGCGTGTTTTCACATGACTCAGGCCGTGCAGGCTGGTGTTCTCTAGTGCGGGTGTGCATAAAGACGCCGTTTTGCTGCTGCAACTGCCATGTGCGTAACGTTTTAGAGTTGCTGCACGTACTGAAAGACTGAAGCGTTCGTTGACATGTCTCAGAAGTGGAAGGCCCTTTCTTTTAAGGAGAATATTGAAATTCTAAGGAAGGTCGACAAAAACCCCAAGAAAAAAATGCACTGACTTGGCGAAAGAATTAGGCGTGGTGCCGTCGATGCTCTGCACCATTGTTGGGCAGCGAGACGTCGTCTTGAGGAATGCCCAGCAATTTGGCACTAATGTCAAGCAAGCAAAGACAGTTACACACGTGAAGCTGGAAGAAGTCCTGCTGACGTTTCGCGAAGTGACAGCAGCTGCGTCAACGTGGACGGCAAGGTGCTACGCGAAAAGGTGGACAACATTGCGCTCTCCCTTAGTATCGACGATTTCCAAGGTTCCGGCGTGTGGCTGCACCGTTTTAAAGAAAGGCACAGACTAGTTTACAAAGTTGTCAGCGGTGAAGCAATGAAAGTAGATGAGTCTCAGGTCAGCGACTGGCTGAACATGCTGCCAGCGCTGATTTCGGACTACGTGCCGCGCGACGTGTTTAATGCTGACGAGGCCAGACTCTTTTTCAACTTGCAGCCGGAGAGAAGCTTGTGTGTGAAAGGCCAGGCTTGCCAGGGTGGCCAGAAAAGTAAGGAACATGTCACCGTGCTATTCTGCGCAAATGCCGACTGATCTGAAAAAATTCAGCTTACCATCATAGGCAGATCAAAACAACCAAGGTGCTTCCGATCGGCCGGATGTTTGCCTTGCTTGTACAAGGAAAAAAAAAAGCATCGATGACTGCAGATTTTTTCTGAGTTCCTTACTACTTTTGACCAGAAAATGGCAGCGAAAAACAGAATAATTTTGCTTTTCGTCGATCAGTGTTCGGCCCATCCCAAAGACTGCAGCTTCAGCATTGTCGCTGTAAGGTTCCTGCCCGCAAACACCACGAGCCTCTACAGCCACTGGATGCGAGAATAATCTGAAATGTGAAGATCAGTTCAAGGGATTGCTTGCGCAGAGGCTCCTGGCAAAAATTGAGTGCAAGGATTAAAGCTTGCGGATTAGCCTGCTTGACGCGTTAAGAGTTCTTGCCAATGTCCTGGGATAATGTGACCCAGGACACGATCGCGAACTGTTTTCACAAGTGTGGATTTTTTGCGGAATTGGATGTGGCTCCGACGGAAGAAAACCAAGTGCCTGACGCCGATTTGCACATCAAGGGTTGGGAGAACCTTGAAACTCAAGCTTCGGCGTGAGACTTCGTCACCACGGACGACAATGTCGCGAGCTGTGTTCTGCGATCCATCGAAGAACTAATTGGTCGACGAGGCAAAGGATACTGGGTCCGATAGTGATGGCAGAGATGCCGGTGAGTGTGATCTCCTACCGTCAGTGTCGGAAAACCTTCACGCCCTCGATGTCCTGCGTCACACCATAAGCACCGGCAGCGTAAGTGAAGAAACCGCAGCACGGTTTTATTCCTTTCAGGCGGCTTTTTTGAGGGACAGCAAAGTTAAAAAAGTTCAAAAGAACATCATGGACTTTTTCAACAAGAAGTAGTTTACTCCAATAAAATTCTTGTTCATCTTCATGATCAGCTTTAACTTGTTTTGGCTCATACGAATTCAGGATGATACGAATATTTTACGTGCTCCCTACGAATTCGTATCATCGAAATTCTGCTGTACCAACACTAGTCCACCTTGTTCTGCCTAACCCAAAGTTAGTTAATGGTTGATTAGTGATTGTAGATGGCTTAATCATCCTGCCAGGCTCGAACACGCGGCTACTATGGCTCGCATGGAAGAATTTAAAGACTTGAACCCATGCGTGTCAACAGATTATTGTGGAATACGGTGCGTTCAGCTACAGTAAGGCGAATGGATTAGTTCAAAGAGTGAATGCACCCTAATATGCGCTAGTTCATTTTCAACAGCAAAACTGTTTCAGCTATTCGTGAAACTGGGAAATCTGCAGAAAACACCATTAGGCTGTGTATTGCAAGCATAACCATGCCAAACTGTTATAAAGCCAATTTAAGCTTCCTAAGACTAGTTAGGTAAGGCCTAATTAAGCTGTTTAATTCAGTTGAGCCTAAGTAGGACTAATTAAGTGAAGCCTAGTTCAGCAAGGACTAAGCCATACTTAATTATGCTAGGCCTAATTAGGCTATGACAAATTAAGCCAAGGCTAATCCATAATTAGGCTGACTAATGATGTTGAAACTAGTTAGGTTGAGACTGATTAATTCAAGACTAAGTAGGCTAAAAGTGAATAAGGCAAGTGTAGTTATGTTAGTCATATAAGCAAAGTTTAATTAAGCTAATACAGTCCAGTCTAACACTACCAAGCTTAGGCTAATTATGCCAAGTTTAAGGTTAGACTACTTAAAGCATAATTAAGTTGAGTATTCGTGCCCAATTAGGCTGGGATAATCCAGCTGATTAGCTTAAGACTAATGAAGCCAAGCCTAATTAAACTGGGACTCAGTCAGGACTAATTACGGTAAGGCAATGCAGAACCTCCTTACACTAATTTAGTCTAGCACATCTAAGCCGGGGATAATTAGACCACATTCAATTAAAACAAGGCTAATTAAATAGCACATCATTAAGTATAGACTAAGTCAAGTTTAATTATGTCATACCATGTGTCAAAGCTAATTAAGTCGTCAATTAATATAAAATAATTAAGCCTGGCCTAGTAAGTTTATACTAAGCCGTGCCTAAGTTCGCTCAGGCATAAAATGCTACACTTAATTAAACGAGTACTGACACGAATTTTTGACATTCTCGTATTATTGCTGTAAATGAAAGCACTGGCGTGGAGAGCCCCCAAAAGGGTATCACGGTGCCTCGCAAGGCAATGAATATATTTTTAATACGGCTTCCTTAAAACCCCACTTTCGGTTTCGATTTCGAGGAGGCGGTTTCCTAGTGACGTGTGAACATAGTCGGACGTACGTATGAGTCACGTAGGGACAGAAATTCGTGATAGCGTCACTGCAACTCTGTCGTCTGTGATCAATTACACGTGGGGCACGCAAACAACGACAATTTCACGGTCGTCCAGTGACTCTGACAGCGATTTCGGCGATTTTTAATAGACCGTGCTCATACGTCATCGTAGTGTCCGTTGCGCTGGGGCTGGCTTGCAGTGCTGGGCGACGAGAACTTTAAAACCAAACTAAAATATTTTGTGCCTGTTTCCTGGCTTCCGTGTGCGGAGGGCGTTAACAATATATGGCTAGAAAGCGAAAAATGTACATTTTGAGCCGCCGCAATATCGTGTCAGTACTCCTTTAAGCCCAACATGAACGGCTTAATTCATTTTAATCCACGCTAATGGACCTTGGTCAACCCTAATCTGCTGTAATCCTTATTCCATCCTAATCTATTGATCTACTGTAATCCGCTATAATATGCTATAGTCCACCTTAATGCACTTTAATCAGTCTTAATCAACCCTAATTTGCCTAATCAGCTCTAATCCATCCTAGTCCCTTGTCCACCTTATCCAAGGAAGATTTTTGGTTCCACTCCAGTCATTGTCTTGAGTTCAAGTCCTAAAAGGTGGCGCATTGGGGTCCCTTGGGGTATAAACCTATCTACAGTCACCAGTCTATGATTGATTGAAGTTTGGGAATAATTTGTCATTTCTTATGGACTGCTCGCTGGCATGCATTTGTTGGCTCTTTGGGAAATAATATTTATGGTGAGTCTTGCACTGCGCTGTTCGTGTCGACGCTGAAGTAGTTCGAGGACACCCTCAGTGACATCTATGAGGCTTGCACATTAACAAATATGTTTTTACATATTTCCAGCAACTATTTTGCCTAGGTGCTCACAACACAAAGAAAAGCAAGTGCACTGTACACATGCACTCTTGATTAAAAAATGCACGCTGCAAAGGGCCCGCACATGGGTGCGACGGGCGCAGGCGAATGGGTAAATTTAAGTTGGCCATCACCCAATAGCAGTGATGTATGCTGTATGATGAAGCAGCATCGACAAGGAGCATGAAGAGATGCCTCTTTTTGAGACGAGGGCCCCTGAGGAAGTGGAAACGTTGTGCTCTGCTTGTGAATGCTACGCGTTGCGGATGACCACAGAATGGACCTTTTCCTTAAGGTAGTCTGTGCATGCGTGGCGTCGGTGACGAAACGCACGCCATATTTTTTGGTGGCCAGCGCACGACAAGAATGGTGACACATGGTGTGCTATAGGCCCTAAGTATAAGTCCCATGCCATGCCTCCGCGATGCTCTACTGCTGCATGGTGGAGGATTGCAGAGGCATGAGCCACCAGCTCTGATTTTGGCGATACTCATTGGTGGCACTTTTCTCTTCATGAAAAAGGCCTGTTTGGCTGAGGTGTTCATTATAGTGTGCGCAAGCCGTAGAATGTTTTTCACTAAGCCTGGGGGTGGTTCAGGACCCCTTTAAAAAAGCAAGCTGGAATGTAGACAGAACTGCATTTGAAGATTTTGTTCGCCTCAGCCTTTGATTATGTTAACAGAGGAAACATAACATTTTAGAACATTGACATTTCTTCCTTTGACTATTTACTTAAAACTTTTCTTTTTTTTTCAGGTCACTGAAGATGAAGTCATAGATTTTTATGAGAAGATGCTGAGCAACAATCAAGTGCAGCTAGTAACAAAGGAGTATGCAGTTACGTCACTAATGAAATTAAGTGTGCGCTTTGCATCGTCTGCACCGTAAGTTGCTTCTCCTGCTGTGTTTCAGTATAGTTGATATATTTAAAGTTTGGTGGCTTGTGTTGCTTCTCTTTTTTTTCACAATTGGCTATTGTCAGCACTACATTTTGGCATTATCATGCCATAAAATAAAATAAGAAGCAAGATCTGTTGATAGCACAGAATAGCTACTACCGGCTGTAGAGTATGCAGTCATTGCATTGTGAAATTATTGCTGAAAATGAATGCTACATTTGTTGGACCCTTATTGTCACATCATACCTTGTTTACCCACTCTCGCTTGTAGGCGGATAAAGAAAGTCGTGGATGCCTTTGGTGGTAACATGAATGTTGAGCTGCAGCAGCGTTCCATTGAGTTCTCTTCACTGTTTTCCAAGTTTGATCACCTAAGGTATGTAATTTTCATGATGCACTAACATTTTGAATTGTTTAATTTCAAGTTCATGTAATTGCTAACCTGCCAATGATTAGGCATGCTTTTTTTTACATAGGGTTTTGCTACCTTGCACAACCCCATATCAACACCAGGAGAAGCTTTACATTCTCTGAAAGTAAATTGTGCTTGTCTCATATTTTTCCTGACTGCGAAAATAGGGGCATGTCATGGTTTTCTTCAAAAAGATTTACTGACTTTACATGGCGGTGCATTTTATTTGAATTTGTGAAAATTGGGTGAATGTTTGTAACATCCGAGCAAAGATGGTTATTGGTTACACACATTTTCTTGTACAGCGACTCAATGAGAACAGTCTAAAGCTTGAAAACTAGTTTCAAGTGTTCAGTATCCTTCCTTGGCTGAAGCTTACAAAGTACAGTAGAATCTCGATGATACGATTACGGTTGATGCGAATTTCGCGATGATAGGAATTTTGATGTTGTTTTGGACGGACTACGTTGTATAAAATGCGCCGTCATTCGGTGTTATACGAACAGTTTCCCCGGCCATTGCGGATGATACGAACGCGCGAAATGACCGCTTCATGCGAGTGACTGACTCAGATTTTTGACTACAGTTTTTTTCCGCGAGTTCCTTACGACTTTGGACCGAAAAATGGCAGCGAAAAACAGAAAAATTTTGCTTTTCGTCGACCAGTGTTCGTCCCATCCCAAAGACTGCAACTTCAGCAACGTCGCCGTAAGGTTCCTGCCCGCAAACACCACGAGCCGTCTACAGCCGCTGGATGCGGGAATGATCCGAAATGTGAAGCACCATTTCAAGGGATTGCTTGTGCGGTGGCTCCTGGCGAAAATTGAGCGCAAGGATGAAAACTCGCGGATTAGCCTGCTTGATGCGTTACATTTCTTGGCCATGTCCTGGGATAATGTGACCCAGGACACAATCGCGAACTGCTTTCGGAAGTGTGAATTTTTCGCGGAATTGGATGTGGCTCCGACGGAAGAAAACCAAGAGCCTGACGACGATTTGCACATCGAGGGTTGGGAGAACCTTGAAGCTCGAGCTTCGGCGCGAGACTTCGTCACCGCGGACGACAACGTAGCGACCTGTGGGCTGCGATCCGTCGAAGAATTGGTCGACGAGGCAAATGATACCGAGTCTGAGGGTGATGGTGAAGATGCCGGTGAGTGTGATCTCCTACCGTCAATGTCGGAAAACCGTGACGCCCTCAATGTACGGCGTCTCACCGTAAGCACCGGCAGCATGAGTGAAGAAACCGAAGCACGGTTTTATTCCTTTCAGGCGGCTTTCTTGAGGGACAGCGAAGTTAAAGAAGTTCAGAAGATCATCATGGACTTTTTCAGCAAGAATTAGTTGACCCCAGTAAAGTTGTTGTTCATCTTCATGATCAGCTTTAACTTGTTTTGGTTCATACGAATTCGGGATGATATGAATATTTTACGTGCTCCCTACGAATTCGCATCATCGAGATTCTACTGTAGCTTCAAGTGTTCAGGATCCTTCCCTAGGAGGATCTTTCCTAAGCTTTTTTCTCTATGTAGGGCTCAGAACAATGTTTTTTGGAAGCATCACCACATGATTTGGTGTGCAGGTGACAGCTATTGTCAAAGTATTCTGTAACATCCGAGTAAGCATAGTTATGTGAACATTTTGTCGTGCAGCGACTCAAAAAGGTGGCCTGAAGCTTTCAAGCTAACTTCAACTGATCAGGGTCCCTCCTTGGCAAGGAAGGTCTCTCCTAAGCATTTTCTCCATCGTGGGGTCAGATCAAAGCTTGGAGGGAGCACAGCTGCATGATTTGGCATGCTGCTGAGAGCTATTGTTAAAGGGGAACTCTGGCAGTTCTCTCGCCATGCTTTGATATTGGTGTTTTCCATTGGTACTGCTGTAGCAGCCAGCGTGGTTCGGGAGCTCGGAAATGCACCAATAATTTTGAATTACCGACTGAATGGCGAGTTCAAAACAGAAATGGGTAGACGCTTCATACACCGTATGCGATGATGTCGCAGCCTCCCTGCCATCAGAAATACGTAGCCGGTGCCGCAAAAATGACAGCGGCGAGGTCGTCCGACGATACCATGGCAAGTTACGCCAGCTTTTCTGAACTTTACTGTGACGATTTGAGCGCTGAAGTGTCGCCCTTTTTTCTTTTCATAGCCCACCTGCTCGTTTGACAGCCTGCCTGCTCGGGTAGGCAGCGCTGAGGGTAATAGCATCCAAAAACTCAGGGTGGCCCACATCGGAATCCGCTAAAAACTTTTAAAATTCATTCTCACGAAAAATAAATGACTTGCAACTGCCTGGCTTGGCATATATTATTACAGTACCGAGGAGAACATATATTGTGTGGCGGTGGCCACGGGGTTCTCCCACGCTCGAGGAACAAAGGACATAGTTCACCGCAATGCAAACCAAGAGTAGGGCATTTATTTGCACCTCCTACATATAGTGAGCACGCTAGCCGAATTATACAAACAGGCATGCTAATGCAATACCCCACGCTGAATCAATGACGTTCGACTCACCGCAGCAGGATACCGAGCGAGTAGTGTTCGCCCATGCCAGAAAACCAGGCCTATGTTGCTCGCGAGATAAGTCGCGCGAACAGAGGCTCAATCAGCAATCAGGAGAGGCATCCGCAGAATCGTCTCGTCCCAGCGGAGCTCATCGCCACTGCGCGCAATGACGTCTCAAGACCAAGAGAGAGAGGATAGTTCCTTGTCCGTGGGCCTGCGAATCCTTGCCGCCAGGTAGTGCTACTGCAGGCACACCAGTGCCATCCTCAGCGCAGTGGTGCGCATGACGATGACGTCATGTCTCGTGCCCCACGGGAAAGCCACCTTAGAGGAGCTTTGAGGAAACGCGAGCTCCACGCGATAGAAACTCATCAGGGGATATCAACATTCCCTCAATTGAAAGCTTCATCGCTGTCAGTGGACACTGAAAAATCGCCGGAGTTGCCCTTTAAGCACTGTTCTTGCTTACGCATTCTGATCACTAAGTGTTTTCACCCACTATAACGCACATAACTTTGACAAGACCACAACATCAGTTTAAATGAATCGGAAGTTCAAACTAAGGTCATTTAACCATACGGACCAGTTTGGATCTGGGAAGGGTTAAGGGTACACTGGTGAGTGCACTAGTTTCTTTTCATATTAAAAAAAATTAGGTGGTGTGTATGTGAGCTGACCGTCTTTGTCACTACGTTAAATTGAGGTATTCTTACCTGAATAAAAAGCTAGATCTATTGTACATGACCTCCTTTTCAGTTATGGTGCATTGTTAGTTGGCACTGTATGCCTTATTGTCTTGCATTCTGTTTGTCCAGTTTTTACAAGCAAGTTAATAACCAAGTGGCCCAAATCTGTACATTTCTGCTAGTATATCTTGAATTAAAAAATATAATTTCTAATAACAGGATTCTTTTAAGTTTTCAAAAAAGCACATTTTATTTTTTGTAACCATGAGAGAAGGTATGGCTAAGACAAAGCATGTTTTGTGGTTGTTGCTCTGATGAAGACAAGTGGTTTAGTGTAAAAAAGAGTGCATTACAGAAAACTAGAGCAAAAGGCTGCCCATTTTGCATTATGGTGACTGCTATGATGTGGCATGTCAGAAGACATGCCTTATGACATAGGGCATTTGCTTGCAGAGGGAGCCTTCTGGAACGCATGCCTCCAATGGAGAGCCGGTCTCTCGCAAGCTCAGCAGGATTGGACAATGGTCAGGCACGTGAAGATGAGATCCTGCTTGATGACCAGGCCCCTAAGGATACCCAGAACCCTCCTTCCACAGTCACTGGTGCTGCTCCTGCAGAATCGGTCAGTTTTTTTTTTTTTGTTTTTTTTTTTTTGTAGTGTAAATGGTTATTTTTGCACAAGACCTTTACAGGTGCTGGTGCAGTTCTCATTTCACTCCGAAGTCATTGCCAATAATGCCAGCATGTCTACCAACCGGGAAAACCGGGAAATCTCAGGGAATATGATTAGTCTGGAAAATCTCAGGGAACACTCAGGGAATTTGGGCTTCTGTCAGGAAAAATTAGCTTAAAGTACGAGAGTCGCGGTAACGCTGGCTCTAACTATGCACCTTGCGAGGGAGACTCTAGCGCAACTAGCATAACTGAAGGGATGAGTGCCCCCCCCCCCCCACTTCCTCCCCTCTCTGCGTCCGCGCGCACCGGCTTATTATTATTATTATTATTTTTCTGGCTTTGCTTGTCGCGTCTTGTTCTGTGTAAAGTCCGCTCTATGTGTCTGGACGCGCTACGCCGCACACACGGCCCGTGTGTGCGCCGAGCATTATCTTGTGCGTTTGCATGCACGCAGTCTTTTCCACAAATTTTGTGGAAAAGAGTGTGTGGAGCATGACCTCCTTTGAAGGTCTTGGTGTGGAGGTAGAGGGCGCGCGGCTACACGAAGCTGCGCGCTCTCTCCATAGGGAGAGGACGCGGCGCCGATTCTACATGCCACGCGGTGACGCGTTGTACCACGTACGTGCACTTAGGGCTCTCCTTTCGTGCGGAGATAAACAGAACTGATTTCTAGCTTGGGGCGCGTCGCGCGGTCTATGGTAAGGCCGGTGGGCAACGCCACTTCGCGGTTTCGGTTTCTGCGCGTGATTGCAACGGTGGCGCGTGAAACTTGATGTTTATCATCATCGGCACCCCTTTGCAGAGGCGGCGGAAGTTGATTTTCATCTTTATTGGCGTAGCTTTCAGGTTGTTTATTATCGACGCTTACGAGGGATTCTTGCTGTTCTTTATTACTGAGTTCACTCTGCCCAAGGCCGCCGCACGCGGAGAAGATACCATGTGTGTGCAAACACAGCTGGTTGCTCCAAGAGTAGAACAGAGATGTGTTTTATGTGCGCAGACTGCGATAAGGCGCGTTGCATAACCTGTTTTTCCGGGAACACGTTCTAAAATACTATTGAACAATTTGCAGTATATGTTCGATTCTACCGCGCCCTCGATTGTAACGCGCACCAGTTTCCCGCGACAAAAAAAAAAGAAACATTGATTGCAACGCGCACCCATTTTTCGTGACACGAAAAAAAATTAATAGTCCTTAGTAATCGACCTTCTCACATTCATAAAACCAAATGCCGTACTCGTGTAATGAACGCACTCGCACAATACTTTGAACCCCTGAAGTCCCGCGAACGGCCGTGCTGTGGCTTTCCCGCTTCATTTGATCCGCGGCGTCTCGAAGACGTTCGGCGCGCCGATTCAGGAACTCCTGCGTCTCGATGAAACTTCCGGGTGTAGCCACGTGCAAGCGGCAGTAACATCATTTACTCGCAATGCTGCATTCCTCCGTGCTATCGCAGTTCCCTCACGCCTGCTACTGTGTGCTGCCATGCGTGCTGTGGGCTTTAGCGTGCTGCGCATACTGGCGCAGCTAAGCCTAAGCATGGTCGAAGCATGGTTGGCATGGTCTCCGAGATTGCCGCAGTGCAATCTCGGACGTCAAGCAGCGCGCACGACTGAGAGGCTTGGGCTCAGCACGCATATGAGGGAGAAATGCGATGATGAACCGTTTTGCGTGCGGTGATGGGAAACATCTATTCTCCCGTCACGGTTACCTGCAAACGCTATCGTAAGCTCGTGCGGCTGGCCATCTCAGAGATTGCATCGGCGACGTAGCGACTTCGGTTGGCCGCAAGATGGCCAAGCCGGCGCGGCGATTATCATCGGCCTACGCACCATGTGCATCGTCGCCTCGTTAGGTGGGGGACGGGCAGCGACAAAGAAACTACAGAAACTATGCGCACCAAAGACCGCCGCGCCGCTAGTTCATTTTTTTTCGGCAGTGACCGTTCGACAGCGCCCAAAGCGCGTAGGAGGCGGCTATTTCCTACGCGCTTTGATATGGTAACGGTGTCGTTCGTTCGCACTCGATTCTAGCTCGCATACGATTTTTGGACTCGTTTTATCGAAAAAAAAAAAAGGTGCGCGTTAGATTTCAGTAAATACGGTATAAAAGCGATACTGACACCAAAATACTGCTCCTGCGTCCTTTTACAATGTTTTTCCGACCTTACACATTTCGTACATTGAAAATCCGCAATTTCACAATCTGACCATCTGGGAAAGCTTGTTTTTGTTTGTTTTTTTTGTGTTTTTAAAATTTGACCTTCAAAGAGTTAAACATGCTTACTATAGTGACGATGATGGGTGACATGGTGCCTACCCGCATCGAAATAAAAAAAAATTATGTGCCACACAGGGAATTTTGCAAAAATACTCAGGGAAAATCTGAAAATCTCAGGGAATTTAGCAATGTCAACTTGGTAGACACCCTGAATGCAGTTGTTTAGTCAGAAGTCAGTGTGTGCATTTTGGGCATTACGTAGAAGAAATGTTTACGTACACAAACATTTGTGAAATGATTTATTTGAGACATGCACTTAGCTGTAACTGTAACTGGTAAAGGACATGGGCTTGATCCCGGCCTCTTCTGTCTCATGTTTGATCGAGGCAAAAATGCTAGAGATCCATGCACTGTGCATTTTCAGCACACATTAAAGAACCCTAGGTGGTTAAAATTTCCAGAGCCCTCCAATACTGTGTACCTCATAATCATGTCATTGTTTTGGCATATTAAATCTAAGTAATTATTTTTATTATTAGGTGTAACTGATACTTCAACACAGTGTGGCAATGTTTGAAGCAGTTATCAGGGCGGAGCTCAGTATCTGCATTGTATGTCTTATAGTATAAAACAGGCTTGCATCTTTTCTTCACTGTATCACTGCACAGCACACAGTCCATGTCCTTGCCTCTGTGATCCTTATACACGAAGTGTTGCTTACGATCCATGAATCCGCCACCTCTGGAAACTCTCGAGAGCTTTGTCCATGAAGCGACAGGGCAGGAAAAATCGGAATCTGTTCAGTCGTACGCGCTAACACAAAAATTTATCTCCTTGAAAAAGTATTGCTCTCAGCTGGAAACAACAACTGCAATATGTAGTTAAAAAAATCCACGTATCTCCACGAAGGGAACCATGACGAGTGGGCAAAGCACTGGGGATCGTTCACTATTACCTTAAATGACCCGTGATAATGCCCACTCATGCATGTAAATGAGTGGCAACACGTGTGTAAACATACACACGCGTTGTCATTTATGCTCCTGATGTTTATGAGGTTCCTGCGCTCCCATTGTCATAGATCGTGCCGAGTTCGGGATTAATTTTAGTTAATGCGCATGCTGCGAATCCTTATGGTTCAACTACGCACAAAAGAAATCTCCCACTGGCACTACATTGCAGGTCAATATCCAGTGCGTATATATGTGGGGTGGCCAGTGAACGGTTGTGCAGTGTGAGCAGTCAGTTTTTTCAGTCAAGAAACTCGCTAGCAGACACTGCCTGCGTCAGCGTTGTCTCTCGCGGGTGGGGGCGCGTTCTCGTTCCTTGCGAGCTGGTAAAACGTTCATCGCAGAAGAAGCATTTTTATAGTCAACACGCGCCATTCGCTCTCTCTCATGACTGCAGATGACACTGTCTGGGTGCACTGCGTCCGAGATCGTCCACACATGCACACACACCATCTGACTGCACTGCCTCCAGGATGGGCCCACACCCACACGCTAGGGGCACCGCAGCATCCCCAGTGGTCTCCACTCAAACCCAGAGCGCATGCCGCCTTGTCTTCTTTTATAACGAGGTGCACTCCATGACTGCCGCTGTCGAAGAGAGAGAGAGATCGCGCGCCGGGATCGAGCGACACCGCAGTGCCCTTAGCGGTCTCCACTCAAACCCAGAACACGCGCCGGGAGCGAGCGCTGCGACCGCAATGTCTGTACTATGTCACGCCGGGGGGACTAGGCTTGACCCTAAGGAGCTTCGCCCCTAAAACACTGCCGAGAGATAGTGAACCCACCAAAAAAAGTGGAGTGTATGAACAAGCTTGCACGCAGGAGCCTCCCAACCTCTGACCGGAGCTGACATTTTGGCACAGGGGCGTGGGCTTGACACATGAGTGCAAAGGGTTTAGTCACTGATAATGAAGTGCTCAAAATTGACCACAGCATGTAAGTTATGTATACAGTCAATCACGGATATATCGAACTTGAAGGGGATCACAAACTAGTTCGATATATCGATAAATCGAAATGTAAACTATGCCTTTATAAAGCTTGTCTTAAAACGGTGCACGTCTCAGGTATGTTTCCCAAGGTTGTAAAAGCAGTAGATTACCGACTTGCCCACTGCTATGTCCACGGTAGCCGGAATAACAGGCATACATGGGAAGAAAAACTGGTTTATTGCTTGAGCCGAAAGCACCTTTTTCCAGCCAGCGCGAGCGGTCTGTTTTGTCCGAGCGCACACGGTCGACTCTCGTCGTCGGAGCCAGACTGGGGTGAGAGGCGCAAGGGGCAGGCGAAGGGAGTCTGCAAAAATGGAGAGGGGGAGCCGGGGGGCCGGCCTGCACGTCCTTGCTTGTAGCTGGCCTTGAAGTGGGTGTTCGGGGTTAGAGACATGGCAATTCCTTCCCCCCTAGTTTTGTGCCTGGTAGTGGTCTGGAGGGCGTCGCTGTCTCGTTGACTTTCACTGGGAGGGCGCCGTATGGGCTGGGGCGCAGCTGCTCTTCTCCACGGAAGCTGCTGGGTGAGCGGGAAGTGTCCGTTCACTGGCGTCCTGCTCTTTGTCAGCAGCCAAGCCGCATTGAAAGGCGCCGGAGGGCTGCTGCGTTCGGCGTGTCCACAGGGTGGATAGTGTGCGTGCACGTGGCGTAGCTGATTCAAGTGTCGGCGAGAAACAGTCCCGTTCACTTCAACGAGCCAAGATCGCAGGCTGATACGTTTTTTGACGATAGCCGGGACCCACTCGGGCTTCTGGTGAAACTGGCGGGCGAGCACCGCTTGTCCTTTGTGGAGTTTCCGGCAACGCGGGGCGTCTTCGTTATCTCGGTTGACCTTTGAAGGTGGCTCCGGCAGAACGGCCGAGGTACGTGTTCGCAGCTCACGAGAAAACATGAGCTTCGCTGGTGTCTGGCCCGTCGTATTCTGCACTGTCGTGTGTTGTTTGAACAAAAAGCGTGCAGTGCGGCGCTGCAAGGACCCTGTTGAGTCTCTTGAAAGAGCTCGTTTTAGCTCTCCCATGTCCTTGCCTGTCCATTTGTGGCTGCGTGGTACGGAGCAGATGTTACCGCTGTGATGCCGTTGTCACGGTAGAATTTATTTCTGCCGACACGAATGCTGTTCCGTTGTCCGAAACCACCTTGCGGGGCAATCCGAAGGTTGCGAACAACAAGCGCAGTGCCTTGATGACAGCTGTCGAGGTTGTTTTGTTCATCTGGCAAACTTCAACCCATTTGCTGTAGGCATCCACAATTACGAGGAATGTGGACCCGTCAATTGGGCCTGCAAAGTCGAGGTGCACGGTGTGCCAAGGTGTGCTCGGTCTGTCCCACTCCAGTACTGGAGCTTGTGGAGGAGCGCGTTGATTGGATTGGCAGGCTGTGCACTCTGCCGCTAGTGTCTCGATATCCTTGTCGATTCCCGGCCACCACATGTAGCTGCGGGCGCACCTCTTCATTGCTACGACGGCTCGGTGTCCACCATGAATGAGGGCCGTGGCTTGTTGTCGAAGTGGGCCTGGAATGACAACTCGTGATCCTAGTGTGATGCAACCACGGTGACAGCTCAATTCCGTTGCTCTTTTATGAAAAGCGTTGAAATTGTCATCCTTGAGCTTTTGAACGCTACCCTCCTGTAGGGCTTTATACAGCTTGGACAATGTCGGGTCATCTTGCGTGGCCGTTGCGACTTTGTATGCTGTTAGTGGGGGCCTTGGTAGTGCTTTGGACATGAGCACGCAGCCAATGTGAGGTGGGTCCTCAATGATTTCGCTGAGGGGTAAGCAGCTCAGTGCATCGGCATTTTGGTGCTTGTTTCCGGGACAGTACACAATGTTGTAGTCATATGCTGACATCTTAATGCACCATCGGATCATACGAGGCGAGAGTGTCTGAGGAATCTGCTTTTGGGGTCCCAGGATACCCAGAAGTGGTCTGTGATCAGTCAGAACAGTCACATGTCTGCCCGCGATGTACTGATGAAAATGCGCGGCACCATAGACGACGGCGAGTCCCTCACGATCAAGGTGAGAATAATTGCGTTCCACAGCTGACAGCATGCGGGAAGCGAAGGCGATCGCTGCTTCTCTTCCTTGATCGTCAATTTGTGAAAGCACTGCACCGATGCCGTAGGGCGAAGCGTCACAGGCTAGAAGCAATGGCTTTGTCTCGTCATAGTGCCTGAGCACCACACTTGCACGGAGCAGCTCTTTAAGGGCTTCAAATGCTTCCTGATGGCGTGGCGACCAAGTCCAGGGGACGTCGCTTTTCAACAGGTTGTAGAGGTTGTTGGCCACCGTTGCTCGGTGTTCTAGGAAACGGTCATAGAACATTAGGAGACCCAGGAATGATTGGAGCTCTTGTTTGCTGGTTGGCACGCGTGCCTCCGTGATGGCGCGTACCTTGTCGCTGGTGGGGTGAATGCCTTCGGCATCGATCAGATGACCTAAGAATTTCACTTCAGGAACCGTGAAGCAGCACTTATCGATGCTCAAGCGTAGGTTTGCACTTGCTAGCCGTTTCAGTACCAGTTCTAGGCGAGTAGCATGTTCCTCCCTGGTTGCGCCACTGATGATTACGTCGTCTAAGTAGACGCACACGCCAGGAATTCCTTGAAGCTGCGATTCCATGTACCTTTGAATATGGCTGGGGCTGCCACTACCCCGAATGGAAGTCGCTTTACCCTGTATAGTCCTCTTGTATTAAGGGTGAGCACCTCAGAAGTTTTGTCGCTCACCCTCAGCTGCTGATATGCCTGCGTGAGGTCCAGGGTGCTGAATAGTTTACCTCCCCGTAGCGTGCTGAAAACCTCCTGTGGTGTTGGCAGGGGGCATGAAGATGATTTTGTCGCCAAGTTCACGGTGAACTGGTAGTCCCCACAGAGACGTAGGCTTCCATCCTTCTTCCTCGCTGCAACCAGAGGTGTGGCCCAGTCTGAATGCTTTGTTGGCACAATAATACCCTGTCGTTCCAGCTTGTCGAGCTCCTTCTCGTAGGCAGGTTGCAAGGCAAACGGTATCGATCTGGCCTTTATAAACTTCGGACGGGCCTCTGGGTGAAGCTCTAAGTCAACGGGCGGCCCGTTATGTCCAGAAGTTTCATCAGAAAAGACCGTCCCGTACTTCTTCTGCAGCTGCTCGATGAGTTTTTGTCACTCAGTTGAGCTTCCTTCGGCTGCCTGGTTGATGCCGCAGATCGCGATGTTGAGAGCGTGGAACCAGTTTCTGCCCAAGAGGCTAGATCCAGTGCCCTTCACAATTACGATAGGCAGTTGGGTCACCGTGCCGTTGTATGCAACTTCTACGTTGGCACTGCCTTGAGTTGGCAGGTCTTGTCCTGACAATGTTCCCAGGTGTGTGTTTTCATCGAATAGATGTGGAGCATTTTGTGGCCATCTGTTGCGGTACGTCTCCTCGCTGATGAGCTTGCAGGCTGCTCCCGAGTCAACCTCAAACTCTATGGGCTGGCGGTTCACAGCAAGGGTGACCATTATCTTTGGTCGCGTGCCGAGGTTGACGTTATGCAAGTTATACAACAGTGTTGGTGCCGGTAGGCTGTGCTGCGTCTCAACTTGAGTTATCGACCATGGGGAGTTCCCGCTTTTGTGTCGTTGGGGTGGCCCCTTCGCGAGTTTCTTCTTTGAGATGCAGGCCTTCTCGATGTGACTGGGTTTGTTGCAGAAATTGCATGTAACTGCTTGGAATTTGCATGTTTGGGGGTTGTGTTGCTCATCGCAACGCCAGCAGCATTGTGGTTTAGACGATTTTCCTGCACTTGCCTGGTTGTGATGACCTCTGTGAGCCGCTGCATGGTGAACCGGCTCGATGGTACCTCGCATGTCTCGCTGCTGTTCGAGCACTTTCTGCTCGAACAGCGATATCGTAGGCTTTCGTGAACGTTAGGTCACTCTCGGCAAAGAGTCTTTGTTGCAGGAGATCGTCCCATAGTCTACACACAAACCTGTCGCGCAACATAATGTCCAAGGGTAACATCGTTGCGTCGGGTGGTAGCGTTGTTGTCTGCTGTCCGGTGGCTGCTGCTTCTGCCTGTGTTGGGCGCAGCATCCCAAAATTGCAGTCAGCGGCCAGCGTCTTTAGTGCCGCGACGTAGGTGTTTACCGTTTCCCCCTCGGACGGCCTGGGGTCGTAGTGTTTCTGAAGTGCCGCAACAATGTTGTCGTAGGCCACTTTAGCCGGGTTGCTTGGCTGAACCAATGTGCAGACGGTGTCGTACGTCTGCTCACCGCACAGTGTCAGCAGGTGTGCCCTCTTCTTGCTGTTGGCCTCGAAGTAGAACCGGAGGCGTCCGAACCACGATGTCCAGGATGAGCCATTAAACTCCGGTATTCAAACTGCATCGTTGCCATTGCATAGCACCAGTGAAGATAAATTCGAGCTTCAATTCCACTACCTCGTCGCCACTGTTACGTCCACGGTAGCCGAAATAACAGGCATACGTGGGAAGAAAAACTGGTTTATTGCTTGAGCCGAAAGCACCTTTTTCCAACCAGCGCGAGCAGTCTGTTTTGTCCGGGCACACACAGTCGACTCTCGTCGTTGGAGCCAGACTGGGGTGAGAGGCGCAAGGGGCAGGCAAAGGGAGTCCGCAAAAAGAGAGAGGGGGAGTCGGGGGCCAGCCTGCGCGTCCTTGCTTGCAGCTGGCGTTGAAGCGGGCGTTCGTGGTTAGAGACATGGCACCCACAATATGTAAAAGACCAATGTGAAGACAATTGCATTTTATTTCGTATGAAAGAAGTCTGTAAGTATGGCTTCTATCTTCTTGTGGGCCATCAAGAAGAAAAAGAGATCTGTAAGCTTGGCTTTAATCATCTTGTGGGACATCAAGTCCTTCAAGCCATCCTTAGTGCCGTTAGTATTGTTGAGGCCTTACACAGATCAGCAAATCTAGTGCCTTCGCTTGTGCCACAACAGCAGCGAATGACTGCAAACATCAACGCAAGCTGTCTCAGCATGATAAAAATTCGTTTTGCAAGGCGCAGACATTCATCACTGCTCAGGTTCGATCTCTTGCACAGACGACGTCAGCCACAATCTCAACGTCGGTGCAGTCAGAAACGGCTCGCACGTTGTCTTCGCTGCTAATGAGGTCACTTGCTGCGAGCCTGTCTAGGAGGATGTCCGGGAATGCTGAGAACCCACGAAATCCTCCGGGGCATCCAATGCCACTGTCAGCAGCGACGACACATGCGATATCGTCACCGAGCACAGCAAAGCGTGCTTACGAAATGAGTTAACAACAGAGTTTCACTTGAGTAGGCTTCGAGCACCAGTAATCATTTGTATTGTTCTGGGATCAATCTTCTTGGAATGTAAAAATGAGTTAATCACGAGTGAGACACATGGAAGTCCGCAAAGTGCGAAATGGCTAAAATAAACATTGAGTACTGATGATGATGATGTCTTGGCAATGATGATGGCATTTGCGGCTTTGTAGCAGACCGCAACTGACAAAAACATGGCCTTCGAGACTGGCATTGCAAAAATGTCATTGGGCCAAAATCTCAGAGGTTATGCTTTTGTGAACTATACCATCAGAACGTGCACATAGGGTCGATGCAAGTCGATGGCGCCAGTGCAGACTACTGCTGGAGCTGCAGCCCCTTTGTATCCATCTCGTTTGGTGCCTTTGCATGTTGGCCTTTTTCAAAATGTTGCTGCAACGTGTTGCAACCTTAAATTGGTGCAGCAGACAAGTTAGTGCACTGGCAGGCGCTGTGCAACCTGCCAAAGCATTTCAATTACATCGCGTTTTTGATGCTGTCACGTGCAAAAAGGGACTGCAACACATTAGAATGGGGTTGATATATGATCACTATATACAGTGAAACCCCAATTATGCGACATTATCGGGACTGTGGAAAAGCGTCGTAAAATGCGGGCATCGTAAAATCCGAACAGAAAAATTTACGCAGTTGAGTGCACCGCAATCCAATGGTGTGGTTCCCAACAGCTGTAGCGAAACATGGCACACACTTAAGGAGGGTCGTGGCCTTCGAAATGAGAAAAATCGTGAAAAACATGCTTTTTGAAAAATCGCATATTTGCACTGTATATGTCATATACTACCTCTCCTGTAATTTGCAGCGCCTGATTCGTCCTAAAACTAGTTCATATCCAATATATTATGAGCAGCGGCAGCTTCTGTGCTGTCCAAACACGCTCCGAAACAGCACAATTTGAAGTGAGCTTCATTCGCGCGCCATTGAACCGACTGGCACCATTTCGGTTTTGTTTTGTTCGTGAATTCCTACACTTTTTTCCACCGCCGTCAGCAGGAGCAGCAGTGGCGTGAAAGCATGGTTCACGCATTATTGAGGGGGCTCATGGGGGCATTCGAGTATCCTGCACTTGGATACGAAGCTGCGACCGGCCCAAGCACGCGCTCCTCGAGAGAGTGGGGGAACATGCGGCTGCTACTGGCTGCTGCGCGTGGTGATGCTGTGGTCTTCTCTGGTGGGTGCTCTGTGCGTCGTCTGCTGTGGTTATGGTTAGCGCCTGCTTCGTGTTTGTCACCGTGATGTCTGCCTTTGTATGTGCCGCTTCGCTTTTCGTTATCACAGGAGAGAGATCACAGGAGATCGGGAGAGAGATGGTTGGTCAGAAAGGGTGAAAGAAGGGGGGGGAAGACCACAACCACGCCACTCTGTGCCACCACTCGTGGCGCCGGTAGCCGCTGGGATGGCCAGGGGGAAGACGAACGAATGGCAGCGGAAAGCCAAAACGAACCGGTTTCCCGAGTGCTCAGAATGTGGAGGAGTGACACTCCTGAAAGAGTCCGTGAAACGAAAGACACCCACAGCACTTCACTTTTCTTCGCCGTTTGGTCACCCCTCTTCGTGTGGATCATCGTGTAACGCGGGTTCGGCATAAGATCGCATCGTATAATCCAGGTTTTTAATGCATTGTGTCTATGGGGCTTTCGCCGGGACGGGACTAATCCGTCGTAAAATGGGGTCGTCGTAAAACCGGGGGATGTAAAACCGGGGTTCCACTGTTTGAGTAGGATTACACTTGATCGCTTCGGCATGTGTTCCTTATATATGTGTGCCAGCCCTTTACCTTTGCATTCAAATTTGGAGGGGATTTTTCAACTGTTCAATATAGCCAACAATTTCATATATGTCCGAGTTTGATATATTTGGGATGAACTGTATTTGGCACAAAAAGAAGGTAGAGCATGTGAATACTGTGCAGTAACATTATAACAAGCTGAGTTTTATTTCTATGCAGAAAAAATTCTGCAGCTCTGTATGACCATGTGACAGCTCACAGTGGCAATACCAAGGAGCATTTAGAAACTATGACATGTAAGTCAAAAGAAGAGCCGTGCAAGACACGGACACAAGGGGAGAAGTGAACAACACGAACGCCGACTAACAAATGATGCAGAGCACAGAAGCGAAAAAGAAAGAAGACACACAGCTTATCTGCACATGCTCGGAATGGTAGCGCCTCCTGTCAAACGGTTACACGTGCCAGTCTACGCGATAGACAACTGCTAAGGCATTCTATCTCCTCTCTGTTTAAGCTAATCGACGGCTGACTACATATCTTATTTGTGAGCACATCGAAGTATGGCAGCTGGAGGGGTGAGCAGAGTAGCATGACCACTTTTAAGAAGAGCCAGGGTGAGCCTTAAAGCATGCAGAAAGTTCTGGGTCTCTCATATGACTGTGTAATAGTGCGTGGGGGCAATACCAAGGATCATATAAAACCATGGCTTGAACACATGTGCAGTTTTTGAAAAGGCGTGTCATATAAGTACTTGGGTTGGCTGCTGCAGTTACTGAAGTATAGTGGGAAAAGCTGTGTGTTAGCAGCTCACAGGGCGCAATGTCTAGCCACTTCTTAAATTTTACAAAACAACACAGTCTGCAATGTGAAGGAAGAGGAGGCAAGGGGACTGCCCCACCATTAAGTGCTGCTGTGCTGCCACCCCACCCTCTTTTATTTTTCATGCAACTAGGTTGTAACACTGGTATCTTCCTGGCACTTGAATGTCTTATAAGTGGGTTCAACTGTGGTGCTGTTGCTCACATTGATATTATGTTTTAGTGACTATGCTAGCATCAGAATGCAAAGCTTTTGCATCTGATTTTTATTTGAGATACATGGTGCCTGATATGACTCCCATTTCTCAGAGTGCATTGCTGGATCTCCTTGGAGGTGTGGCATCACCTGCAGAATCTGCTACAAGTCTACCTTCAACAGCATCTAGGAGTGAAACCGATGTACTGGATGTAGGGGCAACATCTTTTGAGAGTAGCAATGCTCCACCTTCTGGAAGCAGTGGTAGTAGTGACCTGCTTGACCTTCTGGGTGGCCTTGACCTCTCAGCTACAATATCTGCAGGTGAGTTCAAACAGTGTGCAAGTAAGGCATGCTTATGGAAAGCACCTTTAAGGGGTGATATGAGAGCTGGTGACGAAAAAAACAAGGAAACTGATTTTCCAATTTTATGATTTTGATTCGCTTCATATCGTCATGCACCTGCCAGCAAAAAATCAGAAAATGACCCATCTTTCAGAAAAAAAAAAAAAAAGTGAGGAAGAAGGGGGGGGGGGGGGTGTATTTATTCATTGCAGCCCTTTGTTTCACTTGCAAGCAGGAGGAAACAACTTTATTTTAAAAGACCGGCGAGTTGTTTGGGGATTCGGGTGAATATCCCCACCTAGATGTCCTCCACGAGCCCTTGAGCTCTGGAGGCTTCCTCGGCCCGCTGGACGGCCCAAAGTTGGTCCTTGAGGTCGAAGCTGAGCAGTGCAGTCTGCCAGTGCATTCGGTGCGAGGCTGCGTCCCCATCTGGAACCCCACCTCCTTTGCACTCCCGTAACATGTGTTCCAGGGTTGTCCTGGCTTTGCAAAACTTGCAGCTTGAAGACTAAAGCTCTGGGTAACAGATTTAAGATCACCGGGTTCGGAAAAGTTCGTGTCTGCAGCTGTCGCCACATGACCGCCTGTTTCTTGTTCAGCTTTTGGTATGGTGGTGGAAATTTGCACCTGGCCAATCTGTAGTGCTGCGTTATGTCCCTGAAACTGGTGAGGCGATCCTCCCACTCCCCGCTCGACGTCGCGGCGGCGGCGTTGACGGTGGCGGCTCGGTCCGTAAGCCCTCGAGCCGCCCCGTGCGCCGCCTCATTCCCGGCGAGCGAGCTGTTGTGTGCGGGTGCCCACAAGATGTAAACGCCCCTACCCTCGTTTTTTCCGGCAAGTAGAATTCGTAGCGCCTCAGGGAAGGCGCGGCCGTTGGCGAAGTTGCGGACTGCTGTCTGCGAGTCGCTAATGACGACGTCGGCCGCGGCGGTGGTCACCACGAGTGCGATAGCGACTTCCTCCGCTGTCTACACGTGCTCTGTGCGTACCGTGATGCTCGTGATGCAAGTGTTCTTGTGATCTATTACCGTGGATGCGAAGCCACGCCTGCATGCATATCTGGCCGTGTCTACGAACACCGTGTCTTTACTGTTGCCGTACTTCCTTTGGATATCCTGGGCTCTTTTTTCTCTGTTACCTCGGTGGTATACTGGATGCATGTTCTTCGGCAAGGGAAGGATGACTAACCTATCCCTGACGTTACGTGGTACGTCGTTTGATACCGTGTTGAGCGTTATACCAGATTCCCAACTTCTCTAGTATGTATTTCCCCGTCGTGCTTTTGGAAAGGCGTTCATATTGCGCTATGTTCTGCGCCTCTATCAACTCGCCCAGCGTATTGTGTAGGCCTAAATTTAGTAACGCATTCGTGTTTGTGGTGATCGGGAGCCCTATCACCTGTTTGTAAGCCTTTCTGATTACCGTATTTACACGATTGTAAGTCGACTCGAATGCAGGTCGACCCCCCTAAAATTGCACACCTCAAAAAAAAAAAAAGAAAGAAAGAAAAGAAGAAGAAAATCAAGCGCGGTTCACATCGCGCGCACCCTTCACGCTCACTGTCGTATTGCTGGTCATGTCGAAGTATACGGGTGTTTGGTCGGCATTGCCGATCTGGCCAAGCAAATACTGCCAGGTACAGTAAAACCTCGATAATTCGAAGGCCGCCGGACCGCGAAAATTCTTCGAATTAAGCGAATTTTCAAATTAACCGAAATGAAGAAAAAGAAGCAAACAAGCGCTACAAGATGAAATCACATTTATTTTCTTTGCGAGAAAAAGGTTATTTGAAATAATCGGTGATATTGGACTGCTTATTGCGGTAGTTCGCCGCCCCAAGTGCCATGTTCTCAAACCTGCTCACAATACTCAGCATTTCACTGTCACCACCGCTGCACTCGACAAAGCTGCGGAAGGTGTTCACGGCATCGACAACTGAAGCCAAAGCGGGCGCGCGGGCGGGCTCGTTATCGTCACCATCATCGCCGTCTAGCCCAGTGTCGACGACGTCCTCGTGTACATCAGCGTACGATGTTTGGACCCCCGCCTCAACACTGGAATACTCCACGAAGCCTAGTCCCTCGCCGTCGCCGGAGTCGGTGATCCGGGCGCACATCGAGTCTCCCTCGTCGTCTAGGCCGGACGAGCTGCAATCTTCATCAAGATCTTCGCCACCTTGTTTGCGGAACCCGGCATGTTCAAAACAGCGCCTGATCACCTTTGACTCCAACTCCTTCCAGGCAAAGGCAATTAAACAGATCGCACCAAGCAGATCGATGTGGTATTGCTTTCCACTGTCGTAGCAAAGCAGAACCCGCTTCAACAGGTGGTGGCGGTAAATCTTCCTCGTTTGCAGGATCACCCCTTGGTCCATCGGCTGCGATATGGCCGTAGTATTTGCAGGGAGGAAGACGATCTTGACGGCTTCCAGGTTTCTGATGTCCCCGTGGGCCGGGCAATTATCGATAACAAAGAGCACTTTCCGCCCTTTGGAGGCAAACTTCCGGTCAAGGAACCGCACGTATTCCTCGAATATCGCCGCCGTCATCCAGGCCTTCTTGTTGTGTCTGTACATGACGACATCCCTCGGAGGAAGGCGCGCGTTCTTAAAGCACCTAGGCTTACCCGCTCGGCCGATTACGAGCAGTGGAAGCTTGTCGTTCCCGGACATGTTCGCGCCGAACAAAATGGATATTCTCTCCTTGGGCTGCTTTCTCCCCGAGACAGTGGTGTCCTTGGCAGCAAATGTTTTCGTGGGAAGCATCTTGTAGAACAAGGCTGCCTCATCCAAGTTGTAGACGTCGTCCTCTCCAAACTCCTGAAGCAGCGGTGCCAGCGTACGCATCTGCCAGTCGTCAACGACGTTCGTGTCGGCGCTACCGCTTTCCCCGCACACGGTCAAGTATGTAAGGTTATTTCGCTCTTTAAATCGGGCGAACCAACCATTACTGCACTTGAAGCCTTCGTGGCCAAGGCGCAGTGCCAGGTCATCGGTCTTCTCCCGAAGGATGGTGCCGTTCACGGGAAGATGAGCTGCGTTTGCGCGCTGCAGCCACTTCATCAAAGCGACCTCAACGTCCGGGTACGTTGGGAAGCGAATCCTTGATCGCTTTGACGAATGCGTTTTCCCATATGCCTCGAGCAACTTTTCTTTGTTCTTCAAGATGGTCGAGAGCGTCGACAAGGGCATCTTGTGCCTTTCGGCGAGTTGGGTCTTAGTGCACGTCGACTTCTCAGCCTCCTCGATTAAGGACACCTTCTCCCGCAGCGTCAGCGTCTTGTACTTCGGCATCGTGAGTCCAACAAGCGGTCAGGACTTCGCACGCGGCAAATGCAGGCGTAGGCGGCGAAGTAAACAAGACTAATGCAAGACGGCGAATGGTCCAAGCACGCGAGCGCGCGAGCTACGTGAAAAACGCGAAACGGAATGCGTGAAAAACGGGAAAACGCGAACGTGGAAAACACGAAACGGAAAACACATTTTAACCCGTTTCCGGTACTCCAACTACTATGACCTCCGAGATAAGCGTCGCCGGAAGGCTGTTTCACGTCCGTTGCTGCCGGCGGGAATTACGAATTATCCGGATGAAACCCCGCGGGCTGTTCAAATAATCCGATAAAATTTGCATTGAAAAACACGGGACCGCAGAAGTTCTTCGAATTAACCGAAATTTCGAATTATCCGAGTTCGAATTAGCGAGGGCTTACTGTATCACGTAGTCTAAGGAAGTGCGTATGGAAGGCGAAGACTTTCTAGTATGCGGCCGGCAACTTTTGGCACACGCTGGTGCGTCGACGCAAAGAAAAGCCTGCCCTGTTCATAAACTTCAATGCCCAAGCCCTGCTAGCTTTGAACCGAGCCTTTGGTATCCCTGCCTCAGAAGCATAGACATGGGCTTGTTGCGTGATCATATCACAGGTGAGCAACAGCGATCGATCGCGTAAATCAGTCACGTGCGCCGCAGGCTTCTCCATCTCCGGAAAGCGTCCAGACTTTGGCCCGCGAAAGCCACGGTGCTTGGAGTCGCATGAGATTTCCTCGCGCTGAAGCCGCCATTACCGCACCACACGTTCACTAATCCCAAACTTGCGTCCTGCTGAGCAGTTGTTAGTCTCCTCGGCATGGAGAACAGCAGCCCGTTTGAACGCTGCTGTGAACGAGCGCCGATAGTTCTCGGGGCACTCATGACAGACGGGACGATCCAGCACAACACAGAAGCACGCGGCGACGCAACCACGCGACCGCTTAGAAAATCATATCACAAAAAGCAGCTCTTCTGGCTCTTCTGTCAACTACCAACACCCCCATACGGTGGCTCTTCCATCAATGACTGATGCGCCCACAAGAGCTGTGCGCTCGGTAGATTTTAAAAAACAACAGCTTTTGTATAAAAACGCGCAATAACCATGCGCTGTGGGTTGAGCAGGAAACTTATTCGCAATTATGAGAACTCATTCGCTGCGAGGTGACTCCATCAAAGGCACCGGCAGCGGCTGCCGCACGATACCAAAAGAAACATGGCGGCAGATGGAAGTGGCCGCTCGTGATTTCCATTTATTCGTGAGTACGTTACTCACATTGAAGAAGCGTTTCGTTTGTCTCAGATAAACAAAATGAGTACTAGCGAGTCCTTTGATTCAATGCACGGCGCTAACGTAGCCACAATCATATCACGGTAATACACTTCCCAACATGACGGTGGGAGGTTAGTCGCTCTAGGTATGGTGGTCAAAGGGCACAGATCGGGAACGCCAACTTTCAAAGTCGGCATCACCTTTACTTGCGCCAGAATGTATGCACTGGTAAATTAATACGCTACGCTTAGGCCGTAACCATGGAAACGAGGGCGAAGAGCTGTCCCCACCTAGCAGCACCCATAATTTCGCCTTTCTCTTGCCGTTACTAGTGGAACACTGTTCGACTTCGATTCTAAGTCGACCCCCCAACATTGGATTGTCAAATTTGAAAAAAAGGGTCGAGCTACAATCGTGTAAATACGGTAAGCCATCCAGCTTCGTCTTCTCTGCTACCTGCCATTAAGGTAGGGCGCCACATACGTTTTTCGGCTCATTACGAAGGCCTGAACCAGCTGGATCATGTTGCACTCGCTCATGCCGCTGTGCCGGTTAGCTATGCGTCTCAGTAACATGATGGTCTAAACGACTGCACCTTCCAGTCTTCTGATGGTCTCGCCGTTGTGGCCATTTGTGGTGATGTATAAGCCAAGAACGCGTATTGTATCTACTCTGGGCACGAGTTGCCCGTCGGAAGTCGTCAGTTGTATACCGGGACCTTCATCGTTCATTGCACCGTTCAGCTTGCGGCCTCTTCACGTTGGTTTATGAACTAAAAGTTCTGATTTTTCCGTAGAACAGCTCAGACTGGTGTTTTTTAAGTATTGCTCAACCGTCTCGGTCTCACGTTGCAACGTTTGTTCTATGTGCCCGTAGCAGCCCTCCGCAACCCACAGTGTAATGTCATCGGCATAAAGGCTGTGATTGAGCACTTCGATTTCTTGTAGCTTGGCTGGCAACCCCACGAGATCTATGTTGAAGAGCATGGGCGATATAACCGATCTCTGCGGTGTGCCGGTGCTACTCAAATCTATCTCTTCGGAAGTGAGCTCCCCAAAAGTAAGCTTTGCCTTTCTATGCGTGAGAAAAATCTCGAACGTAGTTGTACGTTCATTCGCCGAGGCAGAGTTCTTGCATTTTGGCCAATATGGTTGCATGCGTTATGTTGTCAAAGTCCTTCTTAAGGTCCAGGCCTAGTATGGCCTTGGTGGACCTGGTTGGACTATCTATCACCTGGTGTTTTATCTGCAGCATCGTGTGGGGAAGCAGGTCGTGGTCCTCGAGGTAGTTTGTCAGCCTTGTGAGGACCACGTGCTCCATTACCTTCGCCAAGCACGAGGTCAGCGAGATTGGTTTGAGATTCTCTAGCTGTAGTCGCTTGCCCGGCTTCGGTATTAGCAATACGTGCGCAGTTTTCCATTGTTGTGGTACCTGTCCTGTTTCCCAGCACGCGTTGACGTAACTTGTGAGTTTTGTTATCAACTTATCGTCGAGATTCTTGAGTGTTTTGTTTGTGATCCCGTCGGGATCGGGTGCTGATTTGGTGTTAAGCTTTTGTAACACAGCCCTGATCTCTGACTCAGTGATCGGACTGTCCAGGTCCTCGTTGACTGCACCTCCATAATCAGGATGCAGTTCTGATACGGCAGAGCTAACGTACCGTTCTGTGAGCTCCCATAATGTGTCCTGTTCGGAGCCTTCGTACGCATGTATGATTCAGTTAATGTTCTTCCTGTAAGCGGTTTTCGACTCTTCCAGATCTAGCATGTACCTAAGCAAGTTCCACGTCTTGGCGAACCCTAGCTGGTTCTCCATATTACTGCAGGTACTTTCCCACTGTTGCTGGCACAGCTGCTGCGTGTGACTCTCAATGTCCCTGTTTAGCTTTGCAATCTTCTTCCTAAATTATCTATTATGCCTTTGCCGTTTCCACCTTTCCTGCAAGCTCCGCTTGGCATCCCACATATGTAATACAGTGGAACCCCGCTGTTACGTTCCTCACTGCTGCGTTTTCCCGGCTGTTACGTTGTTTTTCATCGGTCCCGGCATAGCTCCCATAGGATCCCATGTATTGCGAACCCCGCTGTTACGCCACAACTGTGGGCCTGTTCCCGCATGATGCGTCGCAACCTGGCACGCCGTACCCGCCCGGGCATCGCTATTTTGATTTGACTTTTGACAGTCTTGGTCACGATTGTAGGAATCGCCGCCCCCTGGTGGCTGCCGAGATAGCGCGAGCGCCAGTGCTATCTCTGCAGCCATGCGATCGCTCGGCAGCTGAGCGACACTACCCCCCCTCCCCTCCCGTCTTTGCGTCTTTTCATGCTCGCTAAAGACGGGCGGGGCGTTTCTCCCCGCTTCGACAGCAGGCTATCCGATAGGGGTGATGTTATCGCCTCCGAGCAACGGAGATGGGCCGGGCGTGTTTGATCTCTGCTTCAGCCGTTTTCGTCGCCACCACTTGCGTGCTTTTATTCTAGCGACCGTACTTTGGGCTCCGGGGGTTTCCGGAGAAAAGAATCGGAAAAAGAAACATCACACTCGCAGCCCCTTTTGCGTATGACTGCGCTCGCCTGCGCAGCGAGGGGACGGCCGCGCGGCTGTCCAAAGTCTGTGCGTGCGCGCGCCGTTGAGCTGGTTCGGGTCGGACAGCGAGCGCAAAATATGCGAGGAATTTTTTTTTTTTTTTGTAAAGCTGGCTAATTATCAGGGGTGCGCAAATTATGCGAGGGTGCAAATTATGCGGGTAAATACGGTAAACAAGCACTGAAGACGGAACGTGAAAGCGCTGTCTGTAGTGTACTAGAATATTGAGCGATTGCGGACCCGACGCGACCAGCCGTACTCGCAATCACAAACCACGCGCGGGGTGCCGGAACAGGATGTGGGGATTGCAGTGACGGGGCGACTTGCCTCCAAAATTGATGCGTCACGCTGGAACTAAGCCTCAATGATCACAGTTTTGATTGCAATCTCTGAGGCCGTACTTTCTCTCATCGGGGCGCCGGAGTCCGAATTATCGAATTTAGAGCTAGAAACCGTCCGAAATATCGGTCGTTTTAACACAAAGTCTATGGGGGCACTGCCGATACCGTGCGGCTGTCCGAATTATCGGTCGGCGACCTAGATGGCTCACCTTGCTGAAATAAATTGTTTGAAATCAAGGCAGCCCTGTTCTCATTCATTTTCGGAGCTTTCTTCTCTCTTGCGTTTTCCCGGCTGTTACGTTTTTTCCCCCCGATCCGCTGAAAAACGTATGAACGGGGTTCCACTGTAATCTGCTGTCTATGACTTCGAGTTCCGCCTTCAGTGGGACCATTCGCATTGCCGCAGCAATGTCCCTCTTCAATGAGTCGGTCCATTTACGAATATCGGTAATTGCTTCCTCTGCTGTTTCCGCCTCTCTTATGCTTCTAAACTTGTCCCACTCGACTAATTTGAGCTGTTTACCTTTAGTCTTGTACGGTCCCACTCTAACCTTAATTTCTATTATGAAATGATCACTACCCAGATCTTGTTGTGTGTTCGTCCACTGTGAATCGCTAATGTTTCTCGTAAAGGTTAAGTCTGGTGTGGTGTATACACTAACGCTGTTACCTCTCCGTGTTGGCAAGGAGGGGTCGGTAATGAGGGTGAGCCCCTCTTGCTGCGCGTCGAGCCACAAGTTCCTACCCTTGACGTTTTCGAATCTGTAACCCCACGCAGTGTGTTGAGCGTTGAAGTCTCCGGCAATAAGGATTGCTCGTTTGCCAGCGATGGCTATTGCTTTGCGAATTAGCATGCCGAACCTGTGTTTGCATCACGGACTGCTATACTAGACGTTCAGAACGAAAAGGCTGCTAGCTACCTTCCGGGTCGGTATGATTTCTATTAAAGTGTGCTCGATATCTTTAATGTCTGTATCGTGTTGAACGGCCGTGAGATTTCATCTGACCAGCATGGTAACGGCCGACGTCTCCCCCATGGCGCCACCATAGGGCGTGTAGCCCAATAATTTTGCCTTCCAGTTAGTTTCTTGTAATATTATGATGTCCGGGCATTCTTTATTGATCAGGTATTGCTGTAAATGACATCTTTTTCTTGTGTAACCCCTGCAATTGCATTGCCAGATTGCGTACATGTCGTGTCTAGCCATGATACTATTACGGTTTGCCGGCGATCTCGCTCGTCTCTGTTACCGCAGGCCTGCTGTAAGATTTTGCAGTCATCTTAATGGGGCCGCAACTGCTTGCTTGTGAACCTCTCGTGGGAAGACTGACTGCTGCCGATAATTTCGCTTCAAGCTCTCCCACGCACGCTTGCATGGTGCCTAACTGCTGCTGTATCTGCTGCTGCATTATGGTGAACTGCTGTTGCATTAATTTAGTGATCTCTCCAAGCATTCGCTCAATTTTCATTTCAAGTCCTTTCTTATCTTCCTCCATTCGAAGTTCTAACTCTTCCTGCCATCTTTTTGTCATACTGTCGCGCTTATATCCTCTACTTTCACTGCACTTCGAAGCTACTTCTATAGCCCTTCGTTTCATGGGTACAGTCTGCTCGTCCCCCTTCTGAATTACGTCCTTCGGCACTACGGCTAATTGTGCTGCGTCTTTGGAGTCTTTGCATGCATTTCTCAGTCGAGCGTTTTCTTTAGTAACCTGCATCAGCATTTGCTTAATCTGTGCTAATTCTCTGTTTGTCTCGGCATTAGCGTTGCAGGGAGCAGCCTTCACCTTCGCGCGTCCACAGTAAACGACATCTGCCCAGCTTACCTCGAGCGGTCCGTGGTGTCCGCTGCCGGTTGCTCCTTCCTTTCTCTGCATCGGTGTGGTTCCATTCCTGGAGGTCGACCTGCTCCGGGCTCTGGGTCCGGAACTGGCCCTTGGCTGGGGTCCATCACCCTGTTCGCGGGTTATCGACCGTGAGCGAGACCGACACTCGCGCCCGTTATCCAACGCTGTGGCGTTGTCAACGCGTTTTTCGTTCTTTGTGCGTTATTGTTCTCTCGAGGCGTTTTCTTGTAGCTTTCGCCCCCATTGTCGCTTCTTGATCAAGTACGGGGTCCTAACCCTGGCCTTGCATTTCCTGTCACCAGTCGGATGGTCCCTGCCGCAGAGTAGGCACTTAGGCTCGTACTGATGATCAGGGGTGGGCTCGGCGCTGCCACATTCACGGCACCTTTTCACTTGCGGCTGTGGGCAGACGTCCGATCTGTGTCCTAGTTTTTCGCACACGTAACACGCTTCATATTGCTTCTTGTAGAGTACGCATCGGTACTCACAACTCCGGTAGTACATGTAACGTGGTACGTACATGCCTTGGAGCACAATGATAGCGTGATTGGTGCAACCCATTCTCTTGGCACGTAATATACGTGGGTTCCTCTCGTTCACTAGGCTTTTCTCAATGTCTTCGGGGGGTATTGTAGTCCGGTATCCCTCGGATGATCCCTTTCGACGTATCTTGGCGCCGCCATGTATGCGGTGACTTCGTATGTTTTGTCTCCCATACAGAAGTCCTTCATCGCACTGTATATATATATATATCTGCTCTTTCGAGCACAGGCGTACTCACTACAACAATGTTCTGCCTCTCGTTGATGCGAATGGAGTCCTTCACCACTTCGGGCTTCAGCCCTGTTGCTCTCAGTATGTAGTCGCCTATCTGAGCAACGCTGTATCCAGCCGTATTAAAGCCATCCTTGGGTCGGATAATGACCTTGATGTCCTCTTTTGGCAAGTGTGGCTTCTTGGGTGCCGCGTTCATCCTCTGTATGTTCTTACATTCTCGTCTCTTGTGCTGATCCGCGTCTGCTGGTTTGGCGTCCCCTTGCTTGTCTCCTTCCATGTCCGCATCGGACGCTCTATTCTTCTCGTTACGTGCATGGATCGTTTTCCAGCCTTGTTCTTCTTCAATTTCCTTTGCAGAGATGTCTTCGCCTTCCACTACGACCTCCATCGCATAAAGATGCGATGCGAGTCAAGGGGCCTGCACTCCCCTCGTTGAGACTTGAGCTCCGGCCACGGTTGCGGCGGGAGTAATGGTGTCGCCTAGTCGAGCGTTGGGATTAGCACTGCTGTTAGTGCAGTGCCAACAAAAAGTGGCTTTGCGGCCAAAAATGGCTCACCTGAATAAACTGTTGGTGTCGGTGAGGTTTGTTGGCCTTCCAAAATCCTTGCTGATGATTTCACTCTCGAAAAGTGCGTATTTCGCCACAATCATTAAAAGTTGGCGGACCCCACAAGAAGTGCGTCCGCTCTCCAACCCCCTAGCGGTGATCTTTCACTTGCAAGAATGCAAAAAATGGCCCCCTTTTCACTGGCTTGGCTCGCCCTGACCATTCATCAAAACCCTAACCACTCATTGGAACATGGGGGCTTTCTGGATGGTTTTAATTATGAATGCTGTGGCTTTCAAGTATAAAATTTGCATTTTCAGTCTGTGTAGTTTTTTAATTTTCTCTAATAATGATTTTGGCATGTTTACAATGTTGGGATCAACACTGTGTGGCTAATACTCATTCAATTTTCCTGAGAGAATTAGTGTGTGCAATAAAACTATGATACAGTGTTTTTGGACACTGCAACATTTTGAAATCCTGTAGAAATCTCCATTGAGAATTCACAGCTATGGGACTGCGACAGGGGCATCACAACTTTGGCTAAAATATAGATACACGCATTAAATTTAATACAGTTGAACCTCGCTGATACGTTCCCGGTTTATACGATTTCCCGGTTCCAACATTTGCGATCACGAAAACACGAACTTTTCTCGTAGAGTTACGCTTCTTTTCTTCCGGTTACTACGTTCCCAGAAAATACAATTATTCGGCACCAACGTTCGATTTATCGTCCAACTACGATCGGATGATACGTTTTCTGGCGTCTAGAGTCCGCGTGCAACCGAGAAGTCGGGAAGCTCGCGCAATCGAGAGCAGTAGCTGCCCACCGCGGTGGCTACACCGCAGTACTCGCCCGACCATGTCACAAGAAAACGCCGGTGTGCTCTCTTTCGATGCTAGCCTATCACCTAGCTAGACGTAACACACCGCGTTCATCGGTATTGCCGCTGACACTCGCGATCAAGGCAGCTTTAACAGCACAAATGCTGTTGCTGTTGGAAGCGTACGTAGAGCACACTTTTAATGGACGATAACCGAGACACGCCGCCATTTCTTTCAGTAGCACCGATTCGTGAGCGCAAGTGCAATCGCAAGCACAAACGGTGGTTATGCGGGTCGTCTCTTGTCTTTTCCCCCACCGAGCACCGCCATCTTGGTAACGTTTGAAAGCTGGAAGTTTCGACTGCCCGTTTCCACTCACCTCACCTTCGATTACCACGCCCAAAAGTGCAAATAAAAATATCTGGCACATTTAGATAGCGAGTGCACAAGCACTGCCAGAGGAATTCTCCCAATACTGCTTCGAAAACATCGTTGAACCTGCCATTTCCAATCGCAAGTTACCGATATGCGAGGCAACGGTCGTTACTTAAAAACAAAAATAAGCAAGTTCGAAAGCCGATAACACGTATGGAATGCGGAGCGCATCCTGTGCTTTTTACAGGTAGCGAGTGGACGCAGTCTATCGGAAGGTTATATCGCCAGTGGTTAGATCGCGCAGGTGATCCCATCGCATCAAACCGAGCAAGTCGTCAACGCATTGCATCATGTAATCCTGTGCTGAGTAGTCGCGTGACAAGCGTACGTAGCGCGTGCTGAATTCAGCCGGTTTTGTCGTCGAGCAAAAGCGCTGGTCGCGTTCGGCACGTGCTTCACTCGCGCACCACTTGAAGAGCCGGAAACCGCTGATAGATTGCACGTTCGTTTGTCAGCTGGTAAGTTGCGGTGGGTGGCGTTGAGGAAGCGCAGGTTAAAGAAAGAGGGGGCAGGGGAAGAGAGACAGAGAAAAAAAACGGCCGAATGTTTCGTAGCGTCTAGAGACTAAGCTGCTAGCTCTGACGGTCAACAAGCACGCAATGCGCTTGCCCAGCGACCTTAGCTTGGGCCGTGCGACGCACATGATGTGCCCGTTCATGTGCTTTGTTGATGCAAGGCTAGTGCTCTTGGTGCACACGACTTATGTACCAGAGTGCGCGCCATTGGGAACAACGTGGCCTGTGCGTCCGTGCCATGTATTGATGGCCGCGCGCGCAGTTTGGGCAGGCCGAGAAAATGGTGTTGTGAATGCGCGATTTTTGTTGCGTTAAATAATTTGCCTGAGGATGCAGAGTAGTTTAAACACTGAAGCAAGGGAGAACACACATGCGTTCCGTTTCCAACGCTGTCAGTGCTGACAGCTAGCGCTCGCGGACACTGCCGTGGCTTCAGGCGCGTTCTAACACGCGACAGAGCTAATATAAGCAGACGTTTATTGTTTCGTGACGTTTTATTGCCCGAATTACGTGAAATTGTAAAATACTTTAATATTTATATCAGTGCATGCTTTTCCGGCGAAACTGCGCAATTTTTTTCATGTGTTTGGATCATACGTTTTCCCGGATAATACGTTCAGTTTCACATTATTTTTTAAAAAATGTTTGAACGAGGTTCTATTGTATGTGCACAATTTCATATGTGCAAACACACCTGCTTAAAGGAGTACTGACGCGAAAATTTTCATTTGGCAGTTCTTTGTTTGTTTTTTTTAACATGAAAGTGTTTTATGCCGGGGTCCACCATCACGCTATGCGTCACTACCGTAATGGATATGATGTAGTAAAGTAAACGTGTAAGAATAAAACAGAAAAACAGTCGGAAAAATTTCCGTTGATGCGCAAGGAATCGAACTCGCAGCCCATCGCTCCATGACGAGAGGTGGCCGGTGCTCTACCAATGCACTAACGCTACACATGCTCAGAGCTGTGCGAACGCGCCTTATATTCCTTGCTATCCCGTTTTGTTCGTTCAACGCTCTCATCCGACTCGGCGCGCGTGCATCCAGCACATTGCCTGGAACGGTGCCACCATCCAGGAAGGCAAAGTGAATCACTGCAGCGTACTTTGCCTCTCCTAGATGGTTACACCATTCCAGGCGCATTCCAAAGTCTACCTCGATGCACGTGTGCATCGTGTGCATTGGAAAGGAACATGATAAGAAAGAACATTGCCATGTTCGTACATCTTCGAGCATATGTGCGCCGACAGCGCAGTGGTAGAGCACCGGTCACCTTTCGTTGTGGGTAGTGTTCCCCTGCTGACCACTCTTCGAGCGTGATGGCAACAAGAACACTACTGAATTAGGCGTCCAAGCATGGTAACAATGCTGACGGGTCAATGTGGCGCAAGTAAATATGATCGATACTTTTGTCGCATGGCATTTATGATCGACTATGTCCAGTTATTACGTAAACTACTTCAGTTACCACAAGGGGTTGGTCCTTGAAGTTATGGAGGCGATGCGTGAACATGAGTTCATCCACGTCAAACAGTGCCGTACCAGCGAAACACCGATAGCAGTGGGCAAGTTCACCTCGATATAACAATAAACGTTTAACTGATTATGCGAAGACACATTTCACTTTCGTATTATACGAGTTCCTATGACAGAGGAATCCTGAAACTGATCTCTGTAACCTGGTGAAGTTCCCGAACATCAAGATTTTTCAGTATTATACAGGGATTTGCAGCACACGGGCTGAACGCCTGTTCAGTAAAAGACGAGACATATCCTCCATCAAAAGAGACAAGCTCGGATGCCAACTTGGAGAAACAACTCATCCCAACTTACGATGAGTTTTGTAAATAAGTTGACGTAAAAAAGTTGACGCCACAAAATAAGGCATACGTGATTGCTGGTGTTGGGCTTGAGTGGGCTTCTTTCCACGTTCCGTTCATCTAGGGTATTTAGGGTATTACCACATGAAATTTTGACTACCCACATGCCTTCGTATGTTTCTAATAAATAAACTGTCATTTGATTTGGGATGTATCTCATAATTTTATACAGTTGTGGAAAAGTAACTTACTTCTTCAAGGGGAAGGGGTCAAGGGCTCGTTCTTTTATTTGTTAGAAACAAGTTAATGAGCAAACAGACAATGAAGCCTAGGAAAGCATAGGGGAAGTTACTTGTGGTATTGTAATTGTGGAGAAAGTAGAAAGGAAAATAAAGTGGACGAAAAGACAAACCTGCCTTCGGTGGGACTCGAACCCACGACCTTCGGATGTCGCGTCCGATGCTCTACCAACTGAGTTACAAAGGCGGTCGTCCCCCCGTCCTATTTATTATGTATTTATGTGCGTATTATCCTGGGAGTGTTAGGCAGCGCCACTCGTAGCCAAGGCGGCGTGCGTAGAACACACTTTTGTTGCCAGGAGGCGTCACGTAGAACGTGAACTTAGATGAGATGGCTGCTGCCCAATAAGCCCTCGCATGCTACCTAAGGCGCCAAGTCTGCCGCAACGAGGCCCAAGCTACGAAATAACGAAAGGGGAAGGGCTCGTTCTTTTATTTGTTAGAAACAAGTTAATGAGCAAACAGACAATGAAGCCTAGGAAAGCATAGGGGGAAGTTACTTGTGGTATTGTAATTGTGGAGAAAGTAGAAAGGAAAATAAAGTGGACGAAAAGACAAACCTGCCTTCGGTGGGACCCGAACCCACGACCTTCGGATGTCGCGTCCGATGCTCTACCAACTGAGCTACAAAGGCGGTCGTCCCCCCGTCCACTTTATTATGTATTTATGTGCGTATTATCCTGGGAGTGTTAGGCAGCGCCACTCGTAGCCAAGGCGGCGTGTGTAGAACACACTTTTGTTGCCAGGAGGCGTCACGTAGAACGTGAACTTAGATGAGATGGCTGCTGCCCAATAAGCCCTCGCATGCTACCTAAGGCACCAAGTCTGCCGCAACGAGGCCCAAGCTACGAAATAACGAAAGGGGAAGGGGTCAAGGGCTCGTTCTTTTATTTGTTAGAAACAAGTTAATGAGCAAACAGACAATGAAGCCTAGGAAAGCATAGGGGAAGTTACTTGTGGTATTGTAATTGTGGAGAAAGTAGAAAGGAAAATAAAGTGGACGAAAAGACAAACCTGCCTTCGGTGGGACCCGAACCCACGACCTTCGCTACGAGTGGCGCTGCGAGTGACTGCGAGTGGCGCTACGAGTGACCTTGGCTACAAGTGGCGCTGCCTAACACTCCCAGGATAATACGCACATAAATACATAATAAAGTGGACGGGGGGACGACCGCCTTTGTAGCTCAGTTGGTAGAGCATCGGACGCGACATCCGAAGGTCGTGGGTTCGGGTCTCACCGAAGGCAGGTTTGTCTTTTCGTCCACTTTATTTTCCTTTCTACTTTCTCCACAATTACAATACCACAAGTAACTTCCCCTATGCTTTCCTAGGCTTCATTGTCTGTTTGCTCATTAACTTGTTTCTAACAAATAAAAGAACGAGCCCTTCCCCTTTCGTTATTTCGTAGCTTGGGCCTCGTTGCGGCAGACTTGGTGCCTTAGGTAGCATGTGAGGGCTTATTGGGCAGCAGCCATCTCATCTAAGTTCACGTTCTACGTGACGCCTCCTGGCAACAAAAGTGTGTTCTACACACGCCGCCTTGGCTACGAGTGGCGCTGCCTAACACTCCCAGGATAATACGCACATAAATACATAATAAAGTGGACGGGGGGACGACCGCCTTTGTAGCTCAGTTGGTAGAGCATCGGACGCGACATCCGAAGGTCGTGGGTTCGGGTCCCACCGAAGGCAGGTTTGTCTTTTCATCCACTTTATTTTCCTTTCTACTTTCTCCACAATTACAATACCACAAGTAACTTCCCCTATGCTTTCCTAGGCTTCATTGTCTGTTTGCTCATTAACTTACTTCTTCAAGGTAACTGTAAAAGGGCTACTTTTTTGGCTTACATAACTGTAACTGTGACATTGTTACTTTTTACTAAAAATGTGCCCATGACTGATTTTAATGTCTGCACAGGTGATAAATGAGGTGCCTTATATGTCCTTAAATTGGTATTATGACCGAGAGGTAAACTTATGTGCTGGGACACTTGGCAGACTTGGAGAATAATAGGTGTAGACTGCAAAAACGCTATTTTTGGAATATTGATGTTTTTTTGTATGCATGCTTCACATGCACTTTTGTGACCTACAGTTAGAAATAGCTCTGCCTGTGTCTGGTGAAAACTGTTAACTTTAAAACAGAGTTATGCTGACAAGAGGTCTAACAAGGCAGGTGGAAGCAATCCGACATCACTTAGGAATTTGACGTTTAGTAATTCCTCATTACAACGAAGTCAGTGGGGCGGCAAAGAAATTCATTATAAGCAGGGATTCGATATAAGCGGCCACTTATTGAAATCTTGAAAAGTCGTGCTTAAACTGTGTGACAATTGCATAAAAGTCGAAATGTGATATAAGCGAAACAAATATTTATTGAAATGCAGAAAATACAAAGTACGCCCATGTCGATTACTTCTGCGTCCATAGCTGGAGTGACATCTGGAACAGCAGGGTTGGGCAATGTGAATGATACTGGTGTCATCCGAACACTTCTAATCATGATCACTACTACATCGTCTAAACTAACCTATAATGAGTTTGGCGCTGACGTCAGCCAAATCGCGATGCACAGGTCTTGGTCATCTTGATCCTGGTTGGGCTGGATCAGCATTGATGGTGATGAAAAGTGCCCGCGTGACACCGGGTTAAGTCAAAGTTGCCTTCCACTTCTTCCGCTGCCATTCTCTGCACTGCCTGATAGAGAATGCTGGAAGTCTGATCATCATATAAGCACAGATAGCTGAGTGTGTTGACAAGGGTTCATTATGCAGAGATAAGGCATGCAAACAGACACAAAAGAAGAGTCGACAACATGAACGCCAATTCAGCCTAATCGTAACTGAGAGGCACCATGCACAAGGCCAGAGGAGCTTGGCTTGTCGAGGCTAGCATAATCGCATGACACAGCCTCCTAGTTTTTTTTCCCTCCATGGTGCCGCATCATTGTGAGAGGCCGCACAGCCATGCCTCACTAGTTTGCTCTAAGTGGAGCAAGCTGTTGACATGCTTCAGCTAATATGGGTTAAAATACATGCGTTTCGGTCAGGACTGGAAGAAATTTCAAATAAAGTGGTTTCCATATAACGTCGGATTACTGTATTGTGATTTATCAGCTGTATTGAAGAACAAGGAAGAACTACTGGATGCCTTCAAGAAGACCTCCTTAGCGAAGTGAAAGAGGAATTGTGATTCAGAATATCCTATGTAGAAAGTGCACTTCTGCAGTTGCTGAAAAACACCAGCAGGTCCATGTATGCAATCCCTTGCATACATGGACCTGCACTTGCTGCAACAGCCAGAGTGCGGCCAATCAAGCCTGACGATATACCACTATCACGCAGTCACTTTTTATTGTGATCAGGCCTGATCTGGATCTAGATGACCACAGTCTGCACATTGCAATTTGGCTGGCACCACTGCTGACCTGGATTGGTTTGGACCACGTAGCAATGATTAGCGACTGTTGATGGCGATCAAGAAAATCTATCCGGATTGGCGTTGAGCACAATTAGAAGTGTTCGGGTCGGGTGACACTGGCATTATTCAAATTGCCTTGCATTGCTGTTCCTGATGTTGCCCCAGCTATAGATGCGTAAGTAATTGACTTTGTTCATGGCCTTTCTTTTTCACACCTCAATAAAAATTTGTTTCACTTAATATATTGTGTTTTGACTTCCTTGCAATTCTAACACAATTTGCAATTTAAGCTGAACTTTTTTAAGCTTTGAGTGGTGGCTTATATCAAATTCTCTCTTATATCATTTTTTTTTTTTCCATCCCAACGACTTCATTATAACGAGGGATTTTTGAACTTCGCTCATCTGCTGCGTGTTATAGCATGCAACTTAGTGAATGGCAGGGAGAAAAGACAGGTATGTTGCTGACACAAGGTGTGCCTGAGATAGACAACAGGGCAGAAGTGAAGAAACCGGTACATCAGTGGCAGTGAATAGTTAAGAAATCCCATGAGGTCAAAGTTCATCCAAACTCTCATTATGGTGTGTCACGGTTTCTTCAGGATGTCCAAACCCCACCAATTGGATGCAGTTGTACCTTTTGCACCATGCTAGAATTATGTAGTGACCTTTCAAATGGGAGGATAATAACAGTCATTGATAAAACTGTTCTTTTATCTTTCAGCCCAAACAGTACCTTCAGCAACACTAATTTCATCCCTAAACAGTCTAGGAGCATCTGTAGTCCCTGATGGCATTGTAAGCAGATCACCGGTACTACCAACTACAAATGGTAAGCTGAAGTTGGCCTATGTGACTTGTAACTGTCATATGTAAACTGAAAGAGTGAGTCCTTGAAAGCAAAAGCTTCGCAAAAGCCCAAAACAAGCTCCAGCTATAAGTGAAGCTTATCGTGGAAGAGATGCTGCAACTTATTTGAATCGCAGAAACTATAAGTGAAAGATGCTACAAGTGATGCCAAGCACCATCTGTAAACGCCTCGTATGTCTGCTAACAGGAGTCGGATAAGAAAATTTTTTCTAGCACCACCCCATAATTACATAACCCTCATCAGTGTACCTGGTGATGAGGAGTATGGCGGTGTACAGCCAACCGATTTTTTGGACCGTCTCGGGAATGAAAAAAACATCCAAAAAATCGGGCAGTCGGAAAAAAATCTATGCATGCAAAAAAACGCACAATTTTATCAGTATTTCTTTGGTCAAGACCGTCAAGGACAAAGTACCACGGTGGAGCTGGCGAGTTTCATGTGCGTGTGGGCCACAGTGGAATCTCTACTCGAGGACTGCAGCAATATTTGTAACATCGCGCTCATTAAATGACACTGATAGATATAAACAAAATTACTGTTCATTTTCAGTGTTCCTGCTGTTGAGGATCGCTAACATGCCATTTTTCATGCATGCGTGTATTCAATGCATGCAATGTCCGAGCAAAACTGCATTCTTCTGAAAATCGCAGTCGTGTTGACACATTCATGGGTGGCAGCCACACTTACAAAGTACATGCACGTTGAAACCACTACAGGAAAAATTGGGGCTGCGTTGATTTTGAATGGCAACAAGTGCAATTACAGTAAAACCTCGTTATAACGAAGTTGAAGGGGAGTGGTAATTACTTCGTTATAACCATTAGTTCGTTATAACCAATATCAATTTCATCTATAGTGATTTCAAGGGGAATTGCGATTACTTCGTTATATTCGATAGTTCGTTATATCCGGTTTTGTTATAACGAGGTTTTACTGTATTAAAGCTCTGAAAGTATGTGCATGGCCAGTGCATACAGTGCCCAAACGGAGGTTTTACCATTTGCGGGTTTTAAAAACCGTGGTCGCTACTGACGCGATCATGTATGACCACCACCAAACACTGGGAGTATGTCTATGCCCAACGTGCAGTGAGTTGAAGCAACGCAGCTTTTCACAAACGCTGTGGAGATAACTGTGCTAGAAGCAGTCGTGAATAGCAATAACGTAGTTAAGGAAGGCACATGCGCGGAGTGGAAAAGGAACTACAGGTCGCTGTCCGCTGTGGACGAGAACATGTTCGTTATCATCACCATCATCGGTAGTGACTACACAGCTTTCAAACGACGTGGTCATCACAGCGGTAGCTCTAAGGCAGTAAAGGTATAAAAAGGCATGAAGCGTTCCAACTTTCCTGCCGTTCGGTGGCAACTGATGAGGTAAATCGCGGAATCTTCTGCAGTCACATTCCTTTTGTTTTTAGAGCACAGCTCTTAAGCGCCCGCTCTTCTCCTTCACATTGACATTGATGTTAGCATAACTGAGCAAACAGCGGAGGATGTGAGAGACGAACACAGAGCACAGTGTAAAATGAGGTAGTAGCGAAGCAGCTGAGAGGAGAAGAGCAGAGGGCAGTACAGTGAAGCAGTAAAAGCTAAGCAGAGGAAGCGACTGAGGGAAAAACCCTCATGCAGCTTGATCGCACATTCATGTGCCATGGTTAACAAGTTATGAAAGAGTAGTGTGCCGTTGCCTGTTTGCCGATGACATTTTCTGGGCCAGTCACACTACACACAGTGTTTTCTTCGTATTGAGCGGTGCAGCTGGTAGAAGTTCATTGCTTGCTGCTGTTGCTAAACAAGCTGCCCGAGCAGGTGCTCAGTTATGGCAAATTGAGATTCTACAAGTTTGCAGAGTTGAAGCAGTATTTAAGTGCCGCTGCCGGGAAGACGCTGCTGTTTGTGCCTCCACAGCAGAGACTTGCACCATGGTTGAGACATGCATGCATGTCTGTCGCTGTTCTTGCTCACATGGTGTTTACAGAGTATCATGCATGTGACTGATCTTCATTTTTCTTTTTTTTTCCACTTGTGGATGTTGGTAGCCTGTGTAAGCAGTCTATAAGTCCTTGATTTGTCAAAACCGTAAATCACAGTTACATTGCTACTACAGTCGACTCTCGTTACATTGGACCCTCATAATCCGGGAAAAAAATGTCTGTTTTATCCAAAGTCCGTAATATCCAGACATCGAACGGAAGAGGGGGGGGGGGGGGGGGGTGTAAGGCTCGCGTGTTTATCATCGCGGACATCGCTCAGCTGCGTGATTTAGTCCTTTTTAAATACCTGCCACCGAATATAGTCTCCATGGCACAGCTACGACCAACAGTGGTAATTTATAACTGTAGCACATGTTCTACTTTCATCAGCAAGTGCGACTGTACTGAGTGCAGGAAGGCCTGGTGGGTGGCTGCCGAACCCATGTAAACATTAGCGAGGCTCAGTCCAAAAGCTACTAATCTAACAGCTTGCCATCACAAAGCCGCTCATGTTAGAGCTGCCGGTCATGTTACGAAAAGAACTAGTTCCAGCTGGGACTCGTTCACAAATTCATTTTTTGCACGGACGCATTTCTGCCTCAGCTAATCCAAGACCGTTGCTAAGCTGAATTAGCACGCGCATTCATACCAGCGCACCCCGCGTGTAAGAACTTATTCCTTACAACAACTCAGTGGAACTCACCGGTATTTGGGCTGGGAGCTCTGGAACGCCTCACTTCCATAACATTGGTCATGATGCCTAACGACGCAATTGCGGAGAGAACGACGAACATCCAAGGTAGAAAAAAAAAAACGAACAAACAAAAGGTTTTTTATTCACACTTAACTCGAAAAGAACTTCGTTATCAGTGAGACCTACGGCCCCCCAAGGTCACTTCACGGAGCTTAGGGTTAAGTCCCCCCCCCCCGACGCTTCTTTGTTGTTCACGATGGAACTTACGGTCTGCTTAGATAGCCACATCACTTTGGCAACATCTATCTGCCTTTCTCCGCGGGCAGCTGCACTCACAATTTTCATTTTATCGCTGAGCGAAATTTGCTTCCATTTTCTGGAGGCCATTATCTCAGCACTTGCTCTCTGTGCGGCACAACCAATCCCCACGGAACACAACCCACACAATGACAAAATGGCGTTTGTTATGCTCTCAGGCTGGTTTGGCTAGAGGCTCGGCTTGGCCAGATGGGCACCAAAGTTGCCAGCCGCAGTTAAAAATTTTTGTTTAAAACGCCAGCGTGGTGAAGTATGTTGTCAGTCCTCGTCAACACGGCAAAAGTCCGTTGTATGCGCCACTTTGGCAAAAAATTGCCATTAATTTTGTCCCCTGTAGCCGATAGTCTGTTGTAGCGGGGTCCGTTCAAAGCGAAGTTGGCTGCATTGATAAAATACATGGATCAAACCTGGGTTAAGATATGGTCCATTATATCTGCAAGTCTGTTGTACGCGGGTCCGCTATATCGAGCGTAGACTGTATAAAGAAAGAAGTGAAGGGAAGTGAGATGCAGTTGGCGTAATGTTTTACATATTATGTGAGATAAATGAATGCTACATAAAACAAAGGCACTTGCTACAAATCTCATTGATATGGTTTTCAATGTGGAGAAGAGCTCTCAGGACATCTGAAGAATGTATGCAATTTACCTGTACAGATGTCACTTTATTGACCTCTTCATGAAGCTTGCACTGAGATCTAGTGTGACAGTGCAATGGTGGAAGTGCTGTGCCAAGCAGCTGGTTTTCGGGGGTATTGCACCATGGAAGTACCAAGACCTACAGGAGTGACCATCACCGGTGTAACCTGTGCAGGTTCACTACAGGAGGAATTGTAATCTGTTCCAAAACTGCAATGGTGTTGCTCTAAGCCGTCAAGTCACACCAATTTCATTATTCATTATTCAGTTTGATTATTCTGGGGCCACCGCACTCGGTTTTGCTTACGCTTGCTTCACGACATTTGGCAGTCTCCACGAAGCGTGAGTGATCGTAATTGGTTCACATAAAGTTACCTGACATCATCAGCGTTGCTTGATGTGCCCAAGAAATAGCATCTCTGCTGTTTCGTGAAAGTTCAATGTTCGCCCATGATGATGCAGCTTGATGAACTATTATGTTAATTGGTGTTTAATTTGAAATTGATATCTGCTCGGCAACAATCAAATTCTCAGTTTTCCTAAAGTTACTGTATTATATGAAATGTGGTTATGCAAATGTGATGGGGGTTGGTTTGTTACTGTAGAGTGTATAGGTACTACCAGCTCATGTTCATTTCCATCTCTGCACGAGAATGTCACTTCACCTGAAACAAATCTGTGCTTATTCTGGCTGCCACCTAGTTCAGGAAGTGTGTAATGCTGTTACCCTGTGCATTACCTCGTTTTGATTATTGCTTTATTTGCTACATAGCTTGTGCCATTATGTGGTACTTCAGGCCAACTGAGTATGAATGCTTGATTTGGCACGATGCAATGTACACTCTTAAAAAAGCAAGTGCTTCGGTGGTATATTTGTCTGACGACAATAATTGCCATCTGCCTTGCTTGCGGTTCTTTTTTTTTTTTTTTGAAGACTCTGCGTTTAGAACTTTTCTGTTAGGAATTCCACGTCAAAGTAATGATGGAAGTGCCATGCCAATTCTACCAAACTGCGCCAACAGAGAAGTGCTGATACATTCTGCGCCAAACAGCTGTTTCTCGGGGGTATTGCACCGAGGCCTACTGGTGTGACCTTCACCACTGGAACCTGTGCAGGTTCACTCGAGGGAGAACTGTTGTCTGTTCTGAAACCGAAACTGCACTGTAGCTAAGGTGCATGCGTGCGGCTTTCTGTCGTGGTGTGGTACCAGCGTGCTCTGTATACCCGGTTATTGATTCACTGAGGTGTGACAATCGCTGCAGATTGTGATTCACTAACTGTTGTTTCTTAGTAAACTACAGTGAAAACAAAAGTGCTCTTCCTAAGTGCCCTGCTAAATGCGTGCTCTGGGTTGCTAACACCTATAGCTTCATGTCCTCAGATATAAATGTAATGGTTAGAAATTTTAACTGTGCGAATCTCGGGAAGCATTTCCTTTGTGTAAAGCTTCACATTGTGTTGCCATTTACCATTAACTTCGTGCTATCGCTGACACACGTAGCCTTGTTTGTTTAATTACTGCTGACCACATTAATTGTGGATGTCACCTTTTATTATTAGTTTGTCAAGCTACAGCGCCAAAGGATGAGAATAGAAAAGTGGAACACGTGATGTTAGTAATTCAAAAGTGATTGCATTTAACAGATTACTGCGGAATAATGGCGCTCTATTTCAGTCACACTTGCTTCACAACACGTGGCAGTCTCCGAGCGCAAGGCTTCACACGAAGCTACCTGACAACGCCAGCGCTGTTTGATTAACATGCCCAGGAAGTAGCACCTGTTTTTTTTTTTAATATTCGCGCATGATGATGCAGTTCGACGAGCTGCTATTTTAATGGATTTTTTGAAACTTACCTGCTTAGTAAAAATAAAATTCCCAGTTTTCCAAAAGGGACTGTACCATATCAAACGTGGTTATGCAAGTGTTATAGCAGTTATGCACATATAGTCCAAGAAGTAGCCTGCCATGGTGGTCTAGTGGTTATGGCATTTGGATGCAGATCCGAAAGTCGCTGGATTGAATCCCTGCTGCACTTCGATGAGGGTTAAATGCTGGAAATCTGTCTACTGTGCAATGTCCACGCACGTTAAAGAACTCCATGCGGTAGAAATTTCAGGAGCCCTCAACTGTATGGCATGTCTCAATTATATTATGGTTTTTGGGACATAAAGCACCAGAAATCAATCGCTTTGTCTAAGAAGTGTAATGTTCTTATGCCTTGTGTCACCTCAGTTTAATTTACCTGTTTGCTGCTTACATTGCGCCAATACGTGGTGTGATGTCAGGCCAATGGAGTATGAATATTCAAGATGATAAGAGACGCCATATACTCTTTAAAAAAAAGCAGGTGCGTCTGTGGCATTTTTGTCCGACAACAATAATTGTCACCTGCTTTGTTTGCATTTCCTTCCTTGAAAACTTAGCACTTAAAATGTTGCAGTCAAGAACGCCACGGTGCGTGATAACATGTATGCCTTTAGTGACCGTGGAATATCAGGAACACTGCGCTAACGCAAGATGCTCAAAGCACACGGGGATTATGGTTGTGGACCAAAATGGCCCGCAAAACACTCGCCTTTTAAAAGAAAAGAGACGTCTTGTGTTTGGTGGTCTTTTGTGTTGAAGGAACGATTGAGCCATCGCTTAATCGTTCCTTCAACACAGAGACAAAGTGCTAATCGTTGCTGCAGTCACCAGGTTGTGATGTTGACGGAAAGCTGCATTTCTAGTGATATTTTTCTAGTGCTCAAGTTTCCGGTGCTCTATTCATGAATGGAGCATAGCCATTCGCAGGTGTTCCTTTTTATTTTCTTCGTTCCATGCATAAATTTGCAACTTCAGCAACCGCAGTAGGATTGCTGCAGTCATGGTTTCCTCACTACAAGCCAAAAATTTTGCTGCTCCGAGAGCACAAATTGCTGCACCAATGTACATCTTTTCTTGCTACAAAAGTTGCACCAAAACACCAAAAGCCACTTACACCACTGTCAAAGGGATAGCACACATGCCATTGGTAACGAGGAAATATCAGACACCCTCTGCTAATGCAGGATGCTCGAGATAGATGATGATTGTGGTTGTTAGCCAAAAAGTGTTGCCAAACACCTGCCTTTTTAAAGAAAGCATCAGACATTTTATGTTTCGTGATCTTCCATGTTGAAGGAACGAGCCAAGTAGCACGGCAGTGAAGCACTATTAGCAACATTGCTAATGCAACTGCCATGTCATGATTGTTGACCGAAAGTCTCGTTTTTTAGATAGTATCTCTTTTGTGGGCAGGCAAATGGAGCAAGCCTTTCACAGAGCGCTTTTTTTTTTTTTTTTTTTCGCATTTCAAGCACAAATTTATGCCTTCCGGCGGTGCGATGGGACTGCTTAAAGCCATATTGTTTCCTTGCTATGAGCTGAAAAATTTCCCATCTCAGAAACACGTCTGCTCTAAACTACAATTTTTTCTGCTCCAAAAGCTGCTACAAAACACTATAAGCCGGTTCCATCACTGTAACGGTAAAACCTCGATAATTTGAAGGCTGCCGGACCGCGAAAATTCTTTGAATTAAGTGGATTTTTGAATCAAGCGAAATGAAAAAAAAAAACGAAAGAAATTTCACAAAATGAAACCACAATTATCTTCCGTGTAAGAAAAACGTCACTTAAAATAATCAGTAATGCTGGATCGCTTAGTGTGGTAATTCGCCACACCAAGTGGCATGTTCTCAAGCTTGCTCACAGCACTAAGCATTTCACAGTCACCACCGCTGCACTCGACAAGGCTGCAGAAGGTGTTCATGGCGTTGACAACTGCCGCCTAAGCAGGTGCACGAGCGGGTTCATTATCGTCACCATCGTCACTGTCATCGCCGATTAGCAAACTGTCGATGATTTCGTTCACATTAGCATACAATGTTTGTACGTCTGCCTTAACATTCGAATACTTTGCGAAGCCTGGTCCGTCGCCGTCATCCGCGCCAGTGTTGGTGATCCGGGCACATATCGAGTCTCCCTCATCGTCTAGGCTGGACGAGCTGCAAGCGTCATCCTGACCTTTGCCACCCTGCTTTTGAAACCTGGCATGTTCAAAGCAGTGCTTGATGACCTTTGGCTCCAGCTCTTTCCAGGAAAATACAATCAAACAGATTGTGCCAAGGAGATCGATGTCATATCCCTTTCCACTGTCGTAGCAGAGCAGAACATGCTTCAACAAGTGGTGGTGGTAAATCTTCCTCGTTTGCAAAATCTTCCCTTGGTCCATCGGCTGTGATATGGTCGTTGTGTTTGCAGGGAGAAAGACGATCTTGACGGCTTCCAGCTTTCTGATGTCACCATGGGCCAGGCCATTGTCGATGACAAAGAGCACTTTCCGCCCTCTGGCAGCAAACTTCCGGTCGCAGAGCCGCACATGCTCCTCGAATATTGCCGCTGTCATCCACGCCTTCTTGTTGTTCCTGTACATACATCCCTCGGAGGAAGGCGCGCGTTCTTAAAGCACCTAGGCTTACCCGCTCAGCCGATGACAAGCAGTGGAAGCTTGTCGTTTCCAGACATGTTCATGCCGAACAAAATCGATATCCTTTTTTTAGGATGCTTTCTCCCCGAGACAGTGGTGTCCTTGGCAGCAAATGTTTTTGTAGGAAGCATCTTGTAAAACAAGGCTGCTTCATCCAAGTTGCATCTGTTCTCTTCTCCAAACTCCTGAAGCAGTGGTGCCAACGTATGCTTCTGCCAGTGGTCAACGACGTTCGTGTCTGTGCTGCCGCTTTCCCCACACACTGTCAAGTACGTTAGGTTATTTCGCTCTTTAAAGCGAGCAAACCAACCGTTGCTGCACTTGAAGCCTTCGTGGCCAAGGCACAGTGCAGGTCATTGGCCTTTTCCTGAAAGACGGGGCCGTTCACGGGAACATTAGCGGCATTAGCGTGCTATAGCCACTTCATCGAAGCAACTTCAACGTCCGGATACGTTGGGAAGCAAATCCTTGATTGCTTCGACGAATGTGTCTTCCCGTGTGCTTTAAAGATGGTCGAAAGCATTGACAAAAGCATCTTGTACTTTTCAGCAAGTTGAGTCTTCGTGCACGTTGACTTCTCAGCCTGCTTGATTAAACACACCTTCTCCCACAGCGTTAGCGTCTTGTATTCCGGCATTGTGAGTCGGCGAATGCAAGAGGGCGAATGGGCTAACCACCGGAGAAATGCCTAGGGAATGCTACGCAGCCCACGTGAAAAACGCAAAATGGAAAACGTACTTAACTCACCGGTGTCCGGTGCTGAAAGGAAACGACGTCATGGTCAAACGTTCTGGACTCTGAATGTTGCAAAATTGAACGCACTAGAAGTGCGCCGTAAAGCTCTGCTCCGCCCACCGTCGTGCCGCCTAGCTGGAGGAAACAAGAAAAGTGAACGTGCTCTGACTGGGTGGCTCTGGCAGCCCGCAGGTCGTCAGAAGGCCAGTGGGAAAGCCAAACCCGACCATGTCGCTCTACCAGCTACCATGACCTTCAAGATATGCATCGTCGGAGGCTGTTTCACCTACGTTGCTCCCAGTGGTAATTACGTATTCTCAGGATGGAGCCCTGGTGGGCTATTCAAATAATCCGGTAGAATTTGCATTGAAATTCACGGGACCACTCAAATTCTTCAAATTAACTGACATTTCGATTTATCAGAGATCGAATTAGTGAGGTTTTACTTATTTGCTAATTATGTAGAATATTCTTTGTGGCTCTGCTGTACTTAAGTGCTATGTTGCTGAATATGTTATTTTTTTTCTGTCTTGCTGCAAATATGTAAAATTCATCAGCATCAAGATGTACCAAAAGCCAAGCTTTTCCTAAGCGAACTGCTCCAAGATCAAGTACTTGTGTTAGAAGATATGCTTCAGTGCTTCTGGAATGTCCTAAACATTTTGTGAGTGAGCCTTCTAACTACCATATACTTATTGTTTTCTCATTATGCAGGCATTCCACCTATGACGGTGTTTGAGAAAGACGGCTTGAAGTTAGACTTTGCTTTTGAGAAAGAACCATCAAGTCCACAGACAGCAGTAATTCATCTTACAGCCATCAATCTGTCGTCTTGTCCAATGACCGATTTCCTGTTTCAGGCGGCTGTCCCAAAGGTGAGCATGCAGATGTCTTTCTTAGACACCCTCACTTGTTAAACTACGCACGGAAAGTTGTTTGTCATTGCTCTTAAAGCTGTATTTTACCGTATTTACTCGCATAATGAACACACTTTTTTTCCCAAAAAGCAGAAGGAAAGTTGTTGGTGCGTTCATTATATGGGGTAAATTTTACGAAAACTTTTTCAGGTTGAACAAAACATTTAAATGCCCAAGAAAGACAGTGTTATGACCCACTGTAATGCTTAAAGCGACGCATGCGATGAAATTTTATTTTAAAAACAGTAAAATACTGCCATGTGGCGCCAGTACTGCGCAACTCAGCTCCTGCTGCAACAGCCTTATAGTGGCTACATTTTGTTCCATTGCGATGGCCTTTCACTTCTGTTTAACGCAGGGTTTGCCCACAGCACCAGAAAACCAGAAGAATGGTGACACTGTTGAATGGTCAGCAGTGAAAAAACTAACGAACGGCACGTGGCGGTTTTCACAATGCATAGAGTTTCTATAGTTTTTATGTCGCCACAGGTCCTGCCCATAACGACAACTCCACGACACGCACAAAGCAAAGGCCAGTGATGTCGCCGTGCCAGCTTGTGGCCAACCAAGACCACTACGTCGCCGATGAAGCCTCGGAGACGCCCAGCCGCATCAGCATTCAGCAGCATTTGCAAGCGCCCTTAACGGGAGAATAGATATTTTCCGTAACCGCACACAAAACGGCTCATCATCACATGTCTCCCTCATATCAGCGTAGAGCTTATTCAGTGTAGAGCGCATTAAGCACGACGTCCGAGATCGCCACGATGCATGCAACTTGGAGACCACACCCCAACTGCTACTGCTCAGGCTTAGCTGCGCTAACCTGCGCAGCACACATGGTGGCACGCCACGGCGAGTGGGAGGGAACTGCAATAACACGGAGGATGCAGCATTGAGAGTAAATGATGTTAGCACTGCTTGCACGCGGCTATGCTCTATGCCTGGGAACGTGCGGCAATTTTATTGGAACACGGGAGTTATGAATCGCCACGCCAAACGACTCGCAAATACTGTGGATCGAGTGAAGTGGGAAAGTCACAGCGCAGCCTTTCGCGGGACTGCGGGGGTCCCAAGTTGGGGGTGCGTTTATCACGCAGGAGAAAAGAAAATTCAGAATTTGACTACTAAAGTTGGAGGTGCGTTTATTATGCAAGTGCGTTCATTACGCGAGTAAATACGGTATGTGAGGGCTGACAGAAAATTCTGAAGCGGAGGTTTTCAGTGGGTAAAAGTTTCTTGAGCACATTTATTTTTCTAATCTAATACAGTTGAACCCTGCAATAATGAAATCTGTGAGGAAAATGAAAAATTTCAGTTTAGTAAATCGTAGTTGGGCGAGTTCGCTGTTTAGTCTTCATGCATAGAGTGACACATACCACTTGCCGCATCCTGCTGCGTCAATCGCTTGTATCCCACGAGGGTTACTGTATTTCCTTGAACCTAACACATACCCACTTTTCAAGGGTTCGCAGTAAGAAGGCACATTAAGGCAATATACCGTATTTACTCGTGTAATGAACGCACTCGCATAATAAACGCACCCCCCAACTTTAGTAGTCAAATTCCGGAATTTTTTTTTTCTCCCGTGTAATAAACACACCCCCAACTTGGGACCCCTGCAGTCCCGCGAACGGCCACTCTGTGGCTTTCCCACTTCACTCGATCCGTCGTATTCGTGAGTCGTTTGGTGTGGCAATTCATAACTTCCATATCCCAATAAAACTGGAGCACATTGCCGGGGGTAGCCAGGTTGCAGGCGCGTGCAAGCATCGGTAACATCATTTACTCGCAATGCTGCGTTCCTCCGTGTTATTGCAGTCCATCCAGCTAGTGCAGCTATGCCTGAGCGGTCGGGGCGTTGTCTCCGAGTTGCATTGTGGCAACCTCAGATGTCATGCTTAACGCGCTTGACTGATAAGGTCTGCATAGATATAAGGGAGAAATGCAATGATCAGCCATTTCACATGCGGTTACGGAAAACATTTATTATCCCATTAAGGCTGCTTTCGAACACTGATGTGGGTGGGCATGTCAGAGAAATCATTGGCGACATAATGACGTAATTGATCGGCCACAAGCCGGCACGGCGTCGTTGTTACAGGAGGGACCTGTGGCGACCTATAAACTATAGAAACTTTATGCGCGATGAAGACCACTGCCATTTTTCCGGTTTTGCGGCGCTGTGGGCGAACCCGTATTAAATGGAAGCAAAAGGCCATCGCAATGTATCAAAATGCAGCCGCCATAAGGCTGTTGCAACGCACGTCAAATCGTGCGGTACTGACACCACATGGCTGTAAGCATTAGTGCAAGTTGCAACGCCATCTTTCTTGTGTGTTAAAACGTTTTGTTCAACCCCCCAAAAAAAAAAGTTTTCGTAAAATTTACCCCATGTAGTAAACTCACCCCCAACTTTCCTTCTGTTTTTCAAGAAAGAAAGTGCGTTCATTATGCGAGTAGATATGGTATTAAGAGGCTACAGTCTTATTTTCGAAATGCGGGCATTTTCCCATATGTGGCTGCTGAAACTTTCTTTAGGGAACCTACATGACCTCATGTAGGCTCCCTAACTTTCCCAATTGCTCTTTGTGTTAGTTACAGTCACAGGCATCAGGCACACAAAGAAGATGCGGCATGCAGCTATCTTTTAGAGTGAAAAATGACTTTCCTGTGGCGAGAGCTTGATAATGCAAGTGGCGCGTTACCATGTGCACGTAACTGAGGGCAGATACGATGCACAGAGATCGAGGTGCTCATGAAACGAGTCAGTGCAAACCTGCCGCATATAGCCTCCGTCGCCATTTTGCAAACGGTGACGCTGCATTTATGGTCTAACCGATTTGACGGGAAGTTCCTACCAATGCTGCCAACCTGGTTTCAGTTTTGTACTCGATTCAAGAACAGAGGCAGCTTTCTGAACGAAGGTACAGGCTATAGATTCAAGTAAATAGGTGAACTGCACATTACAACCCGTCGTGTGGCCAGGAGACATTCTGATTACGGCTGGAATACAGCGATGCCAGATATCAAGCTGCACGGAGGCGTACACCATCACGTACAACTTATCACCGGCAAGTCTATCGCAACAAACTGTTTGGCGGCAGCACTGTGTGATGTGTAGTGCCGCCGTAATGGCGATAACCCAACAGCAACGTGTCATCATTCCCTGTGCAGCGTGCCGAATGGCGTGAAAGCGCACACTTCAGTGCAAACTACTACGCTGCAAACCACGGTGGTTTGCATAATGTGAAAATAATGCAAACCCACAGTTTTCTTTCACCACACACTTGCTGACATTAAACAATGGTGACGTAGTGATAGACAACAGAGGCAATGATCAGTGAACAAGCAAAAGGGCGGACACGACATTTTCAATATGGCAGAACCCATGCAAGCATTCTGTGGCATTATTTTGCGAATTTAAGTGGACAGACTTAGAGTCACCATGGGGTGTCATGTTCCAGCAAGTTATGTTATCCTGGCACAGATTCATGATGTCTTGTTATCAAGAGACACGAAATACATTGAATCCTGTGGGCTTTCACCAGGGATTATGTGACCTTTCATTGTTGTAGCATTTTATTATTGCGGAGTTTGTCTGTACTGCTAAACTTCAAGATAACCAACTTCACTACATTCAAATCCTGCTACAACAAAATTGACAAGACATGCAAAAAAAAAAATTTGTTGCAGAATTTCATTGCAATGAAATTTCATCTATACACTCGTACCTTGTTATAACAAATTCAAAGAGAGACTTGCAGTTACTTCATTATACCACTATTTCATTATAACTACTACTCCTCTTAATTGCAATATTTACCACTTAGGTGTGATAATTTTAATGCGAAAAGATGACAGTGGTGTCACGGTCCGCATTAATGCTATATATCGATGTGATCAGGTTTTATAAAATTATAATAAACTCTACAGTGTTGGTACTATGTGACTCTGCACCCAGCATGACAGCTTTCGTGGTGGCTGTGTTCAGCTCCATTTTTGCTTCTGTCTGCTGCATGGCTCATCCACGTAGTCACAAAACCAGAAAGGTGGTGACATTGAACATTCAACAGTGAAAATTCTTTCTGTCTTCGGATATCACATGCATATGCAGAACAAATTTGGCAGGACCTGGTGCGGTGTCAAGAATTTCATTTGCCACTTTGCATTGGTAACAGGCATTGTAACTCTCCTTTATCAAAAAGCACCTGTATAATTTTATAGAGTTGATAGCTGCGTGACGGGTAAGCACAAGCAGAAAAAAAAAAGGGGGGGGGGGGGCGGAGAAGGGGGATGTTGTCAGCTACTGAGAGTGCTGCAGTCTGTTGGCCAGGCTTATGCACCTGCGCCTCAGCCAGGGCTAGCTCAGCGAACCCGACAGAAGCCCTAGCGGTTACACTCGCCATCAAACCCAAAGAAGCCATGAGGCAGGGATCTCGTATCCTCACAGACCAGAAGCATAGCGTCATATGGTGCCCTGGACACATCAAAGCAATGGGTAATGACAGAGGGGACGGTACAGCTCGAGCTCTTAGTCACCAAGCGACTGTCCCTTGTCCAGACAGCTGTCGGCAACCCCAGGTACCCCAAGCTTCCCAGGATATGTTATAACACCAGCGTCGATAGCGACGGCGCTATTCAACGCCACACCTTTGGCTAGGTGTAAAGGAAGTGTACGAATGGGGCATTTTTTAGATAGATATACCCGCACATATTCGCATTTGTGTTAAACCATGTATCCACCCAAGCGCATATGCTCCTCTTGTCCGTGGGGTGGAGGACAGCCAACTCTCACCCACATTACTTAGGAATGCGAGCTCAGGCCATCTAAATTAATATAATTTAGAAGGATAGAACGCTGGGCGAGTTGGTAATGCATGACAGAAACGAACTGCGCGAAAAACACGGACGAGGAAGACACACGCACAAGCGCAGACTAGCAACTGAAGATTTATTGGAAAACCACATATATATAAAGAACATGATAAAATCACGTGAACCGATTAGAGATTGGCGGTTAAATAATCAATCTCCAGATGGTGCAACAGAACCGAAGGCCTAGCGACACACATATTGCCATACTTATGAATGTGAAACGCCTCAGCAATCTCTCGCGCTTTCCTATCTTTATGCCGGGACAACACTTTCGTTTTGCGCAACAGCGGATGACATTCACAATCTCTGCAATGTAAGCATAAATTAGATGAAGGGTGGGCCTTCAATGAAGCCCTGTGATCCATCAAACGGTTGTTCAGACATCTGCCGGTTTGTCCGATATAACACTTTCCGCAGGACAAGGGAATCAGATACACAACACCCTTCCCACATTCAGCCAAACCGTTCCGATCTCGGTGATTGACATCACATACACTCCACTTTTTTGCTTTACCTTCAGCCTTCCTATCAACCATTCCGCAAATTCGACCCAACTTGTTCCTTGATGAAAAAACCACCTTAACACCAAATCGATTTCCAACCTTTTTCATACGGTGGGAAAACCCATGTAAATACGGAATGCTTATGATTGGCACATCTTTATCTCTGGCCGCCTTGTTAGCAGCGTCCTTGCTCACCTGCTTGAACTTAATCAATAACCTTTCGCTGAGGGAAGCCAGATTCCCTTCTGGAAAGTTTGATAACCTGAGCCTATTAAGCTGGTTATTGAAAGCCTCCGACATTTGATGTGGACACGATTTGCGCAGAGCAGATTCTAGGCACGAAATGGCAATACCATTTTTTACTAGCTTGGAATGACAAGATCTAAAATCCAGAATGGGCTTGACCGACCTAGGTGAATACCACCAGCAAGTGTGCTCCTGTACCATCTTGATTTTCAAATCCAAAAACTGAATACAATTCTCTTTTGGGACTTCAAAGGTATAATTCAAACCCCGCCCCTTTTCCTTGAACAACTTGAGCACATTCACCCTAGAAGTTACACAACTGTTCTTCTCCACAAAAACAAGATAATCGTCTACATAACGCAAAGTCTTAAGAGCCACGGAACCCAAGTCCACTTCCAGGTCACAATCAATCCTGCTCAGGTATACCTCGCTCAGTATAGGTGCAACCCTGGAACCAATACACACACCCGATTTCTGCCTGTACACTCCACCTCTCCAATCAATCAAAGTCGACCTCAAGTACACGGACAATAGTTCTAGGAACGCCGCTACAGGTATACCACTATCGTTCCGGAACCTTAGTTCGTCATTGTCCTCTTGTATGCAGTCCTTTACACTTTTCATCAGGGTGTCATGGTCCAGCGAGTAGAAAAGATCTTCCACATCTATACTAAACACCGACATGGGTCCTGGTGTCCTCGTCCTCAAGAACTCGATAACATCGTCCGAGTTCCTCACACGGAAGGGATCTCGGATGCGCAGAGTCGACAGGTGCTTCTGCAAGAAGCCTGATACCAGGTACTGCCAAGTCCCTCATTAATATGCCTCATATTTTGGTGCAAAGATTCTGAACAGAGCAGTGGGAGGCCCAACTTGCCAGCTAGGAAAAGGATGCCCAAGTGGCACTCCTCAACCTGGCATGTCAGGCTGCTGAGGCCAGGACTGCTGAGGAAGCAGGTGGGTGGAGGTGAGGAAGCAAGCAGTTGTAGTTGGCTAGTCATGTCACCAGAGATCATGGCAGTGTCTGTCCCAGCACGAAGAAGCGTGGTCTTCGCACTGTCAGTCAGATGGCTACAGTGGGAGTCAAGGACTAAGAAGTGACGGCTTGCACAACGCAGCTTCTGGCCGTTGTGCTAGCAGTTCGGTTCGTTGTTTGTGCCATCATTGCACATTCTTTTCGTGCATGCTGAACTCGTGCTGCGCTTACAGGTTTGAAGTTTTCTCCACATGCAAAACGACCTTTCACTTAAAGGCCGCGCTGTAGTGGAACTTGTTGGTTGATGCCATTGCTTCTCAAGCACAGGTGCTGCAGGTCGCACAGGCATTTCATGATCATGTGGTTAACGCACGACACTTCAATAACTCTACCAACACTTCTGCACTAAACGATTGCTTCCAGAAAACTGCCAACTCCGAGCCTGCATAACCGCGCAACATGAGAGGAAGAGAGGAGGAGGCGTCAAAGTGCATGGCAGTCGCTGGTGCCGTAGTCATGTGGCACAATTCACCCTTGCCGGCGTGAACGCTCACTGACAGCATGAATAAGAGACTGTGAGATTTCGGAACAATGGACAGTACAAAGCAGACAGCACAGTTTGCCTGTGTAGCCATGGGCACCACTCCTCCACTTGAGCGACCATGTCAGCGTGCAGCTTTCGTAGAATGCCGTGACAATGAGCTTTGGGTGCACATGCAGAATCGTCTGCACACGGTAGCCTGAGGTCAGTGCATGGCAAGACGTCATGCCCTAGCATGGCCGGGCTTTTACATAGTGTGTCGGCTGAGGTCAAACCTTGGTACTTGAATCTAAGTCTACTCCCCACTTTCACACATTGGTTTCTAGTAAAAAAAAAAAATGGCAGCTTAGATTCGAGTGAATACAGTGTCAAATGCAGCACTCCATGGGTGTTCGATATATCCAGGATCGACTGTAGTAATATAGTCAGCATTGGTAGCCCATTTTCTTAATGTAAATATGTGTTGAAGAGGATATTATTACTGAAAGTGGATTTGATATTCGATACATAGTCTGTATATAATGCCATTCATTACTAGCATGTACATGGGCTCCCACACTTGATGTAAGAATTCTGTGATTATTTGTGCATTAGAGTTAAAGTGGTTGAGACGCCCAATATTTGAGGCTATAAAACACCTTCTCTAGCTTCCTCCATAAGCAAGGGCACTTTCCATGAAGTGTTGGGCAGAGCAAGCATTTAAAACAAATCTTAACTTGCTTCCAAAGAGTGCCTAAATGCTCATTTTCTAAAGGAGCACAGCACGATAGGCACACACCCACAGAGAGGACACACAAACTGGTGTCTGTGTTTGTGCCTATCGCGCTGTGCTCTTTTAGAAAATGGATAGGCAACTAGCTCAACAAACCACTTTGTTAAAGCTAAATGCTTGTTATGATTGAGACCCATCACAAGTGCGACCTTACACCCACATCACTGTGTTCAAAAGTTTTGTAATGGCACGCCACATTACAGTGAAGTACAATGAGCGGTGAACTACTGGACCAGGGAAGCCATTTCCCGTATGGGTGTCTGGCGAATGGGAGGAGTCAGGGAGAACACACAAGGAGGAAAAAATGCAGTGCCCCAAGTGTTAGGTGCCCCTACACTCTTATTGTGTGTTTCCAGAGGTGCAGCATGTGGGTGCGAGAGCAGATGACATAGCAGTGTATGCTTGCCCAGACAGCGATGTTGCTGTTCAGCTCGGCCCCCAGGAACTGTAACTGCAAATCATTCACATAAATAATGCACTATTAAATTAATTACCAAGAATACGGTGATCTTCGAGTGTGTGTCATGCTTCCCATAGCAGCAAGAAACATTCAAAGCAGTGGAAGCACTAGGCATGAATTTGGTTTCTCAACCCCTTTAAGCCTGTATTCACAAACACTCCTCAACCCAGAAACTCCACCTCAAAAAACCCTCGAGGTCAACTTGTAAACCATGTGAAGTTGACCTCGAGGGCTCCCTCCATTTGTGAATACGGACGTTAGTAACTGTAGAGCGTGATGGGGCATCAGTCGCAATAAGCTTGGCTGGTGATAGAATGGACTGTGCGCAATGACACTTACAAATGGAATGTTCTTGTTCACAGTGGCTTCCCTTTTTAAAGTGGTAGGCTGCTGGTTATTTTGGGAGGTGGGGTTTGTTGTTTCGTTGAGAGTGACATTTTGATACCTGTCACTTGAACATGTGCACCATGCTTGCCTTGTCTTATTTCACCTCATTACATTTATGTCGTACTGAAGCTAGCTGTATGACATTATTTCTAATGGATTGCCCTGTTGAGCATTCTGTTACCGTTTGTCTTCCTTTTTTGGTTATGTTAGAGCAGCAGTTGCTGTTTGCTCACCAATAAGAACATGCACCAAAATGATACAGACTTGCTGCTGTAGAGCTTGAAGTGGCCCCAGACACCTTTGTGTCTCTTCAGAACCTGTTCCAAAATACTGTTCCTTCTGCTCCATATCTTCTCTGAAAATTGCTCCTAATACAGTCGATCCCGGATATACCGAACTCGAAGGGGATCGCGAAATAGTTCAATATATCGATAATTCGAAATATAAAATATGTACATTTAAGGGTTACCTTGAAGCGAGTCTCCCCACCATGAGTGTATTAAATGCCGAGCAGGACTATGAAATCCCATGCGTCACTGCGGACGAAGTTAGGAAAGCAATACATAGCATGTCCTGCGGAAAAGCGGCTGGAGAAGATGGCATAACCGCCGACTTGATCAAAGATGGCGGAGACTTCCTAACTGGAAAGCTCGCGACACTATACACTCAATGCCTCAAAACTTCAAATGTACCAGTCAGCTGGAAAAACGCAAATATTCTATTATTACATAAGAAGGGAGATGTTAAAGACTTGAGGAACTACAGGCCGATCAGTGTACTCTCAGCACTTTACAAAATGTTCACAAAGGTTATCTCAAACAGAATAAGGGCCACACTTGAATTTAATCAACCCAGAGAGCAAGCAGGGTTCAGAAAAGGATACTCTACCATGGACCACCTGCATGCGATCAATCAAGTAATCGAGAAATCCGCTGGATACAACAAACCCCTCTATATGGCTTTCAGAGATTACGAAAAGGCTTTCGACTCGGTAGAGATACCAGCAGTTCTGGAGGCACTACGTCGTCAAGGAATATGTGGTAGCTACATAAACACAATAGCCAACATCTATAAAGATTCTACAGCCACCCTGCTCCTCCATAAGAAAAGCAGAAAAATCCCAATACAGAAAGGTGTCAGACAGGGAGATACAATTTCTCCAATGCTATTTACTGCATGTTTGGAAGAAATCTTCAAAAGGTTAGACTGGGAAGAGACAGGGCTCAGGATTAACGGCGAATATCTGAGTAACCTGCGATTTGCAGACGACATAGTACTCTTTAGCAATGATGGCGACGAATTGCAAAAGATGATTGAAGACTTAAGCCGAGAAAGCGCTAAGGTAGGATTAAGGATGAACATGCAGAAAAAGATAATGCTAAGTGGCACGGCGAAAAAACATCTATTCAAGATCGAAACCCATACATTAGAAGTCGTAGAAGAACATCTGTACCTAGGACAGCTACTTACTGGAGAACCCACCCATATAAAAGAAATCCACCGTAGAATAAGCATGGGATGGTGCACATATAGGAGACATTCCCAACTCATGAACGGAAACCTACCACTATCACTCAAGCGGAAACTATATAACTACTGCATCCTGCCAGTACTGACTTACGGATCAGAAACCTGGAGAATTACAAAGAAGCTAGAGAGGAAGTTAAGAACCGCGCAGCGGGTGATGGAACGAAAAATGATAGGCGTTACACTAAGGGATAGGAAGACAGCCGAGTGGGTCAGAGAACAAACGGGGGTCGCCGACATAATGAACGATATTAAGAAGAAAAAATGGACATGGGCAGGCCACGTGATGAGAAGGCTAGATAACCGATGAACAGTTAGAACGATGGAATGGATACCAAGAGAGGGTAAGCGCAGCCGTGGGCGGCAGAGAGTAAGATGGGGGGACGAAATTAAGAAATTCGCAGGCATCAAATGGAATCAGCTCGTGCAGGACAGGCAAGGATGGCGAGAATTGGGAGAGGCCTTCATCCTGCAGTGGACATAAGATGGGCTGATGATGATGATGATGAAGCGCTGCGAGTCTCGGAGCGGTTTCCAAAGACTGTGCTAAGCTTCCGCTTGCCGACTTGCCCAGAATATCAAAAGAAAAACACGAAATCCACCGCACTTTATTTGGCACGAAAAAAGTCTGTGAGCTTGGCTTGCTTCTTTGTCTGAGCCATTAAAATCATGAGGCCATCCTCATGGTACAAATTGCGATAAATGCAACGCTTCCATCGATCTCAGTCACATGCTCTGGCACTGCTCCGCGTTACACAGCGACAAGGACAATACTGAAGAGCGGTGGGACGCAGCTCTACGCAGTCCCACTTTAGAAAAGCAGCTATGGGCAGTCCAACAGGCCCGCGAAGCAGCCGAAAGGCTATCCCTTTCTGTCCCAACGTGGGAGCAGCCCGCTTCGCGCTAGTTTTCTAGCGCGACCTAATGGGCCTCAATAAAGTTTTTCCATCCATCCATCCATCCTCAATAATGTTGAGGCTTTCCATATAGGCAAGTCCAGCGCCTTCCGTAGCGCCACAACAGCGGCGAATAAGGCTGAATGCCGACGCAAGCTCTGCAGCGGTACAGGGTTGCGCCGAGGCGTCGTCGGCATCATCGTCGCTGCTCCGGTCGGCCTCATCGGCACCGGCAACGTCGGCCACGCTTTCTGCATCGGTGCGGTCCGAAACGGCTTGCACATCATCATAAACGCTGACGAAATCGCTCTCTGTGGCCCCATCAGCGATGGCACCCGGAAACGCTGATAGCTGGCGAATTCATCCTCGAGGCACTCTATGTCGTTGTCTGCTGTGACATCGCCGTCGCTCCCTAAGTCGTCAGGTGAAGCTAGAAGGCCAGCTTTACCGAAGCAGTTCACGATCGTGGCTTGTTTGACGTCATTCCACGCGCCGGTTACCATTTGTATCGCTCCGAGGAGATCGGTTTTCAGTTCGACACCTAACCGAAGGTTGATCAGGAGCCTCTGCACCAGACGTCGCCTGTATCCGACCTTAAAAGATTTGATGATGCCTTGGTCGAGAGGCTGCAGCCTCGCCGTGGTGTTGGGCGGCAAAAACTTGACTGTGATCCTTTTCAGGTGGCTGACCACATGATGTGCAGAACAATTGTCTACAAGAAGACAAACATTGCGGTCCGCCTTCTCCAATTCGGCATCCCATGCACGCATCCATTCGGAAAAGAGGTCCCGCGTCATCCATGCTTTTTTGTTGAACGCGTATCGGACCGGGAGGCTCTTCACATTCTTGAAGCAGCGCGGCGACTTGCTCTTGCCGATAACGAACGGCCGCAGCTTGCAAGAGCCATCCATGTTCGTCGCGAGCAAGATTGAGACGCGCACTTTGCTCATTTTCCCTCCATGACAAGAGGTCCCTTTTAGATCCAAAGTCTTGTTCGGCAACATTTGCCAGAAGAGCGCCGTTTCGTCGGCGTTGTATATATCCGACGGCGAGAAGCTGTCGCGAATGTTCGGCCACTCTTCGGAGAGCCACTTCTCTATGTCCTGGCTCGTTGTCGCGCCGCTTTCGCCGGAGAGGGTCTTCCCAATGATGCCATAGCGATTCTTGAAGCGTTGCTGCCAACCGGTGCCACCAGTAAAGTCGTCAACCCCCAAGGCCGCAGCGAACCACTTCGCCTTTTCCATGAGCATTGGGCCATCAACGGGAATGTTGTTCGCCCAAGTGTCCAAAAACCAGGCGTACAGCGCTTTTTCAGTGTTGTTGTACGGAGGAGCACGCACGCGACAAGCCTTAGAACGGCACGACTGGGCAGCCTTCGCCTTTACATCGGCTTTGTTCCGCAGAATCGTGCTCAATGTGCTCCGAGGAATGCCGAAAGCTTCTGCGACCGACGACTTCTTCTCTCCAGCCTCCACTCGCCGAATGATGTCGGTTTTGGTCGCCAAGTCTAAGTTCTTACGCTTCTTCGCGTCCATGGCTACCAGGGCCAAGAGATGCCGCGCACACCGTGGGCTGCGCACAAGTCGGAAACGTGGGAGCGGCGACAGAACACTAAGCCAGCACAACACACAAACAAAAGAGGAACGATTGCAACGGGGTCCTACTCCTGTCGAAACGTGCTCTCGGCGGTGGCAATGCCACTTGGGCTTTTTGAAACAAGCAGCAAAAAAAGAAAACGAAAAACCGCCAGGGGTGTACAATTCGCAAATGCATGGCATTCGAGGTCTGAAATAGCCACTGTTGCATGGGGCGCCGACAGAAACAGATCTCAAAGGCTATGTTTTTGGGGACTGCATGCCAGAGTGCGTGGATTAGCTTGAGAATGCACATCGTGCCGAAGCCGCCGGTGCAGACTATCGTGTAAGTTTTATTTGGTGCTTCAAGCTGTTGGCATACTTATTAAAAAACGCTTTACCACACCTTGCAAGCTGAATACCGCAGCAGACAAACAGGTGCGCTCGCAAGGGCTGTCCAAACTTATTGAAGCAACGCAATCACATTCTCAATGCGCGCGCACGAAAAGGGTCCGTAACTCTTTTGAAACGCGACTGAATAAGCGCTGTGCGAACTTATTGAAGCAACGCAATCACATTTTCGACGCGCGCACGAAAAGGGTCCGTAACTCTCTTGGAACGTGACTGAATTGTGATCGCAAGCGCTGTGCAAATGCGATCACATTTAAGACGCGCGCGCACGAAAAGGGTCCGTAACTCTCTTGGAACGCGACTGAATTGTGGTCGCAAGCGCTGTGCAAACTTATTGAAGCAACGCAATCACATTTTCGACACGCGCGCACGAAAAGGGTCCGTAACTCTCCTGGAACGCGACTGAATTGTGATCAATGTCACGGCTCCGGCGCGGCGCACCGTTCGATGTATCGAATATGTCGGCGTACAAGTGTTCGATATATGCGCACTTGTGCCCTATACTTTTACATGTGTTTTTCAAGGAGATTTTTCGGCTGTTCGATACAGCCAATAATTCGATATATCCGAGTTCGATATACCCGGGACCGACTGTACTTTATTGGCTGGAGCACCACTGCATGCGCACTATGTAGTATCTTTGACAATAAATGTTGAAGATTTTACATATGTTTACAGACATTCCAGCTGCAGATGCTACCACCAGATGGCTCTGTAGTACAACCAAACAGTTCTGGGTGTGTAAAACAAACCATCAAGGTGACAATTCCTCAGAAGGTAATTACATTCCTTTTCTCATTTTTGTTAGAAATTCACTTCATCTGCATTAAATGCATTCTGTGTAGTTGACAATTTTTATCTTTAATGCTCTTACATGAAAATGTAATAGTCTCCAACATAGCCATGTTGGTAAAGTCTGCATATTGCATTATTATTTATTACAGTTAAACCTGGATATAACGAAATTGAGAAATTCCCGGAAAACTTCGTTATAAAGAGGATTTCGTTATATGCAGGTTCGGCACGAAAATTAGAAAAATAAAAGCTCAAGTAAGCAAAACGGTTACAGATGGCAGAGCTGACCCAAAACAATTATTTCGGGCGAGAAAACATTTACAGCTGAGAACACTTATATGACCGGCAATAAAATCGAGGTAGGGAGCAGGCTTCACAAAGGAAGTGCGCCGCCCGAAAAAAGCGCAGCGAATCGCCGTGGAGGAGGAAGGAGCGCGGAACGAATTAACAATGAGCGGAGGGAAGAAAAAAAAGGCCGCAGCAGCAACGCGTCGCGTGCGCGCCCTCTGAGGATAGGATTTCCAAGGCAACGGAGAATGCTACTATGGCCAGTTTACCGCTGTTTGTCTCCAGTTCTTTTTTTTTTTTTTTTACCATTTCACACGCGGTGCCCGTGAATCACCCCGCGATTTCCTGTGCACCTGATCCCTGTGTTGTCAAGGGCAAACTTCTTTTGAGACGCGCCGCCCGTGACCCCGCGAGCTAGGCCTAACAAGCGCTCTCACCTACTGTCAGGTTAGCGAAGTGCAGACTTGGGCAGCAACCAGAGTCGCGCTGCTAGCACGTTGAAAAAAAAAAAAAAAAAAAACTCGTTTTTTTTCTTTCTCTCTTAAACGGGCGCGACTCAGTAACATCAACTGGAAAAGGAGGGTGGCGGCTTGGCAGGCTAGGCCAGCTGCAGAAAGCGGCGGGAGCAGGTTTGAAGTGAGGGGGAAAGGACACGCCCGCAGCGGGATGATCGCCGGGTCGAGGGATGCAGGCCCTTCTCACGCACGCTCGCACGCACGCACACGTGCACTCACCTCGCAGTCGCCGTGTCTTTGAGCGCGCCAAGCGCGACACCGCCGCTTCGCATTCCGTTGCGGCGGAGGAGGTGCTTCCGGTTGTTGCTCGCGCAAAAGTGACAAAATTTGGGGTGAAATCTCAGGCTGTCGGCGGAGAAAATTCGTTATTTCGGGGGGTTCTCCCGCTGCCACTTCGTTACGTGGAGGTTTCAAATACATGTGCTTCTATGGAGTAACGGCGGGGAATAGAAAAACTTCGTTATATCCAGGAATTCGTTATATGGAGGTTCGTTATAAGCAGGTTTAACTGTACATATAAATTGAACTTTTCTTTTTCAGAGTATAGTGACTGACTGATCATTTTCTTGCACAGAAATTATTGCAAGAATTGTCTGCGTGTTAGGGCAGCACAAAGAAGAAAAATCACTAGCATATATTAAAAAATCACTTTGTTAAACCTTACGGCTATCTGTCTGCATTTACTGCATTTACTGTTTAATGCTGTGCTGGCAGAACTTGTCCCCAGGACAAATTTTTCATAACCTTTCATTTCTGAGCAATCCATATGGATTTCCATGTAGCTTTGGGCTACAAACGTGTGGGTGCTAACTTTCCCTTCCGTAAACGTTACTTGACCTTGCGGTTTTCCTGCAGAACTCATTTGCCATATTCGTGCCGATGTCTCTTCCCTCTTGCTTTTCTTTAATAAGTTGAAGGTATTTAGGTAAGTTTAGCGTGGCAATACACAGCTTAACTATATAATATATATTATAGCTTAACTATAGTGTATGTTATACAGGAAGGAATTCAAACACGCTTGACGGGTCCTTATTTGTTGCAAAAGGAGGGACAGAAAGTGGTTAAAATCTTTGGTGCATGCAAAGAAATCAAACTGAGTAGCATTGGGTACAGCTGAACATGCAGAAGCGCTGATTGCATTTGCTAGGTGCAAATGAGGTCTGTGAGAAGAATTAATGCATATTTTGTAAAGTGCCCCTACGTACAACATACTTTGGTCCTTTTTATGTGGAAAAGACAATATACTAAAAGGAGGATGAGTTGGTGCCCACATGAGGCAATGGGACACGTATCCTGCACTTTTTTGCCATTGAATCCGCAGCTTTGTTTTGATTAAAATGGTTCCGTACTGTTTCTGTGTACATTATTTATGTAGACTGTAAAATTGTTTTTGTTATTGCAAAAAATACATCTGAACATACAAGGGTTAAAATTTCTACAAGCTGCCAATTCTAGCCATAAAAAGCTGCACATAGCTTCAACCTCTCAGGATAGAAAACCAGCATCTATTGCACCTCACTGAAAGCCATTAAAGGCCTCACTCTACAAGGCAGTAAATAAAAATAAAATAAAAATAAAAAGTGGCATCGCTGGGTCAATATTTCTGGCATTGCCTTAGTTGCATTTTGTACTTGCGATAAACATTCAAATGAACACACTATATTTATGAATTTATAAATCACAAAGTTGTATAGGACTCACTGGTGTAAATATTTCGGGAAAGGTTACGCAACTTTCTGGTCAGGAAAGTATGGTATACTTTGTTATTTAGCCCTATCACATGTTTCACTGGTGGTAAATGTTTTGAAGGTGGCTGTTGACTGTTAGTCAAGGAAGGCTAATGCTTTTCCTTGTAATGTACTTGCATTGTATTGTGTTGACTGGTCGATGTACATGTGGCTCCTCCTGATGTTACTTAATTAACGGAAGAAAATTCTTTCAGTTTGTGTTACCGCATTTGTTTCAAAGTAAGGTTTGTCGGCCGCATAATAAGACCCTGTCATGCTTCACTTTATGCACTTTATAGAACCCATTGAGGATGCGAATCAGAATATCGTACAGCATGAATGGTGCTCAAGTCCTCGAGCAAGCTGAAGTAAACAACTTCCCAGCCTCTGTGTGGCAGTGAAAGGTAAGTGTACTAATTCACTGGTATAAAGAACAGCTGCACAAAGGCCCCCTTTCTTTATGTTCGTGTCCCTTTTAAGCTCTCATGGGGATGGGTACATGGGAGTGAATTCTTCAAAAGCTACAAAAGATTATCGCTTCCTTAAGGAGGGCCCTCACGTGAATACCCCTTCACAATATTCAGCACTGGGTGGGCCTTCTGCTTTGCTGGGTATCATTAAAGTCCCTAGATTTTCCACTTTTTATTAGTAGTATGAGACCTCGGTTTGGACGACGTTTATTCTCTTCAGTAGAACGGCAGATCACCCGATGATGCCAAAGCGCTGGGCACAAAACCCGACGATGATGATCACGCACCAGTGATGAAGAAGATGCGCAGAACGCATGGTGATGATTGTAAAATACAAATGATGATGACATGCTTAATAAACGCCCACACTATTTCCCCCCCACGTGGAAGCGGCCATCCTGGGCGCGATTCAATACATTGATGAACGGCGTGTGAAGAGTTTCATGCGAGACACGTGCACAACCTCCGTGTTGCGGCAACGGCCGTCTGTTGGGGCGTCAAGGGGAGTGACACGATAATTTACAGGTGAAGTCTGCTTGATGACTGTATACGGCCCGATGAACCGCGGCTGAAATTTGGCGCACAGACCAGGAGTACGAGGAGGAGTCAGGAGAAGTACTTCATCCCCAGGGCGGAAAGAAACGACGCGGTGGCATTCATCGTAAACAGCTTTTCGGTCGTGCTGCCTGGCTTCTGTATTGAGGCGCGCAAGCTTGCGACACTGGGCGAGTCGTGAAATGTACTCTTCACACAAGGAAGGAGCTGAACTAGCTTTAGAGCCGAAGAATGAGACGTCCAGAGCGAAGGTGGGAGATCGTCCATATACGAGGTAAAACGGGGAGTAGCGAGTTGTTCGCTGCACGGCCGTGTTATAGGCAAAGGTGACGAATGGCAAAAGGACATCCCAATTTCGATGGTCTGGTTGAATGTAGACAGCGATCATGTCTGCTAAAGTGCGATGGAAGCGCTCGGTCAAGCCGTTAGTTTGAGGGTGGTAGCTTGAGGATGTCTTGTGGGTAGTGCCGGAGGCTCGGAGAACTTCGTTGAGGACTTGCGAAACGAATGCCTTTCCGCGGTCGCTCAGCAGTACGCGGGGAGCACCATGACGGAGAATTATGGACTGTAGGACGAAGTTAGCAACCTCTGAAGCAGAGCCACTAACCACTGAAGCTGTCTCAGCGTAGCGCGTCAGGTGGTCAACGGCAGTCACGATCCACCGATTGCCAGAAGCAGTCATCGGAAGGGGTCCGTAGAGGTCAATACCGACAACCTCGAATGGTGCTGTGGGGCACGGAAGTGGTTGCAATTGGCCAGCTGGAGCAGACATGGGGAGTTTCCGACGCTGGCAGGGCAAGCAGGAACCGACGTACCTCGCCACGCTTGATGAAAGGCCAGGCCAATAATATCGCCTCCGAATTCGGTCATAGGTTTTATGAAACCCAAGATGACCAGCTGTCAAGTCATCGTGAAAGGCGTTGAGAACAGCAAGACGAAGGGATCGTGGGAGAACTGGTACCCAGCGTTGTCCGTCAGCATGGTAAACGCGGCGACACAACACTCCGTCGTCCAGCCTAAACTGCGCGAGTTGGCGGCGGAGGCGCGCGTTAGGTGGAGAAGCCCCAGATAGAAGTTCTATGAAACGTCGACAGTACGGGTCAACCATCTGAAGAGATGCGAACGTCTGGTCGTCGTCCGAAGGCACTTGGTGTATGGAGGATAGCGACGAAGCAGTACCAGGGTCGTTCAAAGAGGTAACGCGCGAAGCGGTTGCCGAAGAGTTGAGCGGAGCCGTGGGAAGTGGGCAGCGAGACAGAGCGTCGGCATCTTGGTGTTTCTTGCCGGACTTGTAAATGATGTCGAAATGATACTCTTGCAGCCGCAAAATCCAGCGACCCAGGCGTCCAGTCAAATTCTTCAGTGTGGACAGCCAGCACAAGGCGTGGTGGTCTGTGACTATTGTGAAATGACGGCCGTGCAGATAAGGGCGAAACTTCTGTATAGACCAGACAACGGCGAGACATTCTTGTTCCGTGATGGTGTAATTCCTTTCCGAAGCGGTGAGTACACGGCTGGCGTACGCTACGACTCGTTCGCGCGAAGATTTGTCGCGTTGCAGTAGGACAGCACCGATACCATGGCCGCTAGCATCCGTGTGCAAGAGAGTCGGTGCGCCCTCATCAAAATGGCAAAGCACCGGTTCAGACGTAAGGGTGTCTTTCAGTCGTGTAAATGCCGATTCGCATTCTTGAGACCATACAAAGTGCACACCACTAGAGAGTAGCCTGTGTAATGGGGCTGCGATGGAGGCGAAATTCCGTATAAAACGGCGGAAATAAGAAGCAAGGCCGAGGAAGCTGCGCAAGTCTTTGGGTCTTTCAGGGCGCGGAAACTGAAGCACCGCAGCAATCTTGTCAGGATCCGGTCGAATTCCGTCCTTGCTTACGACATGGCCCAGGATCTTAATGGCTTTGCTGGCGAAACGGCATTTTTTTGTGTTTAGCTGAAGACCTGCGCGGGCGAGGCATGTCAAAACTTCATCTAAGTGTCGGAGATGCTCAGAGAACGTTGATGAAAAAATGACAATGTCGTCCAAGTAGCAAAGGCAGGTCTTCCATTTTAGTCCACGCAGCACGGTGTCGATCATGCGTTCAAAAGTTGCAGGGGCGTTGCATAGCCCGAAAGGCATTACGTTAAACTCATATAGCCCATCAGGTGTTGCGAATGCCGTTTTTTCTTTGTCATGTTCGTGCATAGGGATCTGCCAGTAGCCAGAGCGGAGGTCGAGGCTCGAAAAGTATTCCGCGCCTTGGAGAGAATCAAGGGCGTCATCAATGCGCGGCATGGGGTATACGTCTTTTCGAGTGATCTTATTAAGCGCCCGATAATCGACGCAAAAGCGCACGGAACCGTCTTTCTTGCGGACCAAAACAACAGGGGACGACCACGAACTGGAAGAGGGACGAATTATCTTGCGTTCCAACATGTCATTTACATTGTCTTCGATGATTTTCCGCTCGGCTAGAGAGACACGGTATGGGCGGCGCCTCACAATACATGTGTCATCTGTTATAATGCGGTGCTCGGCGACGGTAGTTTGGCCGAGTGTTGTGGAGTAGACGTCGAAAGAATTAGCGTGCTTTTTTAACAAATCAACCAACTGTTGCGTCTGCGCAGCTGTCAGGTCAGTGCTGATGATCGCTTTAAGGGCGGTGGCAGAAGAAAATTCGTCATGAGGAGGGTCCCCAGGAGAGACTGGTCGAAGCGGCAAGGCGTATACAGGCTCCATATCGGCAACGAGTGCTACTGTTGTGTCTTGCGGAAGTAAAATTTTCTCTGGGGATTCATTGGTAACAGTGACTAGGGCAGATCCACGGTGGAACCGAACAACACCTGGCGAAAACGTTATACCTTTACTAATGCAGTAGGAGGACGGGAATACCAAGACATCGCCATGGTCGATGTCAATGGATTTGAGGGCAACAATATGGTGTCGTCCGGGGGTTAGCTCTGTATCCTGGGCAGCGATCAGGCGAAAAGGCTTGTGGAGTTCTTCACCAAGCATGTAGTCGGTTTCACTAAGGTGCACCACACGCTGTCCACAACAAATGTCGGCAGACGCAGAGGAGAGAAAATCCCATCCCAAAATTAGTTGGTGGGAGCACTGGGATAGCACAGCTAATTCTATATGATGAACGATGTCGTTGATGAGTACGCGCGCTGTACACATAGCCGAAGGCCGAATGGGGCTCCCTTGGGCGGCAACCAACGTGGGACCATTGTAAGGCGTCATAACTTTCCTGAGACGGGAGCACAAATTAGCCTGAATGACAGAAAATGTCGCACCAGTGTCCACCAAAGCATCGACGTGCACTCCTTCGACAAGTACAGAAATCATGTTGGCCGGGCGCATCGGAGGAATTTCAGTCCAATCCGCGCATGCAGTTCCTCCTCCGAAAACTGCATCGTCTAGTTTTCCGAACTGACGTTGGAAGTGAGTCTGGCCGGCCGAAGAGGCGACGAGGACCGGCGGAAGGGCGACGGTGATCGGCGTCTGGCCGAACGGTAACTACTGCCGGGTGTTTCAGTAGAAGCAGGTGGCGATGGAGAGCGGCGCGGAGGTGAATGGTAACGCCGGCCTTGGTAATAAGGTCCGTTGGCGCCAGCAGAAAAATCGCGCTCACCAGTATCGTAGCCACGACGTTCGTCCTGCTGGCACTTGCGGCAAAAGCGTGAGATGTGTCCACGGTAGCCGCAATAAAAGCATGTAGGGCGAGGTGGACGCCACGGCGGTGTGTCTCTTGGACGCCACGGCGGTGGACGCCGTGGCGGTGTGACACACCGCCACGGCGGTGTGTCATGATGATGACATGCTTAATAAACGCCCACAGTAGCGACAACTGCCGCCTCACCCAGCCCCGTCTCGCACGCAGTCTGCGTCGGCTGCTGTGTGCTTCCTAAACACTTTGAGCGAAGTATGTGCATGCAGATAGTGTCTGGCTGTCAACATACGCATTGCTATCAAATATGATAGGGAACGCTGAATGCATATGAAACATGCATCTTTCACTCACATTTTTTCGCTGCAGCATTCATGTAGCAGCTTTAGGAAGAACATCATCAGTGTATTTGAAGTCCACTGCAAGATAGAGGCCTCTCCCAATGATTTCCAATCCGCCCTATCCTGTGTGAGCTGGTCCCACTTTATGCCCGGGAACTTCTTAATTTCATCGCTACATCTAACATTTTGCGTGCCTCTGGCGCATTTTCCCTCTCTTGGTATCCATTCCGCCGCTCGTATTGTCCATCTGTTATCTGTCCTCCTCATGACATGTCCTGCCCAGGTCCGCTTCTTTCTTTTAATTGAAATACCTAATAATATCCGTTACTCCTGTCTGTTCTCTGTTCCAGTCTGCTCGTTTTCTATCTCTTAGCGTTACACCTATCATTTTTCTTTCGATTGCACGTTGTGTGTTCCTTAATTTCATCTTTAGTTTTTTCGTTATCCTCCATTTGGGAAAACTCCCGAATTTGGGAAAACTCCCGAATGTGCTCCAGCCTATCCTTACTCTGCGGAGAATTTCCTTTTCATGGATAGGCTTCCCTGTTAGTAACCGCCCCAGGTACACGTTTTTGTTCACACATTCTAAGGGTTCATTCCTAATTTTGAATTCCCGTTCTTTAGCTATACTGTTGAGCATAATTTTGGTCTTTTGCCTATTCATTTTTAGTCCTATTTTAAGACTTTCCCGATTTGGGTCCTCAGTCATGTTTTGTAGTTCCCCACCATCATTACTAAAGAGCACAATTTCGTCTGCAAGCCTTAAATTGCTGAGATATTCTCTGTGTATTCTAATTCCTTTTCTTTGCAGTCTAGACATTTGAACACATCGTCTAAACATTCAGTGAATAACATTGGGGAAATCGTATCTCCTTGTCAACATCTGTCAGATGTTGACAAGGAGTATTCACAGATATATTCAACATCTGTTGGATGTTGAATAAGTTGAGTTGAATTGAATTGTCTGACACCTCCCTTGATCGAAATTTTTCTGCTGTTCTCATCTAGGAGTGGTGTGGCTGTGCAATCTTTGTAGATGTTACTTAGGTTTGCGCATATACGTCAGGTACCCCTTGTCGACATAAAGGAACTGCTTGTATTTATATGGAATCAAATGCTTTATCGTAGTCTATAAAGGCCATATAGATAGGTTTGTTGTATTCAGCAAACTTGTAGATGTTACTTAGGTTTGCACATATATGTCAGGTACCCCTTGTCGACATAAAGGAACTGCTTGTATTTATATGGAATCAAATGCTTTATCGTAGTCTATAACGGCCATATAAAGAGGTTTGTTGTATTCAGCAAACTTCTCAATTATTAGGTTGATAGCACGGCTATGCTCCGTTGTTGAGTAACCTTTCCTAAAACCAGCTTGTTCTCTTGGTTAGTTAAACTCAAGTGTTTCTCTTATCCTAGCAGAAATTACTTTTGTAAATAGCTTGTATATTACGTGGAGTAGGCTAATAGATCTGTAAACTCTTTTATGTCACCTTTCCTGTGTATTAGGATTATATTAGTGTTTTTTCAGCTGAGCAGTACACTAGACATCTTGATACATTTTGTGAAGGAGCGATGGAAGTTATTCAAATATAATGTTTTCTCCGTCTTTGATCAAGTCAGCTTTTATGCTGGCTTCACCTACTGTTTTACGGTAGGATATGCCTTTGACGGCTTTTCTGGTTTCGTCAGTGGTTATACATGGAACCTCAGGGTTTTCCCCTGATTTGTCTTCTACTAAGGTTACATGGTCTGTCTGAGAGCTGTACAGTTCAGAGTAGAGATCTTCTGCTACCTTTACTATTTCGTTGAAGTTGTTAATGTTACCTTGTTTATCTTTTATTGCATGCATTTTGTTTTGTCCTAAGTGCAGTTTCTTTTTTGGCCGATTTAATGCTGGTACCTTTCTCTGTTGCTCTTTCTATTTCTCTCACGTTTCCTTGCGTCTCATTGCCTGGCTTCACTAACCAGCTTTGATAATTCCGCAAATTCCTTTTCATCTTTTGATGAAGTCACTTTTGTTTGTTGGTGTTTTTTATTAAGTCTTTAGTAGATTGGGACAACTTGCTTTTTTACCCCTGACTTCTGTCACTGTTTCAGAGGTTGCTTTCGTTATGGTTTTGTATACTTCTAAATCATCATTTTGGTCTAAGCCTTCAAACTTGCTTTTAGGGTGACTTTAAATTCTTCATTGTTTGCTTTGATTACCTTTAGATTTGCGTTTTTCGTTGTAACTGATTTAGTTATTGTTTTCTTTAGGTTAAGTACAATCTTCACCCATACTAATCTGTGATCGCTACATTTTATCTTGCCTACTACTTCTGTGTCTTGAATTATTCTTGGATGTTCGCTCATCACAAAGTCTATTTCGTTTTTTGTTTCCCCATTAGGGGCTTTTCCATGTCCGCTTCCTATTCTTGTGCTTCGTAAAAAATGTATTCATTATTCGAAGTCACTTTCTTTCTACAAATTGTACTAGACACTGTAGTTTCCAATCTCTTGGTTTCTTTTTCTGTTTGTTTTTTTTTTAATTCATTTCAAAAGCTTGCCCTTTGGCATAACTCAATGACATTGAAAATAAACAAATAAATTGGATTCGTGGATGAAATCCAGAAGCAAACGGTGGTATGGCCCGTGGATCCAGCGATCTATGTCGGGCATTCGACCAGGCCTGACCTGTTACAAGGATGTAGCGAAGATGGCTTAAATGTAGGCCTGGGCAGGTCCACAGCAAGTGGCTAATTGTGAAATTGTGGATTGTAGCATCACAAAATGGGCATGCGCCCCGTGGTCGCAGACTGCCATGTCTACCCCATTCCATAGGGACAGCGGCACTGTCGCAGCCAGGAAGTGGTCACAGACAGGCTAAGTGTAGCTCCGTCCCGAATCCTTCTTAACCACGAGGGAGGGTTGACCCATGCGGTGGTAGGAGGGCTTGTGTGGTACGTCGGAGGTTTTCTTTTTGCCGGAGTAGCTGTCCTTGGGCATCTTCAGAAAAATGCGGAAGGGGTTGTGGTACAACTTGAGGGTGGGTTGCCAAATTAGCTTTGACGAGGTCTGGCAAGGCCGCATGAGGCACCCACTGAACGTGTATCTGGACGTTTGTAGAGATGGCCAGGCACTGAATGATATCGGAGAGCATTGTAGACTGATATACTCTAAGTATATTGTGAACAGCTTGCATTGAGTCAGTACGAAGGATGAGAGAGAGAGAGAGAAAACTTTATTTAACAAGTAGGTCCGGCGATTTGGTCGGGGTAGGGCCACAAGCACCCCAGCCTAGGTGACTTCCTCAGCGTGCCGGACGGCCTAGAGTTGATCGGCGAAGTTGTGGCTGAGCAGGCACACCTCGCATCGCGCCCCGTGGTCGCAAACTGCCCTGTCTACCCCATTCCTAATAAGGGGATCCTGCTGTGCGCTACCTGTGCATGCCCACAGCATGTGCTGCAACGTCGCTATGGCTCCGCACACTTTACATGTGCCAGACATATAAATGTCTGGGTAGCAGAGGCGAAGGATCACCGGGTTTGGATATGTGTGTGTCTGTAGTTGTGTCCAGGCAACCGCCTCTTTCTTGTTTAGTTTGGCGTGTAGTGGTGGGTACTTACATCTGTTCAATCTGTAGTGTTGTGTGATGTGTCTGAAAGTGGTCATGTGATCCCCCCCCACGTCCACTCCTGCATCGCCCGTGTGTTGGACGGGGCGTCAGGACTGTCCGCGGTAATCGTGGCTTGGCGTGTAAGTTCTCGAGCCGCGGCGTCGGCTACCTCATTGCCCGCAAGCGGTGGGTCCATGTGGGAGGGGGGTCCATAGGAGGAAACTGTCATTTTTGCAGCAGATGCTGCCTTCGTGAATTTGGAGGATGCGGGCCGCTCCCCGGGAGATCCGGGCCGGTGGCGTAGCTACATATCGTGGCCTGCAAGTCACTTATTATAACTGCCTCATCCGTAGTGGCTATCGAGGGCTATCGCCACTTCTTCGGCCACCTCCGTCTCTTCCGTGTGTATCGTCGTGCTCGCAATGCAAGTTCCCCTATGTTTCATTATAGCGACCACGAATATGCATCGGCGCTCGTAACAGGCTGCTTCTACGTACACCGTTTCCTGACTGTTGCCAAATTTCTTTTCAAGATCTCTCGCATGCCCGTTTTGCCGGCCAATGTGATGTGTCGGGTGCATGTTTTTGGGCAACGGTGGAACTACGATGCGCTTGCGAATCTGTTTGGATATCGCAACCTTTTCACCATGCTATGTGTGATAGGTGATGCCAAGAGTTTTGAGGATGTGTCGGCCGGTGCGGCTCTTTGCCAGCCACTCATACTGCGCGACGTTGTGCGCTTCGATTAACTCGTCTAAGGTGTTGTGTAACCCCAGTTCGAAAATTTTCTCCGTACTCGTGTTAATAGGTAGTCTGATGGTGCGTTTGTATGCCTTGCGAATAATGCAGTTTAGTTTCGTTTGTTCGATCGCTTGCCACTTGAGGTAGGAGGCGACGTACATTATGCAGCTGATTATGAACACCTGTACCAATTGGATCGTATTGTGTTCCTTCATTCTGCTATGTCTATTGGTGATGCGCTTCATCAGCCGGATGGTTTCATCAACCGTGCGCTCCAGCCTGCGTATGGTTTGGCCGTTATGGCCATTCGCTGACAGGTGCAAGCCCAGTACCCTAATGTCGTGAACGTGTGGGATGGTGGCGCCGTCTGATGTTACAACTGTAATGTCCTTGTCCGTACGATCAGTTACAGAAGCGGCAGTTTTGGGCTTACAGCCCCGGCACGTGGGTCTGTAGAGCAGGAGCTCCGACTTGGCCGCGGAGCATTCGAGGCCCGTGTCGCGGAGGTACTCCTGCACCACATCAACGGCCGCCTGCAAAGTATGCTCTACGTAGCCGTCGTTCCCCTCGGTAACACAGAGGGTGATGTCGTCGGCGTATGAAGGACGAGCCGAGAATAATTGACTGCATTAAGGTACGGGAGCATCGTGTCCAGCTTGTCAGATATAGTGGCAAGCTCGGCAAGGTAGCGTGGTGGTGCGGGATCTGTGTCATACGAGCATGTCTGATCTGCCTCAGGTACAGTTAAACCTGCTTGTAACGAACCTCCATATAACGAACTCCTGGTCTGCTGCGCTTTTTGCATAAACATGCGTTTTGGCACAACAAGATTGCCCTCCTTATCGGCCTGTAACAGACATAGGTCATTAAGCTTTAAGTAGGCAGTAAGCCGCCGCAGAGAACTCGCATCACGAAAGTTGCTTCTTTCTACGCTTTTCTGTAGGCAGTCCATACCTTCAAGAAGGCACCTTTCACGTTGTTCCGGATCAGCTTTTATAGCTACCTTTCGGTTCAAAGCAAGCAGCTCATGAGCAGAGACTTTAGGCTCCAAGCTGAATCTGTATGTGTGCTTTGTTTCTAGTCTCACTACACCATGACTTTAAGCAAACACCAACTAGACCAAGAACAAGTCCTTCTGCTGAATAGCTCTTCTCAGCTCTATTGTATCACTTGAGCCGGAGACGCAAATCTTGCTCCCGCAGCTGTGTAGTTTCCTCCTCCCTCCAAACCTCGTATTGTGCTCCTAGTGGGTTGCACACCACCAGCACTGCTTCTCACTGCTGTAGCCTTCCATGTCTGCTTTTATTTTATTTTTTTCCGTTTAGCCATCATGCCGTTCGTGTTCACTTTTCTTTCCGCACGGTACGCACATATGCGAGCTGACTCTCATATCCACGAGTTCAGTCACTTAGGTGTATCATTGCGAGGTCGAGTGCCTCAACGGAAAAAGGGCCCACCTGTCACACCGGAGTTTATCTTTCATTGCACTAAAATGGAGCAGCCCTACATTTTTGCGAGATGTCTTTTTAAATATTTTCTTGTGGGCGACTGTGCCGTCCCTACCAGATATGGCGCTGGTTGAAAGTGTCCAATATCACGGTGATGGCGATGAATCTACAGAGGTCAATTCTAACTATGCCTGCCTTGTTTGTCACAAAATAAATGTGTTTTGGGCTAGCTATACTCACAGGGTGTCTAGCGACCGGGAAAACCGGGCAAAGTCAGGGAATTTTTAGCCACAGGGAAAAGTCAGGAAATTGTCAGGGAATTCATCAATCAAGTGAGACACGTCGGGGAAAACTGTCTTGGGGCCTGCCCACACTACTAATGACATGCACAGCTGATCGCTTTGGGCGAAACGCTAGCGTCAGGGGAATGTAACTTCCATAGAAGGACAATAGGAGGGGGGGTGTCCAAATTCCATGCTCAGTTTGCTTTTTTTTATGTAGGGAATCTTGAAGGCAATGCATTTTCGTAGCAAATCTGTAAGGCGATGCACTTTGGTAGCAAATCTTGGAGGCGATGTATTTTGGTAGCCAATCTTGGAGGCAATGCATTTTGGTAGCGAATATTGAAGGCAATGCTTTCTTAAGACGTCAAGAGCCAAAATTAAGTAATCGAAATGGAATACGGCATGTTTTCGGCGTCCCCTATTTTTGAGCCATCGTTTGCACGCACTGACCTCTACTAAAATTAGGTTGCGCGTTCTGGCTGCAGAGGCAGGGTAACGTAGCATATCGAGCCGAGCCATGACAAGCCGCACGCAATAAATCCAGCATGGCGACGTCCCTTTGTTGTGCCACAGCCTGTGGTTGTACAGTGCGACTAGGCTCTACTACGACTGAAACTGTGTGAATTGTGAGCTTTGCGTTTTCGCGGACGTTTTCCTGGAGTTCCTGCGTATAGTGCGAATTGTGGTGTGCGACATTGTCCGCGACTAGGTGCTTCTGTGATTTGAGGTGAACATATCCGTGTATTTCTGTGACGACATATTCCGGAGAGAAGAAATCTGTTGGACCTGTAGCATTTCCGACGCGAGTATCAGTGTCGCGCGCTGCTTATCAGTGCTGCGTTTCGGTGTCGCGCGCCGCAAAATATTTTTCATCGAAGATGTCAGGAGGCAAGAAGTGTTCCTTTAATGCGGACTGGGCGAACCCAAGTGTCTCCGACTATGCAAGTTGGATTAGGCCTGTGGAAAATGATCCGCACGAAGCCATGTGTACAGTTTGCCGGAAAACGTTTTCACTGACCAACATGGGTCACAGAGCTGCTTCAAGTCATACCTCTAGCAAGAAGCACATTGGTGCATTGAATTTTATCAAAAGTGCTTCCCAGCCAAAGCTATTGTCATTTTTTAAGAGCCCGACGGATGCCTCGCCTAGCAGTAGCGCTGGATCTGCGCCTGCAGCTCTGATTAAAGAGCTACAAGAAAAAAAGCAAAGGCTGCTCAGTGAAGCGCAACTTGAAACTTCCATTCTTCAAGACGAGATAAACTCTCCCAAACCCTAATTGATTATGAGGGTAGTTGCAATAAATGGTTTCCTCTACAATGAAATGTGTTTTCTGTATACCCTTTTTATATGCTTCACGGACCATTTCCACAAAATGGTGTCTGTTGTATAGGTCAGGGAATTTTAGCTAAAATGGTCAGGGAAAACCTGGAAAAGTCAGGGAAATTGAATTCTCCAATTTGCTAGACACCCTGACTCAAGATGCCCCTTAGTTTCATTTGCATGTTTTCTTTTTGAATTTTCATGCCAAAACTAGATACAGTTAAACCTGCTTATAACGAACCTCCATATAATGAATTCCTGGATATAACGAAGTTTTTCTATACCCCGCCATTACTCCACAGAAGCACATGTATTTGAGACCTCTATGTAACAAAGTGGCAGCGGAAGACCCCCTCGAAATAACGAATTTTCTCCGCCGACAACCTAGAGATTCGCCCCAAATTTTGTCACTTTTTCGCGAGCAGCAACCGGAAGCACCTTCTCCTACGCAACGGAATGCGAAGCGGCGGTGTTGCGATTGGCGCGCTCAAAGGCATGGTGATTGCGAGGCAAGAGCGAGTGCACGTGTGCGTGCGAGCATGCGCGAGGCGGGCCTGCATCCCTCGAATCCCTCGACCCGGCGATCTTGTCGCCCCGGGCATGTCCTACCCCCTCTCTTCAAACCTGATCCCGCCGGTTGCTGCAGCTGGCCTAGCCCATCAAGCCGGCACCCTACTTTTTCAATTGATGTTGCCGCGCCACGCCGTCTTAAGAGAGAAAGAGAAAAAGAAAAGACTAGTTTTTTGTTTTTTTTTTTTTCATTGTGCTGGCCACTCTTTGCTCACTGTGCAAGTCTCTGTGCTTCACTTCACTAACCTGACACTAGGTGACAGTGCTTGTTAGGCCTTGCTCGTGGGGTCGCGGGTGGCGTGCCTCACGGGAAGGTTGCCCTTCACACACAGGGATCGGGTGCACAGGAAATCGCACTCACGGGGTGATTCAAGGGCAGCGCGCGTGAAATGATTTTTTAAAAAATCCACGCATATCCACGGAGTGAATGATCATGAGTGGGCGAAGCTCCGGAGGTTCATCGGTAAAAACCGTGAATCTTCCGTGAATCTTGCCCACTACATCATCAAAGACGTGACAAACACTGTGTGTCGCCATCTAGCGCTCTCCTATCACACTAGAGCACGCAGCGAGCGCCTCCGCACCATCTATTGATCAATTCACGTACTAGCTAAGCAGCACCGCAGCGCTCGGACGGACGGACGGACAGACAGACAGACATCCATACATCTGAATGAAGCGAGCACCGCAGCGCCATCACGCCATCTAGTGAACACTTCACGAACTAGAGGTGGCTACTACAAACAAACGAACGGAGGATGGACAGACCCACGGCATAAGGAGCTTCGCCCCTAAAAAGAGCTGGAGACAAACAGCGTTGTAAAGTGGACACGGGCGCGCATTCCGTGCGGAGCGTTCGCAACTGGCGAACGGCCGTAGCAGCATTCTCCATCACAGTGCACCAAGTTGGACTAGTTGGTTAGGTTTCATACTGGGAAAGTTTTACTGCGCTAGAAACATTAACAGGAGCGATATGCGTATACATCAAGTTCTATGGGAGGGTAAACAGGGGGTCAGAAAAAACCGCATTAGAGCCAGTCCTTCACTACAAGCCATTATGTTATAAGTGGTCTCAGCTGTAAATGTTTTCTCACCCAAAATAAGTGTTTTGGGTGAGCTCTGCCATCTGTTACTTTTTTTCTTACTTAAGCGTTTCTTTTTCGAATTTTCGTGCTGAACCCATGTATACGGAATCCTCTTTATAAGGAAGTTTTTCGGGAATTTGTCAATTTCTTTATATCCAGGTTTAACTATATTAACAAGCACACAAAAGCTGTGTAGATCGTGGTGCCATTAACACTGGCATCAGTGTATGCTACAACGGTGGCATCATCTTGGTCATCGGAACAACAAAGGCATGAGACTTTAGTATTCGGTCGGTGAGGAACCGTGCTGTAAAGGCGACCAAGAGGTTTGTTGTCGCTCAGTTGTAGCCTGCTCCACAGGGTGATAGTGGTTGTTGCGGAAGCCGGATTTCGTAGTTCTTAACCCATGTACCCGGCCAAAGAAGTTGCTGAGTAGAATGTTGACGGCCTGAGGTGACGTGCGCAGCTGTGCTGATGCACCACCTTGTCGATGATGTTGAGTTGGGACTCAGCCTGTAGCGTTGGGATTGGGGTTATACATGGTAGTCCAGTGATGGCACGCATAGCTTCGTGGTTAATGGCCTCCAGGCGAGCCCATTCAGCCACTGTAAGGTGATGAAATTTGGAACTATAAACGAGTCTTGGTTGTAGTATAGATCGAACCATCTATACTACTGGTGAGCCTTGTGGACATTGGCACCACAAGAGTTCTTCGCAATCAGCCGTATTAAATATATTAAATATAGTATCTCTGCAGCCTGTTGTTTCGTCCTCTTGAGCCAAGGTCCAGTAGATCCTGAGGCGTCATTATCTAGACCAAGCGCACAGAGTGTTGAGGCTTCATGAAGTGGCTGCTGATCCACAATTAGCTTCTATAACGCTTGTTCTCCACTTTGTTTTCGTCCTACTTTTGCGTTAAAAATCCCCCATGACTACGTATTGTGTATCGTGCCCGTATTCTTTTCACTGCTAATTCGATATCCTCGTAGAACTGTTCTACTTGCTCGCCGTCATAGCTAGTTCTTGGCACATATTCCTGGATTACCTTAAGTTTATATCGCTTATTTAGTTTATTATGGTGTATGCTACCCTTTTATAATGCTGTAGGATTCATCTATGTTACCTCCTATATCCTTGTGAATTAGGAATCCAACACCATGTTCTCCTCTCTCTCTCTTTTTGAGGGGGGGCAACCCCCTATAGCCGAGGACATGTCAGTTGTTTGACACTGTGGATGCTTCACCTACTCTCCTAACTTCGCTAAGGCCAGTGATGTCCCAACTTGAGGCAATCTCATGTGAGAGTGCTGCAGTCAGCAGGGATGCTTGGACCGACTAGCAACAGGCGTGGCTTAAGGAAATTTTGATGAACTGTGAGCTGCGAGACCTCTTCAAAGGCGACGAGATGGGCCTTTTTCTTTATAAAGCATTTCTATAAAAGACTCTTCATTACATACCATGCTAATGGAAGAGGGTGGATGACTATGGCAATTTTGAAAAACGGGCTATGGGATGATGATGATCAAAACTTTATTTCTCCCAAAAGAGGGGACCGACCCAGGGATCGGTTACTCTGCTTAGAGGGTTATGGGAGGAAGATGCAAGATTTACGAGGCAAGGCAAGAAGATTGTCTTCATCGTAGATAACTGCCCCGCCTATGGCCAGGTTGAAGGACTCAAGTTCTTTCCAGCCAGTGTGACGGCAGTGATCCAGCCAATGGATCAAGGAGTAATTTAGAATGTGAAAGTTCATTACCGCAGACAGCTGCTCCACCAAATGCTGCTTTGCGCAGACACCGACAAGTGCTGCAATTTAGATTTGTTGGCAGCCATTCACATTTTGGCCCATGCCTGAGAGCAAGTGCAGGTAACAACTATACAGAGGTGCTTCCACCATGTGGTGCTTCCATCCCTGCTGATGCTGATGCAGTATTCAGTCAGGCCGTGCCCTCTGCCCCTTTCACACGCCAGTACTATGAAACTATTGATGAAAATGTTTGTACCTGTCGTGAGGAGATTTTTGAGGAACTGATTGCTGAAGTGCAAGCTGACAATCAACCTTCCTCTAGCGATGAATGTGATAACATTATTGCCAGTGCAGTGGTGCTGCCAGACAGTGCAGTTAAAGGGTCCCAGAAACATTTTTTTGACTTTGCATCATTGATTAGGCAACACAATTGTGAAATCATTCACGCCACAAATAAAGCGAAGCACCAAGCGCTAAGGCAGTTACGAGCTTATTTCTGACGCCTTCCTCCTTACCACTGCTGTTCCTCCTCAACTCGATCAGCTGCGACGACTGCGCCTCCCACGTCAGCCACCCTGCCGAGCCCTCCTCAGTGACATAGCGCCCTGATAGCTTTACTGAGGTTGCCGGCCTCGGCAATGCTAGCCTTTGTAATAGAGCACCGGCGACTCGTGTGTATGCTGCCAGATGCCACTACAGTACCATTGGCTGAAACGAAGGAGCACGTTGTAGGAGCACATTGTTCTCAGTTAGGTTGGGAAAATTACGGGCACATCATTGGTTAGGGGCCAATCAGCGGCCTCCCATCCATCGTTCGATAGGTGGGGGCGCTTGAAAACGCATTTCGGCGAGCCGCTGCGATCTTTTGCGATGCGCGTGCTGAAAACCTTATTGTAAATTACACACTTTACGCAAAACGCTGAAATCTGTCCTCTAATTATCCTAATGACTCGCTCTACCGGGTCACCATGTTTGCACAAAATCGTCAAAACCGTTTCAGGGTCCCTTTAAAGAGGCTGTTGAACTTTTTCTGCGCTATTTTGAGCATGAGGGTTGTCCAGAATTTCTGGCTAGCTTGTCTGGCATGGGTGCTTACTTTTCAAAAAAGCAGTTCAAGTATGCTAAGCAAACCACACTTCACTCCTTTTTTTTTTCCTCTTCCCAACCAGACAAGCAAAGTGGGGTTGGTGCAAATTAAAGTTTTTGGTTCATAAAATATGTGCGCCTTTCTTAAAGGGCAACTGAACAGGTTTAAAAAAAAATCAAGTTAACGGCACCGTTTGGTACTTTCGAACACCCTCAACACGAAAATCGACGAGAAATTCGCCCCCGCTCAACCAAAACCGTTCTATTAGCAAATAAACTTTGAGCTGCTGGTGGCCAGTGCACGGTGAGTCCGGCTAGCACCCATGATTGGTGGAGCCCTCTGTGACGTCAACGAAGGGTTCTCTGGGAGGTTGTCGCAATGCGATAGCTTGTGATCAGATACTGCGACGCTGCAACTACTTCGCAGACCATTTGCTGAGTTCAATCGCTGTTATGGATAACTTCAATCACTTAGAAGTGATTGGTGCGACATCATACGCATTTGAATCATTAGCCCAACAAGAAACGCCTACGCCAAGCACGAGCACTACGGTCAGCGCAGTGGCTGGAATGGAGCCTACGGGATTCCATGACCTAAATGCGACATTTAACCGTGTTAGGAATATTGCCTGATACGCATTCGCAAGCTTTTATGATGCTGTGCCATGCTGCATAACCTTAGAAGTCAGATTGAGATAGTATTAGCATCATGCCCGTCGCCATCGTGACCGTGGATACCGAAAAAGGTACTAATTTCGTGCAAAATGCATCCTACCGCTTGTTGTTTACAAGCAACGTGCATCGGCCGAAAGTGCATGTTATTGGTGCAGTTCTAGCATCACATGGAAGCGACTGCCTTTGCATTATAGTTTAATTCAGTGTAGATATTACGTCTGTGGTTGCATTCTGGCATGTGACCACATCAGGCAATGTGCACAATTATTGCGCTGTGCGAGGTTGCAGCGAGTGCCGGGATGCGCTGCCTGCACAATGCGATTTGCATTTACCATGTTACTAAGAAAAAAATACTAAGTGCAGGAGTGCCAGAAAATTGCACGGCATGCACGGAAGTAAACCTTTCTTACAGTATAGCTGTGTTGTAAACCACGATGCTAGAAGCAGCGTCTGAAGGTCGTCGGGGAAACTTACGGAAAAAAAGAAAAAAAAAAACCTGTAGCTGCATATTGACTTGCATATATATGCGGCTTACCGTAGTTCCTGTTTGTGCTTGTTAGCGCTCGACTCCCGGTTGCTTTGAAGCGATCATGGGTAAAATTCAGCATATAGGTGCAGCTTATAAGGCATTCTTTTCTTTCCTGTCGATTTACAGTTTTCAAAAATCTGCCGCATTTCGCTGAGGAAGCGCCCTGCGCACACTAATTAGGCGCATCAGCATGTAGGTATCCGAGTGTGGCCCGATGCTAGACGTGATATTGAAGCTTTATTTTTGGTGTCTTCTCCACTTGATGTACTTCTGTTGCAACAGCTGTTCCTGCATGTGGAAAAGCATCGGTAATGACAGAAGTGGGTGACGGAGGTACGATGGCGGCGTCACACGGCGCACTGCTAATCAGGATTAAGCTCGATAAAGGTTAAATTTACAAACGGCGATTGCCTGTTTAATGGAGACAATCGTGACCAAGAAATTCGATCCGTGTGTGTGTTGATCGCGATTATAAGTGCCCGTGTGACACCGGTATACGTAACCGGAGAAAATGCATTGAATACCAAAAAGGAAAAGGAGAATGAAAAGAACATGCATTTGTTTTCTACAAGAGGCATAAGTTTTAATTAACATTCGGCATCGTACCTCATGCTTTCGTCCCTTTGTGAACTGGGGTCTTGATGGAGGAGATCCATTCCTTTTGTGAGCGTAAATCGATGGTACCATGCTTGGCCCTAGTCAAGCAGATTTTACAGGAATTCCCATCGCACGCATCAGCGATAAAGTCTGATGGTAAGCACTGTCCCGAAAATGTTCCAAGCAGAGAACAGTGGTTTTGGAAGCCTTGAAATTACTCCGCCTCATCGCAGTGATCCACTTAGCAGCTCCTTTTCCTTCCTTGGGAACTTGTGAAGGACAACACCGTCTCGGTCACCAGTGCTTGTACAGCCACAGGCAGCACAAAAGGCCGGCATTGCAGCTCTATTGCTTCTCTTCGACTCAATTCCACTTGTGGCAGCAGTTGTTTGAAGCGTAAGCCGGAAACAAAAGGTGCAGAAGCTGATTATTTGCGACAAGGGCCGCTAATAAAATGCGATCGACAGGATCGACAACCAAACGTGCTCTCAACGCTGGCACGCTCGCCTGAGATGCCTGCATCAACGTCACTTCCTGCCTTATTTCTCCTTCCGCCGCCTCCACTGGCTTGCTCCGCGAGCCGCAATTGGCGGAGTATAGCTCTGATTTTAATTCTCAATTACGGTGCCGCTAATTGCATGATCGCAAAACCAATTGCGGTAACAGTGATTTGAAGTGTCTGCGCACCAGGAAAAGGTCAGTTTTTAGAAATCTAAAACCTGTGCAGTTTCCCTTTAAATAAAACTGCTGACAAATGGAACAGTTTTTTGGATCCTCTTCGAGTTCGGTTTAACTCTTTCACTATGGTGCCATAGGCCATCTGATATGGAGTTCCAGCCACATCAAAAGCATAAAAAAATTTAACCCCATGCCTCATAGGCTACTATGGCCATCTGGCATACTCTTTTAACATTCTTGTTTCAGTTTCAGTTTTGTTCGTTTTTGTTTTGCATGCTGATGTGCCGCCACATGCGAAACTCAAGCCAAACGTAGTGTTGCATTCTGGGAGAATGGAGGCTCTGGCTGTGGTGCACCCGCTCCAGTAGTGAGCACTTCGACTGTTTCTGCTGCCTATTTTTATGACCCTGGCAGTAGTGATGAGTCCAGTGACAGTGCGGGACTGTCCGGTTATAGCTTTGAAGTAGGCATGGCAGCTCAGGTGCCTTATACTTTATTAAAGTATTAACGCTCCAGTACGAGTTTCATTTCTGACTTTGCGCTGTATATACAAAAAGGATATGCTTCGTAGTTGACAACTACAACATTGTCTTTACGTTTAGGGCCTGACTATTAGCGCAGGATATTTTGAGGAATATACTGCGCTGCATCAAGTTTTCACCTCCAATACAGCGGGCGCCCATGTTGGAGCAGTGCTGTGCGAAAGGACGCGCATTGATTTTTATGAACGTGTATTAAACATTGGGTTTTTTTTTTGTTGTTGTTGTTCGTTACTGGGATGATCAAGACTTGGTCTGAGAATGCAAACAGCAAAGGCTGAAGGTGTGTTTTGAACAACAGACATAGTTCCAGCACGATGCCTCCAGAGAGGAAGTTGCTCCAACACAGATACTTAGACTTATTGAAATATTGAACTACACTGGCTCCGCAAGTCATCAAAAGCTACTTTTTGTCCACTAATACGACACCAGACTGTTAGGCATGGATAAATCAAATCAAGTTATTGGCACATACAGAATATTCAAAGAATATGTGAATTGATTAGAACTGAATTTTTGTGCTGCAGACATCGCATGCGTAAGCAGCTACAATCACTTCCAGGAGCAATTACATGGCATACCAGATTTATATATGCTCTGCATTGGTAGCAAAGGATACTAGGAACAATTTGTAATTTCAGAATTCTGAAAATCCTGCCTTAGTACACTTGCTCACTTCTCTTGTGTTTGCACATTTTTGTGAACTTTTTTCTTCATTTAACAAGAAAGTGGGAAGAACTCGCGTAGCAGTGCCCATTTTAATATGAAAAGCTGCACTAATAAGCTGCAATTTGATGTATAGCAACATTAAATATGTCAAGCTGTTCAAGAAAAGTTTTTTTTTTTTTAAGTAATGAAAGTAGGTCATTTTTCCATCATAGCAAAAGAGTTAAGAGGAGTCCACTGTGTTATAGTCAGCCCTGCACTGTAAGTAGGGTTATTCATTTTGGTTTTACCTGAACATGTTGGAGGAAACTCGGGCTACGCATGATTTATTGCCGAATTTCATTACCACATGCCTAGGAATTTTTTATGATGAATGGAGTTCTCTGTGTACACAAGCTAGCTGGCCCGCATCAGGACAACAAAATTATATTTTGTTGGCTTAAGTGAACACCAGTGATGAATAGTTCATTTACACGCTGTATGCAGGCAAGCACTGTGGGTGTTACACAGCTGTCATTTGTAAATTTAAATTTCTAAATTTAACCTGAAGGAACCTAAATTTTGGAATCAATCTGCAAAAAACTAGATTTCTCCCAGATTATCACCTTGAGAAATAGCAAGTGATTTTTACCCCCTCTTTCCCCAGTTTACGTCCAAAATCAGAAAAATGGATGCATCAGAAATCCATCAGAAAAAACAAATGCATCAAAAAATGACCATCCTATTTGAGTTTTAAGGCCCCTGTGCTAGAAAGAAGTGGTAGGTGCATTGCTGCATGCATTTCCGCTTACATGAGACCAAGTCTGCGTCAGATCCGTGCAGGTGATGGCCCCGGCACATATTCCGAGTCGGAGTCACTCTTTGACAGTTGGAGAACTTGTGCCATTATTTCATAGTCATCCAGTTCGGCGCACGACCTCACTGCGCCACGACGTTGACAGTGTCTTCAAATGTAATGGTGGCAGGAATCACCACACCACAGCCTCGACATTGTCAGTCATGTCCACATTTCGGCTCATGATCGGTGGCAGTTCAGGCTCTTTTGTTGCGAAGTTGGTCTCATTAGCAATTAGCATAGGTACAAATCCAGTGTGACGGAAGCATTTGCTGATTACGACTCCTCGCAGTGTCTTCAAGGCATCGGCAGGTATGTTACATTGTCAGCATCGTGTACGTGCCTCATTTTGTCGTCGTTGGCTTGCTCGTTGGCGTGGCCTGTTGCTTGACATCATGAGGAAGGTGTCTTGGAACGCAAAATAAATAAACAAGCACTGAAGACGAAATGCTGAAATGCTAGCTGCTATCCTGGACATAGCACAACCGCAATCATGAACCACATGCTGAGTGCTGCAACAGGATGCGGTGATCGCAATGGTGGTATGAATCACTTCCAAAAGTGTCGCGTTACGATCGAAACTAGGCCTCAGAAATCACAGTATTGTCTGCAATTTTTGCGGCCATACTTCATGTATTGGTGAGGCACTGAAGGCTGCAAAGGTGTTCAAATTATCGAATTTGGAGCTAGAAACTGTCCAAGATATCAGTCGGCTTTACACATTAAGTCTCTGGGAACATTGGTGGTACCGCATGGCTGTCCGAATCATTGAGCATGTCTGAATTATCGGCGTCCGAATTATTGGTTGGCGACTGTATGCAAGTGGGACAGCAAAGGTTCCTTTTTTTTTTAGAGGCCCCTCACCAGGTCTGGCCATTTTCAGCTTACAAGTACAGTGCATACATTGCGCACTCATGATCATGTCTGCCAATCATGACATCACTAAGCACTGCGGAAGGAACTTAACTTTGAAACTGAATATTCTCTACTCTTATCACACGGTTCCACTCTTAAGAGGGAAAGGGTGACCTGATGCACCCTACAGTGCGGTATGGTCTGACGCCACTTGTAGTGACACATGGCACTTGTTGAGAATTTACGATGAACCTGCCTGAACCAATCAAGAGGCAGCACTTCCAACAGCGGCCTCCTCGCAGGGGGGATGAGCTGCTATGAGCACAATGGCGCGTGCTTCATACTGCAGCATCGGCAAGCAAAAGGGTGCCGTACTATTAGCAGCAGGCACGTAGCCAGGATTTTTTTTCGGAGGGGGCCCAAGGCCTAATTACTCGCAAAAAGCATCATCATCATTATCATCATTTAGTGACACTTAAAGGCCCTTTTCACGGTATTACATAAGGGGGAGGGGGATCAAAAGCATCAATCACATCAGGGTGACTAGTATACAGTTTTAAGAAAGACGTGCCGGTGAATATAGAAGGCGCTTAATTATTCGACCAAAATGAGAACAGAGTGGAATGCAGCACAAAAAGAGGCTAGTTAATCCGAGATGGAAAGCACGTTCATGACACTGCTGTAAAGCTAGTGCGTGTGCACCAGAAAGAATACATTCCAAACAAGTGATATCGACAAAGAAGGGCCATACAGAGTCAGTGACAGAAAGAGGAGTGACAAAAAAGAAAAGGAATCAGGCGCCCACTTACGGACGTACGGCCAATAAAAAAGTAATTGTCGGACGCTTTTCTTACCCAACTTCTCACACTGTCTCAACAGCAGGCGGGCAGGAAGAATGTGAGCCACTTTATGACACTAGTTCTTAAACGAAAAACAGACATATACGGGAAAACAATGTTATTGAACAACAAAGAATGAAAACATGGATCCTTTCACGACACAAAAGAAGCAGAACGCCAATATTCGTTTTAGGAAGCAATATTAAAGAATGGCAGTGCGAGTGGTTTTAAAATTAGTAAAAGTCAATGCAAAAGAAGAAAGAACACTAGCAAGCAGCTTGGCCGAAAAGAGTGGTTCATGCTGCAATTTTCATGCGTCGCGGTTTCTCAATAAACACAGTGATAACTTCGTCGACATTGTCTTGCATCCGGTGAATTAATGGACTTAAGAACCAGGCCATTAAGCCTCTCTTCAGCTATTCGGTTCCTCAAATATGTTTGTACTCTTTTCAGTGTCGAGAAGCTGCGTTCTGCAGCAGCTGTACTCACTGGGTTGCCAATATCTTGAAGAGTGTGCGAACGTTCGCGAAGAGGGCTTTGTCGCATTCTAGTAAAGCGTCCGTCGGAAAGCGGAGAAGTTCCTCCTCTTGCATGGCTTGCCAGTTTTCCAGATTTCCATCCACCTTTCAGCGTAAGGATATGCGCTGTTGTCATACCTCTGAGGTAAAAATCGAAGGACGGCTGCACAAATTCAAATTTGCGCTTGCAGGCGTGCTTTGGCAACACAAATAGCAAACTTCGCAGTGTTTTCCGATAGTTTGCAAAGCGCCGTTTGAGGGAAGTTTTCAAATCGTCTATGTATGGAATGAACGTGGCTTGCCTATAGTCCCCTTTCGCCGAACTACAAGCACCCTGTTTACCTTGTTTGTTTACCCTGTTTACTCTTACCGACACGCGGGCGCCTGCCCCACGACACAGGGAGCGGAAAAAGGGTGGTGGGATTCGCAGAGGTGCCAGGAAGGTTGAACGGGTCAATGGGTCGTCAAAGCCGTCAATTTTCATAGAAAAGTCGTCTTTATCAAGCTTTCGGTTAGCTTCCGCCGTCCGGTCGAGGAAAAACTCTGCGTCTGCGGCAAAGCAAAACCGTACGCGTGCGTGTTCCCACGCCGCGCAGCTATCAGACAAACAAAGCACCGGAATGCTCCCTAAGTTGCCGGCACTACTCGACTGTACAAATGACGCCCGCAATGTACCGCCTGCTATCGTTGCTACCGCCTGCTGCCGCCTGCTATCGTTACGAAAAAGACATTTCCTCAGGGAATCCACCAGTGGAGTCAACGCTACCCTTTTCTGTATATGTCCTATCATTCTTTGCACTGTTCCTTGAAGAAATCCAACTACCGAGCGCCCCGACCGTACATGAGAATCCTCGTTTTGCGCAATATAGCCATGGTCGCCTTTTGCTCCAGAAAACCCGACACAACCAACCAACCAACCACCTTCCTAAACATAACCGATGCGACGAAGAAAAGTCGCACGAAGTACGGGCAAATAACATCACTTTCTTTTTTCTGGTTTCGAAGCTGCATGGCAACATTTTGTTCTCTCTGGTAATTTCTTTTCCAACAAGCTTGTCTTACATATATGAAAATGTCCTGCGTTGCACAGTTTTCTGTCTCTTTACGCAATCACAAAGCAGTAACTGTTTCCGACAGTTAGTTTCAGTTGGTATGACCATTGTGTCAGGAAGATTGATACGGTGGTCGCTATCTTGGGAATGTTCGGCTATCGGGTTGCGATCTCTTGCAAAATTGCAGAGGTAATCTCTGTGCTGTCGAAATGTTTCTTTCAGGTTTTTCGTTTCGCCGATATAGCTCGCATCGCATATTTGTATACAATGCATTCGGCCCTCTGCCTCCGTACGGTCTTTGCCAATATGTAGAGAACATGTGTTCGTAGGCTTGTGAGTCACTCAGATGCCTTCTTTTCTGAGAATACGAGTGATGGTTTCACTAACGCCTCGGACATATGGGAGAGTGTGGTGTTTCTGTTGTGGTGTTGATTCAGGAGCCGGACACTGAATCTCTCAGCAAGCGTTGCCGTGTTTTTGGAATTGAAGTCTGTCGGAATAAAGGTTCTTGGGTAGCTGTTCTTAGCAAGTTCCCTGACTATCGTTTGTTTTTCATTTGCTTAGATGCGCACGGCGCTACTTGTACTGCCTCTATACCCATGCGCTATGGCTGACCGGACGAATTTCGGGGGGGGGGGGCCTGGGCCCCCCTGGGCCCCCCCTTGCCTACGTGGCTGATTAGCAGTGACTCTCGAGTTCTGAAAACGTAATTTCATGCCACTTCTAACTTTTCTTTCTCTGCTAATAATGGACCAATTTGAAATATTCTTGTGGTAGAACACTTCCTATTGGGCATTTGATGTCCAGTGAATAACCAAAATTTGCCATGTGGCATGGTGAGGGGCTGTTAAATAGTTTCAAGCATGATTTTTAAGTTTGTTTGACCTATTTTCTGTTATATTGCCATAGTTTTCTGTATTTCATGTTACGAGCAGTCGGGGCAACTAGTTTTAAAACCTGGCCATGTCACGAGCAATAGAAGAGAGTTTGGTGTGTCTGAAACTCCTTGTTTGCACGAAAACAGCGAAGTAGATCAGTGCCCAATTCATGCATGAGAGGACTTCCTCAAGAAATGGAAAGTTTCAAGCCGTTTATAAAGTTTGCTTACAAGAGATATCCAGTTATGAAGATCGCTGGCAGGTTTTCATTTCCACTTTTTACGAATTCTGATAGACATATATTCTTGGCTGTGTTAACTTAGTTTGGGAGGATTTGAATCATCTAAATCTGTGGCTCATTCTTGTTGTTTACAGAATATCTGTGGAATCACTTCACTCCCGAGATGAGTTCAGGCACTGGCGAGCAAGGTGGCTGCTGAGTTCTGTCACAGAGCCTCATGCCTAGAAGAGAAAGAAACCCGAGAAGATTGACAGCTTTGTGAGATGACGGACGTCTGCATGTAAAAGGACTTGGCATAGAGGAAGGGAATTGTTAAGGAAAAAGCCATGACAGCTGCTATAAAAGTCAGCAGAGGAGCCAAGTGCCATTTTTCCATTCCCCTCTTTCACATCCTATGCTCCTCATTCCCTTCCTCTTCCAGAATATCCAAGTAACCTTGCAGCTTTTGTAGGTCCGACCAACATCTTAGTCATTGTTTCCTTCACCCCTCCCTAAATGGCGGTGCTGCACTGAGCAACCTGACCTTGTTAAAGTGTTGCTCTGTGCGACAGTGACTCCACACGTTGGGTCACTCTAATGATATTCCCCTTTTTGTTGTTATGAAACATGTTTAGGCATGTTATGAATGCTGTGTGAAACATGAAATACTACCAACTTTTTTTTCTTATCACTTTTGCCCATGTGTTTCGCTCCTAAGGTTTTTCCTTGTGCACGTAGCTCAAGAATTAAGATTTTGAGATGGCATGCTGGCTTTTTTTTTTCCTTTATGAGAGGCCAGCAGTTACAGAACAGGCCACGGTGCTCTGGATGTGCTTAGCCATTCCACCCACAGGGCAAATAGGGGACAGGAATAACTGCAAACGATTTTGAGTCCATTGTGTCCTACCCAGCTTTCTTTTTTTTTTCCCTTACTAGATTGATGACACATAGGGCATAAGTGCTCATGGATGTATAAAGAGAAAATGTGTACCCATGAGCACAAGCCATTGCAGGATGTTTTAGAAAAAGATGCCTGTGGAGCTACCAACACTTGTTTGTTGGCTGCATTGCCTTTTGCAAGAAGCTGTTGTGGTCTGGGATGATTCATATATTAGCTTGTGAATGTTTAGGGCAAGCAGCAGCAGCGGCGAACACAGTCCTTGCAAGCTTTTATTTTAGGGATTATGATGTAAATAGCCCGCGTTTTTCTTCTTTTTCTTTACGATTATTTTTAGTGTAGTGCAGTGTTATGATCTGTCCAGAGAGAATTTATACACACCTATACATATATATATATATATATTATATATATAAATATTGGTGAGTGCTAAGATGCAAGAGATGGAAGGTTGAGAGGAACATGAAGAGTGGTGCATCAGAAGGTGTTATAGACAAGCCTGCTATAGCCAGGAGTTCCATGCTGGAAAAAGATAAGTGCCGTTATTCACTATTTTCAGAGCCGTGCAATGGTATCTGGGATTCTCTGGAAATGTGCAGTTTGGTTCCTCTTTTTAGAGCAAATAATTGTGTGCAAGATATTTCAGTGTTTACAGTTGCTCTGTAGGAGTCTAGGCATTACACAATATTTGTGAAAAGGAAATTGGTCATGTACACACGTTGGGTTTCACTGATGCGACACCTTTTCTGCTTGCTATAATTGAGCGAACGTGTGTTTTTTTTTTTAGTTGGACTGTGTGAGGGTTTATGGAATGGTTGTTGTTTAGGAATGCTTGTTTAACTTAAAAAAATAATAAAATAATGAACATTTTTACACGTTTGTGTAGTATTGTTTCTACTCTTCCGTTGCTTTGCTCAAGAAGCCAAAGCTATAAAAGAAATTACAAATCATTCATTCTTGTTCCCATTACTGTGCATATGCTTAGTCACGGTTAGTATTTAAAATGAATGACAAAATTGGAAATTCTGTGATCTCATTAGGCATCTACAAAACACAAGGGTAGTGGGCATAAGTGCAGTGTGACATAGTTAAGGTCAATGCTGAGTATCTTTCTGTAATAAGCTTGGCCACTTAATAGTACCGTTTTAGCTGGAGAGCGCTATAGCACACGCTGGAGAAGGACACAGTGACACACAAGGAAGAGTGCGAGCTTCCTTTGGGTTAATTATGCAGAGAAATAAAATAAATAGTTGAAAAAAAAGCACATTTTTAATATGGAGGATGGCAAGAAATGCCAGAAATAACAAAAAAGGGAGAGAAGAACAATGCTGTCACTAGGCACATGCCCCAGTGCCTCCTAGAAGGCTGGTCTAGGACAGGGGAATGGATGGCTTGCTCACATATGTACTGCGCTCATGTACCATTTGCGCAGGCTTGACATTTCGAGGGCAATCATCCCTATGGCCTTTTTTTTTCTTTTTCCCACAAACATTTATTTTCATGCTCTGTGTAATAAATTAATTTGCTAGTTAGCCTTGTGTACTCGTGTTTAACTGTTTTGTTCATCTCCAGCTTGTGTTATAGCTCTCGCCGTGACCTACCAGCTAGCCTAATCCACCACTCCTCAAGTTACTATTTTTGTTGTTTCATGTTCATGAGCTCTTAAGCAGCATTATGTGCTGTAATTCAAGTGTGCACAAACACTTTGCCATTTTAGAGCTTGGGTACATGTACCTCACTAGAAGCATTGCTCATATACAGTAACATGAATTTTGCATGAGGTGTGGAAGAACTTGAGCACATAGTGCCTTCCTTGGAGATAAACTGCTCATTGGCATCAGAGCAGTTGCTTTGCCAATAAAGATGCCTTCTCCATTATTGCAATGATGGGCAAAGCACTGAACAAGACTCATCTGGCCCAATTAAATTCATGGCATCAAAGCATATTAGCATATCCGTCCATGCAACTCAGTTCAAAAGCACTTTTTTACTCAAAATGCAGCAACAGCGAGGCATTGTCTTATGTTTTGTGTTACACAGTTAATCCACAGGAGATGCACATCCTGGTAATGTTTTCAAGATAAGAAAATTCTGGTGTACTGGGTGTGCATTGTGACTGCAATGCTTTAGAAATGAGTTGTTATATAAATGGATACTGAATAAAGCTTTTGCCACCGAGATGATTTGCTCAAATGAAAGATTGGGTGCTGAAAGGGATTATTGACACAACCTTATTTTGAGGCAGAAACCGGCGAAAACAATGAAATTAATGCATTTTGCACAAAATGCCTCACCTAGGAGGCGCGCCGTGGACTGAAAAGAGTGTTGATTTTGTGACATCTTTACCATATGCCGCTGTGCCAACCACGCCTGCTGCTTGCAAGCTCACGAAAGACTGGTTTTACGTGCCAAAACAATGATGCGATTATGAGGCACGCCCCGTAGTGGAGGTCACCACATTAGCTTTGACCACTTGGGGCACCTAAATCTAAGTATACGGGTTTCTTTTTTTTTTTCGTATTTTGCCGGCACGAAATGCGGCCGCCGTCGCCAAGGATGATTGACGTCAGGCCATTGAAAAAAATTACAGCATATCCACGGAGTGAATGATGGTGAGTGGGCGAAGCTCGGGAGGTTCATCGTAGATCGTGCCGAGTTCTGGATTAATTTAGTTAACGCGCACGCTACGAATCCTCATGGTTCAACTATGCACAAGTGAAATCTCCCACCGGCACTTCATTGCAAGTCAAGATCCAGTGCCTATATATATACATATATATGGGTTGCCGGTGAACGCTTCTCTAACGCGAGCAGTCGGTATTTCTCAAGAAACTCGCTAGGAGACGCTGCCTGCGCCAACGTTGAATGTCGCGGGTGAAGGCGCGTTCTCCTTCTTTGCGAGCTGGTACAGCGTTCCTCTAAGAAAGAGCGTTCCCATAGCCAACACGCGCCTTTCGCTCTCTCTCTGTCTCTCTCTCACACAAGACAGCAGAGGTACGCGTCGGGAGGCAGCGCCGGGAGAGAGAGAGAGGCACGCGCCGAGGGCGAGCGCGTGCCTCCCAGCACGCGGGTTACGCCTGACGCGTGACAAGGTTAGACTAAGAGGAGCTTTGCCCCTAAATAAGAAAAAAAAAATGGGGGAGGGTGCATCTCTTGAGTTCATTTCTACCACAACACACTCGGGAAGACGGGAGAGAAGGAAAGAGGGGCTCTCGACAAGAGTGGCAGAACAATATTAATACTAAATAAATAATCAAAACAATACCACCTCATTTATTCTCTGAAGGTGGTCGGACAGCGAAGCTGCCTTGTCTCACCGTATGTTGCACCTGAAGTTCCTTGTTGGATCTTCACAGCTTGAATACATTGTGCAATGGAGCTAAGCTGCCTTGCTGGGAAATCTCGTCTAAGTGATGAGAATTCACAATTAATATATCATCACGCATATTGTAGTTCGTGACTGTGGTTTGTCATATTTTATGACGTGTACTTCAAACATGTTTAAGTAGTAGTAGTAGAAGACTTTTATTGAAGCCCAATATTACAGGCTCAGCATTTCTACCGCCTGTGCGACTAAGCGGCGCTGAACTTCCTCCTCTTCAGAGCCAAGCCAGTCGAGCCAGGTGGTGATTGATAGGGAAGGGGGAGGGTAAGATGCCGATTGCTGAGCAACCGGGCAGTGGAAAAGGCAATGCGAAAGGTCAGCATATGATGAGGGGCAGTTAGGACAGGAGGGGGCAGAGCGGTACTTGTAGAGGAAGGGGCGAGAGGGGGTGGTAAGTGCATTCATTTGAATGTGCCTCAGAAGGCGAGCCTCCGGCACGGTGAGCGATGGATGAGGGGGAGGATAGAGTCGCTTGTCGAGGCGGAGCTGGAGGTATACATCCCTGATAGTTTGGCGTAGGGAGATCCTCCCCCCGCCCGCCAAAGTTTTCCCATCGTCCTCCGAAGGCTTAGGCCATGGGATCAACGGTGCCCGGTGGAAAATATCGCGGGCGAGCTGGTGGGCCAGCTCATTGCCGTCGATCCCCGAATGCCCAGGCACCCAGCGTAGGAAGACGGTGAAAGGCTGTAATGCGGAGACCGCCTGCTCGACCTCTCGTTGGAGGGAAGGGGGTAAGGTGCGGTTTTGTATGTGGCGGATAGCGGCGTAGGAGTCGGAGTAGACTGTATAGACCTTTCCAATAGAGCCCTCCTGGGCGCCGCCATGAAATGCCGCTAGCGACGTCTAGCGGCGGCGCCATCTTGGGCTGTTTGCTCGCTGTGCTCTCCGTGCGGGCGCGTGCATTCGTTGTGTGTGTTTCAGCAAGATCTTGCTTTCGCTGCTTGTAAACATCGCGGAATCGTTAGGCAGGTTAATTTGTGAGTATGTGGGATCTGACTGATTAGCAGGACAGTTGTTATCAGCATTGTTTTGCGTCTTATTGCGCGGGCAGAAGCGGGATCAGCAGGGCCGGTTGGTAGCAGTAAAACTGGGAAACCGGGAACATTGTCGCCTCTTCTTTGTTTGAGTTACTGTTGTAAGATTACTCGTATCATAATAAAAATACTGCTGCTTTTGCTAACAATGGCGCCACTCATTAAGGCGAAAGCCTTAATGTCTCAATTAGAGTAACCTTAATGTTTCAGTCACCTTAAAAGAGAGTGGTTCCAAAATTATGGAAAAATTATCACAAGAAACGATGCCTTGAGAAATAAATGACTAATCACGTAACGCGATATATCAAAGGAACCCTTGATTTAACGCAGGCATGACTCGGGCATAATCAGCATGATAGCCAGGCTTTAAGTCATGCTCATGACTATAACTATGGAAGTGAGCATGTCCAGAAATCAACAATTGAAAATCCCTAACTAATGTTGGTAAGTCACACAAGGTAGGTTAGACTGGTTACCATAATGAGAGTGCACCGTGATAATTACCAAATCACGATTAAAGAATGACCTGATTTTACAAAGCATGTTATTAATGACACATAATACAAGGAAAAGCTTGAAACTGTAAGAAGGCGGTCGACATGGGTGGCAAACGAAAGGTGAATCTCGAAGGACGTGATATTGGTCATAGTCACGTTCATGACATGACATGATGTTCTCATGTCATGTCGTGTACTATTGGAAGGGGATCGATATGGGTGTCAAACAAAAGGTGAATGTCGAATGTAATATTGGTCGTAGTTAGGTTCATGACATGATGTGCTTAGGTCATGCTATGACATCAGCATGACTCTGCAAACATAAGACCACTGGAAGGGGATCGATATGGGTGTCAAACAAAAGGTGCATGTCGAAGAATGTAATATTGGTCATAGTCACGTTCATGACAAGACATGTGCTCAGGTCATGCTATGACATGAGCATGACTCTGGAAACATAATACTATTGGAAGGGGATCGATATGGGTGTCAAACAAATGATGCATGTCGAAGAATGTAATATTGGTCATAGTCACGTTCATGACAATACATGATGTGCTCAGGTCATGCTATGATATGAGCATGACTCTGGGAACATAATACTATTGGAAGGGGATCGATATGGGTGTCAAACAAATGGTGCATGTCGAAGAATGTAATATTGGTCATAGTCACGTTCATGACAAGACATGATGTGCTCAGGTCATGCTATGACATGAGCCTGACTCTGCAAACATAAGACCACTGGAAGGGAATCGATATGGGTGTCAAACAAAAGGTGCATGTCGAAGAATGTAATATCGGTCATAGTCACGTTCATGACAAGACATGATGTGCTCAGGTCATGCTATGACATGAGCAGGACTCTGCAAACATAAGACCACTGGAAGGGGATCGATATGGGTGTCAAACAAAAGGTGCATGTCGAAGAATGTAATATCGGTCATAGTCACGTTCATGACAAGACATGATGTGCTCAGGTCATGCTATGACATGAGCATGACTCTGCAAACATAAGACCACTGGAAGGGGATCGATATGGGTGTCAAACAAAAGGTACATGTAGAAGAATGTATTATTGGTCATAGTCGCGTTCATGACATGACATAATGTGCTCAGGTCATGCTATGACATGATCATGACTCTGCAAACATAAGACCGCTGGAAGGGGATCGATATGGGTGTCAAACAAAAGGTGCATGTCGAAGAATGTAATATCGGTCATAGTCACGTTCATGACATGACATGGTGTGCTCATGTCATGAGCATGACTCTGCAAAAGCAAATGTAAAGGAAGGAGGTCAAGATGGGTGTCAAATGAAAGATACAGGTCCAGAGACGCGAGTTAGTCACGTTCATGACATGAAATACATATGACACGAGCATGACGAAGCAAAAATCAACGGGAAGGGGTCAAGATCGGTGCCCAACGAAAGATATAGATCAAGAGAGGCGATACGAGTTAGTCATGCTCATGACATGAGATACGTAATATGGCATGAGCATGACAGAGCGAAAATTAACGGAAGGGGGTGAAGATGGGGGTCAAAGGAAAAGTAAACCTCGAGGGATGTGACGTAAGACATACTATAATCATGTTCATGACATCGCTTACATGAAATGACATGAACATCATTATGCAAAAGGGGGTTTGATAGCGGTTGTAAAACGAAAGGCACAGGAGAAGATGTGATATGAGTTATAGTCATTTTCATGATACGGCATGGTCATGGCACGACATGATTATGACTCAACATGAGAGCTTTAAGGGGGTTGAAATGGGTGTCAAACTACAATTCGAGGGATGTGATATTTTATAATCATGTTCATGACACGACATGATCGTGGCTCGATATGGTCATTACTCAACATAACGACAAAACTCAAAAAGTAGTGCAACGGCGTTCGGACACTGCTAACAAAGCAAGTAAACTTTAACAAGGTGTGATAGCCAGTCAGTAAATGACACAGTATATCTGTGTGCATAACAACGTAATAATGTGGCATGATGTATAAGCCATGGCATATGTGCGGCATCTACTCAATTAAAACCAGCGCTAGATAGCTACTCTTGGCTAGAATTCCTTCAACTGTCGGCTATTGCGTGCTGACTTTCTCTTTAATGAATAACGTTGGCTAATACAGTTACATCGCTGGCATGTTGGCATAATATTGGCTCCCACGGTGCGTGAGACCTGGATTTTATTTTCTAATCGGATTTCTCATTTATCGCACTCATGGTCAAGAAGCAATAATTCGGCTCCGTTCTCGCAGCCTAGTTCATTATCGACTTCTGTCGAGCTCTCCACATTTTTTTTTTCGTTTGAAAGAAGCGTCCGCGTCACATAAGGTGCTGAAGCGCGTTTGCCGTTCAACAAAACATGCCCACCTGGTTTGCACTGCACAGTCCGGAGGCATACATCAGCAAGGACAAGAGCAACAAAAAAAAAAGGAAAAGAAAAAGGAATGTCCGTACCAAATCCCCTTGCTTTGGTAGTACCGTGAAACGCATTTAGCTCTCATGGTTGAAGCTAATCAAGTAGGGAGAGAATGAAAGAAGAAATCTGGGACATTCGCACCATATTCTAAGAACGGCACTGACTAGCGTTGAGGGTGTGTTGGCGACATTAGCGTTAGACCACATGGGAACATGAGCGGTGCGGCGTTTTGGCACGAGTACGTCAGTGAGTGCGCAGCCGCACTCTGCGCAACGTTGTGCTTGGTGCACAGCTGTTTACGTGCAGCGTTTCTTTTCTGCTGGTTGTACGTGCAACCGTAGACAATGCAGTGATGCCCTGTCGATTGACTGTTCTTAAATAGCTCTAGTGAGCGAAAAACAGCGCGCGCACCATGCAAGCACGGCAAAACGTATGGGCGGCTCGGCGCAACAAACAGCCCAACGAAGGGGGGCGTGGCGCGGAGAGCCGTAGCAGACGACAAAAGCAGGTTCCTGCTCGCCGGTGCGAGAGTGCCGATGGAAAGGTGTATACTCTGCGAGAAAAGGAAGGGAGGGAAATGACCGTAGGGCGTGGACAATCGCGAGGACTTCTAGCGACAGTACATCTGGAGGGTGTAGGTATGGCCCACTGGTGTGGGTTTCAGGTGCCGTAAGGTGAGGATGGTAGAGAGCGAAGCCACAGGAACCTCGAGGAGCCACGAAAGAGGCATCCGTGTATGCAACTCCCTGGGTCTCAAAAAGAGGTGAGTGATGTTGCGCTGCCGCGTGACGGCGGCCGGCATGCAAGACGGGGGACATATTGGACGGAAGAGGAAGGATACGAAGGTTGGGAGCCGGAGAGGATATTGGAGAAGGGAAAGTGGAAATGGGGATGGGAAGGATGCGCGCTTGGGCGAGTATCCATTGACCCTGACGGGTATGGGAAAGCCTGGCAAGCTGGGAGTCCCGTTGGAGGGAGAGGAGAGAACGGAGAGGATGGAAGAGGCCAGTAGCGAAGAGTTTAGCGGTAGAGGTCGTGATATGTAGATTGAGAGCTGCTTTGTAGAGGCCTAGGAGGGCGGTTTCAAGGGTGTTAAGTTGTGTATGAGTGAAAGGAACGTAAGGCACATAGTACAGGAACTTGTTTAGGGAGAGCGCATGGGCAACCCGGCATGCATGGGCCTCATGAAGACCAGAATGTCGAGTGACCACGCGCCGCAGGAGGTGGGTTACCGATTGGCAGGTCTTCACGGCGTGGTGGAGAGCTTGTACATTCCTGGCCGCATGCAGAGGAAAGCCAAGAACTTTGCATTGTTGTACGATAGGAATAGGAGAGCCAGAAAGATGAAGGGAGATGAGACAATTATGCGAGCGATGGTACGGGGACTGATTGAGCAGAAGAAGCTCGGATTTCTCCGGAGCAGGAGACAGGCCAGCGGTAGGGAGGAAGGAGGCGATGAGGTCTAGACCACGTTGCAGGGTGTCCTGCACGTGGCCTGGAGAGCCAGAGGTGCACCAGAGAGTGATGTCGTCCGCATAAAAAAAGTGATGCAGGTCCGGAACTTGCGTGAGTTGGGAGGCGAGAGGGGCCATGGCGAGGTTGAAAAGGGTAGGAGACAGTACAGCACCCTGGGGTGTGCCACGGGTCAGAGAATGGGGGTCGGACAGGTGAGTGTCTACTTTAAAGCGAGCCACACGATTAGTGAGGAAGGAACGAATGTACGAATACATGCGAAAGCCGCAGGCTAAGGAGGACAGTTGAGACAGGATGTGGTCGTGGCACACACCGTCGAAAACCTTGCGCACATCAACGGTCACAAGTGCATGAATGTGGTTGGGAGTGGGTGAGAGGAAGGTGTGCTGGAGGACCAGGAACATGTCCTGCGCGCACACTCGGCGTCGGAAGCCGATAAGAGGATGAGGAAAGAACTCCCTCGCCTCTACAAAGTCAGCCAGGCGAGTCAGGGCCATTCGCTCAAGAGTCTTCCCAACGCACGACGTCAGGGAAATAGGGCGAAGGTTAGACAGGGAAGGTGGTTTTCCGGGCTTAGGGATCATTGAAACGAGGGAAGATGTCCAGGAGCTTGGCAGGCAGCCACTTTCCCAGGCTTCGTTGAAAGTCTGGAGAAGGAATTCTTTGGCGTGGTCAGGAAGATTTCGAAGTGTGGTGTACGTGATCGCGTCCTCACCGGGGGCTGAACGGGTAGCATTAGCAGCCAGGGCAGTTTCGAGCTCGCGGAGAGTGAAAGGCCGGTCCATGTCGGGGTTAGGGTTGCCCGAGTAAGCTGGGTAAGAAGGTGTAAGAGGAGGCGGGAGGTACAGCGAAGTTAGCTTGTCAAAGACATCGGAGGGAGTCCCTTGAGTAAGTGCTTTAGCTAGAGTGGGAGCAAGGGAAGGTTTAGTGCCTAGGAGAGATTTAAACAGAGACCACGTGGATCGAGAATGCAATGCGGTGTCGAGACTATCACACAGTGCGCTCCAACGAGAGTGCTCGAGGGACGCGCCGTGGGCGACGATCTTGGCCCGCAAAGCCGCAATCCGGGAGGAAAGCATGACGTTTCGGGGTTGGGAGCGGAATGAGCGTTGCAGTCTTTTATGGCGACGCCATAAACGAAGGAAATGCGGATCTGGATCTGAGATGGGGTGACAAGAGCGAACGCGACGGCTGCTGGATGATAGCGCTGCAGGGATGCGCGACGTCCAGTCATCGTAAGATTCAATAGACTCCGAAGAGAAATTATTACGAAACGCATGCCAGTCAGTGTGAGTGACTCGGTGCCTTCGAGGGATGTGGGCAAGAGAGGTCGTGATATGAATGAGAAAATGGTCACTGAGAAGGGTTTCTGCTGTTGCCTGCCACTGAAAGGAAAGGGGTCGCCGAGAGAAAGTGAGGTCGGGCGTAGTGCTCCGCACGAGTGGGGGAACCAGGGGTGTTAAGGAGGGTTAGGTGGCGTTCCTGCACAAGACAGTGGAGAAGGCGGCCCGGTTTGAGGGTCTGAGGGTAGCCCCATGGCGTGTGAGGGGCGTTAAAGTCGCCACCAAGGAGGATATGGGTGGTGGAAGGAAGAGAATGAAGGAATTTGCCTAGGGCATTGAATAAGGAGGACGTGACAGGGGGAACATGTTTAATAGCTTTATTTTTGTAGCATAGTGGCGGCAGCCTAGCTGCCGTCAGGGAAAGACGGAGACGTTGATGATTCCGTGTCAGCCGAGAACAACACAAAAAGCGTTTATTGCACGCTGTTAAGATCGGCGTGGGCCCCCCATGGATGTGGTGGAGGGAGGCTGCTGGTGGTGGCCGTTGGATCTACCTTTCGGGGAAAATGACCGTGGGGAGCGCGTATGCTTGCGTTCTCACGGATCTACATCCCTGGGCTGCCGTCTCGAGGAGACGAGTGCATTGTTTGACGCGGCAGCGACGGCCTTGTTCACCAGCCCGCGGGAAGCTCCCGGAATCCGCCTGGACCGTCGGTGTGTCATGCGGTGCGTGTGTGCGCGTTTGTGTCGCCTTTGTGGCAAGAACTTCGCGGCCGCACCGACGCAGCGAGAGGGGTGCATCAGCGCACCGGCCGACTGTGAGCACTGCTGCCAGCGGGTGGCCTATGGCTTCCCCAGTGTGAGAAACAGCAGCATTCGTCAAAAGGACGGGGCCGGGAAGAGTGCTTTTATTTGTGCTGCTGTTGTTCTTCAGCAAGCCTCTTCGCCGAACCGTACCTTCTCCGGATTTCAGCATCGGCTGCCACCCGGGTCACGTCATACCTTGCCACCGAGAAGCAGCGAAGGCGGGGCGTGACCTCCTCTCTTCGAGGGCGGAGACAACGTCGTCATTGGACTCTTTTGTACATAGCGATGTATATAAGACGAGCGCAGACAAGCTCCGAGCCCCGAGCCTCTCATCATGATGTAAAATAAACCATCTCTCTAGCTTCCTCTTCACACTCGTCATCGTCTTCGTGTCAACCCCGCACTCCGGCAACCTTCCCTTGGAGTCGGGATGGGTCAAACGTCGACCTGATAGCGGTGGATCCTAGGACAGACGGCCCGACTCCTGCAACTCCCACCAGGATCCCAATAACGCATATATATAGGCAAAGTGGAAAGGAAAACAAGGAGAAGGAACTTGGCGCATGCGCAATGACAGCGCGCACATAACGTGGCGCTTTTACACCGCATTTACATTTCTTCCTTCTTAAAAACGATGCACTGGCTTGCGTGTTCTTGTGGAGCGCCGGAGCTGTCGTGCGGTTTCTTGATCCGTCGCAGGTGCCATATGGGTGTTGGGACTGCAGCAGGCTCATGCTGGTCGGTGACTGGGAGCGTTTCTTGGGGTGCCGCTTCCACAACTTCATCGGGGTTCGCGGGTGGCTGCAGGTCGAGTGGCGTTGTGCTCAGCGTATTTTCTTTGCTGATAGTGCCTGGATGGGTCCACAGTGATTCGTCTTGCGAAAATCCCCTACGAGTACACCTTGATCTACGTGACGCCGCACGATTGCTTGAGGAGTCTCCACTGTGACCATCCTTCCTCCCGATGTAGCTGTTACCCGTTTTGGCATCCATTTACCATTGGACCCGTAGTTGCAGACATGCACATCACAGTTCGTTGGCGGTAACAACTCGTTGCTTTCCTTTTAGGGGCGAAGCTCCTTAAAGGGGTCCTGAACCACCGCTCGGGCTTGGTTTTGAAAACGGCTGGGTGTGTATTGAATGCCTCTCAGAAATTCACAGCCGAAAGAATTTTTCAAAACGGTTTGTTAGGAGCGAAGATATTGCGACCGGAAAACTTCCCTTTCCAGTCCTGTTTCAACTCTGCGGAATAGAGGGTACAGAGCTCCTTAGGGCGGTGCCGAAGGAGGTGCCCCGCCCACCGCTTTACGTCACCAGACTTCAGCGACGTGTCAGTGGCTGACGAAAAGCGCGCGACTACCGGGGGCTGTTTAGGGGCTGTTTCTTCGCAGCGCGCTTGTGGCCGCCTGCTCGCTTCGCGCCTGGGCTCGGTCGCGTGCCCTCGCGATCACCGCATTCTTTTTTTTTTTTCGATCCTCCGAAGCTTTGTTTTCGTTCATCACATACGTTTAGGCTCGCAGGTGTGAGCGTTTACTTTGTCAGTGCGCTGCGTGTCGTCGATATTGCGCATAACGCGGCGTCAGGACAAACTGCCAACGCTGCTCCACCTTGTCCTGCATAACCCCAAGTTAGTTAATTGTTGATTAGTGATTGTAGACGGGATAATCATGCTGCAGGGCTCGAACGTGACTACTATGACTCGGAAGGAAGACCTTTACAACTCGGACCCTTGCCGACAGGTTAATGTGCAATAAGGTGCGTTGACATGCGGTAAGATGGATGGATTAATTTAATGTGTGAATACAATAGTTCAATTTTAACAGTGAAGCTGTTTAAGCTATTGGTGAAACTGGCAAATCTGCCGAAAACTCCGCTAAGTTATGTAATGCTAGCATAACACTACCACGCTGTAGTAAAGACAAAGCTCCGTAGGACAAGTTAGGTAAGGCTGTCTCATTCAATGGAGCCTAATTAAGATTCCTAGGACTAGTTAGGTAAGGCTATGTCTTATTCAAGAGAACCTAATTAGGAATAATTAATTGAGGCCTAGTTCAGACAGGACTAATCCAACTAAGCCAAACCAAGCCAAACTGAACTAATTCAACCTGAATTGAGCTATGACAAGTAAGTCACACCTAATTAAGCGGATACTAATGATTTATAATTAATTAAGCCACAATACTAATAAACCACGTCTAATTAAGGTAAATCTAATTATGCGAAGCCTAATTTAGCTGATATGAACAAATCTAATGTAAGCAAAATAAAACTGCTTCTTGGGCTAGTTGGTTCATTATAAAGTGCAAATGCTTACAGGGCGCAAATTGAACAAACAAAAGAGAGGGACACACAGACACACACAGGCGCTTTGTGTGTGTCTGTGTGTCCCTCTCTTTTGTTTGTTCAATTTGCGCCCTGTAAGCATTTGCACTAGTGTAAGCAAGCTCCTAATAAGACCTTGTTTGATTAATTAGTACTAATTAAAACACGCATAGCTAGGTTATTACTAGTTAAGTCAAACCTAAGCTAGCACTTATTAATCAAAGGTAAATTATGCTAAGACTTCAAGGTGAAGCCTCATTAAGTTGAGACTAAACATTTCAGGACTAATTAGGCTAACACTGATTAAATCGGGCCTATTTCAGGTAGTATTCATCAAGCGATATCTAATTAAGATAATATGTCAAAGAACAGCGTAACTAGGCCTGTACTAATTAGGCCATGTTTAATTAAGATATGACTAATTACCGCAAGCATAATTATATTATGACTAATGAATACCAGCGTATTAAACAATGTATCATTAGGTATAAGTTAATCAGACCGGTTCCAATTAGTGTAACGCTAATTAGGTCCTGGCTAATTAAGTTAAGACTAAGTCAAGTCTCAATAAGCTCAGATTATTAAGTTACGCCAAATTAAGCCAAACATTACAGATGTAATGATTTCATTCGAAACTAATTTACCTTAGTCAACTCTAATCTGCTGTAATCCTTAATTCAACCTAATCTAAGTCTAGCGTAATCCACTCTATAATATGCCATAGTCCACCTTAATGCATCTCCGTCTGTCTTAATCCACCCTAATGCGCCTTAATGAGCTCTAAACCACTCAAGTACACCGTAATCAGACCTCGCCCTTTAATCTACCTTGTAGCCCCGCCACGGTGGTCTAGTGGTTATGGCACTCGGCTGCAGATCCGAAGGTCGCGGGATCGAATCCCGGCCGCGGCGGCTGCATTTCGATGGAGGCGAAATGTTGAGGCCCGTGTGCTGTGCGATGTCAGTGCACGTTAAAGAACCCCAGGTGGTCGAAATTTCCGGAGACCTCCACTACGGCGTCTCTCATAATCAGAGCTGGTTTTGGGACGTTAAACCCCACAAATCAATCAATCTACCTTGTAGAAGAAATATTTTGGGTTGGACTCCAGCCATGTTATTGAGTACGAGTACTAGAAGGTGGCGCATTGGAGTACCATAGGGAATAAACCCATCTACAATCACTGATGAATTAATGTTTGGGATTAATTTGTGATGTATTACGGGCTGCAGGCATGCATTTGTTGGCTTCTTGGAAAACTATATTTATGGTGACTTTTGCACCGCACCGTTCGCGTCCACGCCGAGGTAGTTTACGGACGCCTTCCAATGGCATCTATGAGGCTTGCGCATTAACAAATATATTTTTACATATTTCCAGCACCTATTTTGCCTATAGAGGTGCTCACAACGCAAGGAAAAGCGAGCGCACGGCACGCACGCGCTTGCGGTTTTAAAAAAGGCGCGCTGCGAAGGGCCCGCACACAGCCGAGGCGGGCGTGTCTGCCATCGGCCAATAGCAGTGACGCTCTTTGTAAATGCTCTATGACGAAATAGAGCATATTCAAAGAGCGTGAGGAGAAGCCGCTTTTTGAGTTGAGGGCTCCTGAAGAAGTGGAAGCTTTGTGCTCCGCTTGTGAACGCTACGCTTCGCGGATGACTACAGCATTTGGCCGAGATGTTCGTTGCAGCGTAGGCAAGCCGTAGAATATGTTTTTTCACCAAGCCCGGAGGGTGGTTCAGGACCCCTTTAAGCACCTTAAGTCGTGGGTCTGTCCATCCTCAAAAAATTTTCTCGATGTAGCCACCTTTAGTTTATGAATGGCTCACTAGATGGCCGACCAGGCTCGCGCCAATGCAATCGCCGTGCTTCAGCGCGAGTTCCCCGCCAGTGACTCTAGCTACAAGGTTTGCTCTAGTTGCAAGGATTCCTTGGTGGCCGGAAAGGTACCTCCAATGAGCGTCTCCCACGGTTACAAATATCCACATAAACCGGATCACTTGCCTCCTCTGAATCACGTGGAAGAACGCCTGATTGCGCCTCGTCTACCGTTCATGATTGATTGATTGATTGATTTGTGGGGTTTAACGTCCCAAAACCAGTTCTGATTATGAGAGACGCCGTAGTGGAGGGCTCCGGAAATTTCGACCACCTGGGGTTCTTTAGCGTGCACTGACATCGCACAGCACACGGGCCTCAACATTTCGCCTCCATCGAAATGCAGCCGCCGCGGCCGGGATTTGATCCCGCGACCCTCGGATCAGCAGCCGAGTACCTTAGCCACTAGACCACCGTGGCGGGGCTACCGTTCATGAGCATAAGGCGGTTGACGCACGGAAGCGGTCAGCTGGGCGAGCGCGTGCTGGGAGGCACGCGCTCGCCCTCGGCATTCGCCTCGGCGCGTGCCTCTGCTGTCTTGTGAGAGAGAGAGAGAGAGAGACAGAGAGAGAGCGAAAGGCGCACGTTGGCTATGGAAACGCTCTTTCTGTACCAGCTCGCAAAGAAGGAGAACGCGCTCTCACCCGCGAGAGACAACGTTGGCGCAGGCAGCGTCTCCTAGCGAGTTTCTTGATTGAGAAATACCGACTGCTCGCGTTGGAGAAGCGCCGGTGCAATGAAGTGCTGGTGGGAGATTTCACTTGTGCATAGTTGAACCATGAGGATTCGTAGCGTGCGCGTTAACTAAATTAATCCGGAACTCGGCACGATCTACGATGAACATCCCGAGCTTCTCCCACTCATCATCATTCACTCCGTGGATATGCTGTAATTTTTTTTAGAATTGGGCGCAGCCGCCGCAGGGAAGCACGTGGCCAGGCGTGACCGTATCTGGTACCCCAGCAACATTTCTGATGGAGACCGTCCGCCTTTCTGTGGAGTCCTTCTGTAATTGAGCAACAAACGCATAAGGTTATGCTCGAGCTTCCCGCCTTTCATCTTCCGAAGACCGTCCTTGATTGGACTGCCCTCTCAGCCGCTCCACTTAACTGCGGATGAAACGGGGCGGTTCTTAGGTGCGTAATGTTTCTGTCAGCAAACATTGCGAACTCGTGACTGGTGAACTGCTTTCCATTATTGGGCGCTAGTGTTCTTGGTACACCGAAACGGCTAAATATGTCACGCAGGCAGTTAATGGTGGTGGCCGAAGTAGCCTGGTTCAATGGCACCGTTTCCATTCATTTCGTGTGAGAATCCGCTACTACGAGGACCATTTTACCTTCTATCGGTCCTGCAAAGTCGACGTAAACACGCGACCATCTCTCTTGCGTTTGCGGCCAGTTTAAATGCGGGCGGGGCCTCAGTTGGTGCATTGCGCTGCTGTTAACTCTATGTCGCGGTCTATTCCTGGCCACCAAAACAACGATCGCGCCACTGTTTTCATTGCCGAGGAGCCTTGATGAGTCTCGTGTAGTAATTGTAACAAACGCTTCCGCGCTGCGGCAGGTATGACGACACGATGACCCCAGTAGACGAGTTCGTGTGCCAGAGATAGGTCAAACTGGCGATCCGTAAAAGGAACTAAAGCAGGGTGAAGACGTACTGCGCCTTTCGGCCAACCGTGCAGCACGTTTTGTTTTACACAGGATAAAATCGAGTCATTGGCGGTCAGCTCCTTCAACTCGCGCGTTGTGACTATATCTTCATCCAGGCTTTTCAAAGAAAATACATACTCTTCGGGTTCAGGTTCCGTGACGGCATCTTGGCACCGCAGCGGCAGTCTGCTCAGCGCATCCGCATTCAGTAGCTGCTTTCCTGGGGCATATTCAAGCTTGTAACGGTAACCTCCAAGGTAGAGGGCCCACCGTTGTATGCGAGCTGCATCCATTGCAGGCGTCTGGCGGTCGGGTCTCGGCAGTCCCAGAATGGCTGGTGGTCGGTAACCAGGACGAACTTTCGACCTAGGAGATAATCCCGGAATTCCTCCAAAAACAAGTGCCAGTGCTTCTCGTTCTAATTGAGAATAATTTCTTTCGGCTTTTGTCAGGGTTCTTGACCGGAATCCGACTAGCCTGTTAGTGCCTCCAATTGTGTGAAATAAAAATTACACAATCTCCCGCTAAAAGGAACTGTGTGTGGATGCGAAGCATCGGGGAGATGGTTAGCTTGAGCTATGGTGTAATTTTATTGAGAGGACGAATGAAAATGTATAAGGAGAGAGAACGGGGCGGTGGTTGCCTGATGGCTCGAGCGCTCATCGCGGCGCTGCACAGGAGAGAGGCGCGTGCGCTCCGTCATTTTCATACCGCGGAACTACCGTGGCGCCGCAAGCGGAGTATGCAGCTGTCGCACCACCTGTCGTGCGCGCCGCTCCGTAGAAAGGAGATTCTTTATTGTTGTAGAAAGGTGTAAAGGGGGAGGGGAGTGCACGATAACTGTCTCTCCGGAGAGGACACCTCAACCGGTAAACTCAAGGGGAAGGGGATATGAAAATAGGAAGGAAGGAGGGAGTTCGAAGCACACACACACAAAGTCCCACCGAGTCAGTCAGCAGGAAGCGAGCTCTCGAGCGGGGTTGAAACCTCCCGGTCAGCCCAGCTTGACTTAGGACGGTTGGTTTATACTGTGACCCTGCACAAACATATGAAGAAACTAGAGAACAGAAGAGAGCTTTGATTTTCAACTGACTTTTTTTTTCAGTGCATGCTTGCTGTTTTTATATACCATAAAATACGCACATCGCCTGCGCAAGAACACTTTGTGATCACATACACTCTAGTAGAACTCACCAGAAAAGCTCTCTATACATCAATTATACGTGGGTGCATTTATTTGCCACCTTTGAGGTGAAAAATGCTTGCCATATGACTGCTTTTTATTTTTCGTTTTTGCCTTTTTCGCAAATGTCGTGGTCTTGAGAAGAGCACTTCATTTGAATTTGCAATGCAAAAGGGATCTATGTATTTCATGGTGTATAAAAACAGCTAACATCCTCTGAATATAAAGTTAGCACTAGATCTGTTTTGTCCCCTCGCTGTCACGCTGTTAGCTCCGTATACCCTTCTTTTGCATAGGCTGCTAAATGTCAGTAGGATAACGCCGGTTGCGAGAGTTTATTTCCGCTTCAGCGCACCATAATGTCTGCACTAGACCTTTTTTGTCTACTCGCTGTTGCGCTGTCACCTCCGTATGTCCTTTCCATAGGTTGCTAAATGTCAGTCGTATAGAGCGCCGCTTCCGACTGTTTATCTTTGTTTGAACATATGAGTGGTGGTTGTGCCCATCGATGTAAGCACGAACAATTTCTATGAATTTAAATTTTCTGACATGCGCTGTCAGATAATTTTCCACCATGCTTGTCGATCCTTCTGGCTAATGTTAACTGTTGCGCCAGCCTGTTTCGCAAAGTTCCCGCAAAACAGCCTGTAGATGTATATATGAATAGTTTATATGTATGTTTTTTTGTGTGCCCTGCTTATTAAAAACAATGCGCGCGAACATAATGTCATATATGCTGCTCAAAACGCACGTGCGCTATGTTCCGGCACTGAAACGCGTATACATGAATATATGAAGCTCAACATCTGATTCTTACGTCGAATCTCTCAAGTGAATTTCGGTCATGCTTGTCTCGATCGGATCTCTATTGCTATATACAGCAGGCTTCCAAAGAGGCCCGGCCGATATCAACCATGAAAGGCTGCGGCGTAGTCGACGTTGCCTCCAGGACAGCAGAAATGACTCAATGTTTCCTGTGAAATAATCTTTCTGGGCAAATATCGCGCCAAATTCGCCATTCCTCAGGCGATTCTGATGAGCGGCAAAATCGGCGCCACATTTGCCGGAGAAAGTTATCGGCTAGCCGACGGGGGCTCTAAGGTGGCATACTTGGCACAGTGTTGCCGATAAATGGCGTCGGCCAGCCCATATTGTCTGTAGAAAGGCAAAATCGGCGCCATAGTTGCCGTTGAAAGCCATCGCCTCAGCCGATGTCGGCAGTAACGCGGCATAAGCGGCCCCATGTTGCCGATTAGAGTCGACGGCCTGCCGATATCGGCGGGACAGCGGCTATAGTAGCCCGACGTTGCCAGTCATTGACGGCGGCGTGGCCGATACTGGCTCGCTGTCGGCAACATTAGGCCGTGGATGGGCCGAACTTTGCCGCCATAAAACCAATATCGGCCCTACGTTGCGTGCTGCCTGGGTGGTTAGGTCGAGCGCCAGGATGCCTTTTACATCTCTGGATTTATTGTCGATGACGGCACTCATGAGGAGCATGGCGTCTTGCGTGGATAGTGGTTTTCGGAAGCCTATGAGATTGTGGCGGAATAGGCTGTTTTCTTCGATGTGTTCTGCAATTCTATTGTGGATGGCATGTTCCGTGACCTTCCCGAGGCACGACGTAAGGGAGATGGGTCTCAAATTTTCCACATGGAGTGGTTTTCCGGGTTTGGGGATGAGGACTACAGTTCGCCATTCGTCCGGTACCCGGCCTTCAGCCCATACATCGTTGATTTTTCTCGTAATGATTTGTATGGCTTTGTCATCGAGATTTCTTAGTAGTTTGTGATTCCATCTGGACCGGGGGCCGAGCGTCCGTTTAGGTTGTGAAGGGCGTCACAATCTCCGAGACCTCGAAAGGACGATGTTATGTTCGGCGGGCAGATCGACGGAGAAGAGCAGGCGACGGCGGCCTAGCGCATGGCTTTTCCTGTACAAACGTCGTGGTATGCACTCTGTACGCAGCAGAAGTGGCGGCTTTGCTCCCGCGACGCACGTGGTCAGTAATTGCTGTGACGGACATAGCTGCACAGCATAGGGTTGACATGACGGTTGACAGGTCTCTTCACGGCGGCATGTAGGACATTTCGGAAGAGCATCCGAGAAAGCAACAACAGGGGGGGAGTCGCTTCCAAAGACAGCGGGAGCTCGATGTCAAAATAATCCTTTGACCTTCCTGCTCGGTTGAAAGGTTGTCAAGCAGTTGCCCCTCGGAAGAAATGACCCCACCGTGGAAATGTGCGGAAGTGCTTTTGGGTACAATAGACCTGTCAAACGGGTCTCTTGAAGTGCGGCTGGGTTGCATGCCGCCGTGTAAACAGAGTGGCAACGTGGGCCTGCTGCAGAGTCGTGCTAACTGATCACGTGTTTAGTGGATGATATCTTTCGGTGAAGCTCGGTGCAGCAAGCGGGTCGAAAGGTCGGACCGCGAGGGCGTAACCGTAGGCTCTCATGGAGAGGGTGAATATGTACGTGATTGGTAAAGTGCTGCATATGGATTGGTCCCAGGAGGCGGTCGCAGAAGCGATCAGGTGTATTTAACGGAGAAAAGAGAATCGGAGAGGAGAGAGCTTAGCGCTTACTTGGGTGGCAGACGCGGCAAGGTGGTCAGAGGTCGAGCTTGGCGCTGCCTCTGACGAGTTATGATGAGGGTTGAAAGCTTAGTGCTTGTTCACGTTTAAGTGCGAACATTAAGGGCTCGGAACGAACCACTTGGTGTGGTTCGAGCCAAGTTGTGTTTTGATGTCTGTGACAGTACTGGCCGCCCCGGCCAAGCTTTGTAAATAGGTAAATAAACCTGAGTGTTTGCTGTGAGGACATCCTGCTCCAGATTCCGTCCTTCAACGTGTCGCCGCGGACATCGGAACCATCATCGAGAGAGAGAACAACACCACTCTCAAATTTAACTGGCGCAGTCGACAAGGATTCCGCGGCGGCTTTCTGGAGGACGGTGAAGCAACCAGCAGTTATATGCAAGCCCTGGAAAGGTGAAGACATCCGCAGGAAGATCTCCACTTCACGGCTGGAAATCCGCGTCTCGTCCGGCATTCCTGACGATCACCCGAGAAGTGGCTGAGGCGAGAGAGACATTGGACTCTGCACAGTGCTTCCAGCCCAAGTGGTACAGCCTGAACCAGCGTGGCTGCAACCCGGGACACCGGAGAACACGTGCCCTGGCCAACCGACGGAAGTCTCCACCACGTAACGACGTGGTAGCAGCGTGACACGACGCATCGGTGTACAGCGAACCGAACCACAGGTGGGTCCCTGTTCTGTTTTCTCCGGGTGCACCATGGCAACCACTAGAGTTACCAGGAGTCAGATGGCAGGGACTAGCTCTGATGAGCACGAGGTAAATCGCGACGAGGCATCAGCGGAGCTTGAGGACTCAGATGCGTTTCGTGTGCAAGCTAATGATTCCGCTGCACAGGTGCGGATAAAGGAGCTGGAGATTGAGGCTTTGAAGCTTCAAATTGAGCTCCAAAAACTAAAGCTTCAGTCTCAGCAAAGTTATACAGGGCATAGCGATAGATGTGACCTGGCGCGGTATGCGGGTCAGTTACGGGCAGTGTTGTCGCCAATGCCAGTGTCTGATGAGCTCGTGCCAGCATGGTTCCGGAGCGCCGAAAACATGCTCAGGAATTGTGCAATTCCAGAAGACGTGCAGGGCGCTATCATTCTGCCGTTTCTAAATGAGAAGTGCCGCACATTGGTAGCAAACCAGGCGGACGCACGAGTGCTTTCCTACGAGGAGGTTCGCGACCTGATATTGCAGGAACTCAAGCTCACTCCTGAGGAATATAAACGCCGCCTGTACGCCTGCCGGAAAGGAGATGAGACGTGGGGGCAGTTCGCAACTAGGCTCGAGGTCCTGCTTGATTATTATCTTCGCAGCAGGGAGATAAAGAGCGTGGAGGAGCTGCGTTTGTTAATGATTTCGGATCGGATCAAGCAGCTGATGGGGGAAGACGTGCGCACGTACGTACTACAGCACGAGACGACGGAGTGGCTAAGACCCCAGGATCTAGCGAAGCTGGCGCAAAAGTACGACGAGAGTACTGTGCGTATAAGATCGGGTAGAACGGCCGCTGGTAGTTGGAGGAGTTCCGAAAGGGTTAATCTCCGCCCGGCGGACAGGCCACCCCAACCGAAGGGGAAGGTAACTCAGTGTTACGGATGCGGTGAGAATGGCCACTGTCGTTGGCAGTGCCCACAAACGAAGCCGAAAGCAACGGCAGCAGGGGGAACATCTCGACTCCCGCCTGAGAAATTTGTTGCAGGGGCCGCATGTGAATTTTCAGGGGGAATTCCTGTGAAGGATAGGGCCAGTAGGTCGAACTTAACGTGGGTTGAGTTGGTGAGCGCGGGACGCAAGTTCAGGGCATGCTTAGATTCGGGATCTGAGATAACAGTTCTCAGACGAGCACTAATTCCGAATGAGGCAAAGCTCAAGGCTGTAGGAAAAGTACGCCTTAGAGGGCCATTCGGAAATGCAGTCCCAGCTGACTTGGTTTACGTACCCTTGGGCCTTTATTCTTCAGAAGGAGGTGCTACCCCTGAAGTAGTTGAATTGTGCGCGGTTACCGATAAGCTCGGAAGAGGAGTAGATGCTCTGCTAGCGCCGTGCACTTTCGACAAGCTCAGGCAAATTCAGAGAGAATCTGTAGAATTTGCAGTTAATATGGTCAGAGCGGAGAAAGTTGTCGAAGAAGTCGATCGTAAATGCGAGAAGAGCGTAGAGGAGATGTCAGAGCACAGGCGTGGTTCAAAGGATTTGCGAGGAGGGTCTCGTAAACAGTCGCATGCTTTAGAGAATGAAGCGGGCAACGGAATGTTCGAAAAAGAACAAAGAGTAGAGGGCTCACTGCGGACAGCATGTGATCAGGCCCGTGAGGAGATGCATGGAATGTCCATGCCCGGAAGCCTATTGTGCCACCGTGAGCTAGCGAACGAAAGGCAGTGTCGCGAACCGGTCGTGCGTGAAACGCGCCGCGGGGAAGTCTTGGCGTCCGCACATGGTGCACCGCGTGACGAGCATTTTTCGAGAAACGAGACGAATGAGCTTGTTCGCAATGCACAGACTCGGAAAGTGACATCGGACACTGGAAGGCACTGGCAGTCGTGCTGTGGGGGCACGGGAAGAGCTTTTCTTTTATTTTGGCTGTTTATTTTATTCATTATCCATTCTTTTATTTGTCCCGTGTTTAATTATGTCAGTTTTGCCACACCTGCCGAACATTCTCGAGCTGCAAAGTGGTCGATGGAGTGCCGCTCAGTTCACTCACGCGGCGTAAACGGTTCAGTGAATAAATGTGCGGATGCCTTGTCGAGGTTGGACAGTTCGTGCCAGCAGAGGAAGCTGAGGGTTAAAAGCGAAAAGTCTAGTTTTGATAAAGACTACGATAGGCACCCGCATTCAAGGGTACTTTTGTACGATGAAAGGTCAGGAGTTTATGGTGCGCGAATGTTTACCACGTGCTAAGGTGCACCAAGGAATGTACAGGACAGGGTCCAACTTGTGAGGGACCTCACAAACAGATGTGTCTCTGACTGTGTGTGTATTTTCTTTTTGTGTGTGTGTGCGAATTAGTGCGTTGGACAAGCCACGAACTGTTTTGACATCAGTACATCTGTGTTGGTTTAGTGTTGTATCATGATTGATAGGATGTTCTGTAATGCTTTTGTTATTGTTGTTGTTGTTGTGTGTGTGCTTTTGTTCAAGTGTGAGCGATCAGATTGGGAAATGCTAACCGCAGATGTGCACCGCAATGTGACCCCGCGCGCCTCCTGTCAACCCGCCCGCAGGGAAGTTTTTTTTTTTTATGTTGTATGTACAACGAGTGTACATACAACATTCTTGGGTTGGAAGGTGTTATGTTCGGCGGGCAGATCGACGGAGAAGAGCAGGCGACGGCGGCCTAGCGCATGGCTTTTCCTGTACAAACGTCGTGGTATGCACTCTGTACGCAGCAGAAGTGGCGGCTTTGCTCCCGCGACGCACGTGGTCAGTAATTGCTGTGACGGACATAGCTGCACAGCATAGGGTTGACATGACGGTTGACAGGTCTCTTCACGGCGGCATGTAGGACATTTCGGAAGAGCATCCGAGAAAGCAACAACAGGGGGGGAGTCGCTTCCAAAGACAGCGGGAGCTCGATGTCAAAATAATCCTTTGACCTTCCTGCTCGGTTGAAAGGTTGTCAAGCAGTTGCCCCTCGGAAGAAATGACCCCACCGTGGAAATGTGCGGAAGTGCTTTTGGGTACAATAGACCTGTCAAACGGGTCTCTTGAAGTGCGGCTGGGTTGCATGCCGCCGTGTAAACAGAGTGGCAACGTGGGCCTGCTGCAGAGTCGTGCTAACTGATCACGTGTTTAGTGGATGATATCTTTCGGTGAAGCTCGGTGCAGCAAGCGGGTCGAAAGGTCGGACCGCGAGGGCGTAACCGTAGGCTCTCATGGAGAGGGTGAATATGTACGTGATTGGTAAAGTGCTGCATATGGATTGGTCCCAGGAGGCGGTCGCAGAAGCGATCAGGTGTATTTAACGGAGAAAAGAGAATCGGAGAGGAGAGAGCTTAGCGCTTACTTGGGTGGCAGACGCGGCAAGGTGGTCAGAGGTCGAGCTTGGCGCTGCCTCTGACGAGTTATGATGAGGGTTGAAAGCTTAGTGCTTGTTCACGTTTAAGTGCGAACATTAAGGGCTCGGAACGAACCACTTGGTGTGGTTCGAGCCAAGTTGTGTTTTGATGTCTGTGACAGTACTGGCCGCCCCGGCCAAGCTTTGTAAATAGGTAAATAAACCTGAGTGTTTGCTGTGAGGACATCCTGCTCCAGATTCCGTCCTTCAACGTGTCGCCGCGGACATCGGAACCATCATCGAGAGAGAGAACAACACCACTCTCAAATTTAACTGACGATCCAGCTAGTGTTGAGGGGTCCCCTTGTACTCGCGTGTTGGGTCAACCCAGGGGACAGATTTGCTCTCTACCGGCAGGTAGATGTCTGCCAGGGCGTCAGCAAAGTCCCGGGGACTAGTGCCTTCATTTGTGTGTAGGTGGATGAGCCTCTCGATCGTTATCCGGGCTTTGCAGTTGGTCGGTTTGTTGTTGTCGGCGAATAGGTTCTTGAGAAGGCTCCACTTGCTTCCCCGTCTCATTTTACCGTCCGCCTCATTACAAACCTCATCCCATTGCTGCGCACTTAGCTTTCTGGAGTGTTCTTCGATCTTTTTGTTTAATTCCGTTAGTTTAGATCTCAGCCTCCTGTTTAGCTTCTGCTGTTTCCACCTTTCTCTTAATGCGTTCTTCGCCTCCAGGAGGTGTGCGAGTCTGGAATCCATGGCTGGCACCTCCAGGTCCAAGCTTATTTCTTTAGTGGCATTGGCCACAGTACCTTTAAGGTTTTCCAGGAGCTCTTCGAAGGTTTCTTCTTGTCTGTCCTCACTACCCCTCATTTTTCGGAAGAGGTCCCAGTCGACGTAGTTGTACGTCTTGGGAGGAGCCGGTGTGATGCGAACATTGATTTCTAGGATGAAGTGGTCACTGCCAAGGTCCTCTTGCAGGTTGTCCCACGACCCGTCCGCGTTTCCCAGGAACGTCAGGTCCGGGGTGGTGTCCCTCTGAACCGAATTGCCTCTGCGCGAGGGGAACCTTGAGTCCGTCATGAGTTTCATGCCTAGAGTGTCCGCACACGCGGCAAGGTTAATCCCTTTCCTGTCATTGGTGGCGTAGCCCCAGAGAGTGTTATGTGCATTGAAGTCGCCGGCAACCATCAGCGGCCTGTCCTTTGCTTGCAACGCGGCCGATGTGAAAAGCTTGGTAAAGTTTCTGAGTCGGTCAGTCAGGGAACTGTAAACGTTCAGTATGTAAAGGTGGGTCTTAAGGGCTCGACTCGGAACTATTTCTGTGAGCATGGGTTCCAGGCGTGTCTTGTATGTCGGGGTGTCACTTTCCACAAAGCTGACGTCATTGCGGATGAGGGTGGCAATTCCCCTGGCTTGTTTGAAGTCGGGGTCCAGGGTCGGCCTGGAAACCCTGTACCCCGAGAAGGACATGTTTTGAATGTTCTTTTCTGCCCCGCACTCTTGCAGGATGATCACGTGTGGCTTTCCTTTACAGGATCTGACTAATTGCGTTAGGGTAGCTTTCTTTTTGTTGAATGAATTACAGTTCCATTGCCAAATCTTGAAAAATTGTGGTGCGTTATCCATGGTGGTGTTTTGGCATGACCCCTTGATGGCTGACCTCACCTATTGGTCCTGGTGGCTGGGGGTGTGTGGGCAGCGCGGGGTGGGGTTTCGGGGAAGAGATGAGCCCTGGGTCCGGCGTGGAGATTGTTCTCGTAGCTTTGGGTTGAGCGATTGGTCTTTCTACGCGGTCGAGTCTGCCACAGATTTGCATGAGTGCCTCTCTAATTTCAGTAATTGCCGATTGAAATGTGCTGAACTTGCGTTTCTTCTTGCTGCGCTTTTTGGCGTTGCTGTCACTAGCGGAGGCGTTAGAAGGAGCCTCGCTGACTTCAGACGCAATGTCGTCTACGTCGGAAGGTTTGTCTTCTGACTGAATGACGATGGCCCTGCGTTTGTGTGGGGTACACGACGCGACCACGGTCCCTGAAGATTGAGGGATGGGTGTCGGTGTGTTGGTTAAGATACGTCCTTCTAGCCTAGCTAGGGTTGCCCTGAGTTCAGCTAGTTCCTGTTTGAGTGCTTTGTTTTCCCGCTCTAGTGTGTGTATACGTGGATCTGCCACATGCTCTGGCTGTGCCTTACCTTGCTTGGTAGATGTCGTTGAGCCGTTGTTGTCGACCATGTCAGCCCAGGTCATTTGCTTGCCAGGCCGTCTGGAGCTGGATCTTGACCTCGCCGCGGCGGTGGCTCCGGCACCATCCGCTGCTGGCTTCGATCGCGACCTGGATCGGCCCCTGGAGCGGGAGCGCTCTCTGGATTGGGAGCGCCCTGTGGAGCGGGAGCGCCCTCTGGAGCGGGAGCGCCGCTTGGGGATGGATCCTTCTGCCACCTCCTGCTGCATGTCCGCTGGGTCGGTAGCCTCGTCCGGATTGGCTTCTTTCTCGGAGCGATTTCGTCGTTGTCTCCTGCGTCGTCGCACAACGTATGGGATGTGGAATCTTTTTTTGCAGCAACGGGCGCCTGTGGGGTGATCGCCCTCGCAGAGCTTGCATTTCGGGGTGCAGCTGTGTGCTTCTCCAGCGCCGTTTCGGGGTGCTTCTCCGCAGTTGTGGCATTTACTTCTCTCCTCCTTGCTGTCGTGACACACACGTCGGCCCGGTGCCCGACCCGGCCGCAGGCGTGACAAACGTCGACTTGCCGCTTGTAAAGCGAGCACGGCACTAGGGCCGTTCCGCACATGACATTTTTCGGGACTCGAAGCCCATCGAAGAGGATCACAACGACATGCATGTTTTTGATTCTCTTGACTTCGATGGCGGTCGGGTTTCTTTGATTTACAATCATATATATATTTCTGAGGGTACTCTCTTCTATCGAGGGGTCAACGTTCCTGATGACGCCTTTACAAGTGTTTTCCGGAGCGGCCACGTAGGCAGAAACCTCGAAAGCGCCGACTTTCGTGTGAATTTTCTGGATGGTGGCATAAGCGACAGCGTTGGATTTGACTGGAGTCGAAATAACAAGTATATTCTGTACCTTGTTTGGGCAGATCGTATCTTCCGATGCTTCTTGGTCGGTTAGCGCTGCGGCCATTGTCAGAGCCCTCGCCAGTAGCACCAAGTCCGCCTTCGAAACGTCGGGCCCTCCTCGGGGCCGTACAATAACCTTAATCTGATTTCTCGGCAGCCGGGGGAGCCGCTAAGCGGCTACGACCTTCTGTACTGTCGAGCGGGAACGGGCGTTGAAACCGGGCTTCTTTGCTGCGCTGGCGTTCGTCTCGGCGGCGGCAGCGGCCGCCGCGTTCCTTGCCGGATCACGTTTCCGTCGGGCGCCAAGGGCGGTGGTCCACCCCGCTCCGTGGAACTCATCCGGATTGATGTCCATGCCTTCGACTGTCACCACCTCGGGCATCTTCGCCGTCTGTTCAGGGGCGCCAGGGGCCTGACGAGGCCCGACGCTACCACGAAAGTGCTGTACTCGAAGCTAAGCCTATGAGTGGTTAGGCTTCGGAGTCCGTCCACCGCCTCGCGCACTCAGAGTTCAATAACTCGCTGAAAAGTCCACTCACCGCAGTGAGAACGACGTCGCCAAGCTTGCACAAAACTGGTTTAGAAAACACCAGAATAGCTGTGGAGAACACAAGAAAGATGTCCGAAAACATTTAAAGAAGCGGGAGCCGACGCGGCCGCGTCTGCTTCCCGGACGCCACCTAGCGTTTCCACCCGTTAAATTGAAAAACGATTTGTCTTATGTTAGTAAATCACCTTTTCGCATTACCAATGGCACTATTCTCACGCACGGATAAGACGCTTGGTAAGCTAGAAAATGCACAAAAAGAACGTTGAAGCGGTGACACCTGCTCGGAGGTCCCCGCAATAAAACACATGACGTTAAAATCTTTGACGGCGTCTACTAAGGGCCACATAATTGCTTTTGGGTAAAAGAGATGTACATTGCGTTCTAAGGAACCCAGAGACTTGACATTAGATATTTCAAACAATTTGACTTAGCAAGTCTGGCAAGAATGTTTCGGCGCGGAATTTAAAGATGAGACTTTGAACTTGATTATCTTTTCCAATATTGAACATAAAATGACATTGACCACAATATAGTTCCCGAAAAAAATTTATCAGTCTAAACCACTTTGGCTTTTTACTTTAGTGTCCCTATAAACCTTCATTTTCCTACGTGACACACCCGGTATATAAGTACGTTGAGGTTATCCTATTTCGAGGAAGGTCTTTGCTGTTGGTGCTGAGTCTAGGCAGTGCCTTTTATTTCCAGTAGGAAAGCACGGAATTCAAAAAGGGGTTGTGGTCATTAGTTCTGTAGCCTGAATTATGCTTTCCATGAGGAGCGCCAGGTGTTTTCTAAACGCTGCTTTGTCAACGGGCTTCAGCCTTAGCACATCTTCGAGGCCGGGAAAGGGAAGGCCTTCGGGCGAGTACAAAATGTTCCTGTAACGAGACAAATAGAAAGTTGTGGACATTGTGCAGTAGTGGCCGTTTGCTCCGGCGGCAATTATCAGCACACCATGCACGACGGGTGCTATACCAAAAAAGTCACAGTTTCACCAGAAGGGCGAAATAATTAATGTGATAGTAATGCATGATATAATACACGAAGTAAGAATAGCAGCTTTAAGGGCAGTCTGAACTGTAGTGAACGTGGGCTTGTATATTAAGTAAGCACGCAGGTGCGTTTAGGCGTGACAAGACTCGCACGAAGAGAGTGAACGACCACGACATGCCGCTCGCAGAAGAGTGGTACTGATGAGAAACGGCGCCCGTGGGCAGGCTGTCAAAGGTTATTTACGTTCCATGTTGCTGCTGTACGGTTAGTATTTTGCTGTGGAAATTGGCCAGAGGGGCACCTTACGGCACGGGGGAAGATAGCATACGTAAACACGAGCAGTGGTCTCAGCTCGCTGTCGACTTCGTATGCCGCGATGCGAGCCACAGTAAATCACGCTGCACGCAACTGTGGGCGCCCAGCCCTAGGCACATTTGCGAGCAGTTGCTGCAGGTGCGGGCTCCAATGTGCTTTGAATGACAGTGTTGCAATGATTACGTGAGAAGTAGAGCACGCCTTGCTTCAGCGCGAGGAGCATTCTGCTCTTGGGCAGGCTTTCTGATGAGACGCGGTGGCATGATGGCGTAAGGGCCGTTTCACGGTGGCAGACAGCTCCCCGCTCCGCACAGCCGGTGACCGCATCGCCAACAAATGAGAGAGAGGGCGAGATGAAGTGGGGAAGGAGGGAGATGCTTCCACTTTATCTCGTCTCTCGTTTGTTGGCGATGCGGTCCTGAGACGGCGCTAAAATACCATGTAACGGTCTAGCGGCAGAGATAACGACGCAGCAGAGCTGCGAGCTAAGTTATCTTGTTTTGATTTCTACTGGCACGTGCTTCACACCGCGCGGCCGCGCTAAGCAGCGTGAACTCTGCAACCGTCGAGAAACTTTGCCCAACACAGCCGCATCAAGCGAGCGCGTTCCTTCTGGCGCTCGCAGACGCATTCGCGTGAGCGCTATGTGACAAGGACACTGCCGGCGTAAGCTGCGTGCTTTTTTTCTTATAGATTTCGAAGCATGCATGCTTTTTTCTCAGCGATTTCGATCTATATATGCATACTTATATACATATATACGGGACATGACGTCGAAGGCTCCGTTCAAGTGTCCGATTTTTGAACATGTTGGTGTCCCCAAATTTCTTGCCAGAAAAATGTCACAAGTGCTGGCGAACGTGGAAACGCCCATTATAGCTTCCCTTGGTTTGCTGTTTGCACAGCGCGAACCACGCTTCTCAAAAGTAGCCAGTTAGTCGGTTTGGTCGGTTGTCTTTGGCCGGCAGGTCGCCTTTGCGCTGCGGCTACGTGGTTCGCCCCATAGCCGCTCATTATTTTTGCTCATAATTTTTAACTTTAGGGTTTTACTTGCCAATACCACAATACTATAGACCACGCCGTATATATAGTGGGACACAGAATTAATTTTGACCCCATTAGATCCTTTAACGTAATAAGCCAGTATATATGATACAAAGCTCTTTTCACATTTTGCACCTATAGAAATACGACCGCCATGGCCGGGAATCAAGCCTGCGTCCTCAAGTTTAGCAGTTCACTGTTACATTTGAAACGGCGAACTCCGAACGCGCCCATCCACCAAGCCAGCGTGTGCAGATTTGCAGATCTCACGGCACGTCGCGATTGTGCGGTGTATGTCGTGGTGGTAGTGATTAGGGGAAGAGAGACGCTTATTTCTGCATGCCGATAGGGAGCACGGCGCAGCATCTGGGGGAGGGGGAAGAAGGAGAAAAGAGTAGATAGGAAGATGAGGAAGCTTCATGGCCCGGTCGTCACATGATGGTCAGCAGGCCGTCGGCAAGGGCAGGGTCGGCAAGGGTCCCGGTCTCAATTGTAGGTCGCAATGCCCGTCTCGTCCAGGAACTCCACCAGGCTCCGGAGTGCTGGTAGAAGGGGGCGTGACGGGAAGAGGTGTTGTAGCATGGAGGCAGGGAGACCCTGTCTCCTGTAGGCAGTGGTGAGCCTCGTGCATTGCTGTGCCAGTCCAGGGCAGGCACAGAGGAGGTGCTCGAGGGTGTCGGGGTCGCTGCAGCGGCTGCAGGCCGGTGAGATGCAGTCTTTTGGCGTGGCGGCGGGCCGCAGTCCAGACGCTGCCGGTCCGCAGGCGGAACAGAGTGGCCCGCTCCCTCCTGGTGAGGCCCGTCTCTGGGAGAAGCCTTGGTCCCCGCCCCTTGGCCACCCTGGGGTCTGGGTGGATAGTGACGAGAAGCTTCCTGAGACGGACCTGCGTGTGGTCCCTGGCCGCCACGGCTCGGGTGAAGGGGATGCCTGGCCGATGAGCTTCCCTGGCCAAAGTGTCCGCCTCCTCACTACCAGCTATGCCCACATGTGAGGGCAGCCAGTGGAAGGAGATGGACACTCTCGATGCGCTGATAGCCTGGAACTTGGACGCCAGGAGGTTTCCGGTAAGTCCTGCACGACGGGGGTTGGCCAGGGTCTGTAGTGCCGCCCTACTGTCACATAGGACAGCGACTGGCTCTGATGGAATGTCCTCTGCCAGGAGGACCGCCGCCAGATGCAGGCCCGCTATCTCCGCTGCCGTGGAGCTCGCCGGGAAGGGCAGCCGGCACTGCCTGCTGCTGGACCTGAACGGGATGACGCATGCTGCAGCCGCGGTCCCGTCAGGCATGACGGATCCGTCCATGAACACCTGCAGCCACCCTTGGAGTTGCTCCTCGAGCTGCTTGCTGCAGTGCGGCTGCAGGCGTTTGTCACTATGTTGCCCCATCCACGTAGAGATGGACCTCTGGTGGCCGATGGTGTGGCGGGGGTGGGGCAACGGGAACAGGCGGGTCCGGGACCATCTCGGTTGGCTGCGAAGATCCCGGTTGGCTGCGAAGGCACTCCAGGAGGGCACCACCATCGCCTGCACGGTGGACACGATCGATTTGGCCCAGCACTCGCTGGAGCATGCGAAGTGACAGGGGCCACTATCCTGCCTCCGCGAGAGTCGGTGCCACGGGGGAGCACTTGGAGAGCCCCAGGATGGCCCTCACCGCTCCCCTGTGGAGTCCCTCGAACAGGCACCTCCGGTCCGGCGTCAGGGTCACCAGCGGTAGGGCGTAGAGCAGCACCGAGGATGCTGCGGCTTGGTTCAGTTGCAGCGCCCACTTTACGGAGCAGCCACGGCCTCGTTGCTGCAGCTTGTTGATTGCCCCCTGGACTCTCCGTACCTTGGCAGCAGCGCTTTTGGCAGCAGGTATCCACGTGAGCCCCAGGTAATGGTGAGCCCCAGGTACTTCACCATCAACCTCCAGGGTAGGTTGCGGTTGCCGACCCGCAGCTGTTTCACGTAGACCCGTGCTGCTGCAGTCGGGTGGATCAGCAGTGCCTCAGTCTTGGTGGTGGAGACCTTGAGGCCGATTCCTCCGAGGAAGGTGATCACTGCATCCACGGCAGCCTGCAGTGACCTCCTGATGGCTGTGATGGACCGCCGTGGTGCCCGGACCCAGAGGGCCACATCGTCTGCATAGACGGAGCAGCGGGCCGGGAACCTGGTGTCTGTCGGGAGGGAAGTTGGGAGTCCCGCCAGCGCCATGTTGAAGAGGAAGGGGCTCAGCAATGAGCACTGTGGAACGCCAGCTGTGATGTCCCTGGGGTGACTGGTCTCCCCTCCAGCACAGACGCAGAAGGTCCTCCCTGACAGGAAGGGGGTCACGAAGCCGCGGAGGTGACCGCTGATGCCAAGGCGATCAGAGCCGCCTCGATGACTGCATGTGGTGGGCCGTCGAAGGCGCTCTCGACGTCCAAGAGCAGGAACATGGCCACGTCACCACAGCTCTTGGCGTCCTCGAGGGTGGAAACGACGTCCGAAATGGAGTCGGTTGTGCACCGGCGCCATCTGAAGCCCGTATGCTGTTCCGGGAAAAAGCCCAGTTGATCGGCAATCCATTCCAGTCTTTCCAGGGCCACCTTCTTCATCACCTTGCAGGCGGCAGAGGTGAGAGAGACTGGTCTGTAGGAGGAGAGAGCCGTGTCTTGCTTCCGGGGCTTCAGGATTGGTGCCACTATCGCTGATCACCAGGGTTGCGGTAGGGCTCCGGTGCTCCAGACGCCGTTATAGTACTCCAGGAGTCGCTGGCGTCCGGCTCCGTCCAAGTTGCGGAGCATCTGGAAGGTAATGCCGTCGGCCCCTAGAGCACTGCGTCGCTTGGACCCCTCGAGGACTGCCACCAGCTCGTGCATTCCGATGGGCTCGCTGCACAGTTCCTGGACCTGCGCAGCCACCCACCCGGGGTGATGGCAGGAAGTGGGGCGCGGGAGGGCCGTAGCAGGGGGTAGTGAGGTCACCTGGACTGCGTCCCTGGTAGCGAACCAGTCAGCCGGGAGCTCCGCCAGGTCCGCTGCCTGGACTGCCACGGACTGTACCTGGTTGAGGGCCCGGGGCATCGTCAGCAGGCACCTCAGCAGGCACCTCAGCAGGCGCCAGGCTCGTGTCCCATTGTGGGAGCGGTCGATCGAGACGCAGACGCTCCACCAAACCTGGCTCTTGCATTTACGTGCGTGGCGCCAGCAGACGGCGTCAGCTCGCCGAAACTCTGTCCAGTTCCGGTTGGCCTTTCCTCAAGGCCCGCCGTTCTGTCCGACGCCGTGCTGCCCTCAAGGCCAGGTGCCGGATGTCCGGGTCAGGTTGCCCCTGCTGTGTCCTGGTGACAACAGTCGCAGACCTTGCACTGTCGGCCACCAGCTGTAGCAGGTCCGCGCCACCCCTGTGCTGCCCAAACAGTGGCGGAACACTCTCCAGTCCACCACGCGGTACTGCCGGTCCCGGGGGGCCTTGCTTCGGAAGGTAGACAGCAGTATGGGCAGGTGATCCGAGCCCCAGGTGAGCGGACATGGTGCCCACGCATAGCGGCATCCCTCCGTAGCCTACGGTGAGGTCGGTGGCTGTGCAGGACGCCCGGCCTCCGCGGCGGATGAAGGTGTTGGCCCCGGTGTTTAGGATCACCAGTCCCTGCTGCTGTATGACATCGCGGAGCTCCTTACCGCGTGGGCAGGACCGGCGGCTGCCCCAGGCCGAGTGGTGGGCAGTAAAGTCACTGCAAAGCAGGAACTTCTTCCCCAGGCGATGCGAGATCTGCCTGAGGCATCTAGGGTCCCAGGGCTGGCGTGGCCGGATATACACGCTGGCCACGGTGGTGTCTCCCTCCTCGATGCATGCCCGGACGCGTATTTCCTTAACATATCCGGAGCAATGCACAGGACGCGTTCTGCGCCGCCATTGGCCGCACGCGAGGGCCACGTCGTGGAGCCGCCGCTACGCATTTCCGGTAAATGTTTGTTCACAGCAGTCGCACATGTTCAATATGGCTGCGCCCATGGTAGCGCTAGACACGCAGTGCCCGCCTCCCGTCGTCGTTCTGTAGGAACCGCGGGGTTGCGTCCACTTCGATTGTTTTCTCGCTGGTGGTGGTTTTCAAACCTACGCCAGTTCAGGGTGAACACGTGCGCTAAGAGACGCTGGTTTGACGCTTGCTGTGTGAGTGCTAGGTGCTCCTCTTTCATCTTTTTTTTTCTGGGCGCTGAGAGCGTGGGGGAGGGAAAAGAAAGAAAGACGTCGGATGCAGGATGCGGGTGCATGTGTGTTTTTGTTTTGGTTTTTTCTCTTTCGGGGTGAAGTAGAAATATCAAGGGGCTACGAGCTCGGCGCTCGGGGAACTATTATTACTAACACAACTGCTCCGAAGGAGCCGTAATGTTCTTTTAAAAAACGCAATCGCGTTGGTCTCAGCGGCGGGCGCGCTAGCGCCCGTCGCTGACGCGCCTGGCTCTGGCAGTAGTGACACGAGCAAAATAGTGAGAGCGCCGAAGGCGCACCGCGAAGCGGCAACGTATGTCAACTGGCCCTCCAGTGACACGGGCGAACCACGGACACGCTTAAAGTAGCTATAACAGGAAATGCGCCGGCAGCGATAAAATGCCGGCAGCCTTCCCGTGCAGGCTACTCTCTGCCGGCTGCCGGCATGTGCGACTGTAAACATTTACCGGAAATGCGTAGGCGGGCTCACTTGGCCTCGTGTGCGGCCAATAGCGGCGCAGAACGCGTCCTGTGCATTGCTCCGGATGTTAGGGAAATACGCTGCCCGGACAGCACAGCACTCGAGGGGACCACCGACCAGGTCGACCACGGACACTTTGGCCTGCTGGAGTTCTCGCTTCACGTACACGGCGCAGCGGGCGGGCCCCTGCGGGTGGTTGTCGTCAAGGCAGGGGCCAGCAGGGCAGTTCACCAGGGTGCACCCCGTCCGGCTGCTGTAGCCCACGTACCCTGGTAGGCGAAGTTCCTCATCCCGGGCGTACACCTCCTAGAGTGCGAGGACGTCGTAGTCGCTCTGCAGGAGGTGCAGGGCGAGGTCACCTCTCCACTGTCTCAACGAGTTGGCGTTAACTACACATTGAAGAACGCTCGGGCGGCGGTGCTGACCCGTCCTGGCTGACGGACTAGCCATGGAAGGAGGTCGACTGCAGCAGTGCCCCTGCCTGCAAGAGGAGGGCTCGTGTAGAGTGCTGGGCAGGTAGCATGGCACCGACGCCCTCAGAAGCGTTGCCGCCATAGGATCCTGGGCCGAGGGAGCAGCAGCATCAGGCAGGACACCAGGGACTGGGGCTGCCGGTCGCGGCACAGCAGCACTGGTGGCGGCAGGCTGCGGACTGGATGGAGCAGCTGCCAGGACCGTGGGCACGGCAGCAGTCATGGCAGCACCTCAGGCGGTGGCTGGCGGCGTGTGCGTGAAGCTGGAGTAGGATGGGCAGGGCGGGTGTCGCCCCTCACTGCGCTCGCGTAGGAGCGGGCCTCCTCCCTTACTGCCGCTGCGACCGCCCGCCTGGATAGGGCGGTCGTCGAGGAGCACATTATGGTGGCGACCCGTCTCTGCTCCTGCCACCGAGGGCAGTCGTGTGTGTCTTCTCGGTGAGGGCCACTGCAATTGACACACCGCGGCTACTGGCATGCAACCTCCCCTGGGTGGGTCCGGCCACAGCGGATGCAGCCACTCGGCCAGCCGCAGGTCTCCTTGACGTGGCCGTACCGACCACACTGCCGGCACTGGAGGGGGTGAGGTCTGGCAGGCCACACAAGGAACCGCACCTTGAAAATTGTCACCTGCTCTGGTAGGACTGGCCCATCAAAGCTTAGGGTGACTGTGCGGCCCTCCCTCGTTGCCGACAGCACCGGTACCAGAGAGTGCAGGCCGGGCAGCAGGCTGTCGTCAGCGGGGTCGCCGTCCACACCGTGGAGGAAGCCCATGCTGGTACGGCGGTCCGCAGGACGGGCTCCTATCCGGCCCGAACGGATAGGAGCCCGTCCACTTGTAACCGCCAGAGCTGCGAGCTCCTTCGCCTCTTGCGTGGTAACGTAGTGGTTGTTCATGGTGGGGGGAGGGAGCGCCATCACACGCACCCGCAAACACGCACAACACACTCACGAGAAGTTTCAAGGAACGCCCGCGAAAAAGGAAAAGGAAAGAAAACAACGGACGTACATGAAAATGTCAAAAACTGTGTAAAAGAAAAAGTCACACTGTCTGACTGATGCGAAACACGATAGTCCACGTGCACGGCGGAGTTCACAACGCGCACCGGAGCGCGTGCCGTGCTCGTAAGGATCACGGCAAGGAGACGTACGCACGCGACGTAGCTCGCGGCACAACCGGCGCAAAGGGGGGTGCGTAAAAAGCGCGGAGCGCAGGGACTCACTTCTTTGCGCCGGCGGTGTGGCGGGGCAGGCAGAGACCTATGGGGCAGGTTGGTACCGGCTATGAGGTGGTACAGGGGGTGCCGGCCACGTGGCAGGGCTGTCACACACTCATATGCGAAGTGGCGACGCTGGTCGAACCGTCGGCGGGGCCGTGGACGTTGCAGGTGAAGAAGGGAGTTCTCCCTGGTTGCGCGGCGAGCTCGGGGAGCCGTCGTGTAAGGGTACGGGTGGGCTGAGCGCCCGTACTCGTTGGGCACGAGCACGGCACGACCGGGCGCGGCGGGAGCGCAGCTGCGAAGCGCACCTGGCGCGAGGGAAAAGGACGAAGTCGTCGTAGCTCCGCAAAAAGCGACTTCTTGCCTGGGCGGTTCACGGAGAAACCCTCCGGTGTATGTGCGATACGCGTGAGCCGTTATCCGTCAGAAGCTCACCCTCTTTATGCCGCCCATGAACACGGAGCGTGCCAGCTTGTCTGCTGAACTTGGACGTGTTCTAGCAAGCGTCGATCGTGAAAGGCATTGAGAACGCTTCACGAAAGGCCGTTACTGTCCCTTCTAGCGCGCTGCGGTAAGCACGTGTTGTACCACGGCCGCCTCATCAATCGAGCGTCCGTGGTTGTACTGTTCTTTTGAGTTCTCCGCTCACCCGTAGCGATGTATTAAACGTGCTTGTTCTTTACGTCGCCTCGTCTTCCCTATTGGCCCTATTCGATGGTCAGCCTTGTTCGAGCTTCATGCAGAAGCTGGTGAAGGTTCACTAACCCACGCCGCCTGTGGTGAAGAACGACGACGACGATGACTAAGGCAGCTACGTGAGCGGCACGTTCAGATGCAACGCGGCTGCAGCTGTTGGTCGTTCGAACGCTCTGCGCTTGCTCTCTCCTTGGCTTCTTGTTTTGGTGAAGTCTCTCTCGGGGGCTTTTGCTTTGTTGCCGGCGGTTACTTTTTATTTTGTCTTATTAGTTTACCGTATTAAGTTATCTGCGCATTCAAGTGTAACTTTTACTTTTGAGATGTCTGTCTCATCTCCAGGCCAGAGGGCTGCCCTCTGGTCTGCTTCTATTCCCTCTCAGGATGTACCTTTGGAGCTATTTCTGCGCAGTGGTATCAGCAGCGTTCCTGTTGCTTTGGTGCCGACGGATGGTGGGGCCATTCGCATGAAGAACCCTAAGGCCATCCAGTCAGAGCTTCGCACGGCTACGCCACACTTCCTTCAAATAACCGAGGTTCGTCAATTTGGACGAGGCGGGATTCTCTGCTGCTCACCAGACCAGGCCTGTATCCGAGATCTTCTAAATTGCACTTCCTTTGCCACTCATCCGGTGAGCTGCTTCATCCCTCCCCACCTTGCTTGTTGTAAAGGCCTAGTTCGAGGTGTAGATGTCAGCCTAAGTCCGGCGGAAGTCTTGGAGATTTTTTCTGAAGCAGGCGTTGTGTCAGTGTACCGCTGTAACAGGCTAGTTAATAATGTCAGGATTCCAACCGAGACAATTATTGCTACATTTGCAGGCACATCGCGTCCCTCGGAGATTAAAGCATGGCCGTTAATCTACAAGGTAGAACCCCTTGCCCCACGCCCTCTACAGTGTGGCAAATGCTGGCGATATGGACATAGCGCAAGCGGTTGCCGATCTAATGTTCGGTGCCGTGTTTGTGGAGCTGATCATAGTGCTGAAGATTGCAAGTCTGATAATCAGTCATGTTGCCTATGCCAAGCCAGTTGCACAGCTGATCACACCGATTGTCCTGCTCGGTCTAAAGAACTGCAGGTTATTGAAATTATCGAGAGAAGGCGTTGTTCGCGTCGAGACGCTCTTGCTGAAGTTCAGAGCAGGATGCATGGATATGCCGGAATTACAGCCCGTTCGCCTCTCGCTATGGATGCATCAGTTGCTCAGTCCATTTCGACCATCGTTGAAAAAGCAGTAGAAAAATCACTAGAAAAACTTCTTCTGACTGTCTCTGAGACATTGGCCCAAGTCATATCCTCGCAGCTGGCTGGTATTTCGGAGCAGTTCGCTAAGAGCTTCCAGAATCCTTTTAGCTTATTTAATTCTTCATCTGGGTCCCAATCAGACGTTCCTAACAATAATGAGTTACGGCCTTCTAATTCACAAAACACTAGTCAAGATTGCTTTTCTGATTCAGGTTTACAAGATATTCAGGATGTAGACATGGACGCTCGAATTCTTAAACGCACCAGATCACCTACTAACAAAAAACAGAATTCTTCTAATGCTAAAGCCAAAAAATGTGTGAAAGAGCCCTTGACCAGAACTGACCTTTTAAAAGATAGTATTTTGGATCAAGCAGTTGCGGCTGCTCGCTTGTCAGCAAAATAGGGAACCTTAGGGTTCTTCAGTGGAACTGCCGATCTATACTTTCTGCAACTACTGATTTACTTTACCTTATATCTCAACAGTCTCCCGACATAGTTTTATTGCAAGAAACTTGGTTATCATCAGGTCAAAATTATCAATTACCAAATTATAAATGTTTTCGTTTGGACAGGAATACACTGAGGTGGAGGATTGGCATTTTTTATATCAACAAAATTTTGCCATAGAGCGAAACTGGTTTATCAGGCAATATCAAGTGATTACGAAATTTTAGTGCTTGAACTAGCACTCCCAGGTTGTGCTCCTCTCAGCATTGTCAACAGCTACTTTCCATCTGGTGTACAAGAGGAAGGTACTCTGGACATCATTCAGAGCTTCTGTAAAGCAAACTGTCTCTTTGCAGGTGACTTTAATTCGCATCATGTTTATTGGGGTTACCGCACTGATTCATCGGGTAAATTGTTGTGGAATTAGGATGTGTACGAACAATTATACATGTCTTAACTCTAAAGCAGCCACTTTTGTACGGTGCAACACAAGATCGGTTTTAGATTTATCATTCGCCAGCTCAAGCTTGCTCGTCTCTTCTTGGGCTGTTGTTGATACTGCAACAAATAGTGATCACCGCCCAATATTCATGGACATTAATAATCCAGTGATTCCTTTAGATATTCAGACACTGACTTTTGTCGACTACTCAAAATTTAAAAAAAGTCTACATTCAAGCTTATCTTCACTGACCAGTTCTGGAAATGACATTAAAGCGATGAGTCTTTGTGGTGTTCTAAAATGCTCTATGAGAAAAGCACAGTTCACCGTATCCTCGGCGAAAAGTAAGCCTATAAGTGCCTGGTGGGACTCTGATTGTGAACGAGAATACAGGCGCAGAAAAGCTGCATGGAAAAAACTCCTTGTTAACCAGTGCCCTACTAACTGGAGTAACTACAAGTATGCCTCAGCCATGTTTAAAAGAACTGTTTTCATAGCCAAAGCTACTCATGACGAAAACCAATACAGCTTTCTCTCACAAAGTGGAAACAAGAAAGCTCTTTTCAGATTTCTTCGATTTCGTAAGGCTATTTCTGCACCCGTAACCATAGAATCGGTTGTTTTAGCTCCAAAAGAACTGTCTGCCGTATTAAATGATATTGCATTGGGATTAGGAAGGCGCTTTACCACTCAAATACAAACAGTATTCCCCAAACCTGTATGTGTAGATGATTTCGTGAAGGTGACTATAGAAGAACTTGCGCGCGCAGTTCAGTCGCTCCCCAATTCGGCTCCAGGCCCAGACGGCATTACGACAGGCATGCTAAAAATTTTGTTTGATGTGTCTCCTCAGGACCTCCTAAATCTTGTCAACTACTCCCTCGAAAGAGGTTGGATTCCTCCAGATTGGAGACTTGCAAAAATTATCCCGCTGCTTAAAAAACGAGGAGTAGATATGCATATTGATAATGTTAGACCAATCGCACTAACTTCCCATGTTATAAAATTAATTGAAAGAGTGCTCTACGTTAGAATCATGAAATTTTTGGAAGATCACTCAATATTGAGCACGTGTCAAATTGGCTTTAGACCTGGATATTCCATATGGTATGCACATGTAGATTTAGAGGGACGAATTAAGCTTGCTCGTCACAGGCGACAATATGCAGCACTAGTAACTCTAGATTTAGCTAAGGCATACGACAGTGTCGAGCATGTCATCCTTCTCAATTCATTAAAAAGCTTGAATTTCCCGAGCTATATTATTAACTGGTTGTATGAGTTTTTAAATAATAGAAAGTTTTATTGTTCCCAGCGTGGATTATCCTCACTGAAATATAATCAGTCCCGAGGAGTCCCTCAAGGTTCTGTTTTATCTCCTGTATTATTTAACGTTCTGTTAAGCTCAATACCATTAGACAATAACATTCAAGTGTATGTATATGCAGACGACATTGCGTTCTTCGCGTCTGCTGGTGATATTCACTCATTGCATGCAATCTTACAAGCTTATTTAGGAAGACTAGAGTTATGGTTTACTCAAATTAGCATGACTTTAAATGTTAGTAAAAGTTCTGTTATTGTTTTTCCTTTGAATGATCCAGTAAACATTTCCCTTCAGTATCGCCAGGAAATAATCCCTCAAACAGAGTGCATGAAGTATTTAGGTGTGTTTTATGATCATAAACTGAGTTGGCGCCACCATATTGAGCACTATTAAATGTAAGGCTACTCGCGCTCTTGGGATGATACGCAGACTTGGCCAGCACCCCTCTGGGTTACGCAGAGACACTCTTCTTATGATATACCGTATGTATGTTCGTCCGATTCTAGAATTTGGTTGCATTTTATACTCTGGTGGTCCGGCATACAAGATTAATCCTTTGGTTCTTTTAGAGCGAGAGGCTCTTCGGAGTTGTCTCAAGGTACCAAAATTTATTGCAAATCATGTTCTGTACCAAGAAGCCCGAATCCCCACGTTAGCTTGCAGATTCCGTATCCTCACTGTCAAAACATATTTGCAAATTTATGCGTCTGCACAGAGGCGATCACACTTCGTATTCTGCACTGAAGCGTTAACATTTTTTCATGAGCCTTGGTCTCGCATATACAGACCTCAAGTTTTGTTTGTGCAGAATCAACTAGAGGCTTTAGATGTTAACATTTGCGATATCGTCTCAACGGATAAACCATTGGCCAATGCTAAAATTGAATTGGATAATATATTCCCTTCTAATGCCAAACTCCTACCTTCCAGATATTTAATAGGCTTATTAGAAGATCATTTATGTCAATTGGGAATTGATGATATAATTGCGACGGATGCATCCATGCGTGAGGAGAAAGCGGGGGTGGGCATTTTTTCAGAGACTTCCTCCTGGTCATATACCTTGCGCCTCCCGGATTATACTCCTATATTTGAAGCAGAGCTCTTAGCCATTCTTTTAGCCATTCGCAAACTTCCTGTACAAAATTCGGCAGTTGTTATAGTGACTGATTCGCTTTCGGTATGCACATCCCTCGCTTCAGCTTCTCCTTCCAAGTCTTCTGTTCTAAACACATTCATATCATTAATTCCTCCCCACGTGCGTGAAGTGCGATTGGTGTGGGTGCCGGGCCATCGTGGCATATTTATAAACGAGATGGCTGATGTTCTCGCGCGGTGGTCCCTAGATGGGCCGGTAATGTCCGTGGTGCCTACTACTGCCTTCGTTACTTTGTCGAGATTCCGAAAGTACTCTTTAGTTCAAGATTCTTTAAAAATGAAGTTACCAATTGAAGAATATGGACATCTTTCTTTTGTTTGGGATAATAAGTGGTGTCCCTCTCGTAAACTGGAAGTGGCAATAACAAAATTTCGCTGTCGTATCCCTCCATTGAACTTTTATTTACACAGGTCTGGTCTGGTGCCATCTCCGCTATGCTGTTATTGTCGAGAGCCTGAAAACATTGATCACTTCTTAATTACCTGTCAGCGCTATAGTAGTCAGAGAAAAAGGCATTTCGAAATTTTATTCAGGAATTTAAACATTCCCCTAAATTCTCAGAACATTCTTTCCTTTGGAGCGTCCTCACTAGGTTATAGCAACAGGAACGTCTGCTTAGCCATGTGCAATTTCCTTCGTGACACAAAAAGAATTCATTGCTAATCATCATTCAATCCAAATCATCGTACCTCGAAATTGCTTCCACTAGTTGATTAAACCTCAAATTATTTTATTATAGTTCATTTCTATTATAAATAGCCTATCTTTTTCTAACATTTCATTCTTACTTACGTTACTGATTCTTTATTCTTCCTTTGTTTTAGCTCAATTTGTTTTCCCTCTTTATATTAACCGCCGGCTTCATGGCCAATCCCCCGTAGTGGGCAAGAGCCAAACTTCAAGGAAAAAAGAAAGAAAGAAAGAAAGAAAGAAAGAAAGAAAGAAAGAAAGAAAGAAAGAAAGAAAGAAAGAAAGAGAGCACGTGGCGGCGGCGGCAGCGATAAAGAAGAGGTTTAAGGAAGGCACGAGCAGGACAGCCGCCACGAAAGGCAGAAGAACACGGTGTTCCAAGAGCCAAGGTTTGAAGAGGGCTACCCGGGCTGAAGCGCTGGGCAGCCTCCTGACCGCTCCTGCGAACGTCGCTAACCGGCGACTGCTGCCTGACCGCGCCTGGCGTCCAGTGGGGCCGTTACCTGCCTGCTTCCTGTTCCGGTGCGTACCTGTGCTGGCCCGACGTGGCTTCGTGCTGCTCCTCAGAGCCCGAGCCGCCGCCACCCTTCGAGCTCTGCGACGACTCCTTCCGCCGCGTCACCCCAGCGACTACTCGTGACACCGGCGTCATAGACGAGAGCTTGTTTGTATGCACGTGACTTTGCACTTTGAGAACTATGCATGCTTAAGACTGAACGTGTAGCCCGTGTGGACGGGCTACACGTATCTCTTGATATTTTGTACGTGTTCTTTGAGAGTGCCTATTTAATATATGTGTGTTTACCTGCCCTACCGTGTACGGCTCCACCCTTCACCTCACCGCACGTCAACAAACGTGACGGTCCGCAACTCACTTTCACTCTACACCGCCATAACACCGCTAAGGTATGCCACGAGAGGTCACCAAACAGCAGCTAAACTGGAAACAGAGACGGGACAGACCCTTATGAAATATTTGGTACTTTACCTGTAAGTGGAGTGTCGTGTTTGCAGACCTCCTGGGATGGTAAACACTTTCTCCATGCTAGTCATGATGTCGTTGATCATACATGTGACGAGGGGGCTGCGCACAAAATTACCGGACACCGTATCAGTGCTCTTTTACTGGCGAGTGCTCTCAGTGGATTAGAAAATGCATGACTGGCTCTGGTGCCAACCTCATCGCCAACATGAAGTTAGGGCACGTCTTGACACTGCCTAGTGTACGCCATGCTGATCAGCACATTTCACGCAACTCGCCAAGGCCCCACGAAAAAAGAAAGAAAACGAAAACTGAAGAACCATGCAAGTCACCAGATTGCCAGCTTCTCTGCGGCGTCCTTGACAGGTCGTCGGATGGAATTCGGATTAAAAACTTACTTGGTGCGAGGTGCTTTGCCGACGTAGCGCATAAACTTCTTCGCCACTTCATGAAATGTCTTCGCGAGGCTCTTTATCGGCTCTGCGGGAAGAAGAAAAACACGTCCATAAGAGTTGCGATGTGGGCTTGTTGGCGGTTCATTATAAAAGCTTTGATGTAGCGAAAAAAACGACACACGGACACGAGAAGGCACATATGGACACCACACAGCGCTACTTTCAACACATTTTAGCAATTGTGGATGGGGGATGGAATAATATAGGTCAGTTACATCAATAGAGAAGGCTTTTAGCCCTTCATTTTCATGAGCTTCCATGAAGTCTAAAATACCACCGGAGCTCTTAACTAAAAACGGGTCACGGACCAAGTTTCTCCAACAGAAAAGTAGCGAGTTCCTTTTGCCAGGTGCCTATTTCCGAGACTATGACTCGGAAAGCAACGTCAACCTTATGAGTTTTCGCGTTAAAAAATACGTCCAAGCTATTCTTATTACTCTTTTGAATACTTTTTAGAGTTCCGACGACGTTCATATTTTTACACAACTGAATAGCCTTTGCTTTTACTTTGTTCAACGTGTGGGGGGCCTGGTCCCGCTCGACGCCATGTTGTGCGCGGAACGCCTCGCATCCCCCTCTCCCAGCTGGAGGGAGCGGCGACCATTGCGGGGGGGGGGGGGGGGGGGTCCGCCCGCTTCGCCCATGTGGTCTTAACATAGGCTGCCATTGGGCAGCGAGAAATTCCTAGGATGTTTGCGCGTTCTGGCGGTTCTGGTTTTTTGAGATGCTCGGGAGAACTTGCTGGGTCTTGGAGAGGTGCGCACGTACTTTTGTGGCCCTCCGGCCGACCAGGCCATCGGTCCGATGGCGTGCCTCCGCGAGCTCCAGCGACCCTGGCAGCATGTTGCGATCGTCGCCCATCTCTGTATGTTCTTTTCCTTCTATTTTCCTATTCTAGGGGCGCGCTATCGCGGGTGTGCTGACCGGGGGTTAGGCTCCAACCCTTGCATGGTTTTGTGTGTTTTTGTGCGTTTTTGTGTGTTATTCTGTGTTCGCGTGTTGTTCTTTGTTACTGTCCTTTGTTTGTGTTATCGTGCTCGCGTTTTGTTATTCGCTATTGTTAACCTTCGTTTATATTCGACTTTACATTCGGCCTTGTTATAGTTTGTACTATTTTAACCGTTCATTAAATTACCATGCACGGAGAGTGACGCCTAATGTTCTCCTCTTTAGCCGCGTGCGACGGTTCGTGCTGCCCTGCCTCGAGTCGGGCCGCGGGCCGAAGCGCGCGGCAGCGCGGCGATGCATGGCTGAGACTAGCAAGCGCGCGGACGCGGCGACCTCATTGTCTGCTCGTTGAGTGCTCGAACCCACTGCAGGGGGTTGCTAGCGGCGATGCCGCTGCTAGCAGTAGTAAGTATTAGTAGAATAACCCCTACATTTTGGCGCCCAACTAAGTGGGGCCAGGGGCCTTGCCCTTGGTCGCTCAAACGACGAACAGGTGTCAGCAGAGTGGGGAAGTTGCGTTCGGTTGCAAGCGTCAAATGCGCTTTGGTTGAGCGTGGCCGTCTCTGCCGTGTATCGCGCGTATCTCTTTCTTTGTCTTGTCCTTCCTTTTTCTCTGTCGATGTATCGTGGTGTGAGGAGAGGCAAATATCACTTCTCAAACGGATTGGTAACCCGCTTCGAAGTTTTGTGAGGCGAAGCGTGGGCGAGGAAAGGCGTGATGCAAGTTGCCACCGAGATGCAGCAGTTTTCACTTTCACTTTTTCTTGGTGGCGGAAACTCGTTGGACTGACCAAGGCTTCCATCATGCCATGGCTGGGAGAATGACCATCGTGTCTCCCGTTGAACATTCAAGTCGGTGAGTCCAACGGTTTTCTTTAGACTTCGCGTCGTGCACGTCTTTCTTCACTAAATTCAAAACCAGTGAAAGAGTAGTTGACGCACTATTTCTTGCCCGGGTCGCCTAAAGTCTCTTTTCGTTAAAAGTTGACGGCGCTGCTCGGTGCAACGTTACTAGAATAAACTCAGTTTGAAAGCTCCGCCGGAGAGGCGGTCCGAGTGGCGGTCGCGAGAACTAGTGGCGCTGTAGTCACGTCTTGCGCTTGCCGTTGGCTCCCGCCACCGGCGCTTGTTGTGACGGCGCAGTCGACGTGCACGTGGGTCGCAGCAACTGGTACGCTTTGACGCTTTGTTCACTCGTAATTTTTGGAACTGTTTTTGCCCATGCGAAGTGCCTTGGACGAAGACACATACGTCGTGTACGACGCCTAGCGAGGAGCCACAGGATTATTTACTCGCGGTATGCCGACTTGTTTTGCGCCAGGGTGCAAGATCGGGGTGCATCATTGCAGACACCGCAACGATGACCCCGGTTCACGCCACTTCGGACCACCAAAAGACACTCTGCGACCTTCTTTTTGAGCAAGGCAATATTATAAAGCGCTACTTTCACGTTTTTGCTGTAAAATAAGTTTTGATCCCTCGGGGAAAGTGGGAGCTAGCGCTTGGTACGCTTGTTCGCAGCTCCTCCTCCCCATATATCAAGCCAAAATGTTCGGGCTCTAGGCGCAAATCCGCGAAAATACGCATGGCGTCCCGCGAAAGCCCAGTGCCCCGCTCGTCGGCGGAGGAGCCGTCATAAGTAGAACAACAAGACGAAGGACAAGCGATTACCAACACTGGCGGGACATAGAATTGCCCTCGCATCACATTCACATTCGATCACATGTCAACTGTCGCGCTACCTTCAAAGCAATGGCTTTTTGAGTGTTCTCACGACGAGGTAACGAACAGTGGGTGCGAAATGTTTCACACTCGCCGGCTCGTGAACGGGTACTTCCTTGTGCAAAAAACAGTTGTAGTTGATGAGCAGTTTAACTGCACAGTGAACAGCCACAGAACGTAAAACAAACAGCCGTCGTACAGTCTAAGCTGTGCTGCGGGCATGGAACATCTACTCTGCGAAGTTGACGAACTGAAGGTGTGTGAACGATAGCGACAGAGTAAGCGCAAAAACTGCTTGGTCCTCACGTCACGCCCGATCTGTCCGAATTGTTTAAGGCACCGTAGAAAGGAGGTACTGCAGACACCAGCGAAGCCAACCATTAAGTATTTTAAGATTAAGAATCTCAGAAGAACTTTGCTTAGGGCCACAGCAGCTCGCGAGAAGCAGGAGAAACAAATCATGGAACTGAATGGAGTGATAGAAACGACCTCGGAGGAATGCCTGAACAAGCAGCTGGACTGCCTCCCACCGCTCGAAAAGGTGGCGGTTGCAAATGCATTTTGCAAAATCAAAGCAAAAGCACCGTGCGGAATGCGTACAATGCAGAATGGTTGCTTAACAGCATGCTTGTACGAACCGCCAGCCCACGGGTACCTAAAGGCTGCTGATAGACCTGAACATGCTACCACTGCCAACCACGAACCGGCTGGCACAAATACTGGAGGGCATTTAATGAAATATGGATTTGAAGCTGTCTGTCTGGAATACATACAACGTCAAATGAGCAAGCAGCTTGGGGACGCTTGTTGTCGATGAAATGAAGCTCAGGCATTCTTACGAGTTCAACAAGTCTACCTATAGACGGCTTTGTTAATTACGGTGGGACCGTGAAGGAGGGCACAGCTGCCAGTTAGCCGACCATGCGTTGGTGGTTATGTTCGTGCTCATGTTTGAAGGATTAGTACAGTCTATAGCAAGTTCTGTCACAAAGGGCGCCGCAACTGGCCGTGTGTTGGTCGAGCTTGAGGTCGAAGCCGTTATGCAGCTGCACAGGTACGGTGCGGCCGTGATTTCCGCGGTGAGAGACGGTGCCGGGAATAACAAGTCCATGTGGCAGCAGTTTAGCGTTAGTGGTGCCATCTCAGACACCAGGCATAAAAATTCAACACCCGTGCCATCCAATGAGCAATGCATGCGGGTCGACGCATACAGACGACCTTATGTATATCCGCTTAAGTAGTGCACAAATGGGATGCGGGAACGTCGAATGGACGAACGATAAATGTTTAACTTTCGCAATAGCACTACTAGAAAGCCGCTGCACGAAATGCGCGGTGGACCGCCGCTGTGCGCCGTCGTAGCAGACGACGCGCCGAGAGTAGCGGAAGACGTGACTGCAGCGCCGCAAGTTCACGCGACCGCCGTTCGGACCACCCTCCTCCGCTGGCGGAGATACGGAGCTGCGAAACTGAGTTTATTCTAGTAACGTTGGCTCGGTGCGCATGGCCGACTTGCACCGAGGGAGGCAAAGATGGCGGAAAGGCCCCTGAGGCGAACAAAGAAAGTAGAAGGAAGGCCATCTTCCATGAATAGCCCTTCGGGCACCTGTTTCTTCGCGCACGCAGAAGGAGAGAGCGTTTCAGCTTCCCCGCGGCGGGAGAGAAGGCCATTGTGGCGATAATCAGCTGGCCGGTCGGGGGGAAAGGATGAAAGAGAGGGTCCATCCTCACTGGGCTCTCCTCAGGAATCTGGTTTTTTCTTGTTTGTTGTTACTTTTCTTTTTTCGTTGGCCCGAAGAGCGACGTTGATGACGGCAGAGTGACCCATGTGTACATAATGTAAATAGTTTCTTTCGCGGTTTTGTTTTTCGCCTCCGGGAGGCGAGGCGCCTGTACGTGTTAGTACTGCACGTGGCGCGCGCGCGGTATCGTTGTCTGGTTTTGCGACGAGCGCGGGTTCTGGGCTAGAAGCGGCGTGTGACCGTGGCCCAGGAGAAGAAGGGGTTCACTCTGCGCGGTCTGTACGAGCTTGGCCACAGTATCATGCCACCTTCGCGGTTAGCGCCGTGTTTACGCGCGTCGGCAGTGGCACCCCCCCCCCCCCCCCCCGACAGCAGAGAAGAGCGATTGCGCGCCCCTGCAGCAATTCTAGCCAGTCGTCAGAGCGGAAGGCTTTAGTTGAAGTTACTGTGCTCTGCGATTTGGCACGGTGCAGTGTGAATGCTCAGCTGTCGCCGTCTCTTCCGCGTCTGTTCATTCCGTAGGTAACACGTTGTGGATGTCCCGTTTCGTTTGGTGTCACGGATGGGCAGTGTGCGTTCGTGGAAGGATCATCCGCTAGTGTAAGGTCATGCGGCGTCGCACTAGTGAAGACCACGTTTACGTTGGTTACTGTCCGACTGATTTCAGACGGAGAGATAACCTGACAGAGACGTCTTTCTCTTTTTCTCTCCCTACCCTTTCGCTAGCTTCTCTTCGCTGTCTCAAGTTTTGTGCTAAGTGTTCCTTTCTTTTTACGTATCGTTTCTTTTAGTTCGGTTTTGTTTTGGCTACGTTAAGAATGATTTCTAGCCCCGTGTTGTTTTACTGTTCTTTGGTTTACTTTGGGTTCTTGGACTGCGCGACTGTTCTTTTTTGTTTGTTTGTTTGTTTTTGCTGTTTTTCTGCCGCGCTGATTTGGCGGTTGAAGTCTGCGTGTCCGGAGCGGGGCGGCGTCGACGGCGAGGCTGCGGACGGAGCCGTGGTCGCGGCACTTGGGGCGGCCAGGAAGTCGACAGGGTCGACGGCACGTGAGACCTGCCGCGGCCGGCGTCCAGAGTCCGGGTGAAGATGCCGTGGCGCGCGTCGGCTTCTTTGGACACTTGAGAGATTTGCCGCGGTTGTATTGTCACGTTTGTTTCCTTGTTTTTGTTTTGGCTTGGGGCTCTCGGATTTTATTGTGTAGTGGCACCGCCGGTATTGTTTTTTTAGGGGGGCTTTTAAGGAGGGAGGGATGTGGGGGGCCTGGTCCCGCTCGACGCCATGTTGTGCGCGGAACGCCTCGCATCCCCCTCTCCCAGCTGGACGGAGCGGCGACCATTGCGGGGGGGCCGCCCGCTTCGCCCATGTGGTCTTAACATAGGCTGCCATTGGGCAGCGAGAAATTCTTAGAATGTTTGCGCGTTCTGGCGGTTCTGGTTTTTTGAGATGCTCGGGAGAACTTGCTGGGTCTTGGAGAGGTGCGCACGTACTTTTGTGGCCCTCCGGCCGACCAGGCCATCGGTCGGATGGCGTGCCTCTGCGAGCTCCAGCGACCCCGGCAGCATGTTGCGATCGTCGCCCATCTCTGTATGTTCTTTTCCTTCTGTTTTCCTATTCTAGGGGCGCGCGATCGCGGGTGTGCTGACCGGGGGTTAGGCTCCAACCCTTGCATGGTTTTGTGTGTTTTTGTGCGTTTTTGTGTGTTATTCTGTGTTCGCGTGTTGTTCTTTGTTACTGTCCTTTGTTTGTGTTATCGTGCTCGCGTTTTGTTATTCGTTATTATTAACCTTCGTTTATATTAGATCTTGATTCGGCCTTGTATTATTTGTAGCATTTAACGTGTGTTTATTAAATTACCATGCTCGGAGAGTCACGCCTAATGTTCTCCTTCGCCGCGTGCGGCGGTTCGCGCTGCCCTGCCTCGAGACGGGCCGCGGGCTGACGCGCGCGGCAACGCGGCGATGCATGGCTGAGACTAGCTAGCGCGCGAATGCGACTACCACATTCTCTGCTCGTCGAGTGCTCGAATCCACGACAGGGTGTTGCTAGCGGTGATGCCGCTGCTAGCAGTAGTAATTAGTAGAAGAACCCCTACAAACGAGACGTCTCCTTTTACACTGAACACCCCAGAAATGGCGTCATTAGCTTTTTCTAAGAAACATGAATGCGAAAAAACCGCGAAGCCTCCTTCTTTATCTGCCTGCAGAACACATAGCGAATTATCGACCAGGTATCACAAAACACGCTTTACAGGTAGATGTGAAACCACAGGTTTACACCGTGATAAGGCGTCTACACCTTCGGAGGTAAGTCTTTCTTCCTGACCCTCAGTAGCACGCCGCGACACTTGGCGAACGATGGTCAGAAGTTCAGGATTTGTCCTCTGTCTTTGAACACCAAACTTTGGCCCTAGTTGCAATTAGTTGTAGATTGTACGTGCAGAATTTTATCGCCAAATTCGCCTGTTCAGAGTCCACCTTGGTGTACAGCTTCACAATTCTTTGGAGTCGCCTGTCGCCGGATTCCAGTTGAGAAGGTACCTGCAATTGGCTGGGCAAGTCACCGAAGTGCTTTGGTTGCCACAGCTGCGCTATCTTCGGGAGCGTGTGAACAGTGTACGCCGGAAAGCCAAGGGCAAAGTTCATGTTCCTGAAGGCCTACAGCTACCCGACGACGTCATTCAAGTCCTGTAACTAGGGCCAAAGTTTGGTGTTCAAAGACACGAGGACGCACGCTCGATACACCAGCCGCCTTACCGCGTGTCGGCTAAAGAACGTGAAGCCATCCGTACACAAGTTCGAGAGATTCTTGATTTCGGAATCATCGAGCCTTCCAACAGCCCCTGGTCATCTCCGGTTGTTCTTGTTAAAAAGAAGGACGGGACACTACGGTTCTGCGTCGACTACCGGAAGCTTAATAGCGTGACAAAGAAGGACGTGTACCCGCTGCCGCGTATCGATGACTCGTTAGATAGGCTACGCCATGCCCACTATTTTTCTTCTCTCGATCTAAAGAGCGGGTACTGGCAAATCGAAGTAGACGACCGAGACCGCGAGAAGACAGCCTTTGTGACGCCGGACGGTCTCTACGAATTTCGAGTACTTCCGTTTGGCTTGTGTTCGGCACCGGCAACTTTCCAACGAATGATGGACACGGTCCTCACTGGACTGAAGTGGCAGGCCTGTCTAGTCTACCTAGACGATGTGGTAGTGTTTTCCGAAACGTTTGATCAGCACCTTCACCGTCTGCGCAGTGTGCTCGAAGCCATCCGATCGGCAGACCTCACACTTAAGCCAGAAAAGTGCCACTTTGGTTACGAAGAGCTAACGTTCCTCGGACATGTATACTGAGCGCCAAAGGGGTCCGACCCGATCCGGACAAGCTTACCGCCGTCGCCGAATTTCCAGCTCCTGCCGATAAGAAGGCCGTTCGGCTTTTCCTTGGTTTGTGCGCCTACTATCGCAGGTTTATTCAGGGCTTTTCGAATATAGCGGAACCCCTCACTCGCCTTACTCGAGATGACACGCCCTTTGTGTGGGATAGTGAACAACAGGAGGCTTTTGCTGCACTACGGCAACGCATGCAATCAGCACCCGTGCTTGCACACTTCGACGACGACGCTGACACAGAGGTGCATACCGACGCCAGTAACATCGGCCTTGGCGCAGTCATTCTCCAGCGTCAAGATGGAGTTGAACGAGTCATAGCGTACGCCAGCCGCTCACTATCCCGTGCCGAGGCGAATTACTCGACTACGGAGAAAGAGTGTCTCGCAGTCGTTTGGGCGATTACCAAGTTTCGCCCCTACCTCTATGGTCGTCCATTCAAAGTAGTGACGGACCACCACGCCCTTTGTTGGCTGGCGAGCATGCGCGACACCTCAGGACGACTGGCAAGGTGGAGCTTGCGGCTGCAGGAATTTGACGTCACCATCATTTACAAGTCTGGCCGTAAGCATGAAGACTCTGACACACTGTCTCGCGCACCAATTCAGCTTGCCAGTCAGGAAACAGACGACGATGACGGTTTCCTGGGCGCTGTCAGCTTATCAGATTTGAGCAGACAGCAGCGAGATGACGCAGAAATTCGCCCGATAATTGATCATTTAGAGGGCCGTGGCACAGCCATACCGCGTCATCTTTCGCGTTCGTTGACGTCATTCTGTCTGCGAGACGGCGTGCTGTACAAAAAGAACGCTCGTTCGAACAGCCGTACTTACCTCCTGGTTGTTCCAAAAGACATGAGAGATGACGTCCTCTTCGCTTGCCATGACGAACCCACATCTGGTCACTTTAGGCTTCTCACGAACACTCGCAAGAGTAAACGAAACGTACTATTCGCCCTGACTTTCCGCAAGCGTCAAGCAGTACGTTAAAGGTTGCCGTGAGTGCCAGCGCCGAAAGACTCCATCGGTTAAGCCGGCTGGTTTACTTCAGCCGATAGAGGCACCTCATACACCCTTCGACCAAGTCGGAATGGACATCCTCGGACCGTTTCCGCTGTCTTCTGACGGCAACAAACGGGTGATTGTCGCGACAGATTATTTAACGCGTTATGCTGAGACGCAAGCGATTCCACGAGCCACAGCTCCTGAGGTAGCGCAGTTTTTCATGCGCCACATCGTACTACGTCACGGTGCTCCCTCTAATGTAATAACCGACAGAGAGACAGCATTTACGGCGCAACTTATGGACGAAGTTTTTGAATTAAGCACCAGACATCGAAAGACGACCGCGTACCACCCACAAACGAACGGACTCACCGAGAGACTAAACAAGACTATCACAGACATGATCGCTATGTACATCGACGTCCACCACAAAACATGGGATCGGATCTTGCCTTATGTGACTTTCGCTTATAATACCGCCGTGCAGGAGACAACGCGGTTCACCCCATTTCGCCTTCTCTACGGCCAGGAAGTTCAGACGATGCTAGACGTTATGCTGCCGTGTCACGACGCTGACCGGTTCACACCTGACGCCGCGGAATTCGCAGAGCGTGCTGATCGGCAGCTAGAGCGGCTGCACATCGGTCAGCAGCAACAGGCAGACGCACGACGCTATAACACTCGTCATAGAGAAGTGTTCTACAGCCCCGGAGACAAAGTTTGGGTGTGGACACCAGTTCGCCGCCGTGGGCTCTCCGAAAAGTTACTGAGCCGCTACTTCGGCCCGTATAAAGTGCTTCGTCGCGTCAGTGACGTGAACTATGAGGTTATTCTGGACCCATCACAGACGCAGGCCAGGACACGACGGCCACCGAGCTCGGACATTGTTCACGTTATGCGTATGAAGCCGTACATTGCGCGCTTGTAACTTTCTTAACTTTCTAGCATTTATTGTTCTATGTGTTTTCTTCTTATCTCCGTTAGCTTGCTTTGCTCTCTAGTTGTCCCAGTGTCACACTTACTTTTCTTCTCCCCGTTTACCTGCACTGTTTTTTTTTTCCTCCCCTCGTGTTTGTGCTGTAGCATCGAGGCGATGCTGTTTTTTTTTTTTTGCCACCTGCATGTAGTGGATCGTGGGCAAGAGAAGCTGCAGCCCCAAAACGAGGAAGAAGATCGTGCACTTCTCCGCTCGATAACCAACCTCGACGGACGCGCTTTGCCAGGGTCAGCCCCCTCATCTCTCAATAAAGCCCGAACTACCTCTGAAGGCTCGTGACATTATTATCTTGTTGTTGTTATGTGGGGTTTAACGTCCCAAAACCAGCTCTGATTATGAGAGACGTCGTAGTGGAGGACTCCGGAAATTTTGACCTCCTGGGGTTCTCGTGCACTGACATCGCACAGCACACGGGCCTCAACATTTCGCCACCATCGAAATGCAGCCGCTGCAGCCGGGATTCCATCCCGCGACCCTCGGATCAGCAGCAGAGTACCATAGCCACTAGACCTACGTGGCGGGGCCTCGTTATTATCTCGGCACCAAAATGAATTGCGAGTGAGCCTGCTTGGTTGCGCGTGACTCCGCGCCGTTCACTTCGGCAAGCGCACATGTATGTGCAGTGACACTGTGCAGTGCTCATTTCGCGCTCGGTCCGTACTAATTCCTTGCCTGTTGAGGTAAGCGAGCTGTGAATTTGAAAAAGGAATAGTAATTGTTTGTTTGTTTCAATTTGATAATGTATAAGAGCCTTGCTGTAGTTTGCAAAAGGAATGGTGTACGTAGTACCGTGAATGAATTTACAATTAGCTTGTTTACCAGTGTATATCAATGAACTTTCCCACATTGTACACTATCATAACCACAAATACTTTACTTTTGCCGGATATGTTCTGTGATCGAAATACCATTTCTTGGTGTTCGGTCTTATTCTTACCGAGGCTGAGTCCACGGAAGCGGAGCTCCTCTGCATGTTGGCGCTCAAAGCGTTGGAGGTTGTCGTTGAGCCACCAGGCCATTTCAGCCGGCGCGTATGGCAGCACCTCTCGGTCGACCCACATGCGAGCCATTAGGGCACCGACCTGCGCCGCCATCTTCAGTGCATCCGTCAGATGCGGGGAGTCTGCGGACACCATGCGGTGAGCGGGCCACGCGCCGTACGGACGCTCGGGCTCCTGTCAGTTCGTCAAAACCGCGAGATTGATTTTTAGCGCTGCAGACACAGTTTTCGGCGTACGTTCAAACACGAGCGAAACTGCGTTGACTGTGCATATTTGTAGGGCACGTTGCACCCGCCAGGAGCCTCAAGCATCGCTAGCCCGCCAGCACCACTGTGGCCACTTTTTCGTTAGCGTCGGGAGACCACGGCCGGTCTGGAGGCCCGCGCCTCCAGACCGGCCGTGGGGAGACCTTCAGCGGGCCGCCCACGATATTCCAAGGGAAATGAAGGTGTTGCGGGTATGTAATAGTGAAGGTGTTCCAAGGTGTTGCGGTATGTAATAGCAGTTCTTCTTTTTCTTTTTTTTTTTTTTTTGTTCTACGTGAGATTACACACGTATTACGAGAAGGCTAGATGTTCGGTCTTGTGGGCAGCGTGTGAAAAGAAGCGAAGCGAAGGTATATACTACAGACAGGCGCAACATGAGCGCTCGTATTATTGACGTTCGTCTCTTCCAATATCGGTAAACATTTGTAACTTTCTGTTGCGTGAAGTGTTGGGAACGGTCATCTGATTGAATGATTTCCGGGGTTTTACGTCCCAAAACCAGCTATGATTATGAGAGACGCCGTAGTGGAGGTCTCCGGAAATTTCGACCACCTGGGGTTCTTTAACGTGCATTGACATCGCACAGCACACGGGCCTCAACATTTCGCCTCCATCGAAAAGCAGCCGCCGAGGCCGGGATTCGATCCCGCGACCCTCGGATCTGCAGCCGAGTACCATAGGTACTAGACCACCGTGGCGGGGCTGGGAACGGTTATCTGCTGGATCAAGCAAGCTCTGCGCATGATGTAATAGATGAAATCAAGAAAGCTGGAGTTGAAACCACCCGCCACCCATTCCGCGAATGTGGATAAAAGCTCTCTCGAAGAATGTGGAGTTGGCTGCAAGTTCGACCGTTTTCTTTGTTAATTTGTTGAGCATTTTCTCAGCAATCAGTGTAAGAGCACTTTTGTTGTGCACAGTTATATTGAGAATCCCGCCTTTCCCCAATTCGGCGGTTTAATCTTGCGGGGCTATTGTTTAAGTTTGCGTTGTTCATCGTCGCGTGTTCAAACAGTTATGCCTGGGGATTAAATAAACAGTTGGCGCTAGATGTTTTCACCACCCGTCGTCAAGGGCATATATGCAAGCGCAAACATGCCAGCGTGGCCGCTGTGCTTTTAATTAAGAACTGTGAAACAACTTGGCCTAAAGTAAAGGGTAGAAAAAATATGTGCTTAGTATGTGATGCTTACAAAAATCGGTAACGGAAAAAAATGAGCGATTCGCTGTCGAAGGAAACCAACTTACTGCTTTTATAATTGATTTGATTCACTGAGTATATTAAAAGTGATAAAAACTAATAAGTTAGCATGATGCTGTAAAGAAATTATGCTTGTTGAGCGTTTTTATATTTTTTGAACTGTTATTGCGCCAACACAACCTACAAATGTCCATATCTGCATCACGTGGTTGCTCCAAAAGCACGCAGTTCCCAGATTTCTGCCACACTGAAGAACCTGCTAGCATCTATATGCAAACAACACAAAGTTGTCTTTCAAAGAAAAAAATCTGCTGCAATTCATAACTCGCTGCCGTGTAGCACTTACTGGCGCTGAGAAGCTTTGAAACTTCGTCTACAGAAACTTGCTGTAAATATCAACTGTTCGATTCCACAACGCTACAGTCGCTACTTCTGCAAAGAACCATTCGGGCGCGCTATACTACGATTTCTTTTTTTTTTTTTTTTTTTTTCTGCGGTGCAGGGCGACGACACAGCCTTTCAGCTGCCGCAGTCGCCAAGGTCAAGCAAGCCCGACCGTTCTCCGCTCTTCCGACGCAGAGCCATATGTACCCTTAGGGGGAGTTTGGCGATTCTTTCATCTCGCCGCTCTCATGGCTCTGCGCGCCCCGCTCCAGCGCCGCCCTCTTCTTGTGACGTAAACCCTTTCTCCTCGCAGGCGCCGGCGGGCGGCAGTGGCGGCCGCGCGCGGCGCGGAGTCCGGCGCGAGCCGGCGCGCCGCATTTACACGATTGCTGAGGAGCGCACGTATATTGCGAAGCTCTTGCGCGAAGCCGCGTATGGTCTTGCGCGCGTATTCATGGCGACTGCTCCTCGCATTCATGCGTGAATTTGTTGCTTGCGACGGGCTGCTGTTGCGCGGTTGGCTGCTCAAACAGCAGCGCGCAGGGTTTCCGCCTTTTTAGGCTTCCCAAGGAAAAGAAGCGACGACGCCTTTGTGTTAGAAACATCAGATGCAACAAATGGGCCCCGACCGACTGCTCCGTGTTATGCGCGTTTCATGAGCCGTCTAAGGCGTTCGTCCTAAAAGCAATGTTTTGATGACCGTGACATTAGACAGCGTGAATTCTGCTTGCATGAACACCCCCATACTGTTAAAAGCGCGAGCATGGGAGATCTGATTTCTGACTGTAGTGATTTCTGACTGTAGTGACTCCGCTCCCGAAGCAAATAAAGAAATCATTGTTATATATATATATATATATATATATATATATATATATATATATATATATATATATATATAGAGAGAGAGAGAGAGAGAGAGAGAGAGAGTACACTCAGCAGTTCTCCAACTTCGGAGCGAGCATCATCGCAGGGTCGAAAAACTTCTCACGAGATCATTGTGCAGAGAAGCGCCAGCCGAACCGTACTAAACATCTTCAGCGTCAGAAACATTACCAAGCGTCGTTATTATATTGAACCTAAGCTTCAAAAAATTAATCAAGAAAACAAACCAAAATCGCAAACCCACAGGTCTTCATAGCACGAAAAGTCACCGATGATTAAGATACTCCCTCACGAGAATTCTGAGCGCAGCTTTGTGTTGAGGCAACGCCAACTGTGTTTGTAGTTCTGGCTATCCGCATTGGAACATTCGTTACATATTGCCACAGAAACTGCCAGTTCTCGAGTGCTACGCACACCGCTGTGCATTGCAGGCGTCGCGAACCAAGCGAAACGCTGACATCGACATCGCCATCACGACAAGCAACCAGTGATGTTCCGTGCAGGGAATTTTCCCTTTTTCAGGGAATTTTCGACCGTCATTTTGGACGAAAGGGAAGAAGGGAATCTTCGCAATATTGCAGGGAATTTTGGAGGTGAAGGCATATCCTTATAATGTTCGAAACACTTCTGTTACAGGGCACTTTCGGTTTGTACTCGGTTGGCAGTTTTCGGTTTCTTCAATCGTTCCCGGCGCGTGTAACACGGAAAATCATAGCCTTTAATATTCGTTCCTGTTACACGGAGCGTCTTTTTGTTTACTCCGGGTGGTACGCTCGAAATCCACGTATGCGCTATGTAATTACAGCACATGAGCTCCGAGATTGTCGATCGCCATCGTAGCACACCCGAGTGGAAGCCATTATTCTTTCACCAAAAGTTGGCAATTATGTGTGCGACAAGCCAGAAGCTTTCAGTAACAAAAACAATAACAATAGCACACTTTTCATTTTATGCAGCTTCCGTGTGTACACAAACGAGTATGTACGGCGTTTCTTCCGCGTCGCATACCGCTTAAAGTCAGTTCGAAGGTAGCTTCCGCGTATTATGAAAAGCCAATCTCGGAAGCAATCGTTTATGTTTCGCAGGAGCACAAGCGCGAAAAGAGAGAACGATCGCAAGAGCCGGAAACACGTCAAACACGCATATATGTATATATATTTGTGCAGGGAAATATGCGGGGATATTTAGCGATGCATGCAGGGAAAAATGCCCGAAATTGGGAATTTTCATGCCTCGGAAAGGGAATTCTTCGGCGCAGGACGGAACATCACTGCAAGCAACAGTCGCAATGCACCCGCCAGCCCTGCATGCACACGAGCTCCGACCGAAGGGCGAGCGCGCGTGACGGAGGAAGAAAGCGATGTTAGAGGCAAGCGCCTCGTGATATCACAGACTCTGCGTTCGCTGTCTTACGTCCTCGTTCGCCCTATCGGTTACACCGACGATGCCAACGGCGATGCCGAACAACGTAGGAACGGGCGCCTAAGAGCTGCAGCGCTCGAAAAAGCACAGCGCGTATGGTAGAACGTCGTGGACTCGAATCGGCGTACACAACTCTAGAAGTCAGTTTCTCGATGATTTGGACATGTCTATTTCTCTCCACATTCTTCATTAAACTTGTATAACAATGTGCTTGCACAATATCGCTTTCGCAACTGCTTAGCAGCGCTAGATTTCACGAATCAACAGCGCGTACATAACCTCAGCCGTGCGCCCGTCGCGGGGAAAGACTATATATGGCGGACGGCGGCGGAGCGGAGGCGTGGCGGTGACGTGACGGCGTCATCGCCGCGACGTCTCTGCCCCGCCCATTCGCCAGACTCGTGACGCTCCCGCCGCCGCAACGGCGCTAGCGTCGTCGCGGGAACTTTACATGTGCGACACGTATGCGCATGACAGATGAGGGGTTAATTCTCGACACGTACACTTCGGGGCTTGTGGCATGATGACACGTGATATTTTATCGTAATCGCACGTGAGATAGGATCTTTTTATTTCTTAAGGCCGTTTCACATGACGCAGAAACACAGCGATTTTGCTTCGGCGACTAGAGCGATCGCGATTTTTTTCAAAAAAAATCGCTCTCGCTCTTGTCGCAACGGTCTGCGACGAGCGACCAAAAAGTTGGAATTTCGTCGCTCTGATCGCAGCGATCCGAACGATTTCCCGTCGAAATTGCGCCGAGCAGCAGCCCCCGCGCTGTTTCGCTGTCATGGCGGTGGAGTGTGTGTTTTATGATCGGAGCGATCGGGGGAGCCGTGGATTACCGAATCTGGTATGTAGTACTATTAATAGCGACACGAGAAGGAAAAAAATAAAACCTCGTACTTTGGCATTCCTCCACTTGTATGTTTTTATTGAAGCAGTGGGTTGGTGTTTTAGCTTTCTTGTGTACTACGTCGAGCTTTCGCTTCGACGTAGTACAACACACGAACGCATTTTGTTCCGTGCGCGGAGAAAGATTCCCGTTGGTTGATGTACTCGAGTTGAGACTCGACGCTATCGAATGTTTGCGACTTGCCTTGCATACACAATCGTTCTTTTTTTTTCTCTCTCTCTCTTTTTGAGATCGCTTGTGATTGCCGCACAGCCAAGGTATTGCAGCACGTACTTTGCGTGCACTCAAACGCGCATTGCGCGTTGTAAGTGCTATGAGCCTGCGATAATAATGATTGAGCACGACGTGGTCGCGAGGCATCCGATGGCGGGCTGCTTTTTTGTGCGCCAATTCGGCGAATGTTCTTGCTTTTCTTCCGCATCGAAATGAGGCCGCCGTGGCCGGAAATCGAACTCACATTCTAGCGGCGCGATATCGGGAGCGCGACACACGAACTTACAATTAAAGTGCTTTGTCAAGAAGCCGAGACCTTTGTATGTCGCCGGAACTTTCTGAACTGTTAATGCATGCAGTTTTCATGGATACGGGGCGCGCTAATTAACCAGAAATACTTCGCCTTACACCGATGCCGTAAATCGGGCACGTCATTGTTGGACTGACTATGCGACCAGTAACTAAATTTAGATAATTTTTGGTGTATTAATGTGTGCTTTTATAACGTACCATATCAGGAATGCTAGCAGCGTCGTTGATTTACTTTCAAAGCGTTGATGCGCAACAAGTATTATTAATAGCAGCTTTTTCTTCTTTTCTTATCTCGTGGACAACATTTTTTCCTTCACATATATTTATACGCATATATTTATAGGATTTGTATATTTCCTGCACCGGTTCTCACTTTATATAGTTATAATTAATTGTAAAACCTTCATGGCATGTAACAACACACCTTCATGGCATGTAACAACACTTCAAAGAAGATTACTTGTGCACGTAAATGCTTGCAGTGTACTTGTTTTGTCTTGTTTATGATGTTCATTATAGCACATCACTTAAAAAGAAACAAAAAAAAAGAAAAGCGGGCAAGCAGCCTGCAAAGTTCTTATACAGTTGTTATATAGAAGAAAATGTGAAAGATCACAGCTAATCAAAATCATGCAGGGAAGTTGCCTTGTTGCATCCTTTTTCTGTAGGTTATATATAGTTTCCTCTTGGGTATGGACCAGTGTTGCACTTCAATAGCCATTCAGGTGTGAACGTGCATATTTAGGTGTGAAGCCATGCCACATTAAATAGAAACAGCTTGCCGACATATTTGAGAATGGTTTCATTAATACATAAATCCTGCTTTTTCAAGTAAATAAATTTATAGAACTATGCATTTTTCGAACATATCTTCTGATGAAATTGAAGCACCGTGTAAATTTGTCATGGCATTATAAAACTCATTTCTGCAAATGAAGTGTGTACATTTGCACATTATGTAGTTTAATTCTATGTAATACGTACTGCAAACAAATAAAGGTCCAACCAGGAAAGAAATTGTGAGAACAACACATGTACATGTATCTCTCTATTAAAATTCATAAAGGAAAAGCAAGTGTGCATTAATGCGTAAACATGACCCAACTAAAGTACGGGACAATGCACTAGGGATGCATGGCAGAAATGGTGTGTCTTGGCAGTGCATGCTGTTTTGCAGCCATGCCTGGGAAAAAAATATACATCTTAAACAAGCGTGTTAAAAAATATGTGCACTAAATGTGCATGTTAGTCGAGGGACTCTTTAAGAGTTGCATCTTTATGGAAGTCATTCCAAGGCCTAATTACCAGCCTATTAAAGTATAGGAAAAGATTGCAATATTTATAACATTTGAATGCAAATATTATGTCACACAGAAGGGTTTTGCACTGCTTGTTCTTATGGAGCTGCAAACAACAGTTTAGCAGTGATGCCTCAACTGTCACATTTGTCTTTCACAAGACTGTTGGCCTGGTTGATATAAAACAAGAAGAGAACAACAGGAAGAGTGGCACTTCCAGCTACTTTATTCAAGGCGCTAACCCAAGAATGTATACAAACAGCAAGCATGCACGGTCCCTTTCCAACGTCATACCATCCAGCAATCAAGCAATCTCGTCTCTGGTGCATATAACATAACTGATGTATAGCTGGTAACCGACAATTTGTACAGGCAACAAAACATACAATGATTCTTTTTTACAACTTGCCATTTTTATATATTGTTTTATTCTGTCACTTGCCATGGTGGCTGTGCCAGTTTGCAAAAACAGAAAGTAAGCTAACGCTATATTAAGGCGAAAACCTTATATTACTACGTTTCAAGGCTGTGTTGCACAGTACAAAAAACCAGAGTGTAGGCGAGCATCGAATAGGTGGAGTGCATCTCTCACTTCACTGTAAAGTTGATTAAGTATATCTTGCTCGTGCGGTCAGCTTTGTTGCCTTCGTATTACAACAAAGTTGACCGTGTCTTGCTGTGAAATCTCCTGCCACATCCTTGTAGGTGAAGGTGCACAAGGCTCTAGTTGCAAGCGAGGAAGACCGAGAAGGCACAGCGCTGCAGAAGAACCTTAAGCAACTCAAAATGCCATTTCTCACCACTGCTGCTGTAACAAAGCAGCTATGTGTGAAACTGCAGCAGCAGCAGCCCAAGAAGCAGATCAATGGAACTTGGCATTTGCCTTTTACATTCGCTTGGAAGTCTCTAAGCACCTGGTATAACAACACAGCATAAACCGGTATGGGCTTGTTACAATGCTTAAAATTGGTGACAATGGTGCCTGAAGCAGGTGTCCGAAACTGCTATCACTCATAATGAGAAAAAGTCCATACCCCCATCTCACCTGAAGGAAAACTAGCAATCTTTCAGTAATGTTTATCTCCCTCTCTGCACGCCTGTGCACATTTGAACCCAGCCCAACAGGAGTAGTAGCACCCACCCCAGACTCTGGGCCTTATAAGTTGTCAGTCGTCGGCTATGGTTCCATCGACAAAGACGAGGAGAATTGGAGGGCGGGGGAGAAAATACAGAAGAGCAAGGAGATGACGACGGCAAGGAAGGAGAGGATGCAGATGACAAATGAGAAGTAAAGGAATTTGAAAAAGAAGACAGTGTAAGAGGAAGAACAAGAGGGGGGAGGAGAAGCAGGAATGGAATAAGACCTAAAGAGAATAATAAGAGCACATGCAGGAAAGCTTACACTGTCACTGTGCTCTGTTCTTTGCAAAGGCCTGAGAGTCTTCTTACAATGCTGCCCTAACTTGTCCCAGTGGCTCGTTAAAGAAATTCTGCTGACATTGTGCAGTGGGGTTTTTCCTCTGAAAATGTGCACCTATCAGGTTCATGATACTCACCATTGGTGATTACTTCTCTATGCAAGTTACTTCAGGCAGTAAAACCTTTGCCAGGACAAAGAAATGGAAAAGACATCAAGAGAGTGCTGGCGATTGCTTACCCACACAGGTTGTCATGCAACGTCAAAAAAGAAGCATCAGAATTCAATCTGAATGTTGTTTTTATGCCCCTAACAAGCTCTCAAAGGTGTGTTTTCTAGACAAAGTGGCTGAAGTGTGCAAGATGCACAGGAACAAGTTCAGTACTTGCCAGTCGCACAGAGCAGCTTGGTTGCAGCAGACAAGAAAACCTGGCATCCTACGAGCAAAGTGACAATGTAGGTGGAGAAATGGTATGTCCTCGAGGCATGGAGAAGGCAGAGTTTGAGGAGAGGAATCTGCTAGGCTGTGGCAGCGCGTGCCATGGCTCATTCATGAAACGGTTTGGCAAGGTGGAAATTGAATTTTCTTTGCATCACGACAGATGAAACTTCTGGCAAGTGGTCATCTTTTACATGTCATCCTATGGGTGCAATGCATAAAAACTGCGATACCGTCTCATATATTGCAAATATTCTCAGTTTTCTGTCTGCAGCATCAAAAACTAAACTCTGTGGGCATTTTGGCTGTAGTTTGTAATAAATATGTACCATACAGCACTTGTAATGAGCTGCATGTAGTGACTCCAGTGCAGGTGACACCTGCCGCTGTAAGTCCCTCGTTCGCATGTTGTGAACAGGTATGGGCAAATGACCTTGGGAAGAAAATGCGTGCAGGATGCTGCATAGTCTTTGTGATCTGCTGACTTTACAACTCTCACGGGCTTCTCAGACTTTTAAGTGCACTTTTTGTGTTGCAACAAAGGCTTGCGCTCTCTGGGATTTCCACCAGTGCCATTTTAGGATGGGACAGAAAATGTGTTGTGCCAAACTACAATAGCAGCGCATCCAGCAAAGTGAAGCCGATTACTTTCGACGTTCCCAGTGGCTCGATGAAAGTGGAGGCTTGGGCTTGTACAATACCAAGGAAAGGTCGAGATCTCATGCCCCATAACTACGTTTGCTAGAAGCATTTCTCAAACAGTGAAATGGAGACGCAATGAAGGTGATCTTGGTGGTGACATCTCTCTTGACAAACCCAAGTGGCCTGTTTTGTTACTAGGTGCCGTGCCGTCACTATCTTTGCACTGTCTCAGCTACCTGTCTCCTGTTCTCAAAAAAAAGAGAAAAGAAATGAGCCAATCGGACCTGGCGTGAAGTACATTAACCACCAAAGACAGACTTTGGTGGTTAATGACACAAATATGCTTGCTGCTTGCCACTTTGAGGAAAATGAGATGGTGCATCCTCTCGCCTCCCTTTGCTGTAAGTCCAATGCCTTGAACAATAAGCAAAAAACGGCATATGTGTGGTGGAAAGACAAGGAACGACACTGTACCAATAGTTCTGGTAATGACCAAACCAGTCGAACCAGAGTTATTGAATAAATAAGTTTTGCATTCCAAAAAACATACTGTGCAAATAATTAGGTAATTGCCATGCAGGCAACACCTTTTTTCGTTTATATAACAAATAATTTGCGGCCACCAAGGTCACACAAGAAGCACATCAATTACAATGAATTGGCACTGGCTAGCCTTGACAGGTTGAACGGGCAAGCTTCTGCAGAAAGCCGACTCGCACAACAGAGCGTGTGTTGGCACCATGCCCTACAGCGTGATTTCACTGAGCTTCACTGAGCCACCCAAACAAGTACTGTTTCGCCGTCTGAAGAAATGCTCTGTGCGTCGAGGCCAATACAGCAGTTTTCTCTATAGCGGTGACCATCACACAAATGCTTCTCAATTCCAACAAGCGCATTTGATTGAGGAAATGCTATGGCAAGAAAACATTCTAAACTTCGAGGGACTCCCGAGATGGAACAGGATGGAGAGCAGTTTCTGAACCATTAGACAATGAATGCATGTCACAGAAACACAGTGTGCCCTGTTAATATTTCTGCTCGTCGACAGAATCCTTTTATTGCAGTAAAACCACGTATCTCCAAATACAGTCTGTTTGGAAATAGTACTTAAGGCCCTTATTGGCTGTTTTTTGTTTTGCAAACAATTCTGTTCTAGCAGAAAAGAGGCATAGCAGGGAAACAGTCTACTACAGCTCTAAGTGCATGACTACGCTACTAACTCGTTATAAGACTATACATCAAAAATACCTTTCATGCACGGCGTGGGGCAGTGCAACGTATTTTGCTTCTTTGGTCAGACTCGCAGTAACCTACTACGATTAGGAAACTAAACGACATCCGTATCTTCACAATGTAGTGACGCAACATGCAGGCTTCAACACAGGTGACTGCAGCTCCTTATAAATTTGTGATGCTAGTTGTTACACATCCACACCACGGATTCCACGACGGACGATCCGTGATATCGATGTTCACAAAACAAACTATTCCACATCATGCAAGCACACACGCGCACGCACACGCGCACGCACACACACACAGAGGCGTCATTTCTCGCGGCTTTCAAGATGCGAGTTTTCGGTTAGATGCGTGTTGCCGCGTTCGGTCACAACACAAACTAACCGTATTCCGTGCACAGACACACACATATACATCATTTGCAGATCCATAAATGTGGGCTTTGGTTAGATGCCGGCGTCGTCCGGTTCGGAGGCACTACAGTGTAGTAGGCACTTGCGAGCAAGATACACGAACCGTTCGTTGACAACTTGATGCTGAACACGGAGGATCATGCTTCGCGCACACGACGACTTCGAAGAATACGCGGACCCTTCCTACGCGGCTACATCCATGGCGCAAAGTTTTTCTTCACGACGCGAAGCAGCCGAAGCAGCTGCTGTGCCGCTGCGCTACTGCCACCGCTATTTTCACGTCTTTACTGATATGCGGGAGCCGCTGTTGCGCACACCAAAATAATTTAGCCACTTGCAGCTGTTTTTAAATTACAATACATGCATGCTCTTCAATCCTGTAAAACAAAAGTTAATAATATTATAACGCAGGGTTATTTAAACACATTTGAAGATAGCCGGTCGCTCCTGTCGCGGGAAAAACAGTCGCTGCAATCGCAAGTCATCTGAAACGAAACCGCCATTAAGCGACGGGAGCGAACAGAGCGATTGGAACGATTTTCGTCGCTGCAATCGCGGCATGTGAAACAGCCTTTATTTTCTCGTGGTTTGCATTTTGACTACAGCTGTTAAGACCGGGCTTTTTACGAGATCGGCGCACGTGGCTCCCCTCCAGAGAGAGGTCACCAGCCAGGCCATCGATGATGGGCTTCGACATGCAGGTGCCTGTGAACGAACATTCACGAGAGACGCACCCGACTCGTCTAGACCAGGTGCGGCAGCGACGGCGCCGCCAAATGACGCTGCTCTTGTACTGTGTTCGTGTATGCGTTTGCGAACGATTCGACTTTGCACGCATGAAGTTTAGTTGAGTGCTTTTTTTTTTTCGCTCGAGGCGGACATGGAGAGAGGGGCGAAGTTTCCACCGACTTGGAGGCAGTCACCGTGGGCGTCAGAGGGACGACACCTTCAAACGGACATTTGTTTGCCAATTGGACCGCTCTGATTTAAGGCCTTAGGTAGAGAACTATGGACTTCAAATTGGTATAAAACGAGCCGCCGAGCTCACTCTCGACGCATTCCTTCCTTCCTGTATACATGTGATAAACTTCTGTTAAGTTTTCTCGCTCTGCCTCGGCTCTCGTCGTCCAAACATCCCGGTACCTGCGGGTCGTCTTCGCCGCTGAACACCACGCTACCCGGCGCCTGTAGCAGGCCATTCGCAACACAGCCCACTAAGATAACGTTAACAAAATGTCCTAGACGGTCACGATGGCATCGCAAGGAGTTGGGGTAACCCGAACAATGTAGCTAATTTTTTCCCTAATGCACACTTCCTCGTCTTGACGTACCGTTGTCATCTTTACGAAATGGAACACGCGAACGCGTGACCTGTGCCCTGCGGCGGCTGTCTAAAGCGCCGGCAAATGGCAGCAAATCATGTCCGGCTTTTGGCGCAACGTATCGGCAGGCAGACTAACCACCGATATGTAATCGTCTGCTACATTATCTTTCCGGTTAGGTAGCTGTCCTGGCCGCCAATAGACAACGCCAAGAACGGACGCGTGCTTCCCCTTGCAGCCACTTGGCTCTCTAAGCAGCCGCTGCATTACCGCCGCATAAAATCACTGGAGCCTGGAAAATACCGCCACCCTTTTCTGTTCGCCGCAAAGCCGCCCATTGGTTAGTTGTCATCACGTGGTCACATGTCTCCAAAGATGGTCCAGGCTGCGCCTGAGTGTACGGCTGACGGAAGCAGGCTTACGCATGCCGCTTTTGTGCGCAATGGTAGTGGTCTGACCTTGCATTAGGCGTAACTGAGCGCATACTTAGATTTCGTGTATACTAAAAGAAAGCGCGTCGGCGTTTCGTATTTGTGCATAACAGCCCACAACAGCGCCTTTTTTGTGGCGCCTGATAAAGCGCGATAACTTGACTTGTGCGTGCGACACCCGATTATCTAGGTCGATAAAAGTATTTTATTGACAACGAGGGGCGGGGGGTCTCTTACATGGGACCAGTGTTGCGGAATGGGCGCCTCCATTCCATTCCAATTTCATTCCGGGGAATTAGAACTTGCCGAAATTCCATTCCTTTCAATTCCTCGGAATGAAAAAAACTTAGCCCATTCCCACTCCGGGAATGGCCGAGCAGTTCAATTCCATTCCTGTAATTCCTCAACGTAGGAAAGGCATCTTGATACTTTTATCGACTTAAGAATGAACGCTCCATAAAGCTGATGTCATCACATACATTCAGAACTGCAAAAGTACTGAAAACACGTTACCAAGGTCGAGAGATAGTAGCTTGGTGACACATCTCGTGCAGTACGACCGCCCTACTAATTCACATAGGGGCAGTTCACCCGCTATCTATAGTATTTGCATGGTCAGCGTGTTGGAACGAATGGTGATGTTTTAGTACTGTTAGTAAATTTCAAGGCAAGGAGGTTCTAGAAGGTGACCTTGTCGTGGTGAACTTGTCCTCAGTTCCCCCCTTCTCCTCCTTCCTGCTTCTCTTCTTCGTTTTGGAGCCGAGCTCCTCCAGCTAGCATTGCTGCTGTGAAGAAGGAAGGGTGGAAGCCTTCCTACTACCTGTCCGCCGTTGCGTTGTCTATACCCAAAGGATGGAGACCAGCCTTCATACAAACACAACGTGGCTTTATATACGAGAACAGTATATACACTTTACAGGCAGTGCTTCCGACCCCTTTGCCAGGCAAAAGGGCCACCTTATATACACCGGTTGCTCCTCCCCTGAATCCCTCACAGCCAATCACAAACGGCGATTTACACTCCGACGCCGCTAACAAAAGACAACAATACGTGGGTACGCTTACTGCCCACCACGCCGCGGGGGAGCGAGTGAGGGCGCCAAACCAGCTGGTGACTACAGACATTCCTGAACAGGCTGCCTGAACTACTCCTTCCTCTGGAGCCGCCGAACACCCGTCAATCCGGTTCCCAGTCACCAGCTGTATAATGCATCACAACAATGGTCGCCTCCTCCCCCACACATTCACTACCTGGCTGTGCCTCTTATCCGGTGCCTCGTCGGCATACCATATTCTCCCTCGCATTCCGACGACCCTTACACTGTTTAAGCTTAAATGTCTTAATGCTAAAATGGCGACATAGCGTATTTTTATGCTGACAAAAGTAGTGTTCAGGAAGACTAAGCAGTTTTGCCACGCGTCTGGAGCGGTCGTGAATATGGAGAAAACTAAGATTTGTTTTATGGGGAAGAAAACCCCCTAGTTAGTTGGAACAGTGCACCGCTCGGACACTTTGTGCCTTTGCATCGAATACGGAACAATGGGCCGCACTGCTCGTCAGCACTCACGCTTGTTAAGCGCGGCTCGCAAGCATGGATGGGGTGAGGAGGAATTTCTCTATTCGCCTGTGCGCAGGTATGCAATGTCTTCCTTGTCGTAAAGGTTATTTACGTGTGTCAGGTACTAAAATGCTCGTGATCGAGATAAAGATCAGGTGTGCATAGAGTATTCGCTGCTTTCGTGTGGGGGTATCAATGGGAACCAACGCACAGGGATAATTTGTTTCTGCCTTCAGTATCTGCTGGGATAATGCATTTGTTTGTACACAAACTTATGCCTCGGTTTCTCTTTTACAAATTTGCAGATCGTTCACACTTTTACATCACGTCTGCCCTTGGCTCCGGCTAACTAAAGGTGAACCTAGAGAAAGCGTTGGGGCCTTCGACTTCGAAAAAACATGTACTCTGGCCTACATGACTAATTTGAGCATGATATTACAGTAGTAGCAATTAAGGGTATAGCAAAATATGTTCCTTCCCAATACCCTCATTGCTTAGCGATGCGGACACGGGTATGTGCCGAGTCGTAGCAAGCGAGCGAAGATGCAAGGAAAAAGGCTAACGAAATAATGAAATGATCCCACCCCGGAGCAGTGGGAGTGCGGCCTGACCAGCTCTCAGCTCGAGACTCGGGAACGCCTGATCTCCCGCGCTAGAGCAGCAGCGGTCTCTCGCAGCTTTTGTAGCGTTAGCTACACTTGCCTAGCCGGAGCCGATTTCGCGTGGATCCTCATGAGCCGTGCTGCGCGTGCGCGAGGATCAGTGATGTCACACAGCTGGCTCACCGGAGTCGGCATCTCACGCGCTCTCCGCCACCACCACGCGCGGCTCGCCGCTGCTCGTCTGCGCGTTCGGGAGGAGTGGCGTCAGAGAACACCTGTGGCGTCGTAGCCGCCGTAGACACACTGGCGCCGGCGCGCGCGCGAACTCCGCCACCTCCGCGCGCGACTCGCCGCTGCTGGTCTGCGCATTCAAGACGAGTGGCGTCGTAGGCATGGTAGACGCACTGGCGCCGGCGCGCGCGCAGCTCCGCAGCCTTCGCTGTGCAGTCGCCGTCTGACACTGCGCTGGAGCCTCTTGATAGCGCCTCTGACTGGCGTTTGCAGGTGGGTAACGCCATGGAGAAGGAGAGCGCAAATGCTGCTCAACGGCGCAGAAGAGCCGAGAAGCTTATCTCACCGGATCCCGAAGTAATTGCCTGGCAATTAGCGGTTCAGCGTACGAAGAATGAACAGAAGGCTAATAATCCTAGACAATCTGGAAAGCTAAGAATAATCAGCTGAACCTTTGCTAACGCTACGTATATCCTGGCATGGCCGAGCTAAGCCACTGCAAATTTTTTGAACTCAAAAGAGGCCACCCACCTAATCTTTTTTTTCATCGGTTCAAACAAATGTTTCTACAGCACGTCCGGCAATCTGTCTCTAGTTCTTTGGCAATCACTACGCCATAAAAGGTGCTTAGTTATCCTCGTGATTTTTAAATGCTGCAATAAAGGTCGCAAGCAGTGCAAGGCGCAAAAAGAAGCTTTATTTTCGTTTTATTCATTGAAATTTTCAACGAAATGTTATGAGATAAATGGGTGCTTCGCCGTTTAGTTTTTAAAACCCGAAGTGTGAATGACGGCTGTTTCAACGGTTGTTTCTTAAAAAAAAAAAAGTGAGATAAAACAATCGCCGTCTACCTATGTGTTGCGCTTCACAAACATGAGCTGCTCGAAAGAGGTGCTTGACAGCCGATTTCGCTTCGCTGTCTTTATCAGGGATGCCGTAGAAAACACGCGTTCCACGTCAGCTGACGTCGCATTCACAGTGAAAACTGCCCTTGCGAGGCGGGAAAGCAGGGGAAAGCGGCTTTCGTTCGCTTTCCAGTAGGTCAGGGGCTTAACCGTGTCTGCGCAAATTCCCTCTGAAAGATAAAGCGAAATTTCCCCTGTAATGGATACAGGCATATTGTCTTGGTGGGCATTATCATTTTGCCTGATGTGTTTAAAAATCAGTCTGCTTGGCCCTGCTTCAGAGTCTGCATTCGCGACGGTGCTGGCGATATCCTGCCCTAACAAAAGAGGCCCCGTCCCCAGCACGGCAGAACGCATCTGCTCGGCTGTTGCAGCTGAACACTGTTAAGATCGGCGTGGGCCCCCCATGGATGTGGTGGAGGAAGGCTGCTGCCGGTGGCCGCTGGATCTACTTTTCAAGGAAGATGACCGTGGGGAGCGCGTGAGCCTGCGTTCCCACGAATGTACTTCGCCGGGCTGCCGTCTCGAAGAGACAAGGGCATTGTTTGGACGCTGTAGCGACGTCCTTGTTCACCGCTTGCCTCGAGCTTCCGACCGGCCCGCGTGAAGTTCCCGGAACGCCTGGACCGGCGGTGGGTCGTGCGGTGTGCGTGTTTGTGCCGCTTCTGGAAATATGAACTTCTGGGCAGCATCATCGCAGCGGGAGCGGTACAGCAGCACACCGGACTCAGGACTGCTGCAAGCCGGTGGCTCTACGGCGGCCCCATTGTGAGAACACGGCGGTGTGTCGTCAAAAGGACGAGGCCGAGAAGAGCGCTTTTATTTGTGCTGTTGTTGTTTTTCAGCAAGCCTCTTCTCCGGGGATCAGCATCGGCTGCCACTTGGGCCACGTCATCCCTCGCCGCAGAGAAGCAACGAAGGCGGGGCGTGACCCCCTCTCCTCGAAGGCGGAGACGACCTTGGGATTGGTCACTATTGTACATAGCATTGTATAAAATAAGAACACAGACGCGCTCGATGAGCTCCTATCATCATGTAAAATAAATCATCTTCCTCTTCTGACTCGTCATCGTCTCCGTGTCAACCCCGCACTCCGGCAACCTTCCCTTGGAGTCGGGATGGGTCAAACGTCGACCTTCTAGCGGTGGATCCTAGGACCGACGGCCCGACTCCTGCGACCCCACCAGCATCGCAATAACACCAAGAAGTTTTAAACCGTGGGTCTAGGAGGGCACCCATCAAAAAAACAGAGTCAGTCCACGTGCTTGCGAACCGCTTCTCCAGGCTACGTTGTAGGCCTTTAAAGGGCAACTCCGGCGATTTTTCAATGTCCACTGATCTTAATGAAATTTTCAATATATATTCCCCTCGGCACTGTAATAATATATTCCAAACCAGGTGGTTGCAAGTGATTTAGTTTTCCTGGAAACGAATTTTAAAATTTTTTAGCGGATTCCCCTGCGAGCCACCCTGTGTTTTTGACGTCATCACCTTCAACACTGCCTACCCGAGCCTGTGGGACTTTAAAAGCAAAACGGCGGTACTTCAGCGTTGAAATCGTCGCTGTCAAGTTCAGAAAAGCTGGCATAACTCAATACATCGTCGGATGACCTCGCCACTGTGATTTTTCTCCATATTTCTGACGGCGGGAAGGTTGTGACGTCATCGCATACGCTGCAAGAAGCGTCTACGCGTTTCGGTTTCGGTTTGATCACGCCTTTTGGTCGGTTATATAAAATTAATGGTGCGTTTCTGAGCAAATTGAACCACCCTGGCTGCTACAGGACTATAAGTGCTATTCAAAAACACTGATATCAGAACATGGTGAAAAAACCGCCGGAGTTGCCCTTTAACCGCCTCTTTGCAAAGAAGTGTGCCTTTGCTTAAGGTTTCCGCAACAAAAACTTCTATATTTCGCAACGCGGGAAGCAAGAGCCCGGCTGTCTCGTGCCTTTTCTGCAGCAACTCCGTGGCTTCCTCTACAGGGGAGAGAAGCTCAATCAAGTCTGTCGCCAGCCTCAGTTCATATTTAGACAGTTTTGTCTTCTTGCACGCGTGCAGAGTTTCTGTCAGGCCTGGATGACTCGAAAAAGTGGTAATGAGCTTTCTCATCATTCACAGCTGCGAGTTCCACCTCGTCGCGTTGTGAGATTCTAAATGCAGACCGGCCACACTCAACACTTTTTCCGTGTCGGCGGTGCTTTTCCGTACAGATGCAACGATGGCGCCACATTTTTGTACGACTTCCTCGGCATTTGGGTCCTAAAATAAAGTGAGGACGACAATTAGTGAATATTGACACTGCAAGTACAGGTAGCGCAAACATCAAACATGCAATGCACTAGCTAGGCCCAAACAATTGTTCATGAAAATGGTAGTAAATGAACGACGTATCTATCAATGCACATCAGATGAAACCAATAAGTTATTTAATAGCACATACCTGCCGAATGGCGTCTTTTACGGCAAGCTGCAGGCTGTGGGCGGCGCAACCAAACCGAAATTGCTCCAACTGATGGAACTCGCTTAAAAGCTCCTTGGTAAAGCGTTCCGGACAGTCGTCGAAACTGTAATCATCATCGTCCTCTTCAGTCTCCCACCCGGTAAATGCAAATGCCTTTATCATTGATGAAGCGTTATCTGTCACCACGCGAAGGACCTGGAAAATGAAATAAAAACAGTTAACGGAGGCGAAATTCAACGAAAATACATATTTGACCTTGTCAGCGATGTTCCACTGCAGCAACGTTGCATCATACTCGCAGCGGATCCGAGCACCTGTGTGGCTCCCCGTCAGGCGAGTGAAACTGAGGAGGTACGTGTGAGCCGCGAAGTCGCTGTCCACGAATGTTGCTTCGACAGCCAGGAAGCCCTCTGTAGACCGCGACGTCCACACGTCTAGTGCGATACAGACGTACTCAGCCCCCGCCAAAGACGATGATATTTTGGTCTTCAGCGCTGATACTTTCCCGGGCAGGAACTTCTCTCTGAGGTCATCCCGCGATGGCAACTTGTAGCCTGGGACGGCGACCTGGATTTGAAAGAAAACAAAGCAGTTACTTTGATGAAAGGCGACCTGTAATATTGTCAAACTTACCGTTACGAATTGTAGGAATCCCTCCCTCTCGACAACACGAAAGGGCTCCATGTCAATGCAAATCATGTTGATTATGGCGTCGTCAAGAGCAGCCTTTCGATGAAGAGGCACAGAGCTGCACCCAGCGGTGAAGGCGGACGTTATCTTCGGCTGGCTTGCGAGCCCTTTCTCTCGTTGCATGTACTCACGTTCGTGCTTTCTTTTTAGGTGCCGAATCAAATTAGATGAAACTCCGACTACAGCATGTATAGTTTCGGAGCAAAGCTTGCAGCGTGCAGCTTGTTTGTTTTGTTCGTGGGTAATTTCAAAAAATTGTGTCCAATGAGCCATGTTGGCGGGCTTACTGCGTGCGTCAGCCGCTGGCGCAGGAGTCAGTGCGGTATGGTAGCACAGAACACCTATACTATGACCAACGTAGAGAAGGGAAACTGTACCTTTGACAGTGCAACGAAAATAAGGGTAGCGGTGGCGTCGTGAACTAAAGTATACGACCGAGAGATGGCGCTGTGCAAGCTATCATCATCACGTAATACAATATGGCGGTTGCGTTGCTGCTGCGTGCGGCTGGTCGCGCTGCTCGCTCGCTGGTCATAGGCGTGCGGTTACCGCTGTCCCGAGGCGTTATTCTCGAGTACAGTACTCTAATACGAGTACAAATATTTCTGCTATGTCGCCAGGTGACCTAGAGGCCTCAACTGGCAATAAACGCACCAAGCAAGTAAGCTTACGTCCTTTATTGGCAATCGTGATGGATGCAGCATACATATAAGGGAGCAATGCTGTCGCTGACAGATTTGAACGTACAGACAACATAAATAGCCGTCTGCTTAATAAAATTACAAGCTGAAATTTATCTCATTCTGTTCGTAAGCAGAGCGATGTTTCAGACAACCATGTTTACGCTGGGCTGCCCTTGAAACGCAGTACTCGAAGCGCGCGGCTGACGATGCTTTCTGCGTCGTCGCTTTGCTCTGAGGCCATCTAGCTGATTCGTTCGTGTACTCAATAAAAACAGTAGGCTTTCTGAAGCATTGTGATTCACTTCGGTTCCTATGTGATTATCAAACGCGCTCCAATAGCACGGAATGCGCCGGCCGTCGCGCGATTCGAGTATCACGTTTCAATCGCATAGCACTGTATACATACTGTATTTGTGCACGCTGTCGCCCGTCTCACTCTACACGTCTGTGTTTATCGACTTTGGCGTTATTAAACAGGCAGCATCAAAATTTAGCCAAAGGTGTAGTGTCAGCAGATTATCATGATACACTATTTTGACAACACTTGGCGAGGGGCACATGGCTTTGAAAAAAAAATAAAGTGATAATAAACCACTATTTTTGTGTACATACTCTGTGATTTTGATATTGCGTTCAGTTTCCCTTCTCCTGCGTCCCTGTCTGAACTGTTTTGTTACAACAAACTGCTACTAACTAGCTCATCTTCCAGTGGTTCTCAACTCGTATATTATATAGCACTTGTAAAGCAAAATTTACGTTATCCCGTTGAAAGATTAATTTGGTTTATGTATTCGAAAGAGGTGAAGGGTTTGCTGTGGTATAAACACTTCAATCAAGTGACAGTTGGCTAGCAACGAAAGCCTCAGTCCGAAGCAAACATTTCAACAGGCACACATATTTCTCAAGGCCGTTACAGAAGACAGTTTCCAAAGATCAAGCTATACCCTTGCTTGTCCATTGCTGATCAACTGATAAGTAAATGAGTCAATCTCTCCTGGTTCTGTGAGTGCACAATCGTCATAGTGGCTGCTAGATTTACAGTTTTGTTCTTTACTACCCTTTAGCTGTGCCTCACTCTTAGCATGGGTGTCACACAAAACCAGAAGTTTTCCCAGGAACTAAAATTAGGAGGTGGGTCTAGACATCAGTGGGAGGTGTGGAGCACCAGATATTTTGAACTTGTTACAAACATTTAGAAATTAAGGGGGTTTGTTTAGAAAGACGAGGTGTGAACACCCTCTCTAGAGGGTCTATTGGGAAATCTCTGCTCAAAACGGGCCTTTTTGAGCTGCATAGTAGTTCAAAGAAATAGCACTCAGTACACATTCAAATATAAAATACAAGCAAATGCTAGCCAAACAGCTCTAGCGAGATCTGAGTTACCTCTTCTGTGTACTGTATAAACTTACTTTTTAAAACTTGATGTTTAGGTCTCTTGTCTGGACCTGATTTTATTATTTGCCGTATTCCTGTGACTGAACCTTACACAAAAAACAAGTTTCTTGCACACATGCAACAGTGTTTTGTGGATGGAATGTCTCTCCTCACATAAGCCCTTTAACAGACCAGAAGAATTCACTCACTGCAACTAGGAATGACCTTTGTAAATGCATGACAAATTACACAGCCTGTATAACAAAATACTACCTAAAATTTTATGTGCAGCTTTCCTTCTGCCCTAATAATCAAACTGTACTTGGTAGTAAAGTCATGGCTGTTATTCTCCAGGTGACCACTACATGGCATGTCTCTTTTAACAAAGGGTCAAGTGCCTGTACACATTTTCCACTTTCAAAAACTTTCACAATGTAGCTCACGAGAAGACAGCATTATGCCTTACGGTATCATTCCTTGGCATTGCTGTGCAAAATAATGTTCACATTTACAACAATCTACACTCAATGCAATGAGGAAATGCTGCGCTCAGACATGCTACTGCTGGCTTGTTTTGCACCATGTTATATGCAATACTCGATACAAATGTGGACACACACTTACAGAAGGATACCATGCGACAGTCACTATCCAAGGAATCCTAAGCCGGCACATTTCCCTTGCGCTGGTTACTTCTTGCATCAAAAATCACTTGTGCAGCCAATCTTGCACTGGTTTAACATACCACATACTACTGTTGCATTTTGGTGTACAGTTCCCATTCCTTTCACGTGTTGAGCTTGTAAACTGTTTTTGGTGACGGATGGAGTTCAGGAAGACCTCTCTTCGGGCGACTTTTCAGCTTCTTGCGCCTTGGTAGGGGTAGCTTGAAAACTAACAATCCTTTTGTTGTCCATTGTCCTGAATAGAAAAAATAAATGAGGTCATGAGGAAGCCATAAAAAAGAAATGGTGAGCGAAAACTCGGTCTAATAAATTAGCGAAGCATAACCATAAATTAAATGTCCACAAACATACCGTGTGAGGATTTTCGGTCCCTGAGGTTACTTCCATTGGCAACACAATCTCTGCTGACTTGAAGTAGGTTCAGAGATTACAGCAGCTAAGTGTGTGCAGATATGTGCAGTTTCTTGAAGGCTGTGGTTGATAAACAAAATGAAAGAGCCACTGTTACTATGGTAGAAACATGCATAACTTTGTAATTCATGTCTAACAATGCATACAACACTGCTGCAAACATGAATAGCATGCATGTAAGATTATTTGAGCATCTATTTCAGTGATGCACTTAGCCAAGCCTCACTCAAGGGACATTTGTTTCTTTAGTAAGCAATTAAATTGTCCCACTGCATAAACATGCACTATTAACGCTTATGAACTTATTTTGTATATTGAAATATAGAATTCCTTCTCCATACTCTTATGTACATTTGCCTCTAACATACCATGGATGTATGTGCATTTCCTGCTATAACTCACTTGGCAGAGGGAGGCAAAGCTTATGCTGCGGTCCGTAACAGATGTTTCACGGGAAAGATATTTATACATTTGTGAGATATTTAAATAAACATTTTTATACAACATCATTGGTACGCAGAAACCGTGCTTCTGATTAGCTGCACAAATAATAACACTTAATGAAATGTGTTCTTTAGTCGTTTTGCAAGCAATAGGGTGTTACGCGGGCACTTTTGATCGCGATCAGGACTGATCTGGATCGAGTTTGGCGCTGACATGAGCCAAATAGTGATATGGTTTCCAGATCGCGATCATCACACGATTCCTATCGGGCCTGATCACGCTCAAGAATAACCATATAGCAGCAGCTGAGCATCATCGAGCCTAATCGAAATCCGCCCTGATCGTGATCAAACGTGCGCGTGTAACGCAGGTTTAACAATAATCAGTGTTGAAGATGCACAGCAGCGCATTTTTACTCACCGGTGCTTATGGCCACATGGTGCAGGGCCAATCCGTTTTCCTAGGTTGTCTTCCGGCACTGTGCTCAGTTCTGACAATCAATTTTTCACGCGCAAGCTATGCAACCGTTATGCCAGCGAACTGTCGCAGCTGGTAAAATTCACCGTTGTTGGACACGTTCGCTGTGTGGCAGCGGCTATCTAAACAAGGTAACGTAAAGCGGACGTGCGTGGTCGAAGGAAATGACCGCGATACAATTTGAATCAAACAAGCGGCCGAAACTCAATCGATACCAATGGGCTGCTGCTCATCGCGCGTCAGTGTAATGTCAAAACTTAGACTCAAGCACATACGTTATGCATGAAGTTCAAGAAAAACACATCTTTACTTACTTTATAAAAAATGACGCTGTAACCAAGCTTGTCAAATACTTTCAATACGTTTTTATATCAATTTTTTGTCCCGTCGAGCGCCCCTAGCAGAGAAAATGCAAACTAAAGTATACGACCGCTAAAAGAGGAGTTAGTAGCTCCACTCTACGCGCAACTGATGGAACGCGCCGCGGTTGATTTTTACGCCATCTGCGGCGATCGCTGAAACGTAGAGCCTTCCCGGGCCTGATGGTAGTGCTTCTCTGGCCGCCAACAGGCGCCGGCGCGCCGGCGCGACGCAGGCGGCGGCGCGACGGAGGCGGCGGCGCCACCCGGGCCTCCTCCCCACCCTAGAACAGAGCGAACGTGGAACGTGGGTTTTCTGCGGCGCGAATCGTCGCGTCGACTCAGAGAGGCGCGACCGCGGCCGTGGTTACGTGGGCTCTCCTGCTTCGCCTGGCGTCCCGAACCAATGCTTTCAAAAATTTATTCTCTCTCTCTCTCTCTCTGTAAGGAGGGGGAGGGTAAACAGTTCATCGTGTACGACTGTGTGCTGCGCTGACCTAGAGACATTCGCCGACAGAGTTTCGGGCAAAGGCGCTCATGTGTCTAGACAGGGGAGGGCAGTATTGCAAATAGGTGGGAAGTGGGGGGGGGGGGGGGGGGCGGAGGAGTATGAGGTGAGACTGCGCGCAGCTGTATAAGAAAG